>JAWWMK010000001.1:5598259-5679707 GCA_035047105.1 Galeopsomyia nigrocyanea | reverse complement strand
TAGTGCGTGCCTCTAATATGAAAATTCGGACAAACGGTGCCGAATTATGGCAGTTTTTTTGTGGAATTGCTCATATACATGTGTGTGTGTGTGTGTACGTGTGTAACACGCGCTGCGAAGGTCGGTGATGAGCCGAGTCTCTTACGTAAGCTTCCCATTTACATGCGAGCAACGCGCTAATTGCAATAACCGGTACGCGCGACTCGTTGTTGACGCCGCTTAATTCAGGCTCAAATTTTCATTGCCTTTTTTTTTCGGAAAATTGTATTAAAGTTGGTTGCTCGTATGACGCAAATTGTCCCTCTCTCTCTCTCTCTGCGAAAATACGAAACGAGAGAGAGAAATAAAGCTTTTTATTTACTCCCCGTGTCTGTGTCTGTGTTTTATATGTATGTATACCTGTGCGAGCGTGCATCGATGCAATATGCTAAAAATAATGTGCGCACGGATAACAACGTCATTTTTTTTTCTCTTCGTGCAAATTCGCGAAATCGTTACGTAAAATTGCCGGCATATATAAGTGCGCGCGTAATCGCGAACGCATCGATCGGAAAAGCTTTTAATAAGATTTTCGTGGAAAATGCAAGTCGACAAAAAAAAATTGTAAACGAAATAATAGCGAGAGAGATAACAATCTTATCTGATTACTACGTGAGTAGTAACATATCAATCTTGATATAGCGGCAGAAGATGTTGGCCGTCGACGACAAGTGCGCATTTATATATAGCATTCGCTGAAGCGTACAACTCTCATTATCTCTCTCTCTCTCTCTCGCTCGCTCTGCTCCTCGCTGCTTGGACGAGTCTCTTTATGACAATGATGAAAGCCAGAGACTAATGCGAAATCGATGTATATAACTGTATTACCCGCCGGAAGGAGAAAATCATTGTGTTCTCTCTCTCTCTCTCGGTGAGGAAATTTGGAATTAAATTATAAGCGCCCGCGTGTGGCCCGTTACCTAATCTGGAATTTATATTCTTCCGCCGAGGTGGTTCGTAAACTTTCGACAGAGAGTAAGTTGTGTCGGCATATAAGAGGATTTGATTTTTCTATCTATATACGCCTACGCGACACACAGTCCTAATACTACTACTATAAGGCCTCTCTCTCGTGTCGTTAAGTAGGCGATCGGAGCATCGGCCGCTAAAAAGAAGCCCCGCGTTAGAGGAAAAAAAAACGAGATAAAAGCGCAACTCTGCTTAGGTATAGACGAGTTTTCTCTATTTTGCATGCAGCTGCTTTTCATTTCTAAGGAGTTACGAGCGACTGCGCGGCGGAACTGCGCGAAAGTTTTGTTCGAGACTTTAAGTTTTTGTTCATTTGCGAAGTTCGAGAAAACAAGCGCGAGATTGAGAAGCGAGAGAAAATAAACAAAAATTTAATTTCTACATTTCGCGTGAAATCTTATTATGCTAATGTTATACGTCGAAAAGTCAATCACGGAAAACAAAAAGCTTTCTCTATTCAAGGAAGTATAAACAAAAAAAAAAGTTTCATCATTCATTCACACACTATCTGCTAAATCAAAGCCTCGATTTATTCCCTGAAAAATCTTGATCGTCGTTTCATCAACGTTTAATATCCGTCATAACTCCGACGGCCGAGGTTTTAATAGCGAGTAGTAAAATCGTCATACATGTGTACTTTGGATGAATCCTATTAAGTTAATACTGTTATACACGTGGAAATCCGTAATTGCAGTTTCATATGCAGTACAAACTGTTCGAATTCTCGTTTGACTGGAAGATAAATTGCGATTGAAATTTCAATTCGCCAAAGTTCTTTTTTTTTATCGTTTCGACGTGGAATTATTGTAAAAAGTAATTTTCTATATTAAAAAGTTTATCGCGCACCTCGCTAATCGAATTAGTCTTATAACAAACAAACAAGTAATAAAACAACGAACAAAACTGCGGCAAAGAAAAATTGGTAGGCGGGTATATATCGCCGATAAGCTCAAGGAAGTGTACGATACCCAAGGGAATGAAAAAAATGTTGGCTTAATTGCTGCGGAGTTGCGATGCCTGATAACGATTGAAAGTGTCGTCGTGTAACTTTTCCTTATTAGTTCGAGCACATTTGTGTGTGTGTGTGCGACTCTGTCTATATGTCGTCGTTGTCGCCCTTTTAACGGTAATATATATGTCTACGAAGAACGAAATTGGCCGGCTTCGCGGATGATGATGCGTCGTTAGAGAACGAATTAAAACCTTTTTATTGACCTTCTCCGTGTGGCAGATAGTGACCCGCATTCCCCGGAGAAAGCCTACTGATAACTCTCTCTCTCTTCCTCCTCGAACAACAAAAAAAAGTGTTTTAATGAGACACGTGCACTTCGACAAACTTTATTTTTCTCGAAAACCAGCACTCGAGCATACAAGTGCAGGTTCTCAAGCAAGGAATTCACCGAAGTGGGTAGGCCGGTCTATTTGGGTCGATATTCAAATGGTCATTCGACTTTTTTTTTTCTCTTGCTTTTTTCATCGAATTATTTCAATCCGTTTATGCAACCTGCACTAGATTTTCCAAGCGTCGTTGTCATCGTTATAGTCGACTACCTGTGTCACTGACGTGCTCGAATCTATCTTATCTATAACCTGTTTGAATAGTACGTGTAAACATCGAGGCAATATTGGATGCTTTTTAATAGTCAAGTGGTTTTCACGAGCTAACGTGTGTGCAGGAATGCTAATCTTAACGGTTATGACTTATAGTGTTGGAGTGGTGCGTATATATATCTCGCTGCGTTATAATTTTAGCCTCATCGTCGATATTTAAATCTATCGCTGCGAATTCTTGCACTAATTAATGTGATAATTACTTCCGTCGACTGTAATGACAAAGTTTATAAAGTTTATAGCTGTGTTTTACCAAAAAAAAACAAATAACATCGGCATTTCTTCCGCATATTTTTTTTTACTGGGACTTTAATTTGGCCAGAAAAAAAGTTATTGACAAAACACAAGCCGGAACTTTTAGTGCCACTCGCAAAAAAAAAAAAAGATTTCGAAACCCAACGGAAATGAAAATTTTGCATCCGCGTGTGTGTGAACTTGATATTTCTCTCCCACCCGCAATATTTCCGCTCGCCAGTGATTTCGATGATGATGATGATGACGACGACGACGACGAGGATGATGATGATCGGCGCGTCGTGGGAACGATTCGTTGGCGCGTAAAACGCGAATTACATAGATCTTAGCAGCGCGAGCGAAAGCTATCGATCCGTGCAAGTATAGAGCTGGTATTTCTGTCGATGACCACGCCATGTTATAACCCCTCGGCTCGAAGAAACATTGTTGAGGGAATAAATAACACGAGCTATACTTGTGAATTAGTTGGAGAACGTGTTTCTTTTCTTTTTTTTTTTATTTTCCGAGGAATTTATTTTTTTTTTCATATAGAATTTTTTTTAAAAGTAATTTCGATTAGATTCTCAAGGATAAAAATGCTATTCGAGAAATGTGAGCAAGCAACTTACGAACAAGGTTAGCGGGCAAACAGCTTTTCGACGAGAATCGAATATGTAGGGCACATACCTGCAACAAAGAAAAGTGAAACAAGAAAAATTAGAAAATCAATAAAAAAAACTTTACTTCGAAATCTTGACCTTGTCACCCAAGAAAAATCGCGATAAACCCGCTACGCGGTGCACAGGCGTTCTTGAACTTTTTTTTTTGTCTTATTTTTAGAAAAACAAACGGTTTATCGAGCGACACTTTCGCGCGAATTCTGTGGTTTTTTGCAACTATCTTAGGGAAATCGATTATACACGAGTATAAGGTGTATCGATTAATTCAATGCAACGGCATTTCGGTATGGTTTTCAAGCTCGATTAATTGGATTTGCCGATAAAATACTTTTGACAAAAGTTTAATTTTGAGTATTAAAGAGGAAGTTGTAGCAGGGGGATGTACAAACTCGCGCGATGTCGTGTCATTGGGGAGTCAGCGTTTCGTTGCAATTGGATTAAACGTCGGGCCCGTAACGAATAAGAGAGAGGAGAGGAGAGGAGAGGATCAGCGACCGTCTGGCGTCTTAATTGCATTCATCGGCTGGCCAACTCTCTTATTGCTGCCAGCGGCCCTTCAAATGCTGACTTGTCAGATGATGAAGATGAGAGAGAGAGAGAGAGAGGGGAAATTTTGTGCGAACGGGTTCAGGGATCAATTTGCCGAATGTTGACGGAGTGAACGAACTTTTGCTCGCTTATATTGCTTTATTGCGTGTAATTAAATATCGCTTTGCCAAGTATTATCAGAGAAGAAATATTTTTTAATGAATAACTTTATGACGATTACAGTCAGATTCAATAGCAATTTCAAGTTTGGTGGTATGTATTAAGCACAAACGTTAGAGCTACATAAATAGATAATAAAACTCTACACCGACAATTTATATATCATCAATACACGACAAATTTAATAGTATGTAGCTAAATATTGCAACAAGAGCCATCTACATCCCCAACAATAAACAACATAGACACGTCGCCGCGACCCGACAAAATTAACCTCGAAATTAACCGTGTGGTCGTACAATAAACACGCGAGGCCTAATCAAGCTCGAAAAGTTCAAGTAGGCGAGGCTCTTACACACATTCAATATTTTACGATCGGCTCTCGAGCATCGCGCTCGCCCAGATAACCGTATCAGCTAGGCAGCACCTCAGTGCCGTGAAAAAAAAGAACAAGAGAGAAAAAAAAATATGTTGGAAACAAGCCGATAGCGCACGAACTCGCGGCTATAATTCGATTAGCTTTGCGTTATCGATCGAACGACGACGAAAAAAAAATGTGAGAGAGAAAGACATAAATCCCACCTACGATACGACGACGTCGCAGCTGACATAACTCAACAGCGCGGCGCGGCGATGGAGAACCAACGACGAAGGATTGTCCGTAAAAGGCTTGTGCATCGCCACTTTCCGTATAAGCGGACGGAGTTTCTTGTTCGAGTCGTCGTGTCGTGCAGCGGCTTTTCTCTCTCTCTTTCTCTCTCGATGATGATGATGATGCAGTCAAGGCATTTTTGATCGACGGAATTTTTGTGTATTACCAGCAGAAAATTCGTTTTCCACAGCGGCGAGTATTATCGATATTGTCGAAAGAATAATTAGTACTCGAAGGAAAATGAAGAGACGAAGGGAAAAGGAGGTCATCGATTCGCGCTGTCTACGGAACGACGATTATCACGGAATTGAGGCCGCGAAACAAAATCGATCGCACCCAAGAAAAGCTATTTCTCGCGCCCGCGATATATATATAGTTATGATGCTTTACGTTCGAATTTTGACTGCCTTGCACGATTCTCGCGAGAGAGCTGATAAGCATTTGCGCGATAACATTTCGAGTGGCTTATCTGTTTGAGGTGTTGCGCCGTAATGATGGCCTTTTAATCATATAAATTGATTGCTCATCTTCGTTTTCGTGAAGTTGAAAATTGTGTTTCTGTTATTGACGAAGATAATTTTTTTTTTTGAAGTATGATGATTTTTATCAATTTGATACGGTTGATATATTTGCTTTTATTTCCCGAAATCGATTTCGATTATATCTTCTATTAACACAAAAATACCATGAGCACGCGATTGATATAGTAAGATTAATGCGATCAGCACGTCATCATACTATTAAATCCGTGGTCAAAGCCTATACAACACGATCAGAACACTCAAATGTCAATTCAAATAGAATCTATAAAGCCGTGCTTCAAGTACGTGAGAGGTCTAGGAAACAATAAAGTGGAGAGGTCGTCATTGATATAATGGACTCAGTCGTCGATGGCATAATCAGCGAGGCACGGCACGTCTCTTAAAAAAAAAAAGAAAGAGAAAAAGAGGAACAAAAAAACTTATTGCAATGGTGCTATATATCGATTTTCGCGCGCGAGCATGCAGCAGTAGCAGCAGCGGAGAAAGCTGTCGTGAAATCGTCGTCGAGAAATAGAATCGCGTGTACTTATCGGTAGCAGGGGGGCTTTCCTTCCTCCTCCTCCTCTCTATGCCAATAAAACAGCGAAATTACCGGCAGCTCTTTGACCTACATTGCCACTACTACGCCCGTCGTTAATTTAGCCAGCGAAACTTAATTGAAATCAATAACTTTCAATCTTTTTAAGGGAACAATAAAACCGTCGAGTGCTGAAAAAGGAACAAAAAGGGCGAGTCGTTTTGCTTGCTTGCACTTGTGTATTATGATATCGATTGCTGTGTGTGTGTGCCAAGGTCGCGCAAACGAAAAACTGACCGTAGCCGAGTGAGTCATACCATTTGGCTTGAACACTGTTGTGTTTGGGTTCGATGACTCGTGACCGCGAGAGGTGATGGTGTTTTAGGTGCATTTCTTTTTATTTTATTGAGAGGTTCATGTAGGTCAGCGATGAGTGACAATTGTAATTGGGTGATTTTTATTGAGCACAAGGTGCGCGCGAGTGCAGAATTTTTAACGTTCTTAAGAGTATATTTGAAGATTGTCGCTGGTGTTCCTCACAAAAAAATGATATTGAGATTTCTCAAATATTTAATTTCCCGACATTCACATTTAGATTGAATGTTATAGCTACAGATAACAAATTTGCTATAAGTATTATATAAAAAATGGCCAAAGCCATCTGGTGTGAGAACTTCCCGTTGAGAAAAAAATACGACAATCGTGTATTTTGTAAAAATAAAAACAAAACTGTGTTGAATCGACGCCAATGCAAATAAAATCTTCAAAAAATTCCTCAAATTGTGTTTCACCAAAGAAAAATTTGGTTTTTGTTTCTCAACATTTTGAAAAAGAAGACTTTTTCTCGTTTTTTTTTCAACACACCCAAGAAACAAAACAAAAAACTATTCGGTTCCAATTTTTTTTTTTTACATCATCGCGCAGCGACACAATACCTATAATTTCAAGACACTCTCGCGCAAGTGATCGATGTGCCGTCGGCGGGTAAAACTATTTTGAAACGCAAAACTTACTTAATGCTTTTACATAATGCGCTACAACGAATTGTATGCTTCGACACAATATCCCCAATTTCCCTCGACTATACACGTTCCGTCTAATCGCAATCTCTCGCTCCATAAATTGAGAACAGAGCAAAAAAGCGCGAGCCTTCAAAGTGATCCATTAAAAAAAAAAAAGACACTCATTAGCCGCAGTAGCGTGCATCAAAGCTTGGCATCTTATCTAAGATTCCGAATCAACAGAAAAATCAGCACACATACACACTTATAAACATACACACACACAGTATAGCAGGCGATGTGGGTCGTGCTCGGGCAAGATAACGCAGCCTCCCCGCGCGCGTGCGCAAACTCCTCGTAGGCTTTATCATAGGCAGTCAGTTTTACGCTCTCGCAGGTGTGCCGAATGTTGCTTACGTAAGCAATGCCTATATATACGGAGAGAGAGATCGTATCATTGAATTTCGCTTCGGCTGGTTCCTGCGGAATTGATCGAATCAATTGATATTTGTCAAGAAAGAGAGAGAGGGAGAAAGACTTCCTCTCGCGATTGGAAAATTTTCTTGGCCGTACGTAACCGTATAAGATGCTAATATATACAGCAAAGCCACGCATAATCCCCGAAATATATTACAAGTGAAGTATAGTTGCGTAAAGAGCCTATGACTCATTCCGGGGGGGATCTACATCGAAGCAGCAAACACATTCTTATAAAGCGTGCACACAATTGATTTCGAGATAACGGTACAACGACGACGAAAATCGTTCATTTCCCAAAGTCATTGTTACAAACGATCGGATCTCTTTATGTACACATAGAAAGTCAGACAAGAGAGGACTCGCCTTTTTAAAGCGGAAGCTGCAATAGAATAAAAGAAACAGAGGATGAGAGAAAAAAAAGTCAGAGAGAGAAACGAAGCGGCGCCCACGAAAGAAAGTAGCCTCTCTCGTGCCATCATGTGGCTTTTGTAGGTCTCCGTGTCAGGATGCTGCAAACGCTCACCTTCGACCTTAAAATTCCTCGCGCATCGAAAAAAATACCTTGTCGCAAAAATTTGCTCGGTCTACCAAGACGTCGTTTTTTTTTTTTTTGGAGCGAAAGACAGGTGATGGGTCTTTTGTTACATTGTTTACGTTGATTTGCATATGCCTCCTTTGTGCGCAGCGCGTGGTCTTTTGTGAAAAAAATACACCTTCTTTTTCGACAGGTGAATGGGCCTCGATTCTTTTTTTGATTCCTCGCATCCACGTATCAGTCGCGCGGATGGAAAAGAGCTAACAATACGTGGCAGTTGAAAAGTCAAAAAGTATAAGATATCAAGCGTTTTGTCGGTATAGAAGTGTGTAAAGTCAGGAGCAGCAAGTAGCAGCGATAGGGGGGTCGCGTGTTGGCGCTTGTATATAGTAGAGGTCATGCTAGAATTAATACGTGTGGGATGCGCGAGCCTTGAAAAAGCCTTCGCGGGAGTTGAACGCTCGCTCGGAGGAATATATACGCGCACTGCTCTCTCGCCAAGCGTGTTTCCTCTCTCTGCTTTAACTTGCAGACGTGCAAGCTAAATACGCAACCTATACAATTATATATCCTCACCGCCACGTCCTCCCTGCAACCTGTACGGCTACTATACTACTATACGTTTGAAAAATCGACAAATATTGTTTAGTGCCGGAGAGAGAGAGAAAGTTATAGACGCGTCAATTATACCATCGCGAACTGTTCAAATTCGCACGCTCTACATTTCAATTGGGAGGGAAAACAACGACGACGACAACAACGTCGCTTGTTGGAAGATACATACAGGAAGACCACGCGGCGGGTTCTCTCTCTCTTTGCGCGGTGTAAGGATATCCTGGAAGAAAACGCGCATACATTTTAGATCTCGCACGCGCTGCGTTGTGTGTGTATGTTTGTATGCGACGCTGCCTATGTTTCTTTTTTTTTTTTGCAGCTTGGAGAAATCGGCGTGTGTGTGTCTCTCTCTTCAAGGCGGTGCATTGGAAAATGCCAACTGTCGCTCGTTCTTTCTTTCTTTCCTTCATTGTAGCAATTTGATTTTTAAAATTTGCCTGAGCTGCTTTGAAACCAATCGTAAAATTTGGTATTGCTAGTGAAAGTGGAATGATGTTTTATTATCTCAGACCAAATAAAGATGACATAAAATTAATTTATCAATTGAAAATCAAATCAGAAAATTTTATTGAGAGCAACTCGACAGTGATATTGACGAAAGGTAAAATTATTATTGAAGATAATACAACGAGTTGAGCATCTAGCGGCAAACTGCTAAAACACAAGAGAATATGAAAATCCCGCACGTATTATGCTTGATAATCGAAGAGACATATACGCAGTAATACGCGCCCGCATGCATCAGCAGCAGCACTTTCTTCATTAAGGTCCCAAATTGATATGACTTTATGTAATTGCAATTTTCCAGCCAATCACACCAAATTCAATTGCCGTCTCTCTCTCTCTCTTTTTCTTTGGGGCGTGCGCACTTAGTGGAATTGGTTTCTCTCTATACACAACATAACGCAACTCGCGCATGCTCGCTCGCTCGCTCAAATTGCCGATGAAATTTCATTGCAGTCGATTTTAGGCAGCGAAGACTTTCGTCATGCCAAATCGGGGGGACGCATTCCACGCGAGTCGCCTGCCTGCCTGACTAGGAAATTCGAGCGACTTTCCCAAACGCGACTCGACATATAGGAGGCGATTGTCTTTTGGCTGGCCTGTCGGCTGCAAAATTTTCTGGAGCTGGATTTTGCAACGCCGTTTTCGCTTTCGACACGCGCCATTGTCCTTTTGTCGAGCCGAGTTTTCTATCCGCGCGCGAGATAGTAGCGGAATTGATGAGGCTCTTTTTTTTTCGGTGCTGGCAAGTGGAGTTTAAAGTTGTTGCCGATTGTACGCGCGGAGGCTTATATTATTCGTTCGCGGAGTTTATAAAACGCGAGCATTTATCGTACGAAAGTGGGCTTAATGAATGGGATTTTATCGAGGTTTAATTAGGAAGTTATATAAATGCAATTTTAAACGTTTCTCCGGTGGAATGCATTTTTCACGCTTGTCGCGATATTTATAGGCAGAAACGTAATTAGGCGAGCTACGCGCTTATGGTACTTTCGGAAAATGAAAGAGAAAAAAAACGATTGTGAAAGTTAATTTCAAGTTTTTTTTTTTGTTTTCAAAATTTTACGCGAGAAGTGAATTTAGAAACACCGCGGTGATAATTTTATTAGCCGTCGATACTTGCTCGTAATACCATATTAAAAACTACAAGGAATAAACGCCGAGTTGCCGAGCGAGTTTGGCGTGCCGTAAATCTGCAAAACTAACCGCGTACCACGAACGTAAAATTGCACATCGTCGAAATACCCAAAAAAATCAAGCGATCATCGGTGCACGAGAAGAGAAAAGATGACAGCTCACAGTAAGAGAGAAAATCGCGCGGAATGTCCGATATATGGCTATGACCTACTTTCGACACCGAGGTGCTTTTTTTTTTATTACCAGAGAGGAAACTGTCAATGCACGCAGGATTTTTCGAGTGCTCGAAATCCGAAAAATCGCGCGCGCGTGCAGTCATGCTCCGGAATGCAGTCGAGCCACGCGCGCATGATGGAGAAATGAGAACGAGAGGAGAAAATCAGCCGGCGACAAAAAAAAACACGTTCTTGCCTTGCGCACGGGATACACACACTGCACTGGAGTGCTCTCAAGGTGAGATTTTAAATGCGTTTGGCGAATTAGAAATACGAAAATTATATAGGCGTTGGAAAAAAAAAGTCGAAGTTGATTTATCGCCAGGAGAAATTGTCACAGTTTCAATTTGAGGCGCCACTTTTATATACTTAATTAGTATCGTTAATGCTCGGAATCGAAAGTCGGATAGTAGAGCATATTAGTTATGTAACGACGGCGAGTTTTTTTTCGTCGTTGTCGTCAATGTCAGCGCGGGGAAAATTACTCACGATTCAGCGGATAGAAAGTGCGCGCGCAGCTACTACGTAGTTGCAACAATAAGGACAGAAAAAAAAGAGGGAGATTAATTTATGCGAATAATTAGGCAGAATTTTTTTTTTTCGCGAAAAAAAAAATATCGCCGTAATAACATACTTTCCGCGGAAAAAGGCAAAATAATGATTTAGAAGGCAGAAAGAAGTAGAAAGCTCGTCGTCGGAGAAAAATAAATGCAGTTGTTAAAATAACGTCGTCGCAGCTCTCGGAGGAGAGCGATGGGTTTTTGCTCGTAAACAAGATATCAACTGTATGTATTTTTCAAAAAAAAAAATGGAAATGAATAAAAATAAGTGAAAGAAGTCACGCAGCAGCCTCTCTCGTCTCTGCTGTGAAAGTGAACGATGATAAAATAAAGGCGTTCAAGTGCTCGTTGTTTTTCTTTTTTTTCAAATATCGGTCAACGAAATGTACATCATGGAATTGTATTTGAAATTTCGATGTTAAATTTTAATAACCGTCCGCGAATTTAAAAGTCAATTTCTCCAGTAAAATCTCGACTGAAAATACTCTGAACGAAAAGCATTGTTCATCCTCTTTCCTCTCTTATCTACCTAATCGCAATAATTACATCGAACCAACAAAAAAAATAGATTGTGAAAAGAAGGGTAACGACCGCAATCCACGAAACATAGTAATATTTACAACCGCGCGCGATGAAAAAAAAAACGAATTTCGTCGGTATTTCCCGGTTGCAGCAGCAGCACCGGCATGGCACCAGAAGTGAGGTACGACGAATGAAGTTATGTGGAGCGAAGTGAATGGCCGTTGCATATATACATCTGCAAGAGAGAGATAGAGAGAGAGAGAGAGAGGAGGGGCAAATGCACATTCTGACCGTAGCGTATAATTCATGCTCAGCTGGCGCGCGCAGGTACTACAAGTGCCAGCAGCAGCAGCATGCGCGGCCGCTTTAAACTGCCTCCTTTTACCTCATTGCCCACAACTATATACTCGCTCTCTGGTTTCACGTACTCACTTAACGCCTGTCGATATTGTTTTCAAAAAGTTCGCTCAAAGTATACTTTGTTTTTGTTTTCGCGCCTTTGCCTTAATCATGCTCGTGGTTCATTCACGATTTCCCTTTCTCTCTCTCTCTCTCTTTCTTTTTTATTGCAGTTATTTTTTTCGATATCGATGCACGCTTAAACATTATAAGTACACGATGAAAAAGCCTGTGATTTTCTTATAGTACTTGGTATAATTGTGAGGAAAAAAAATCGATACGTCACATCCTCTTTTAGCGGTAAGAGAAAAAAATTCATTCATTGTTCGAGAAGCGCACCACGCGCGATTCCAGTATTAAACGTGCAAACTAAAAATACATGGAAATTACGTCAGCAAAAGCGGGCAGATATAATCTAGGACGGACAAACGTGAGTTTCGCGTGCCTTCTTCCGTTTATATTCCGCTCCGAAATGTTTATTTTCCAATTTAACGATTCATCGCCCCCACGCGCGCGCAAACTCGCACCGCTAATTCGCCAAATGAACAAACGATCGATATTGTGTACGAACACTCGAAACACACGAGCGAGTGATATATCAAATTTTCATTCTGTATTTATTTGGGTCAACGGATAGTTGCACGAATAAAACAACAAATAAATCAAAGAGTATCGCATATCTGCACGGATCTGGAATTATATATAAAAGGCGTGTGATATCAACGAAGGAAAAGTTTCACGCGCGAATAAAGTGCAAAGCATTTTAATAGCCCGGAGGGAAGACAGCAGCCAGGAGAGAGACACACATTCACTGCAAGGCGAGAGAAAGGCGGCGGTGGTATCGGCGTCGTCGTCGGCTGATTTTTGCTTTTCTACTATATATATACGGCCAGTCAGACGTGAATATCGATTTCCGATATGTATATACCCCTCTCGCGCTCGCTTCCCTCCCTCACACTAACTCTATATAGATACCTTTTATTTATCCACCGACGCTAATTATTTTCCATTGACCTCTCGTATAAACTTTCTTTTATTTTTCTTTTCTTTTCTCTTGTTACGTAGGTATTTTAGAACAAAAAAATACCCGTTATTTTATCGTGTGTATACAATTGTAATTGATCGGCAAAGGGATACACAATCGTTTTCGCAATGTACTTATGTGTGTTATACATAAATGTTCGCCTCGAGGAAATCCCAAGTGCAGTGCACGAAAAAAAAAAGAAAAATTGAATAAATCCCAACGGCGGTGATTGCGCAAATGTATAACAACAAAACGTGAGGCGGTAAATGATAAACGAGCGACTATAATGATATTTTACAATTACACCCTATGAGCGAGAGCGAGCGCGCGTGGTTAGCGGTGGGCCGATAGCCATCGACACCCAACTATTAATTAATCGCACGTCCGAGAAAGCCACTCGACTGCAAAAACCCATTGTGTGGGCTTTTATATTCTCCCACGAATTATATTCCGTTTCGCGAGCGCGAGCCTTGACCGCGCGCTCTTAGCTCATGCCTTAGCTATATGGCTTTGGGGATAGATCGAGATTTTTCTTATATGGACAGAAAAGAAGCCTAATTGAACGAGCATTGTTTTTCCAACTTTATTTAGTCCAGTTTGCGTGTTATTCTCTAATTAAGTCGCGTGCGACGCCAATTAGATTTTTCTCTTTCTTTCTTTTTTTTTGCTATGGGAATATTGTAATTAAAGGGCTGTGAGGCTTGTAACGATTGTTTTGTTAATTAATTACTGGGGGATTATGTATTTACGAGATTATACGGTCAGATTAGACGGATTTTTCCAAAGAAGCTTGAATCCGTGTAAATTTCTATATCTATCATTTGTTTTGTGCTAATGTACCGTTGTCGTTTATCGCCGGGGGCCTTCGAGGAGCCTATCCACTATAGAAAGTCTTAAATATTTTCAATAACTTTACGATATTTGCTGACCTTCGCGATATTTGAGCCCAAGATGACACCGAGGATGACACGCAATTGATAGTAAAAATGTCAAGCAACCGATATTCAAAAACTATAGAATTTTCAAATTGACTACAATTTCTGTTTAGTTATTCATCCGGTGAGTGAAAATTATATTGTTTCAATTTAACAAACCTTAATCCACCCGACACAGCAAATTATTTAAATAGCTCGGCCGAGCAAAGGATTTTAGCATAGCAAAGAACAACGAAGCAGCCGCAGTGCCAAAAGGCAGTAAACCGAGCAGCTCATTATCATCATCATCATCCTTGGCTATTCCACAGCGAACTAGTGAATCGTCCGTCTAAGCTAGCGGTGCAAGCACGACACCGTAACGTCAACAGCGTCGAGCCGAAAATTCATCAGAAACCATCATTCCGCCGTGAGTTTTGTAGCCCCAAAGCCAACAGCGTAACAAGTGTGGTCGTCGCTCGTTAATACACAAAACAGTTAAAATCTCCTCTCTACTTGCCGGTTGGCAATGCCGCCTGGCTAATGATCCGAAACGAGAACAAAAGTCCATCATAGCCGTATGGATTATTGACAGCCGCGAGAGGAGATGCTATAGGCATGGCAATTAGCAGAAGCGCCGACGCGATTCGCGTAATAAACAACAATTAAGTTGTGTAAGACGCGTGCGAGGCGTTCGTTCACCTGTACACGCTTGTGCTATACGGATCACCAATAGCTACTGTAATATACATACCTATACACCGCGCGAGAGTTGTTCCTTATTTTTCCCCAGAATTCATATATATTATAATATACATACCGCAGGAATTTTTCTCCGAGATGAACGTATATATATCGCGAGACACGAAAAGTTTTACCGTAAGCACTTTCGACGCAATTAGGTGCTGCCTGCTGACTGCGGCTGCTGGGAATTTCTTCCGAGTCGCGCGCACCCGCCATTATCAGACGTTTATAAGCTGTTAGTTAATTGGCTGGGAGTGTATACACACATGCACATACACAAATTTGCCGCTGAATTATTAAAGATGCGTAAACGTATTTTTCAAATGATTCAATGAACAGAAAACCGTGTGTGCGTCCTCGATATTTTTTATCGCGTTATCTTCTTACGCCGAAGAAACTGGAATTTTCGTTGCTCGATAAGAAATTCGTGGATAGCTACTGAAGGAAACATCCTCCTATAGCACTCGTGTAATTTCGCAAGATCAGCAAAAATCTCCGGAAACCGTGTAACAATCACCTTCCTTATTAATTCTCGTAGCCTAGTAATCACTTATCGCAAAAACGATCATCCTCATCCTGCGCGCCTCCAGTAGAAGAAAAAAAAGAAGCTAAGAAATAACAAATTTCCCCAATGAAAATGCATGGACAATTAGCCCAGATACCTTTCACGCGTCACTGGCTTCGTCTGAGAACCGGGCCGATCGCCCGTACAACACGAAGGCAGTCTTATCTACAATGTTTTTGCGCGCGCGCGCGGCAGAGAGGCGACAGCAGGGATCGGCGACGATCCGTTAATGGATGGATTAAGGTCGCAAGTTGTAAACTCGACGAATGAATTTCAATCGATTTGTTCAAAGTCAACAATCAACTAAAACTCGCTCGGAGAGCATAACAAACGGCGGTGATAATGACACGGTAAAAAAAATATTCGCGATTGAAGGATCAAGGTCAGTAGCCGCAAGGCTGTATGGTGAATCGAGGATGCGTCGCGTATACACGTATGAAAAAAAAAAACAACAAAAAACACCGGAGTGAGAGAGCGGGAGGAAATGATTGGCTTCCGCGTTTTCACGGGGTCACGTCGCTCGTCGCAGCACAATGCACCTGTGATTAGTCGGCGACTTTTTTCTCTTTTTTTTTCTTCTGCACAATTCGCGCGCAGCGGGTAATTCAATTGCGATGGGAAAATGAAAATGACAATCTCTATTTAATGCTTCATCGCTCGAAGGTTTATCAATAATGCAATTGGATCTTAAATGTTCTATTTACAAGCTGGTCGTGACATTGTCGCGTTGGAAATAGTTGGCAGTGTTCTAAAATAAAGTCGAACGTGAATTTCACATTGTTTCAGCTCGTGCAGTGTCGATTAATCATTACCGTTGCTTTATTAATTCGAGAATTATTGGAAACCGATATTGCCATTGAAAAGCACGTAAAACTGAAAGAGAGAGAAAGAGAGAGAGAGAGAGAGGAAAAATACCGTGAATGTTTATGGAAAACAATCGCGATGATGGAGAACCTTACATTTGTTATTCCGTATTGTTTTTCCGGCGAGGTATGTATATAAGCAGCGGCGGCGGCAGCAGCAGCGACGGGGTCGCCTCTCGTATTTCACGTCAGCCGTGCACGTCAGAATATCCATCGGCTCTGTCAATATCACCTGGCGCCCACGCATAACTCAGGTGTTATTGCTCGTACTTCAGGCTTATAGTGTGATATATAACTCTCTCTCTCTTTCTCTCGTCATCGCGGCGGCGGCGGCAGTCAGCGACGACCTTTAAAAACGTGCCTGGCATGCCGAATAAATAAGCTCTCGCGCCTACCTCGCTCATATATAAGATACACGTGCTCAATGCCCCCCAACGGGTGAAACAAACATTCCCACGCATTCCATCCATCTATCCATCCCGTTGCTCGAGACCTTGAAGTGAGAGAGAGCGAGAAAGAGATTCTCTACAACTCTCTATCCTCCTCGAGACTATAAGCTGCGAGAGAAAGATGTGTGTTACGTAGGCGCTGCCGCTCGCGCGAGCGCGGGCTTCCGAGAATCCTCAGAGCTCGTCGATTGATCCGGTTCGTAAGCTAGCAAGAGTCCGAGCACCAGCACTGTATACATGCCGCGCTCGCGCTCACAGCTCTTCGCGAGAGAGCCTCAACAGCCCGGAGACTCGACTCGACTCCGAATTCGGGCGTGAACTTATAAAGTCACGATAATTCACGGTAAAAGGCATGGACAGTCCTATTATATGCACACATATCGCTAGCACGCGCGCGCCCGCTCATTGGGACCGTCCAACTGAACCTATACACAGTATACACACTCACCGTGATAGATCAAGTGTTCCTGCACGCACAACTGCACACAGATGCTGCTGCTGCTGCTTTCGGTCGGCAACACTTGGCGCACTTGCTAATCGTCGTCGTCGTCGTCGTTGTCGTTGTGTATCAAGCGTTGCACTAGATATATCTTTTCAATCAACGCGCGAGGCCCATCGACGAGCCAGGCCGCTCATTTTTGCTAAACGCACACACACTCCTCTGCCTCTCTCTCTCCTCGTTCGCGCACCACGTCTACTCGTATACAGAAAAACACGACACACGACTCTCCTCTGCACACTGCAGCAGCCGAGGCAACTCTAACACTGACTAACTTGCTGCTCTGCTGCTGGACGATCAACTCGACGTACTCTCTCTCTCTCTCTCTCTCTCTCTCTCTCTCTCGCTGTACCCTTCTCTCTCACTTCGATTACAGTGCGCCGAGAAAGAGATGGAGAGAACCGAGCTTGTGCGCCGACTCGAAACTTGGAGAACAAATATACATATGTGTGTTTATGAATGTATGTGTGAGCGTTAACTCCCAGTGTGAAGTTTGCTGCAGGCCGAGATTCACTTTTACCTCGAAATTAAATTTTTCTTGATTATTTTGATAATCAGAAGAAGTGCATTTATTATCGCGGTGAAATTGTGTTTTGATAATCTTTGATGAATTTACAGAAAAATATGAAATTTGAGAACATTTATTTAAATTTTGTATTTCGCGGGTCGACAGTGAAGGTGATTCGCAATGGCGGCACATTCGGCCCAATCAGCTGACGCTCGCGTCAGTTTTCCAGCAAAACAAAAGCTCGATTGGACGAAGATTCGATTGAGCGATAAAATGCCGCAACACGTCGACGAATAAATATGGGTCGACGCGAAGATGTGAATTCGCCGTCAAGTTTACGAATGCAGAGTCGCGTCGACTGCAGACTGCAGTCATAGCGGGATGTCATCGTGGTGAGGTGAAGCTTTTTTTTTGCGGCCGAAAGTTTGAAGAGTTGGCTACATCATGATGGAACACATTCACGTGATGCCGAACAAGGTATGTTGTTTCGCTAATTATTACGGCAACGGTGTCGAGCTTTTTGGAGTATTTTTTTCGGAGCTTTCGTGCGTGTAACACTAACCTTAAAAAGTCAAGGACATTTTTTAGTTAAAGTATTGTTACGCCAAGTAATTACCGCTAGCTTCATGGCTGGACACACTATCAGTGTCACACTTGCATAACTGGCTCGTTGTTTGATTAGTATTCATAGTCGTTTTTACGTATTTCAGAGTGAGGCTGATCTAACACCAGAGGAAAGATGGAGGTAAGTGACCTGACAGTTTTTTTAAAATCACGTATGATAATTGAATGTAGCTGAAGTGCTTGTCCAATTAATATTTCCAGGGTCGAGCATATAAAAATGCACGAACAGCATCGAGGCCACGAATCCATGCATATGGAGATGATGCTTATTTTGATAGTCACAGTTATCGTTAGTGAAATCATACTTATTACCTGGAAACAAAAACACTACAGATCCTATCAAGTATGGCTTACCTAATAATAAGTTTTGTGAAAAAAGCTTTGTTTTGCTAATAATTTTAATTTTCTGCAGCTTATAACACTGCTGGGTATGTGGGTGATTCCTTTAGGAATGTGCATTAGGAATCTGTGGTGGAGATTCATATTTTTGTGGCTAGTGTTCTCGTGTATTACTGGACTGATTGTAAGAAAGACTATACAAAGACCAATGGCAGGCACAACCCCTAGGTTTGCATCCAATATACAACTCAATAATTATTAGAAATATGATAATACAACTACTTTATGTCATATTTAACTTACAGATTAGTGTATAAGTGGTTCTACTTCATCTACAAACTTAGTTACTTTTTGGGTCTAATAGGATATTTCATCATGTTAGCTACATTTTTTGGTTTGAATCTTGTGTTCGATGCTAAACCTCAAACCTGGATGGACTGTGGGCTACTGTTCTTATTTTATGGTTTATATTTTGGAGTCTTAGGCAGGGATGTTGCAGAAATATGTGCAGATAAAATGGCAGCGCATATTGGGGTAAGAAAAATAAATTTGCTGCAATTATTTGTCAAATTTATAGTTGAATTTATCTAACTGCATTTTGAATTGCAATTCTCCAGTACTACAATCCTGGAAGCATGCCAACTAGATCATTAGATCCCAATGTTTGTGCTGTGTGTGGAAACCAATTGTTGGTTTCGGAACATGAAGAAGGTGTTCTTGAAAACACATACAAACTTAGTTGTAATCATGTTTTCCATGAATTTTGTATTCGAGGTTGGTGCATTGTTGGCAAGAAACAAATTTGCCCTTACTGCAAAGAAAAAGTGGATTTGAAAAAAATGTTCCACAACCCGTATGTTAATCATATAGCTTTTATAAATAAATGTTGTATATTGAACTCCATACTGTGAATACAACAAAATTATAATTTTAGATGGGAAAAACCTCATGTTCTCTATGGGCAACTCCTTGATTGGCTGAGGTGGCTTGTTGCTTGGCAACCTGTTATTTTGTTCCTAGTTCAGGGCATCAATTGGAGCCTAGGACTTGAGTAAGTAAAAGCAGCACTGACTTACATTAAGCCGTGAAAAGAGCTTTTACAATGAAAAATCATCGATTAGAATGAAATATTCACACAATCATTGAATGGGGAAAAAACTAAAGTTCTAAGAACACCCAGAAAAGCCATTTTTACTTCGATATCTTGTCAGTTTGTGAATACAATTTTCTATTCTTGTCATTACTATAAGTTTATATCCAAAATTGAGCGAAAATCGTTCTTCAATAGAAAGTATTTATACGTTTCCTTAAATTGTTATGTGCAAAAACTTTTCCTATGTGATATTGTAATCATCTCAGTGAAGCTTGTTTTTATTGAATCATGTTGAGTTTCATTATTAGAAACAGATAGATTTTTTTTATTACATTCCTGTAGATGGAAATTAGAATTGTTTATACTGAAAATACTATAGTTAGAGATTATTGTGTAAATTTGCGTTTGTCCTTGAGTGCCATTAAAATAAAAATTGCTTTGTCAAATGTTATCATTCAAAAGTGATAATGTCGGCAATGCAAGTATCCACACCAATATTTATATTCGCAGCACATAAAATGCCGATAGTCGATAATACAGGACTCTTAGTGATCTACACCATTTAAATTTTTCTTAGATTAAAAAAAATTATTTAGCGTACGATTTAATTCTAACGTTAATGTGCACTCAATGATAATCACTCACTTACAGTTTTCAATCAGTATACAAGAGTTTCCGAGGCAGAAACTTTTCCAATCGTTTTTGTATTTATTATAACTAATTTTTGTCACGTTAATCCTTTACTTAAGTAAGTTACAAATGACAAATATAAAAGACTATAATAAGAAATGTAAAAGATGACTCATTACTTAATTTTGCAGTTGAACAAAGTTCCAATGAAATTATTGAAAATGCATTCAATCAAGTGAGCATTGAAAATTTGTGACAATCTTGAATTGTTGCGATTTTTATGTATGGAAAAATTTTGATTTATACTTTGGCTATAACTTTATAAAAGAGTTTTGGACTCGAAGTTGTGAAATTCAAAGAAATAATGTCATAAACGTTTTGGTGAAACGAACTTTTGCAAGAAATGTAAGACTTTTCTGATGAAAATAGTTTTTCATCAAAACGTGAAACTTTAAAACACACAAATGCATATAGGTTTTTATAATCATTGTCAAGCACTTTTCCACTCTTTATTGCGTAAGTTACGCTAAACTTTTTTTAAGTGTGTAAATGTAATTTGTATATGCGTGCATGTGTATAAACAAATGTATAAAAAGAGAAAAAAAATCGTAGTTGTAAAATATGTCTTTTGAGAATTCGATATCGCCGATAATGCAATTGAGTATTTTCTTTTGTAAATAGTATTGAATGATAGCACGTTGTTAGTACACTCCGACTGTCCACTATTGGACGCTAATTTGTTAATACCGAATGCGATCGAACCCCAAAACTATTTGTGAAAAAGAAATGATTGTAAAATAAATAAAAGTTTTGTTTATGCAACAATCATTGAGACTATATGCGTCTTCGACATTCATAAATCCTTCATGATCAGATTAATTTCATTTTACTAACATTACTACCACATAGTAAACCTACAGTGGGCACCAAAAGTCTTCGTACACCACGCAGACTGGCGTATTTTAGTTTTGTGACTATACCTTCTACAAGTATGTGTATAAACTCGCATTTCATGTTTTTTGTACTTATTAGTTAATTATTGCAATAATGTAATACTGTTAATTTAAAAATTATTTTGCTTCATTATTTAAAAACAATCAACTTCCAACGCTGTTCCTCGCGGTGTACGAAGACTTATGGCGGCCACTATATACCTATGAAGTTCTTTAAAAATAGAAAAATTACTTCCAAATTCTGTTTTTAATTATTAAATACCATCAAGACTAATTCAGTAAAAGTTCTTTAACAATAAAGATTACAAAGTATTTTATTTTTAATTTTTTTTTAAATAAAATAAACATAAATAAATGTTTTTTTTTAAAGTGTGACTAACATATGTGAAATTTTTTTAAATCATTGTTACAGAATTGAGCCGTCATCTGTGCAAGCCAACCTACATACTAGCACTGTAAAGGCTGTGATAACATAAATAACTGTCGACGATTTAGTACAAAGAAAAAAATATTTTCAAACGGAGAATTTCTACTACGATCTGCAAGAATTTTAGTATTTACAATTAACTACTAATTGACACAAGTATTAAAAATTATAATTGAGACAGCACAATGACTAAACGTACTGAAGATTACGTTGTTTTTATCAACTTAGCATTTAATTAATTACAGTACAAAGATCATATTTTGCAATTTATTCTTTATTTGTCATAGAAAAAACAACTTTCATCACAGGTGTACAATCACCTCCGCACCCTCAGGCTTTTATGGTCGACACAAAATTCTGAAATTTATCCGTGAATCATTCTACGAAGAACTGGAACATTTTCTTTTCCTCTTCCTCCTATAATCGAACAATATGAACAATTCGCGGTTTGATCAACGTTCTTTTGAAAATAATAGTCTCTTCTTAATTTGGAACGGGCTCCATAAACATGCAGCAGGGATGCATGGGTATTTTATCAGACGATTCACGATATGACGGGATAAACCTACTTTTCGCTTATGGGCATTTACTTTATAGTTTTATGGTACAGTATTTTCTTTACATTGCCATGTATTAACATTCGAATAAATCTAGTATGTTACATTCTCTAGCTCTAGTATGTTACAACGCGTATAATATGAATCTCATGAATGTTAATAAATTATTGAAACGATCACGAAGTTCAGTAAATCTGTGATTAACATTGACAGAAGCGTCAAAGCTGCTAGAATAGTTTTACGTATATTGAATGTACAATCTCTTTTTTGTCAAACTTCAATCAGCGAAAAGTAGGCTGAACAAGGATAGGTATAAGGGTAGACATACACAAACACAGGGAATTTTTATAGATATATTTATTGATTACTTAGCGTGTAAGAGTATAGAATATATGTATACCTTACTTGTTAAATATTACATGGTAATATATATGTATATATATTCATATATTCATATTTATACCGACGCATAGTCATTAAAATAAACCTGCCGTGTGTTTACACGTGTTTCTTGTGTGTTTCTTTACTGTGTATTTCATCGCGTGGGACGCTGTGGAATTTTTCACTTTTTTTTCACCCTCTATTTACAAATCCTTGACGATATCACTATAATTAATATTTACAAATCCCACGATTGATTTTTTACTTCATGACGATCATTGTGATTTCTAGTAAATCAATAGTATCTCGAGCTAGTCGAGAAAAGAAAACGCTACGAAACGAGTATCGAGGTTATATCATTTTTTTTATAAATTAAACATTTTTTTTTTATTTTTACTGATCTACATATCAAGTATAAAAAAACTTCGCAGCAGATTGATCGATCATTCATCCCCACGAATGAGTGACTTACAAAATGCAGAGATAGTTTTGTTTATTATCACCTTGCACACTCGTTCGTGTGTAAAGTACATACATCCGATTGGCCGGCAACGTCGTCGCACACGTCAACAAAATAAAATTAATATTCAATTATACATTCAATTATTTACAAGAGTTGACGTCCTCGGTCATCTCGACGTCGTTCAAATTAATTCGCTGCAAATTTCACTGTTCAACACAACTTGCATTATATATATATTAATTTTTTTTTTCTTTATATCCTCTTGCTTGCTTTCATACAAACAGCCTCTCGATTAACGCACGTGCACACACATAACTATTTTCGATTTCACACTCGCTATTTATTATTTATTTCGCACGTAGTTTCGGAATACTAATTATATGATAGTTACAAAGTATTGCTTTTTGTAGTCGCGTTACACAGATACAACATTTCAATCTTTCCTTGTCGCGAATGAGAAGGAAAAATTGAAATTTTGCTTTCGGACTGCGCGAAATCAAGGAAAATTCGAACCAGCTTACATCAAACGTCGGTTACCTATAAGATGACACGAGAACGAGACTTGAAAACTCATAACGAAATAAAGCTTTTTGAAACCTCAGTAAAGTAATCAAATAAATAAAAAACAATGTAGCATTCGATTTTGATTTGTATATAGGAAAATAAAGAAAATTTGATATTTGTACTAGAAAAGATGTTCGAGTTCTCGATATATACCAATAAGTCCATTAGACTAAACCATTTATTTAGCAATAAGCATTTGTTTTAAATATACGTCTTTTTTCTTTGAGTATAAGACTAATTTCATCTGTTTTTTAAATGCTTAATTTACGGTTTCTTTTTCTCTCTCCCTTATTTTGCCGCGAGGTTTACAATAGACGCTCGCGTATCCGGCTAATAAATTGCACGGATTTTTATTTTTTTTTTCATTAGTTTAGGGCAGTAAATTTCTACTTTATTCGAGAAAATTTTATCACGGCAGAAGTCTACTGGAGAAAAAAGAAGAAAGTACATTTACCGAATTTTCGTCTGCCTAACAAAGAAACAAAAATTTTAAAGATAATAAAAAAACAGAACAAAAAAATCATTTTTCGACAAATTGATTAGTCATTGAAATTGAAAAAAAATTGATCACTTTAAATTTTTATACGTAACTAACCGATTACGTACATAAAATAACAAACAAGAATTCTTGATACTTGATCCATTAAAAAAAAATGGAATGTGTAGTAAGAACAAAAAAAAAAATACGTGAAAGAGCAGCGAAAATTACGAGGATAAAATTTCGCTTACGAGAATGACACAATAGCTATACACGCGTATCTGAAGATATGTACAGCGATTACAATGTTTCATTTTTGTGTTTTTGTTGTTGTTGTAATAAAGGTTTTGCGCGCTACCAAAAAACTTGTTATCCTCTCCAAACCGGTCTTTCTCTTTCATTTTCCGTTTACAATGTAAATATTTTGTTTAAAACGTACGTTGCAGTTATGATTATGTATCATTAGCTCATTGTACACCTACGTGGAACACAACGTGGTGGAGCGACGTGGCTCGCACGTTGGCTCGATTATTTTAATTTATTACTTATTCTTTCACTTTCTATGGGTTTTTTCGGTTACGCCGCGTTTGCACACGTGCGCCAATTCTAAAGTTCTATACTCACTATAAACATCGACTTTTCCATTTCTTACTTGTTTTTTTAATTTTAAACTCGCCTCTTTCGATGCGCGATATAAGATTATATGATTTTTTGGGGGGCGTTGGAACACGAGGATTTGGGACTCGTTAATATCGAATACAATGTGGCTCCGATTGTTTAAAGATTACATAAATGGCAGTAAGGATATTCTGAACTTGTGGGCTGTGTTTAAAAATACACGAAGTTTCTATAAAATTTCAATTGCGCATGAAAAAACTTAGCGTTGGTAAAAAAAAATCCATTTAGATTGAAGTATTTTTACCGGGTTCAATTTTTCAGGAGCATCATTGTTTCGCGTGAAACGAGTCCACGCAAACAGACACACGAGGACGTTTATGAACGATTCAAAAAATAATTCTCGTATTTTTCGGTATCTTTTGTTCCGTATTAGTAGAAAGATAGGCAGGGCCATTTTATACGATCATAGGTTTATAATAATAATATGCTTTATGTCATTATTATTACTATTATATAATTATTACTCGTTACGCGTTTTTTTTTCACTTAATTAGTAAGTTTATTATTTCCCCTTTGGACATTATTTTTTCTCTCAATTAAATATCTGCTTCCTAACAAACATTCAATTCGTTCTCGGTTTTATCAACTCTAATAGCCTTTTTCGTTTCCCCATTATTTATTTATTTATTTATTTTCTTTTAATTAGCCGTCAAATTGTTTTGAATGACTTTCTTGACGTTTCATTATCGCTTATTACATTGAGTTTATTATTTACAAACTACTCTTACTCATTTCCACGTTTATCGAATTTTCCTTGTGTTTTCACAATGTTATTGAATACCTACGCGGTAAATGCATATCTGTTGTTCTATTAATAGACAAGAGCGACCGCATCGACGTCTCCCTCATTTTTCTTCCGTAACAAAAGATTCGAGTAGAGTAGAGATAAGAAGAGATGCGACGAAAAAGGAGAAGAAAAATCGATGCGACCTCTCGAGTATCCGTGTATACTGTGTATTATTACGTGTCCGTGTGAGTGTGTTTGTGTCGGTGTTTTACATGTAAAAAAAGCGTCGATCGACAGTTTCACTCGAGTCTTATCGTTATAAATTATTTTTTCATACAGTAAATATCTACATGTATAATATTAATTGATTAGCCGTATTTACAGTCGCCTTATAACACGTTTTGTTTTTTTCCCTAAATTAAATAAGTTTTATAACTTACGTCAATCCCCACGTGAATCCGCATCGCTTTTTTTTCATATCGATCGCGCGCGTCACTTTTCATTAAAAATATCTGCTTTTGACTCTGTGCCTCTCGTGTCGCTCTTTTTCATTTCATTTTTGCTCAGAGAAAAATCTGACGTTTTCCTCATCGAATTGGACGAATAACTCTTTCGTTTTCTCTTTCATCGGTAACGTGTTTTGTGTCTTAGACCCTGTTATTATTTCGCAACGAACAAAAGATATTAGGCCACTGTACGTCTCTCGCTTGTCAACCATCGAGTCCCGAAATCAATAGTTTAAAGTGGTTTTTTTTCTTAAATCTGCCTCTGTGCTGACGACAATAAAAATGAAAAAGGAACGAAGAAACCATAAAATCAAAAGACAGTTCGAAAGTGGCGATCGGCATACGCATTAAAACGCTAACTTCGTCAACAGCCACACACTTAAATCCACCCATCGACTAGCTTCGATACCTCGCGCGAATCGCGAGCAACGAACGATCTCTTTCGATCGAACTCTCTCTTCCTCGAAACAAAACAAAAATGGCACCGCGACTCGAAAGAGAACGTTGCGCGTTGCGCGCGCGCCTTACGCGAGGATGAAAATCGTTCACCACTTCGAACCTCCGCAAAAGACTAACCGCTGGTATTTGTAGCCTTAAAACTCGTCGTAATCCTCCTCTTGTCACGAGTCGTGCCTGTAGGCCCTTCCCTTCCTGTTGCTGCCGCTCTTGCGACGCTTGCGCTTCGTGTCCCTATTGAACATCACGTTACCAGGATCGTCGGCCAGCTGGGGATAGCGGTGCACGCTGTGAATGTCCACGCCCTCGTAGCCCTCGACGATGCCTCGACTGATGAGCTCGTCCTTCTCCTCTTTGGTCCAGTCGCCCCTGCCCTGGAAGCCGGTCGCTACCAGTTGTTTCTCGATCTCCCAAGCTCGCTCGACCGCCCGCTTGTGGGCGTGCTTGAGGATGCGGTGCCTCTCCTGGTCGGGATCCGCGCCGTACCTGATGACGACTGCCGCGTCGGCGCTGTGCAGCCTGAGCTCTTTGTAGGTGCCGCTGCCGTGCTCGGTGGTCTCGTGGGTGGACACGTTGAACATGCTGCCGAGGCGCTTCAGCTCGTCCATGTCGTCGCGGATCTTGAGCACGTTGTCCTTCACGAAGTAGAACACGTCCTGGTCGTGCACGCTGAAGTGCAGCGGCAGGAAGTACGAGTTGTTGATCACAGACGTTATCACGTCCTGCACCACGCTGTTCACGCCGTCGACCACGCTCACGAGCGCACGACCGCCGATTCTGCTGACTAGGATTCCTTCGCCGAACACCGCTCTCCTGTGCGCCACTCTCGGCAGCAGATTTCTCGTCTTGGGCTCGAGCTTCAGCAGAGGTTTGGGCATGAAGCCAAGATCGGAGAACTTCTCGTGCACCCGGTTGACGATGCACTGCAGCCCACTCATCACGCCGAAGTCGGGTGTGAGCTGAGGCGAAGTGATGGTTGCGGACGGTTGGTAGACCATGTCTTTGGTGTACTCGGAGCCGAGCATCGCGTTGATGTCGTAGCCGTAGAGTTTCAACCACGAGGGCAGGTCGGTCATGTACTCGACGTTCTGCTTGAGATTGATTGGGTCGTTATTGCGGAACCTGTAGATGAAGATGTCCGTGGGCGTTGTCAACTCATTGGCCATCTGTTCCCAGGCGGGTGTCATCCACTGGCCGACAGTTGGGTCGTACAGCCTCTTGTTCAAGTAGATGAGCTTGGTGTTGGGATCGAACAAACCACCATGGAAATCGATGGGCAGATAGAAGTCGGGATTGGTGTCTTTGATGATTTTTCCGAAGGGAGTCCTCCTCATTTCCTTGTACAGATTTCCATTGGTGTCGAACAGCGCCAGTGGAGAGCCATTTTGATCGGTGGCAACGTAGAACCTCTGCTCGGAAGTTTCCACGGCCATGAGGAAGTCTCTCGAGTCGTAGAGGAACCTGAAGGTCTTCTGGGTCTTGGGGAAGTGCAGATGCGTGATCAGATCTGGTGTTTTGGGGTTGGCGTAGAAGAACTGAGTGACGTTGTCGCGGTCATCGTTCCACGCGATGAGTCTGCCCCTGTCGTCGTAGTAATACCAGATCTGGAACTGTTTGTGCTCGGCGGCGTGGATGAGCTGGCCGCGAGAGTTGTATCGGTACTTGTGTTCGCCTCGGATCACAACGAAACCACGCTGGTCGTATGAGTTGAATTCAACATCACCGTACTGCACAACCCTGTCACCACTGTCATAGCCCAAGCTGATCTTTTCGCTGCGCTCGGTCACGCCAATGACATTTCCGTTCTCATCGTAAGCGTACTGCCAAGAGATGTCAGTGTCGGCTACCTCGAGCACGTGGCCGTCGGCATTGTACGTGATCTTGTCCATACGTGTCCAATCCTTCTTCTCAACCGAGTCTTTGCCTGTTGAACATACAAACATTTCGATTAGACGACTGTTCGGACTAAGAAAAAAAACATTGACAAATGAATATGAAATAAATGCTTACCAATCATGAGCTTGCGCATCTTAATCCTGTTCCTGTTGTCATACTCCAGCTCCATCCTGAAGACATCCAGCGACCTGATGTTCATGACGATAGTCTTGACTCTACCGTGCTCATCGTAATCAGTCACGGTGAAGTACTGCTTGCTGGAGTCTTGCATGACAGACCGATTGAACAAGTTTCTGTAGACCCGCAAATCGTTCACAGCCTCGAGGACGCCGAGATTCTGATCGTACTTGAGACGAAGAGGTTGCAACTGCTTGCCATTGATGTCGGAGTCAATGCCAGAAATGCGCGCATTGCCATCGTACTGGTAGCGGAAGTGAGCGCTGTCCAATCCCTGCTTGCTACCGTATTTGATTTTTTCGTCCTTGACAATACCCGCGTGGTATTTGTACTCGACGCGCATCTCAAAGTTGGGCTCGTTGATGTCGATGCTGCGCACGAGAGATGTCGTCTCTTGGTAAGTGTAGTGCGTGGAAGATTGGCCAGCGAGGACAGTCTCCAATTTGCCAGTGTGATCGTAAACGTAGGCGACCTTGCCGCTCTGGTGAGGATAGACCTTGGCCAAAATTTGACCGTCGTCGTTGTAGAGGATCTCGTATGGGTGACGGTTCATCGGCGAATAGTACTGGTACTTGTAGAAGCCAAGCGAGGTCTGCAGAGAGAACGCGTGGATGTGTCCTCTGGGCGTCGTCAAAGACTGCAATGCACCAGCTTCGTCGTACTGCAGCAAGTAGTCGCTGCCACGAGGAGTGGTGACCTTCAGAGGCAAGCTGCTGAACATGTCTTTGAAGGCGTAGACCATCGATGTGCCGTCGCTGTATTTGATCTCGTAGAGGCGACCAGCTTGATCGAAGTTGTAGGTCTCGCTGATGTCGCCCCACGTCCAGCTGACCAATCGGCTGAACCTATCGTACTCGAGATCCACGCCAACGAAGATACCATCGCGCGGTCCCCACTTGATGGGCCTGGCAGTCTTGTCGTAAGTTACGTTCAGGAGTTCGACGTGATCGTCCTTGAATACAGCCACGGTGTTGGATTCGTGGTCGTACTCGAGCGACAGCAGCACGTTGCCATTGACACGGAGTTTCCTGCCGACTTGAGCGATAGCTTTCGTGGCGGCAGCACCTCTGTTCTTGTTAGTTTGCACCTTTTTCAAGAAATAGCGCCACTCGAAGCGATTTGCCAAGTCACCTGCGATCTCGGTACGTTGCTTGGCTGGAACAGGGTAGCTTTCACCGAGCAGAGGTTCAATTTCAGCCAATATGGAGTACGGCATCGTGTCCGTGCTGACGGTGTGCGACCAGGGAGTCTGTCTTCCAACACTGCCATCGGGCAGAACGGTTGTTCTCGACTCAGCCTCTCCAACCTTTGTGGTAACCGACGATCCCTTGATGAGCATCGACACTGGCTTCCTGCTGTTCTGGCCGACTTTCACGGTTGCTCCCTTCAAGCTGAGGTCGAACGTGAGGCTGATAACTTTGCCAGTAGGCGTGACAGCGCTGGTAAGCCTGCCGAACTCGTCGTAGTTGTACACAAAGCTTCTGCCGGTAGAGTCGAGCTTAGTCTTGAGCAGACCGGTTGGCTCGTGGTACTCGAAGGTGACGTTGTAGTTGTCAGGCGTGCTGAGTTCGTGGAGCAGCTTCATGCGTGACATGCGAAGTCTGCATTTCTGGCCCTTGGTGTTCTCAATCGAGTTCACCTGCGCGCTGTAGTCTCTCAGTAAGAATACCTTGTTGCCCGCAGCATCGGTGACAGTGCTCAACTTGCCGTTACTCGTGTTGACGTTGTAGGTGAACGAGTAGATGGTTTCGCCGGTGAGGATGTTCTTTGTGGCAACGTGCTGACCAAAGCGGTTGAACACGTAGATCTCTTGTGTGTCGGGTGAATAGATTTCGTACTCGCGAGTTCCACTGGCGTCTGGTATGCTGGCCATCACCGAGCGTATTCTGTAGTTGGCCTGGTCGCCGATGTGCACGACACTGTCAGGACTGACTGCTACTGCCGAGATGGTGTTGAATTTGGATGTAGAGGCCAGATAGTGATCGGCTTCGAAACAATCGCAACCTCTCTCGAGACAATTGCATTTGGACTCGGCGCCAGCGTAGGCGGAGATCTTGCCGTCGGTGCCGATGACGCGCACGCGGTTGATCCTTTGAGAGTCGCTCTCAGCGATGTAGAGATCGCCCGATGGTCCAAAGGCAATGCTTTGAGGCATGACGAGAGTTGCATGTGTGGCAAGTTCTGTGTCGAAGGTCGTCGAAGGTGAAGCACAGTGAAGTGGGCGACCAGCGATTACTTTCACTCGGCCGTCAGGAGCGAGTTGCAATACCATGTGGTCGTCAATCATGTGCAACGAATTGTCCAGTGGGTTGATAGCTGTGAAATGAAAAATTGTTAGTTAAACTGCAACATAGCTTGTCGCTCGAAAAATTACAATTTATAAGAGTACATACCCAATTCAGTAGGCCAACGCAGATGCACTTCTTCAACATTCAAAGTACCCTCGCAGGGTATTGGTTTCCAGTGGCTCTTGTGCATATGATTACCAATGATGGTCGTGATGATGCCATCTCTGTCCACCATACGGATGTTAGTTCCGTCGGCAAAGTAAAGCACATTGTCAGCAGAAATGGCAACACCCTTGGGATATGCGAGTTTGGCGTCGCGAGCAAGAGCACCATCGCCGCAGTGAGCTTCGTCGCCGGGCAAGCAACGTTCACCGGAACCAACGACGGTCTCCCAGTTGTGCTCGGGATCCGAATAATCAGTGGTGTTACGCACGCGAATGATCTGGTGAGATTCGGGGTCGCTAATGTAGAGCGAACCGTCCAGAGGGCTCAAAGCTATATGGTAGCGGTAAGAGACTCGAGTGGCACTGTAAGAAAATTAAGCGAAAATTAAATAAAAATATTTTAAAGATAAATCGTGCAGTTAATTTTTCGAAGAGACACTCACTTCAGTCGTACGATAGTTCTGACGGTACCGTCGACCAGAATCTTCCTGACCAGATTAAAATCACCAACAAAGATTGAGCCGTCGGGCGCAGTAGCCAGAGCAACAGGCGCAAGCAGCCTTTGCTTTGAGGCCTGTCCGTCGCAGTCGAAGCAATCGAGTGGTCTCTGGTGTCCATCGCCCATAGTAGTGAGGATGACACGAGGCTTATGCTTGAGGTAAATGTTGGAACCATCACCCTTCTGCAGTATGCCTTCGTGGAAATTGTAGCGATGGTGAATATCCAAATTCCATCCGCCAACTTCGGAGATTGACATATCATGGCCACTGAGTTTCGTAGTCTGTACGTCCCAAATGATGTCTTTGCAGTCGCTGTACTCGTAGCCGACCTTCACCATAGCCGTAGTCACTCCATAGACGCGTTGCCTGTAGACGTTGAGTCGGTTCCAGGCGTAGGTAAACTTGATAACTGGGTCGGCTTCGAAGGTCTTCTCGAAGAGAATGCCCTCGATGGTGATTCTCAAGTGAATGAGTTGTAGCGTCGAGGGAATATTCTCGGGTGTGAGTTGAAGCTGAATGGTCGACAAATAACCAGCAGCTCGCGAGCTATGGTATACGAGATTTAAGCCGGTGCCAGGGATCTGGAGGCTCTCTTGAACGACCTGCGACTCAGCGAGGATGGCACTCTTGTCGGGGCAAGCACCTTGGAATCCGTGTTTCCAAGTAGCCAACACCACTGGTTTCATCAAGTCATAGTCGTGGGCACCACACGCGTGAATTACATGCGTTGGTGGCTTTTCATCGACCATTGTGAGTAACATCACAATTTTATTTATTATCACAACCTAAATAAAAATAAATTCGTTTCGTTAGCATATTTTTGGGAGCTTTGTTTTTTTTTTCGTATGATTTTTTTAGACGAATTAAGTACCTCATTCCAGGGCACGAAAACGATGTGACTCTGGGGCTTGAATGGCGACCTGCCGAACTGAAGGGTGACGGCGCCGCCGCCGTTCACCAGCAAATCGAACCAACCATCGTCGCGGGTCAGAGTGAAGCCCTCTTGTGGTGTACTCGTACTTACACGCACACCCATTAGGCCCATGCCCAATGAAGTGACCACGCGTCCACGAACTACCGCCGATCGACTGCAGGGGGGAGAGACATGATGTTAATTACATGAATTGTATTGGTCGATGATTTTTTTTTGGTACCACAGGTGTAGACTTTCGTTCATTCAAAAATTAAACTACTCGGTGTGGCATTAAAGTACTTTTGGTTTTTTTTTTTGCTAAGATAAAGAAAAATTACAATTACGTTGACTACGGTACAAAAAAATGAGTACTGGATTGTCAGGTAATCCTTGTTTTTTTTTAAATTATCACCGAGAGAAGTATTTTATTTTTAAACTTCATTGAAACTTCTCTCGATGAGCTGAAAAAATTTTAAACGCCAATTGCACATGCTTAGTATTTTTTCCAAGTTTTTACATTGCAATTACCGTAGTTGAGATACGTTGTTGAAAGATTTCTTTTTCATTTTATAATCAATAAACAAAAGTCTTATTCGTCAATCGATGTAACAACACAAGTATTTTTTTTCTTCAAAGCTGAACAAAAAAATTCACGAAACACAACGTAGGAGATTTAAGGAAAACTTAACCATGCAACTTAAACAATTTTACGATATTTGCGGAGGAGACAATAAAAGTTTTGTGAAGAAAAACATTAATATTTTTATAATGACTAGTCAACTAATACGACAACACATATTTCAAAGGAACGAAACCTTTAAAACATACACAACACACATACATAAACATGAATGAGTATCGAATGCAGGAATTCGACAACACGAATGCAGAATATAAAATGTAAACACATATAGGTGTGTACACAGTAATAAAACGATAGCTACTGACAGGAACAAAATCATAGTTTCATAAGCTACAAACTTGAATGGGAGAAAAATAAAAAGAGAGGGGGCGGGGGTAATGAAAATAAAAATTAGGCTGAAGCTGCTCAGACAATACAAACGAAACAAAAAAATAAAACAGAAAACAGAAAAGGTTGGAGGTTCTCGAAGAGAGTAAAAATGAAAAATGTCTGGTTGCTCAAACAAAACCAAAAAATCAAAGGACAACAGGCTGTGCTCTTAGTATCATTCTCTTGGATTTTTCTTTCCTTTGGTTTTTTCATACTGTTCTTACCTCGTGTTGAAGTGATTCCAGAACACACTGATTGAGCAGCACGGACAAAACAGAGCCCAGTTAGAATGACGTGTTTTTTAGGATAGTTCAGATGAGAGTTAGAGATGAATAGATGGAAACAAATGACAAAAAATGTGTTCTTTTTAGTAACTGGACAATTAACACTATAAAAAATTTTGTTGTTTTGTTTTTGCACGCTTTTTGTTTGTTAAGATATAAATATATTCATGGATGAGGATTGAGAGAGAGATTCATGGAAATGGTTTTGAGGTCAATGAGATAATCAACATGAATAAACATGACATGACAGTCCATGATATAGAACTGAACAATGATTTATATGTATATGGATAAAACAGAAAGATGAATGATGATAATAATATTGAATGAGGGAGGTTAGTGCAGGGCACACATTCGCGCACACGTACGTATACAAAACATGTTAAAAAACTTTTGGGATGTGATTTCACACGGGTCACAACAACGCAGAATATAGTATTCATTGTTTTTTTTGACTTAACATTCAATTTCGACTTGACCGATTTCTCAATGTACCCTATTTTTTTTTCTTTTTGTTGAAAAATCTTATTATGCTATGATTAGTAGTCAATCTATAAAAACAGCTCGAGACAGAAATGCTAGAACGTACCTCTCATTAAAAGTCTCCTGACGAGCGTAGTTCTGCAGACTACCGTCGTCAATCAAAAATTTCATCCTCTCGAAGAATGAAGCAGTGATCGCCGGAGGCTGCTTCCTAAGTAAAATATCGATGGGTTTGGGTGCGGATACGCACAATTGACTGCTGCGACAAGCCGGATTCAAGCAACACTCGGGGTCGGCACAATCGACCAAACCGTCTATAAATCAATCGAACGTTAATGAAAACTGCAATTTACCTAACTATCAGAGTACTAAAAAATTTCATACCTTTGTCGTTGTCCCTGCCATCACTGCAATCCTGCTCGAGATGAACGCTGCAGTCTTTGCCGTTCCATCCGTCGTAGCACTTGCACTCCCATTGCGCGTCCTGATTGACTTTGCACTGACCGTGATTGGAGCAGGAGTTGGGGCAGCCTTCCATGGTGCAATGACGGCCGTTCCAGCCGGTAACGCAGAGGCAGGTGCCGTTCTTGCACTGCCCATGCTCGTTGCAGCGAGGGTCGCACTGCTTGAGATTGCACAGCTCGCCGGACCAGCCGGGCATGCAGTCGCACACGTTGTCCACGCAGTGGCCGTGCGGACCGCAGTCCAGATCACACAGTTCTGCAATCGCGAACACTCTCGGTTAGAACTTGCGCACGCGAGCTGTATAAACTCAATTTTAGCTTTCAAACGAACGAATCTTACCTTTGGAGCAGTCGTCACCGGACCACATGGGCTCGCACATGCAGGTCTGCGTCTCGAGATCGAAGGTGCCGTGACCACTGCAACCGGGCAAGCACTGCAGCGCCTCCTTGTCGGTCTGACTGCAGTCGGCGCCCTTCCAGCCCTTCTTGCAGATACAAGTGCCCTCGGCGCAGAAGCCGTGTCCCGAGCACGTGGGATGCGGACAGTCGACTTCCTCGCAGAACTTGCCCTTGTATCCGCGCACGCAGGCGCACTTGCCGTTGGTGCAGTGGCCGTGCCCATTGCAATCGGGCACCTCGCACTCGTCGTGCCGCAGCGAGCACTCCTTGCCCTTCCAGCCGGGATTGCACTGGCACTCGCCGTTGATGTACTCGCCGTGCTCGCTGCACAGCACCGGGCAGACGCTCTTGCTGCAGTCCTCGCCGCCGAAGCCGGGGATGCACTGGCAGTGGCCGAGCAGACACTCGCCCTTGCCGCTGCAGCCGTTGGGACAGTTGTGGGTCATGTCCTCGGCGATGACCGCGATGAAGCTCACTTCCTGCGGGTCGCCGTCGTCGTTGTAGAGCGAGAGGAACCAGTGGCCGGGCTCCATGTAGTGCGTCACTTCTTTTTTGATCGACGGTTGCTGCGATGGAAAATTTCGTTTTATTTTTTTCGATTATTAATGGTGTTCCGGAATGCGGATAACGAATGATCGTTGAGACTCACGTGCGAGGCCCTGGTGTTTCTGGCCTTGAATCCGCTGAGCACCTCGAGCAGATCGTATTGCGTGTGCGTGGGCAGGGCATTCCTCCTGGCGTAGACGCCGATGCTCGCGCCGCGCGGTATGTTGTAGTCGAACCTCACGTAGGCCGGCTCCGACTGGTAGAACTGCATGTTCCAGTAGCTGTAGGCGGGTATCTCCTTGTTGAGGCGCTGGCCCAGTGCCACCTGCGCGAACGTCGTGCCGTCCGGTGGGAACGAGCGCGCCGGGAACGTTCTGCCGCCTGTGGAGCCGCAAGCAAACGAGATTTCTCTTTTGAGCACAATGCGTCTTTGAATGGAAGCGCGCTACACACTCGCAGCGCGTGTTGCGTCAATAAAAAAATCAAGCCCATTGACAAAAGCTGCGAGAGCAGTCGGAAATTCAAAGTTTTTCTGAATGCCTCGCTATGATGATTGATGCTATTTCTTGTTTTTTCAATACATATGTATGAAAATAGTAAAATAAATGGCTGGTTTGTTTTTTCAAATAACATTTTTCAAACAATGCATGCAAATATGTACAACACTCGCTGTTTTTTTTATGTTAATAGTCGAAGCTATCAAACCACACACATACACACTGTTTTTTTTTGTTCCTAGACAAGCAGAAAGCGCGAGTGGTTAAGGATTAGTAAGCGGATAAAAAAGAGAGAGAAAAAGGATGGTATTCCGTGAAATCGCAGATTTAGTACGGTTAGTTTCGGCGCTCGATTAGTCAGGCGAGAGAATATGTAAAAACGATATCTTCTTTCTTGCAGAGACTGAGTACGTGACACACGTTCTTTTCGTCGTAGTATCAATTTCAAGCGACGACGAAAAGAGTCTCTCTCCCCCTCACCTTCGAGGATCAAAATAGTCGGCTCCGGGGGCAAAGGAGTCGTGCAGGCCATCTCAGAGGCAGCACTTGTGTCTTCGGTGACATCGGTCGTCGCGATGGTCGTCACCACCGTCTCGACGGGTGGAGTCGTCTCGTCGACGATATCACCACCGAGACTGGAGTTGAGCAATACGCCGATGTTATCCTCGAACAAGTCCGGTTCGTCGCTGCTTGCTACTGAAATGTCATCGTCCCAGTCGGACATGTCAGCGAACTCGGTGGACTCGTCCATGCACGGGCACGAACATTCGCACTCGGCACCGTCCCACAGCGGTGGTGGTGGCGAGCTAGGAGGTCGCGGGGGCGGTGGTAAACTTGCTTCCATCACCTTATCCTCGTAGCCATGCTGGGTAGTAGACAGTCCAAGCGAAGAAGAAGAAGAAGAAGAAGAGGAAGCAGGAGCAGAAGGAGCGTCAACAACTATTTTAGCCGGTAGCAGCTCAACATCGTCAGCCTCTGGACGATGCTGGCGTTCGCTGTTGTTGAGCGAGCGCTCGATCGACTCGAGGGACGCTTGGATGCGCATAAGCGAGCGTTCAATGGTACTCGCGATAGAGTCATGCTTGGTCGTCGCGTTATCGTCCTCCGCCGCCTCGTCCTTGCTCTTGTTATTCAGCAGCGGTGGCACGCTTATGTTTATCGAGGAGGAGTTGGCCGGCACAGAGACCGACACCACGTACAGTGGTTTGGCTGTCGAGTCGCTGTTGTCGGTTATCGTCACGTTCACGAGCACGCGATCGGCTTCTTGCTCGGTTACGTTGGAAGAGGTAGTCGTTTGGTTATTAGCCAGCTTGCTGAAATCGTTAGTATCTTCGAGCACAGAGTTGTTAGACAGATCCGCCGCGTCGCGATTCAAAGTGTTAGACAGTACGTCCTCGTCGACGTCGTCGTCGGGTCGCTCGATTATTTTCGTTTTCGAGTCGACCTCGTCGAACAAGCGAAACTTTTCCTCGAATTTCCGATAAAACTCCGTCTTGTCGGGCCTCTTCATCAGCTCGAGCAACTCTTTCTCGTCGTCGTCGTAATCAGCAGCTTCCCCATTGTCGTCTTCGTCGTCGTTGCTAGGTTTGGAAGTAGTGGTGATCTCGCTATCAAGTCTCGCAACGTCCTCGTCATCCGGTCGGTAGATGTTGAAAGGTCCCGGATGATCGCTCTGTAGCTGGTCTAATGAGTGGCTGCCGCTCGGTGCTTCGTCAGCTAGTTCAGCACTTTCTCCATTGGTAGCGTAGGCCGATTTGTCATCGGCGGCAAACTCGCTAGTCGTAGTAATCGTAGTAGTGAGGCCAACTACATCGGCGTCGTCATTCATCATCTCACTACTACTGCTACTCGGCGGCTTGTCGATCTCATTAATAACAAGCGTGCTAGTATCCAAATATAACGTCGTCTCATGGTCGTCGCTCGCGATAGTACTCGTAATGCCCGCACCAAGATTATTGTTATTATTAGCCGACGAAGACGCGTTAGAAAGTAAGTAAGACACCAAATTGCTACTACTACTACTACTGATAGACGAGGAAGAAGAAGTAGTAGTGGTCATCCCCGGCTTATTATCATGCAACAACAACAACAATTGTCCCTCATGCGAATCGTGGTCGACTTGTCGACGCTTTCGCGAGTAGACTGGTGACGATGCTGACGATGATGATTTACCTCCGGAGCCGCCTGACTGCGGCCGTTTTGAGCCGCCGCTGCCGCTACTCGACGACGACGTCGTCGACGACGTCGTTGCGTTTGACTTGGAGGCGTCCGCCGTTTTGCCGTCCGCTCCGTCCACCAGCACCGTGCACGCCTTCGTGCCTTGGTACCAGTTCACCATGTTCGATGCTATAAATTTACGTTCACCCATTAGTTTGTTCAATATTCAAATGAGATCGATCCAGAACTAATAACTATCATTAGTGATCAATCGTACACGCGATATTATAGATTGTAGGTCTAATTTTTCAGCGATTAGAAACTCGAGTGATAAATCATCGATATAAACTTTCTAATTATTCAAAAAGAGGGGAGAAGGCGTGAATAGCACGTACCTGCGATGTAAGTGAGGGCAGCCAGTAGGCACAGCGATATCATGATAACGACGATCGCGATGAGCTTCCAGCTGCACCAGTCTACGCCCTTGCGGAAGTGGCAGCGGATGCTTTGCCTCCTCATCGGGATCATCGAGGAGCCGTGACCGTACGGCAATGGTACCCTGTAAAAGAACCCAAAAAAAAAATTTTACCGTTTTTCGAAATCCTCGTCATTAAAGCAAACATAATAATACGCAAATGAAACAACACTCGAGCGGCGACGGCGACGAGCAATTACAGTTTCCAAAAATACACACACGCGCACACGCACAACCCCCTCGAGCTGCAACGTAAACAGCAGATTTTCCTGCAGCAGCAGGTTCCCCCCGTCTCGAAAAACACACGTGCACACGAAGAAGTCGGAGGAATTCCCAGGGTCAGGGTCTGTTTTATGTGTGTGCCGGCGGCTCTCTTCGAGGTGGTCTCTCGTGAGGCCCTTCACTCGCTCGCGCTTATGAATACACACACACACACACCGAACGACTCTTTCATTTTATAGCTCTCGAAAACTGAAAATCTGTGTCGAGAATTGCGACACGAATAACGATGTCGACGACGACGATTATCTAATGGAAGCCGATAGCCACTAGATCCACATTCGCTGGAGAGTGAGAGAGAGAAGAGGCACTCGATCCCGTTGCGACACTTGTGCACGTTCCCAGGCTCTCTTCCTGTCCCGCTCTGCCTGATGCCGTAGCAGATCGAAAACGCAGCGCGCGACTGTTTACTTCCTCCTCTGAATAGCAAAAATATCCCCAAAGAAAAGTCCCCCGAGCGAGCTATGCATCACGTCCCGAAAAATCTTCGCTTTTGTGCAGCAAGACGTCTTTCTTTTTAAACGCGGCAGAAAAAAAAGGTGCCGTTATACGACTTTTTCGCGTGGATCAATGGAGCCAACGACTCATCAATAACTCACGTGGCTGTTATTGTATCAACTCGAGGTGTCGACATACAAATCACTATATGGACTTTTTCGTTGACATTTTACGCTAACACACATGTACATATATATACACACGCGCAAGCCTGTGGGAGACGTAATAAAGTTGATCCTCCCGAGGAAGGAAAAAAAAATATTCCGAGTCATTTGTTACCGGCAGTCGCGCGGCGGGGGAGAGTGACCCGGGAGAGGATGAAAAAGAAAAAAAAATAGTCGTTCGTATAATAATTTTAAATGCCGGACGAGTTTTTCATTTGCGTAACGCTAGGAAGAGGATTATACTGGTAGTAGTAGTTGTATCCCTTACCTGTCCATGTTGTTTTGTAATTCGACTTTTATTGGACTGTTTCCCGTCGATTGATTCTTATTGTTGTAATCATTCTTCGGTTTCTCTGCAACAGGCAATAAAGCAAGGAAACATTAGATTTATTAATCGTTGATACTTATTCACTGTAGTGACACTGAATTACATATATTTTTCTCTCTGAGAGAGAGGATCGGAGAAACTTGAAATATTCGTCACAGGGATTATATTTATAAATTCCTTCGACCCCTTCTTCTCTCACGATACTTTTCGTGTAAAGAATCTACCAAATTTTCAAGCAAGCTCTCTTCGATTTTTATCATTCGCCCGGTCGCAAAAAAAAAATCTATCAAAGCGAAATCGGAGCATTAGTTGTTTTTTTTTCGTCCTTCGCGTAGGTATATAGCACACAGAAAAAGAAGGAGGAGGGTACGTAGAGAGAAAGAGAGAAACCGTCGGCTCGTCTGCCTGCTGCGTTTCCTTCTCCTACTCGCACGGCACCACCAGTCCTGCCCCTTTTTATGGAGCACAAGGCGGAGCCGCTCTCTCTCTCTCTCTCTCTCTCTCTTAAATTAATTACCACGGCCGAGGGTGAAATATATTATATATAAAGTTTCCTTTCCTATACGTTTGCAACTCTCCCATATTTTGTTTCCCTTATATGGTCCGAAATTTTTCTTCTTCTTTACTTCCTTCTCGCAGTCACGTGTCGAATAAATGCGAATCGAAATGATCGGATCAGCGCTAGATTTTTCAATGTTCCAGTGGCAGAAAATAGCGGAAGCAAGTAAAACGAGAGAAAGAGAGAAGGAAAAAGGTGGCTTATGATTAGTTATACCACACCCGACGTGGCGGCGGCGCATTTCTTTCTCGCGGCAATTCCTCTTTCAGCGAGCTCTGGGTGGCTTTCCGCGAGAGAAAGAAGGCGTTGCGTGGAATCGATAAGTATACGATATTTGCCGCTGCCCCGCGCGCGCGGCCACGCTGCTCTAGACCACCTGTGAGGCAGGCAGCAGCAGACGCCTTAGTTTTCACGCGCCTTCTTCCTCTTTCTTCGGATTCGTTTTTTTTTTAATTTCTGGGCGGACATTTTTATTTTTTCGGTTTTCTTGAAAAATCGTGAAAGATTAGTCTCTTAGCGCCTTTTATAGCGTCTAATTACAGATACCACACAGCACAATCTCCTTTCAGCTGTGGCTCGCTGCTCGGCACCCTTGATTATGACGAATTACTCGCATCGTATGGAAAACAAAGAACCGCAATAACTCTATTCCCCCCCGATTGAAATTCCTCGCTTCGATAAAATCGCGGGCTGGAGAGAGAATGTAATTTTCACGCGTTTTACAAATGCAAATCAATAAATCAGAAAAACACCTACAACAACAACAACAACAACAACAACAACAACAACATCCACGCTGTTTTTCCAAAAATCACGTCGATCAATCAGCCCTAAGGCGACTTTCATCTCTGCACATGCGCCCATATATGTGTTACATACAACAAAAGCCGGGCGCTCATTGCGCAAAATCAATCTCCCATTGTTCGCGCGCGAGTGCAACAAAAATGATAAGAAGCGTAAACGTTTCGCTCGGCGTGGGAAGGATATATATACCTGCACAGAGAGAGAGAGCCCCCAAGCTAATTGACGGTTTCGTGCCCCCCCTCCGATTATGCCGATTACGGTTTAGGCCTTGTGCACTCGTGCTCTTTCTCTCTCATTCTGCTTCATATTGTTCTTTCGATCGGCTTTTGCTGTTGCTGCTGTTGCTGCTGCAGCTCCGGGCCAGCCTGATGTTTTAATCGGATGTAATGGCCATCTCCGAGCATTGATTTTCGTATTTTTGGGGAAAATTGATACACGTTTATTTCCAGCCAAGAACAGGTTCAACGATCGACGCGCGAGATGCTGCTGCACTCATCTCTCTTTCAAATAATAAACTACAGCCTATAAGAGAGTTTAGCATTCCAACCGACTATTAATGTGTTACTGCTGTTGCTGCTGCGAAACTTTGCCTATTTTCATTCTCGCTCTTCGCGATTGAGTGAATACGCGGCGAAAGACGAGTTCTCGGGAAACACCTCCTCTCAGAAACAAATATAATGCGACAATAAAAAAAATAGGAAGAAAAAGCTCTTTTGTCCAATAGGTTCGTCGGTTTTACAACGCGAAAAACGCGCTCTTGACTTTTAGAAGTGAGCGAGCGGGCGAGCACAGCCTAGAGGCACTCGAGAAGGCAAGCAGCAGCAGCAGCAGCAGCGGGCAAAACAAAAAAAAAAAGAGAGCCCTCGAAGAAAACGTCGAGCATCGCATAAAGAGAGGCTGACCCGTCGCGCAGGTATAATATGAGCCGAGAGAGCGAGAGCGAGAGAGTCAATGAGTTCGAAGGGCGCCGTAAATCAGACGTCTCGCATGTTTCCTCCCACGAGTGTGTGTCTCTCTCTCTCTTTTTTTTCGTCTCTAAGAAAAGCAAAAAGACACGTCGCGCTCTTTTGTGTGTACGTTAGCCAAAACGATTAAACTGTTTACGACGGTTCCTGGATTCCTGGCGCGAATTATTCAAAAGCGTCTTTTTCGAATACCTGCATTAAAAAAAAAAGCTCAAGTTTTTCTGCTGCTTAGAAATAGACGTTTTATTCATCTGGCTCGGAGAGCGCGAGGATTTGTTATTCTTATTTTTCGAGTCCGCCGCGAGTTACGCGAAGAGAAAAGGGTGTAAATTCCGAAGTAATGGACTCATCCGGAAGCGAGGAACTATAGATAAGATATATAGTTGAAGGAAAGAATAAAAACAACAACGGCAGCTGCTGCAGCCGGACAAATATTTTCCTTTGATTTTTCCCGAATTTTTCCCCTCCTTATCAACGCGCAAGATAAGATTACGAAAAAAATTTCATGATAATTGCTGTTTTCCGCGTCGCTCAAAATACGAGGCGGACAGTCGCAGATAAGTATCTATATACCTATGAGTACAAAGTCAGCTGGCGAGACGACAAAGATACAACCCTCGTCAAAAAAGGGAGTTGTAGGCGGCGATTATTGTCATTAGCTTCGTTTATAACGACCAAGACGACGACACAAAACAAAGACAAGAACAAAAAGCCCCGACGGAGAGAGATTTGCTCGCGGCGACGACTTTGAAAAATTGATTTTTCGCGATTATATAATCCTGAAGAAAAATAAAAGGTGTTTTACTGTAGCGCCACAGGTGTATATCTTGTTTTATCTAATTATAACGCTTATATGCACCTTCTTTCTACTCACACTTCATCCGTTTTCATAGCCACTGGTTTTTCCACTCTCGCAAGGTTAAGTGCGAGTTTATTTAAAGAGCTTTATAATAAAAGAAATTAACGCGCATTGCAGCACACAAGTTACACGCAGTGAGAGAGACTACTGTGATTTCAATTAAGATGAGGTGGCTAGATTGCGAGGAGCGCGCGCAAGAAGACAGCTGACTAAACAAATTCCGCGTGCGGCGGCGGTCGTAGCTCTCATTAGCAAAACAAGCGTGCCGAGTAGGGAGTATTTCAATTTTCCCGCGGTAAGAAATTTTTCGGCGCCCCGAGCTTCAGCAACTCCCACGCGCTTTTCGCGATGCAGATAGATAGCGGCGGATTTTCCACAATCGGAGGAAGACTCGTCTTGTTTTGTAACAATCGTAGGAAGGAGGATATAAATAAAAGTATCAGTGTAGTAGTAGGATAGGACTTACTGGATATGTTGTAGAAGTTGCCGGATGGTGTGCGCACCAGACAGGATGGCTCGAGCTCGGGATCTCGCTCGTGATCGCTGACTACCTGGTGCTGCTGTTGCTGCTGTTGCTGCTGCTGCTGTTGCTGCTGTGATTGCTGCTGGGTGCCGGGCAGCCTGCCGTTCAGCCGGCTCATTGTCGGGTTGCGCGGCGGCACATCGGGTGGTCCCCGCGGCGCGGCCGCCACACCGCTGTCCAACAGACACCCTGTCACAACAACCAACGCTTTCTTTTACTCGTCCTCTTTTTTGCCACCACCTTTCATTCTATTTTTATATTTTCATTTTCATTTATTGTTAGGTTGATTTCTTTTTGGTTTTAGTTTTTTTAAGTTTCGCCTATATATAGAGAATTTTTTTTTATTTGAACCACAACGAACAGCTATGTGCGTCGTCGTATTATCACCACAGGAAAAATGAAGCAAGCGATATTGGTTAGTCATGGTTATTCGAAAAGAATGAAAAAAAAACAACGTTTTTCTTCTCTCAATGCAGGCTCGCCTATATCTATCTCTAATATACTATAGAACTATATAGGGGAAGAAAAAAAAAAGCCCACTCGAACGCTGTGTAGTATGTGTGTGTACGTTATCTCTCTGGGAACGAACTACTCGCTAGAGCCATGTGTGTGTGTGTTTATCTGTTAACGTCGTTTTTTTTTCGCTACCGCTCGAAGATCGAATTAAGACATATACACGAGATATGTAGCCGCGAGCAATCACGCGCATCATTTATAAAAATAAAAAATAAAAAATAAAGTGTATATATTCGCTCGCGAGTCAGTCGGACAATAAAGCACACAGCTATAATAATGTAAGTATCTTTTTCTCTCGAGTTACGAGATAAGCCAGCCGTAAATATTTAAACGATATCCTCTTCTCCTCCCAGAAAAGCGGCTGCTGCTGCTCTTTTTTTTGGTAAGTATCTGTCTAATGTGGCATTGTGTCCGTCCCTCTCTTTAAAGGTGCAGGTATATTTCGACAAAAGAGAGAAACGCATATACGATCAAATTATCGACGCTTGGTCGCATCTCTTTGCGCCATACAAATTTTTCCTCGTCGCTCCTCCCCCAAGGTTTTTCTCTATTATAGGCACACTCGACTGACAAGATGCACGTGTCGGAGAGAGAGAGAGAGACAGAGAGGACCTTCTCAGAAAGATGTGCCGCCTTGTATTAACCATTCTAATGAACACTTGGCCTACCATTCAAGAGGCTACCGACTGAAAGTTTTTTGGGGGAGGAGAAGAGATTGAAAATCGACGAATCTAACACTCGGTGAATCGACGAATATTCTTCTTATTTTCCCAAGAGTCGTCGCGTGGGTGACAATTGTTGTGCAAGTCAGCTGAAAATTTCACGCTTTGACAAATGGACGACACAGTTTTTCTCCGCGCGCGCGCGAGAGAGAGAAAAGGTATAACAATGCTAAATCATCGAGAAGTTTTTATGAGACGTATGGCAGTTAAGGACGCGTGAAAAAGTTGGAAAGCTACATTGTTATCCAGTCCGAAGATCGGTATTCAGAAAAGCCATAATTATTCAAGCTTAAACTAGGAAAAACGATCGGAGAAGAGAGAAAGAGATGAAGCAGGTTGGGTTTCGTAAGAAGAAGAAGATGCGTGGCGAGACGTAGCACATCCATAATGCATCGGACAGAGCGGCTTGTCAACTAGCCGCGCGTGCAAGCGAGAGATGATGCATAGCCGAGGGATTAGATAAGGGCATTCCCTGGAGATTTGTCACGGCAGTTTTGGCTCTCGAGTGCTCGAAGATTCCGAGCGAAGAACGGGGTTTTGCATGTGAAAAGCAACACAACACTCGTCTTGAGTGGTTCGTGTCGGCACAGCCCTTGATTCTCACTCCAACAATGAAAGCGCGCACAGCCTCTCGCTATATATAAGGATGACAAAAAAAGCAGCTGCTCTCTAATAAATTCCATTAGCCATGGCGATGGCCTTTTCTTTTTTTTTTTACTACTTTTAACGGACCTCTTCTTCGGAAAAGCGCCACGCGAGTGGCTCCTGTTACGCCGATTATCCGACACAGCGGCAGCAGCTGATCGATCATCCGATTTCTTATTGTTCGTCTTTTTCAGCTTGCACGGCTCCTCGAGAGAAGCTCACTCGAGCGAACTGTCATTTTCAAGGGCCCTAACACAATATTTTTCCTGTTTTGTTGCTGACCGATGCCAAGCGGCGCGTTCTCGAAGAATCTTAATAGAGACGTGCAAGATAAATAATATCTGTAAATGTATAGATGACGAGCGAATGTTTGCACAGCTAGGCATTTAATATAATTGTGAATGAACTTCGAAGCGCGAGGGTGGAGCGCCAGCTGAATTTTTGGTTTGGAAATAGAAATATCTGTGTAAAAGAAGAAGAGTTAAGCATAACAAACATCGGTCTAGACTCGATCGAGCTTTGATTATTTTCTCACCATCAACAAAAAAAAAAAAAATTCACCGCGTAAGTGAACGCAATCACTTTGAAAAGAGAAGAAACGTCAAATCGAGTCTCGTTAAAATAGCTTTTTCTCCCAACTGCATCGTTCCATCACACTTTGTGGTTTTTCTCTCTCTAGCCTCGTCGCGCACAAACATCATCTCTCGTATTCCACGAAAATAAAAAAAGAAAAAAACAACCAACTAGTACGCGTACAAACCACTCGCGACATTTACATACTCGGTTTCGCGAAGCTGAAGTAAAAAAAAAAAGCCAAATGAAGGTATGATCCTCAGGCGCGTAATTAGCTCGTCCGAAAATCCTAACAAGCCGCGCGGTGCAAGACTTGACCTCTTATACATACATACAGTAATATCTCCGTCTGTGTTTGCGGTCATGAAGGTTCCCTGGGAAAATTCGCGCGCGTGCGCTTGCACAAACGAGACTCGCTCCTACTACTCGCTGCTATATGACGATTATTACGCGGCTGCCACCGCGAGCGCGCGCTTAACGAGACTCATATTTGAATAGTTCTTGCTGTAAGCTTTCGTTCGTTCGTTCGTTCGTCGCGAGCGTGCAGATGGCCGGATGCACGTAATTGGCAAGGTGTGTTATAGACCTATGCCATGACGAGAGAGGTGTCCTCATTGGTCGCTAGAGGCGGATACTTATTCTTCGTTTTTCGAAAATTCAGGGCGGAGTTTTCACACTTATCCCCATACTGATAACAAAATTATTTGCATTCTAGTTATTCGAGTATGTAAGCGCATCAATGGAAAGCGCTTTCATTCATCGACGCTCGGATGCTTTTTATAAACGAGTTTATTAGTGTGTCGTTAAAAAAAAAAACACGGATATAAAAAATAACTAATGCCGATAATTTTCTATTTTATCTATTGTATCTTTTTCTATATTACGCTTTGCGATTATGTGGAGCGTGGATGGATTAACGGATGAGAGCTTTTCTGCCAATAGAACCTAATCGACACACCGCCTCCGTGAATAACGGTGGCATTCAAAGAAAAATTACACTAAAAAAATCCTTTTGATTCTAGAGGATTCCTCTTGTTGCAAGAGGATATCCTCTTGTTACAAGAGGAATTTCCTTTTGTAGGAAGAAAACTTTTTTCTGAGTTATCGCCAATAAGTCAATCCATACGGAAAGAGTGTTGCACGTTTATATAGCAGCATACAGCAGCAGCAGCGTGGGAAGGTGGATAACGAGTAGTGCAAAATAAAAATCAAAGTTAATTTTTCCGCGACGACGACGACGACGATGAGCGAGCGCGAGGGAGTGCACACATAGTGACAATAAATTGGCCATCGGAAACGGCCAATCAAATTTGATAAATCACGGTGAGCCGGGCAATTACCTCGTCAAAGCAATGCTTATATATATATGTATTCTCTCACGCGGCTCAACGAGAAGAAAAGAGAGATGAAGAGAAAAAAAAAACGTCTGAGGAAACACACACCCACGCGCGGTCGTCGGGTGAGAGAAGGGTTGCAAAAAAAAGAAGAGAAGAAAAGAAAAGAGCAATCGCTATTGTAGAGGGATACGTAGGCGAATGCTGTGTGTAATAATGATACCCACTCGCCGGTGCTGCGAGAGTGAGAGAGAGAGTGTGTAGTATTGTTCCATGCAAATTTAGACGCTCTCTGCGGCGGCTCTCTGCCTCCGACCTATAAATATTGTACTCCCCCGAAAAAAAAATATTCCCTTTTCCTTTGTATAACAGAGAAACTGTACGGCCCCGTCTCGCGAAACTTCTTCTTATTTTTATTTTGTAAGGGATATATGGACCGGACACACACACATGCACACCAAAGTTTTAATTGTTCGAAACTCCGAAAAAGAAATATTATTATTTTTTTTCTTCATAAAGATTCCGTTCTCTCGCGAGCTCCTGGAATTTTCGTATAGATCTTTAATCGCGATCGAATCTCGAATTTTACACACATGAGCGATCGACTGTCTGTCAGCGTTCTCCTTTTTTTCCAGTAGTATTACTGTTACTTCGATAATGAACTCGCTACACGTAGGAATCCAAATGTTTCTTCTCTTCTTTTTTTTTGTGTTTAGAATCGATCGCTCTCGAGCGCAAAAAAAAGAAAGAAAAATAAAACGAAGCGATACAGCTGAGAATTCAGCTAATCTTCGAAATGAATGAAAATCGTCTGGTCATGCGTTGGAGATCGATCGGCTGAGTAATTTATTTATTGTGATTTACAGCGTTGAATGAGAGGCGCGAGAGAAGAACCGGTAACGTCCCGAAAGAAAAGAAAAAAAAAGGCTCTACGAGATCGAGAGAGAGAGAGAAGAAGATAGGCATCTCGAATTCATTTAGAAACCGTCAATATAATAATGCAAGGAGGCTCGGGTGTGCGTGGGAGGGCGTAAACGATACGGATTGAAAGTCATCGGGTAATTACTAGGCAGTGACAATCGCCAATAATAATGGTCGAAGAAAAGAAATTCCTATGCTAATGTTATAGTTATTCTAACGTACGTATATGTACACAATGTAGAGCGGCTATATATGTATATGTGTAGCTCGTTATCGAATCCCCGGTAAACGCGCTTGTAATTAACAGATTCATAATGTGTGCCGTTATACACAAAGCCTTTGTGCAAATGACGCTACGATTGCCTAACTAATATCATCTCGCTTCCTTAATTGGCTTTACATCGCGCGTCGCGCGCCGCACGACTGACCCACATTTATTATATATATATAGGCGATATTTTGGAGTGGGCGACTTCTCCTGATAAACTTGAAGATCGATAAATTCTTCGTCTCCTCTCTCCGTAGAAGTCGCTGGGTCGTAAAGCCTTTAAAAAAGGTGAGGGCTGCCGAGGGAAAATCCTTACTAATGTACTGGCATCAAGTAAAGCTCGGCGAGCATCCAATAAACAATAAAGAGGGAAAAAAACGAGCGACGAGCAGAGAGAGGGGAAAGAAAAACGTTCACCCTAAATTCTGTCTCATGCCATAACCCTAAAGCTCCTCCTCGGCGAATAGAGGCAAGCGAGAGAGGGAAGCTTCTCCTTCGGCATCGCAAGAGAGAAAAAAAAGGAGGCCACTCGTTAGCGGCACGTGCACACGAGCATATCGATCGATCCCTTGGCCAAAAACTCACCACCACCACCATGCTATACTATACCATATACTCGCGGAAAGACCAATCTAATTGCTCGATAAAGCCTCGGCAAACTGCCTCTATATATACCTGCACACTACGCGCGCGATTTTTGCTTCTTACGGACGAGAGCAGGCCGATGGATATCGCGTTACGCGTTATGCGAGACTAATGTCTTTCTCTCTCTCTTCTTTTGGGGTGCGATTTCGATGTGACTGGGGGGATGAAAAGTTTTTTTATTTCGTCGCGCGCTGATGCTGCGATGTATACACTCAGATATTTGGAAAAACTATAGTCGCTGTTATATTTCGTTTGTAAAAGTGTCGAGAGATTCTTTTGATGAGAAACTTTTCATTTTTATTTTTCGCTTTTACGCTACGACCGTTATTTCTAATTTAAAAAGGACTCCTTTTTAATGTAAATAACGCCATCTACTTGCAAATGCAATTCCGTTTTGTCAGCTTTTTCGAAAAAGCTAATTTTTCGTGAGACACTGCTTTTTATTAAGAATTTAATTCTGATTAAAGAATCTTCTACCTCGAGGAGTGGGAGTTATTACATTAATTGTAACCAAGTTTTTGCAAAATTTCTCGGAAAACGAAAACAATTAATCTTTGGCGATTGAATAAGTTTGAATATTCGAATATTCATCGACTATTTAGTTCAATCAAGATAAAGTGATTTCTAGCATGGAACCCAATTTCTCCGAATTGATCTAACTTTCCCATCACATGTATTTAGGCTTATGTTTACATCGAAACCAATTTTGAACGATTCTATTTTCGGTATATACACTTGTTTTTCCACCTTGATATCATGAGAAAATACCTATCCGCGAGGCTTATCCCCAAAACATCGCGCAGTCGTCGAACAGGAAAACAAAAATTCATCACGAGTAAATTTTTGTTTTCGGAGTCCCGCACACAGCTAATTGCCCGAATATTTTTTTGCTCCGAAAAAAAATACGCGTTCAATTAAAAAAAAAATTCATTCGGTCGAGATACACATCTGACGTTTGGGCGCACTGACGAAAAATAATTAGCATAACGAGGTAACGCGATCCTCCTCGGACAATTTTTGCTCGCAGCGAGGATTTTCGGTGAAGCGACTAATCGGCCGCAAGCATCTGTTCACGTATAGGCGTCGGCGGCGAGAGCTCGGGTTACAGGACAAAACTCCGCGCCGTAAAGATGATGTTTATTTCGCGTGCACTCGCGGATTAACTTTCTAGGCCTTATTAAGGAATCCCGTGGAAATACGAGAACGTATACAATGTCGCGGCGCGCGCGGAGAGAGAGCGAATGCACTTTTCGACGACGATCAATAATATATATTCGTTGGCAATTTTCCTTCGCTTATTATTCCGCTTTTTTTTCATTTCTTTATTTCTGCGCGCAATCGTCGCAAAGAAGTATATAAGGAAGAGATAGTTCAGCCGACGAAGACGACGACGGACGCGGGGCGACGACGGTGGCTGCATTCGGAATCGACGTCACGTACGTTGAACTTTTTATCGGCGCGGCTCGATCTCCGGGTTTCGGATTAGATTTTTCGGCTGTTTAGCCGTGCGGGGCAAACCGTCTTTCTCTTTTTTTCGTTCTCTCTCTCTCTTCCGTTTCCTTTCGGTCTTTCACGTTATTTTCGGAAAAAGAGTTAAGTGCTTTTAACCCGTATAACCGTCACTCACTTATTTTTCACGTCACTCGACCTACATCGATTGTTGTTTTTCTTTTATTCCGTGACGCGCGCGATCGACCCCCTAGGAAAATTATTATGCAAATCCGATTCGAGCGCACTGACACTTATTTTTTTGTTTTCCTCTCTGCACTGACTGATTTGTTGTTAGTTGTAAATAATAGGTATAAGAAGCGTTTGCCGCATGACGATCCAATTCAAATTCAAAATCACACAGCACACAGGAAAATTCGGGGAATCACTGATAAACAACAACTGCGAGGCAGCTACAGCAAATTGAGCCAACAACTAAACACGCGGGATACATGGAAGGAGGGCGTGTAAGTTTGAACTTGAACGTTGCGTTGCGGCGGCGGCAGCAGCAGCAGCAGCGAATACACATAAAGTACACCCCCGTATATATATCTAATACTTAAGAGAGGCATGAGTGAAGCACAGAGAGCAGAGATTGTAAGATGATAGTTGATGGTGGTGGCTATCTACCTTCTCGGGCAACGTAATACCGAACCTCGTACTCTCGCTCCCGCATAGAGGCGAACTTTTTTTTAACTATTTTTCGTTATAACAAAAACTTTGATTTTCTTTTCAACCTAACTGTAAGTCGCGCACAAACAACAACCAAAAAAAAAATTGCACTCTTTTATTTATTATTGATTTTTTTTTTCAATCGACGAGAACACTTGTGTGGTGTAAGAACGTTATTTGAAGAAGGCGACGAGGAGGAATGATGGATGAAGAGGACTACCTCTGGCGGTGCCGTAGCAGTAGGTGTACTCGTTGTAATCGTAGCTCGGCCTCTTCAACAGGCCTTCGCCCGCTGGCACTAGATCCAGCAGTACGGCCGTCGGGTAGTGCGTGCCAGCCTGCTCGTGGTAGTGCTGGCAATCCTCGCGGTGATGGTCACACATCGCACTTGTTCTTCTCTTTCTCGACCTATCTCGCTCTTTTATTTTTCTTCCCTATCAAATCACTCTCATCGCACTATTTTTTTTCTCTCCTTCGTTTCTCTCTTGTATTATTATATCACAGTGTTATAACCGAACAAACGAAAAAAAAAACAACTGAACTTTGTCGCGGGCGCCCGCTCTCTCGCGCGTGATTCATGTGATTGAACGAGACGGTCCGCACGCTTGCGCCGTCGGCGGCTGACTGAGCTCTGCTCCCAGTGTCAGGGATGAGCGGAGAGAGCAGAGCGCCCAAGAGAGAGAAAGAGCGCTATAGCGCGGGGAAGGGGGAGAGACACACAGAGAGAACTGAACTGAACTAAGGAGGGTGCTGCTGCTGCGCGAGTGTGTATGTGTACGTGTATAAGAGGGGGAAGAGAGAGAGAGAGAGACGAGGACAACAGCCGGTCGCCGAACGCGCAAAGGCACCCACTACTTCTATAGCGACCCTGCAGCGGATTCCATCGACGTATATCTGCTCATGAGGATGCGCTCTCCGCGATTATTATTCACTTTCGACTTCTTCTCAATAATAAATTACGAATTTTCTTTTAAGCCTTTTGTTCTCTCCATTTCAGATATTTTTAATAATCATTTTCAAAATAAACGACGATTTGTCATTTTTTGTTTCATCAGCTGCAGTAGCAGCGCCGCTGCTGTACTTTGTTTTATGGAGCATCACATTTGTATATCTCGTCAAAACAAACGAGCGGCAATGCCATCAGGAGAAAAATGACTAACAGATAACATAAATTACTCAGCGAGAGTATTTTCGATAAAAGCTAAATATTCTGTCATTTACAAGGCTCTCTTTTGTTCTTGTGTCGATATATATAAAAAGCCAATATATCGGACGATCGAAGAAGAGAAAACAACACACTGGCATGAAAAAGCTACACACTCGCGGGCTGTCATACACATCGGAGCACACGAGATTCAGCGCTCCCGAGAGATGGCGCGAGCGGCTTCTCGAAGCTTGCCTCCGAAGACTCGTTCGGCCTGTTTTCTCTCACAAGCGAGTTTATAGCTTCAACTGCATGCCGACTTCGCTGCGTTTTATAAGATGTAGGGCTTGGTGTGTGGCTATTTCAACTATTGATTGCGCGTATAATACAATCTAATAATTGATTCTCAAAAGCCAAATGTCTCTGTCTTTCTCTGTTGGCACAAGTAAGCGAAAAAAAAGAGAGGAAGAAGAAAAAAATCAATCTCACATAAAACTTCAATATCCCTCTGACAATGTCTCAGTTAAAGCCGGCAGCCGCACGACGCGACGTCGTCCTCCTCTTAAATCTCTTCATCTCTCTTTTTCGCTTTCTCTCTCATCCTCCCACAATCGAGTCCCTTTCCGCTCGTGCGCAAACATCTTGCTCCGCGATCTCCTAAGACACTGTGGATCACGACCAAAACTTTTTTTTTCCCTCTCTCTCTCGTTCGATATGAACTCTCTTCTTCTACTATATACTGTTTACTCTCGGATTTTTGCACAAAGTTTTGCTGCTGCTACTGCTGCCATCAGGCCGGAATCCCATGGAATAATTATGTTATTACGACTAGCGACCTATTACAATTATGAATGACATGCAATACGCTGCCAGCACTGAATGTTTGACGAGGCAGATATATAGGCAAATACATAAAACAGAAGAGACGATGCGATATATGCCGAGAATAGTTGTGCTATAAGTTGTACGTCCAATCGAACGTCCCCATGTCTATAAATACATCACATACACACGTTGTACAAAGAAAGTTGAGTAACCGCATAAGATGTGCCTCTTTTTTTTTTCTCTCTTGTTGCGGAATGCAGCATTTAATTTTAAAAGAATATAAGACGTACGAGCCAAAGCTGCGACTTAAAGTGCAAAAATCTTGACGGCTGATTGTGAAATACACGAGCCACCACGAAAACTTTACGTCTCTATAAGTCTTTTGCGTCTCTCGGCTTAAAGCCTCTTTGCTTGATCCGCATACTGCGTGAAGATTCTGAAGTTCAAGTTTTCTTTTTTTCTTTGCTTTTGCCGAAAAATAAAGCTTCTTTGTCGAAGACTTTTAAATCTGTCGTCTTACGACGCGCTTGAAGTCTTGTTTATTAAAATACTCACTTCAAAATACCTGTCGGATATTTAACGCGATATTATTCAGCGCATAATCAATTAACGACCGATGAATTATTTACAAAGCTGCGCGAGAATATTCACATTGCAAAATTGCGATGACGAAACGATATATACACGTTTATTTACGGTTCATAAAACTCACGGCACTGCGGCATATATATATACACGTGCGTGCGTGCGTACACACCCTTGATTGGCAAAGTCAACCGAATTAGCATCGTCCAGCCATAAAAATGACGTACCACTTAATCACCTTTCTGTGCGCGTCGCTTTTTTTCTGTCTTTCTTTTTTTAATTATTTTAACCACTGAAGAAGAAAAAAAAAACACAGACGCAGAGGAAAACAATGGTTATCTGCATAGGATTGGTAAATTGCTTGCTTGCTCGCTCGCGGCGACGCGCGTAAAGCGAGAAAGACAAAGCAGCAGCGAGAGCGCGAAAGATTTTCAAGGGCCTCCCGAACGACGCGCAGGCGAACGTTTGTGATTTATCGCCAACGAAAGCCGAGATCGAAAGTGGAAAAGAGAGAGAGAGCGAATGGATTAACGAGCAGATCCTTCTCTCCCACTCCTTTTTTTTCGGCGGTGGCAAGAAAGATTCCTCCGAGATAATGCGCAAAGAGTGGAAATCTCACAAGGCTTTAGATGGGATATTTGTGCGTAAAGTGCGTGCATCGGGATTTTTAGGATTTTAGCCCTTCGAGGATTGAAGCGCCGCCGCGACGAGTGTCAACGGCTATCTATCAGATTTTGTTTCCCCTCGTACTTATCTTTTCTCATACAGGACTAATTAGCTGATACATTTCTTTGGAAGCTTTTCCTTGGATATCCTATTTTCCGTCACTGATCGGAATCTCGCGACGTTTTCTGTCAAATTCATATCAGATATCGGCGCCAGTGTATAGTTAACCGAAACGAAACGTGCAGTTATATAGACTGACGTGTTATATAGAAGAAGAGAAAACTGGTCTTGGCCATTAGTAATTCATTTCCAGCGATCTGCCCCCTTTTTAAAAACGAATACGTCATGCCTAGACAAAGCCCTAATTACAACTCACCCTTCTCACTTTCCTTTCCATCAAAAGCCAGCCCCGCAAATGTTCGTATCAGCATCACAAAGCCGCATCCCGCACTGTTTACCGAAAACTGAATCATCGTCAGTCATGCGAGAGTCTTCTTCTTATTATGTGTGTGTATATTTGCATATACTGCACGAATCTTGTTTCTCAAGCGGCCGCACTTGCCAGATGTAGAGCAATTTTGTTCTAGGAAACCGATGCTGCTAATTCTTGCGCATACACACACATAAGCTTGCATTCGAAAGTGATTATCGAAGAATCCATGGTTACGTTGGTCGACTTTTAAATGGCCAACGACTATGAGGACCGACGAGATCGTCGTCATCCCATAATCGGCTCGTCCCTTTTCATCATCTTCGCCTCGCCTACCATCTGTCCGATACGCAATCCCCGCTCTCAACCTTTTTCTCTTTCTCTCTTGCCTTTTTTTTTTTTACGTAATCCCTCCTCCTCCGAACGAAGCAGAGAAGAGAGAGTCGTGTGAGAAAAATTTCTCGATACCCATCGTTGTTTTGTTCATCCTCCTCCTCCACGTTGCAGCAGCATTGTGCAAACAACATATATCGGCGAGGTGCGAAAATTACCGGGCTCCGCGTCGAAAATATCTCTCGTAATCCATCGCTATACACACAACGACTCGACGACCGTTTACGCATTATACACACACACACACACTCGAGCTGCAGCGGAAGTCGCAAAGAACAGCAACGGCGAAAAAAAAAGAATGAAACGAAGGGGGTAGAAGATGCTATCGCGCCCACCTTTCCATTCGAATTTCCCTTTGTGTCAAAAAAAAAAAGAAAAAAGAAACCGGCATCTCTCTTCCCGTTGTGCTACTACTGCGGAGATCTTTCAGATTACAAACTTCCAATCGAAAGATATAGAAACCCCCTTTTTTCGTCGTGTCTTTTGTCGAAGATGCGTATAACCGCGGATGCTTATTAGCTGTATTGTATCATCGGAGATATCGTACGCATGTGAAAACGATATAGAAAATCTGCAGGTGAGGAGAGACATAAAGAGAGCTAAAAAGCATGCGCGACGTGCAGCACGGAAAATCGAATTGGCCAAGTTTTAACTAACTCCGCTAACCGCATTGCGACTGTAAACAGCGTTAAATTGATCACGTGACTGCATCGTTGCTCTCTCTCCCTCACTCTCCTCTACAAGCGTACGTGACGTTACGATATGTACAATCTACCCTACCTACTTTTTTTTACAGTATACTTTTAATCTGCTCCACTTTGTTCATGCTAATTCTATTGCGCTGCATAAAGTTCCAATTTTTACGAATTATCGCGGATTTCTGACAAGCTTTATCAATTAAAAAGCAATTCAATTTAAAAAAATAGTTTTTATGGGATTTTTGAAAATTTTTATGAGATTCTGAAGTGAGTAGATTCCTTTTTAGTATACAAGCCAACAAATTGCTAAATATCAAATTGTTGACTTGACATATCTCAGTTGAAACGGAAAACTTGAAGGTCTCGGAGATACCGAATGGAAAAAACAGACATCCCCTCGGAGGAATACCACTCGGAAAGACGCTAACCATTAGCGATAAAAAAAAGAGGGAATCTTTTAAATCTCGTGAACCCAAACAAACCATAAACGCTCTCACCTGCGTGCGCTCCCTATACCCATTCAATTATCTCGTGGCGTTGGAACATTCATCAGGTGCGCGCCCACACAGAGTAAGCAATAAAACCGAAATTTAGGCGTCTGAACCGCCGCCGCCGTGCGCGAGGAAAAACCAGTCTTACGGCGTATATATACACACACACACACACACATATCAGTAGGGCGCATCAGCGTGTTTTCTAATCGGCCGCCAAGGGAATACAAAACAAAGAAAGCGAGAAAGAGAGATCCCAAGAGCAAATATACTGCTATCATGGATGCTATCTTTGTAGGGCCGCCAGGCAGGTAAAACGTTGCGCGGACCTCCCTGCATTGGACTATGTGTATAGAAGTGGCACATGAGAAAAGCTGTGCGTGCGCTAACTATTATCGAGGAAAAGTCAACGATCGAATTAGTAATTCAAGCGTGCGCCGGTCAATTCCGGGCGTAAGAGGCTATTTACACTCGGGCCAGCGGAAACTCCGAGCTACTATAGCATGCATATTCAGACGACGACAATCGACGACTATACCGCGACGTCTCGTTGAGGAAAATGAATTACATTTATCACATCGCTACCTAGACGCTTTTTTAGCCAACACTATTGTCCGAAAGCCGACTCTATTAATTTTGTTATTTTCTCTTCCTCTCTTTTTTTTTCTTTTTCTCGTGACGAGCAAACGCTCTTTGGTATATATGTATGAATTTCCATTCTGCTTACAAGATGGAAAACTAGCGATTTAAATTGAGTCACGTCTGCCGGATACTATCATTTTTATTTTAAGAATCGCATTTCTTATTCATTACGCTGCATTCCAAGCGTCTACGGTATGTCATTTCAGCATTTTGCATTATACAGCTTTTTCAAAATAAAACTTTGTTTCTTCTACCGGCTTGTCGCGTGAATGATCAGAAAGTATATTCTTGAGAATAAGTATTAACCTGACGAAATTCAGCTGTTCATATCGTTGGAAAGTTTCTAGAAAAAATACTTCAATAAAAAACGCTGACGTTGATGGAAAATTTAATATTATTTTCGTGTAGAAGTATTAAAAAAAATAATATATGGATACCACGTCAAATGGGAGAAAATCCAAGTGTTTGTTGGCAAAGTCCTCTATATTGCATTTGCACACGAAAAGTAGCAAACGACTGCGCATGTATTTTCTTTTCTATAAATAGTGCAAGTTCCTAGACCCGCCATTCTTTCGAATAAAAGCTGTTCGAATTATACATTGCTTCATACAATTTCTGTTAAGAAAAACAATTTACTATTTCAAAAAATGCGTATTTTACTTTGATTCCTTTCATTGCAGCTGTTGATACTTTGTAAGTTGAAAAATCAAAATTTTTCTAGAGTCATGAAAATGACTAAAAATATTGTTCTTTTAGGTGATCATTATCGTGGCTCGAGTGCATTGAGAGGAAAGGTAGAAATAGTAGACATGGCAAATGATAAATATATTTTCGATAGTCACCGTCCAACGTACAAGTGACAAAAGGGTTATCTGCGCAGTAGCTTTAATATCTAAAAGACATGTATTGACATCGAAACACTGCACGCTCATGGATGACGACCCAGTAAAGAATTTTGAAGTGATCGCCGGTAATTACAATCGAACCCTTGGTACCGCGTACAAAATTGCCCAAAGCAAATCTTTCCATCAATGGATAAAGGAGAATGATATCGAACACTATCATTACGGCACTTCGGATATGGAAATTTTGACGGTATTATGAATTTCATTTAAAGCACCTATAACTCAACGGTTAATATTGGAATATTAAAAATACTATGAGTTACAGTTGGCGGAAGAAGTGACTGGCAATGTAAAAATCGTACGTCTAACTGAGAACCCAGCTCGAGCTTTCGATAATGAGGCTGTCGAAATATTGGGCTGGGGCGAAACAGACGATAATGTTCAATCGGATGTGTTGCGAAAAGGCATTGTAAAACTTCTGGATCCGCGGAGGAGTGCAGACTCCTAATTCGCGCGACCCATCCAAAAATATGTACTTTTCTTTTGAAGAGTGACAAAATTTGTAGTTTTTCATACCGGTTTGAGCGATTATCATTGGTGCGTATATTTGATTTTGCCAATTTTTCAATCAATTTCAAATTGACGATAATGAATTTTTTGCAGAGTGACGAAGGTGGCCCAATTGTATAGTTGGTGATGAATTGATCGGAATTTCTCTACATCCGATCATCGCCGATGGCGATCAGAAGGAAGAAGAACCAAATTTGCATTTGAGCATTGATCGTTATAGACCATTTATTGACAGTTTTATTGCACCCATAGAATTCGATGACGAAGAAGAAGACGAAGCGTGCGAAATTTCTCCCACAGCAAATCCAGAAGTAGATGATGGCGACAATGGCGATTACAGTCAAGAAAATAATTAAATATGAGTCCACAGCATGGATAAATTTGCATATTCTGTATAAGTTTGAATAAATGATGCAGAAGCATATAAACTTTAAATTTATTACTATATACGAAAATCAACGCAATGACGGCAAATTGATTAAAGAAAAAGCTGTCATTGGAAGCCTAACGGAGTATCTGTCGGCGATTGTTCCCAGTGCCTTGAGAAAATCGTCATTGTCGCCAGTAGCGCTGGCGCAAACATATAAATTTCCAAGCTGTGGCGCATTTGATATGCAAGCGCGTGCGCGCGTGCCGCACGGAAAAGACGACGAGCTGCGAGCAGCGCGCTGATACGACGTTGGGTATCCGCCAGAATACGAAGCAGTCTTGCAGGCTTTTCACACTTTTTCCTCTTTCTCTTTCGACTTTCCCAGAAAGAACTAAAGTCATACCTACTAGTAGCGGAGTTTTTTTTTTTCATAGTTAAACGGCGTTTTCGGACCTGATTGTTTTTTCCAATTAGATCCCTACTGATGTGCGTGCAAACGCTTACCTAACTCGTGGGTGGTGTTTTTCTCGATGTTTGCCCTAAAACACGTACCTGCAACAGACAAAATCAACGAAAGGTTAAGGCGTTGTTTTCAAATGGAGATTTATTGGTTTTGAGAATGTTTTTTTCTCTTTTTTTCGGGGATGTGATTTATGCTTGTTTTTGGGCCGGGAGAAATGCTTCGAGTGTTTTTTTGATTGTTATTCTATCATGATTAATTGGTTGTTTGTAGTAGCAAAGTTCGGACGGATGAGCACTTGGCGTGACTTTATTCACAATATCTCGAAGGCACATAAAAACATTAACACTTCTCTCGCGGGACTGTTGTACAATTTCCTTTCATAAATATATAATTCTTCGTGTGCTTATTTCGATAGCGACCTTATACAGCTAGTTATTTCCGAACCGTAACGGTTTGACGCAAACGGATGATGCCAAATATATCATCGGTGCTATAATTTGATCCAGTAGCTTATCTGGTGATTGCGAAAAAAAAAGGATATGAAGTATACTCCTCTCCGGAAAGACGAAAGTACACGCGGTGCAATAATAATATCCATCGCGAAGGCGTGTGTGCGTCAAGAATTTAAAACGGGACTGATTCATTGCGAATTCTAATGCCGCAAGTGATCGAGAGAGAGAAAAGAGAGAAATAGCGAGCGCGGCTCGATCGATGTCGCATAAATTTTACAAGCCAAGTGCTTTTATATTTGCCTCGCGAATCGGATATTCTCGCGCGCGATCGAGAGGGAGCATCGCCCAGGATATTTCATTTATTTTCAGCACTGACTTTAATTAATCGCGCGAATATTTTAAGCCTGCTACTTTTTAATTCAAACTTTCGCTTCGCATGTTTCCAACGACGTCGATAATATAATTTGTCGAATGAAATTTTTACGACCAAATCTATATCCGATTTCGCAGCAGCATCGTCCTCCTCATCTGCTCGCAAATTTACATCCTCGCACGCGCGTGACTCTCGAATAACCGAATAAGCATCATCACGCCGGAGAGCTGCCATGTATTTTTCGCTGCCGAGGGAAAAGTCAATTTTCGCAGGCGGCAGCGGAGCCAGGAAAAACAATAAAGAGTCGAGGAGATGCGTTTTTCGGAGCTCGGGCGCGCGCCACAGGAGAGCCACGTGCGCAGCAGCAGCTTCTCTGTTATGTCGCTCGCTCGTCGGCGGCCCGCGCAGGAAATTGCTTTACGCCTTTTTTGTTGTATGGCTTGCAGCTGGGAAGATTTCGGCGACACAACGGACGGGTCAAGACCAGTTTTTCGAAAGAGACACGCAGCACAGTGAGAGAGGAAACTTCACACTTTGGAATTTTGGGCCATTGTAACTCTAGTGGCCCCCGGGAGATTTCACTCCGAACATATCGTTTTTCTAACTCTCGCGTGTACAATGTTACGTGGTAGCGAGCAATTAGCGCATTTTTCGGCTTTTAACTACTCGACAACGCAATCGACATTTACTCAGTTGCGCTACAATTGCGAACGAATGAACAGCAGAAAATTGAAATTTAGTTAAAACTACATTTTTATCTAAAGCATCTGAAGGTAGCTACAATCAATCAAAATGAAAAGTAGTGTATTTTTTTCATTTCTCGCGGTCAAAACAGGATGACTCGAGAAAAAAACGAAAATAGGTCAGACCTGCCTCACAGCGGTGTCAACCTGTTAATTGGTGTGAGTTCTAGGACAACACACCCCTCGATTTTCCATTCGGTTCACGAAGGAATTTTCTCAAATCTTAAAAATCCATCGAATTCGGCAAAGCTCACACCCACCGCACATCACACGCACGCACAGGAGTTGGCGCCAGACGGCCACCAACGGTGCCACGCACTCGATCGCTGCGATACGCTATATAGACCACCGCCAGAGAGCGAGAGGGAGAAGCCAAGTGTTCACTAATGAAAAACTGATGAGTTTACTCTATATAATGACTGCACTCGTTCGATAGCGATAAAGATTATGATCAATTTCTGAACTGTAAATAAATTCAATATTTGATGTTAACGACTAATTAATAAAAAAAAAATTCTAATTAATGATGAAATATTATTTAGTCACTTTTTTCGAAGAACATTCGAATAAATCTATCGTCTGATCAATCTCGATAGCGAAATTTAAATGATGCGCTATTAAAATGACAAAAAAAGAAGAAACAGACGAGATAAATCGTGCGAAATAATAGTCGTCGAAAGTCAAACTCGCATAGCGCACCTTTTTTTCTTTCTCACGATTTCTCAAAAAATTTACAAGCCAGGTAGGATTCTACTGTTGCGTTGGTCGCAATCTTTTCCGAAAATGTGTTTCTCTCAGCGTCGCCCATCTGTGAGAGAGAGAGAGAGAGAGAGAGAGAGAGAGAGAGAGAGAGAGAGAGAGAGAGGGAGAGAGAAAAGAGAGGAAAAGCTGCTTGTGCGACGGGAGGCGTCAAAATTAGTCTTCTGGCAGAAATCGGTAATTTGATCGTAGAACACTTTTTTTTGGTTTGCTGTTGTACTCTTTAATGAGTCGTTTATTTATGGGCCGGACCCAGTTTTATCTTCATCTTAAACGATTCCGCGTCCCCTCCGCGCTTCTTCTCGCTCGCGAGAGCGAGAGAGAGATATCGGCTTACCGATTTTCAAGCTGACATGTGTACAGCGTCTTTTCGCCTCGTCTTCTTTTTCGCGCTCGAGCTACGGGGATATAATATATATTGTCGCGTAATAAATACGTGTATACGCGCGAGAACGACAAGCTGTGTCGCGGAGAGGTCGTTGAGGACATTTTTTTTTCTTTCTTCGTGGACGAAGCATGCTAATGCGCGCACCACGCTTGATTTTTTTGAAGGTTTCGCGCGAATTGGCCGATGTTTTTCGAGCCGGTTATAATCGCCATCTCAAGAGAGAGATTAATGGCTGATCGCAATGAGAGATTTCCGAGGGATCTAATAAATTTGCCTGATCTATGCGATCGAACGATTGTGCTCTCTTATAGGAATTTTTCGACATTTTTGCATTTCGATGCCATAAGGTTTATTATTTATTGCTAATTATTTTGGACAGAAATACATTTACTGCAATTTTTTTTTACACTTCAGTTCCAGGCTATTTCGAGAATTTTCTCGAAGCTTGAGTTACGAAAATAACGTATTGATTGTTGTAAAATACGTGACTAAGAGCTATAAAACAATATAAGGTCGTTCGATATTTTGCGTTTGAAAAAAAAAGTTATCAAGTTCGAATCATTCGCAATTAAGAAATTACTCGTGTTTCACGTGTTTTATTGTGAAATAAAATGATGACGCAGGTATCAATGTCACTTTCATCAATTTTTTTTTACCGTTGTTCGGAACATTTAAATCCAAAAATAATTTTTTCACTAAATTTGAAAAATTTTCCTCGACGCAATTTTTATCTTGCAAAAGCTACTTTATGTTACATTCGTGCAAAAAATTGCAAGTTTTATGGATCCTATGGCTATTTATACAGCCATCACGTCAATGCGAAGCCAAATGTAAAGTCCTCGATTTTCAGTATGTATTCCACAATTCAATTGAAACAATGAATAAACTAGCTGCTTTTTGCGTACTTCTGCAGTACATCATTCTTTGTAAGTATAGAAAAAGTACATTATGTAGTATAATATTGTTTTTATTTAAACAACAGGCAACCACGTTAATGGCGATGCCGATGCATTTAGAGGAGAACCCATCGAAACCGTACCAAAGAACGACAAAAACTACAGCTTCGTCGTATCCCTTGGACTGTGGATTATGCCAACGCTGCATTTTTGCTCGGGAACATTGATTTCGAATAAACACGTGTTGACAACTAATCGCTGTATGAGCGGTAGAAGTCCTGTTGCAGACCCTAGTCAACTTTGAGTAATTGTTAACCACCACAACCATCGAATTAAGGGCACAAAATACCAAGTCTAAGCAGTTAAAAATTACTTGCAATGGACTCGGGAGGTGAAGCTACCCGGTATGATAGATGGATATCACGACATCGCCATATGGACGGTGCGTTGCACAAGCTACTATTATTTAAATAAATATTCTGATGATACATTTTCATGACATAAAATGATCTTTTAGTTAAATGGAACGACACCACGACATCTTGTCAAATTTCCGACTCTGACGAATAAGAGCATGGATGCTTTTTATGGCAAAACCATCGAAAGCGTTGGATGGGGCTACAGCAACAATTTCAGTCAAACAGAAATTCTGCAGAAGGTTAAACTACATGTAATACCTCGAAAGGAATGCAAGGATAACATCAAACATTTCTTCAAGCAAGATTATAATTTGGAGGAGGGCCAATTCTGCTCTAACACAACCAATGAATCTCCGATAGTTATAAGCCAAGTAAGTGACTATATATTGTTAGCTTGATCTGTCGACGTATTTATACGTGTGATTTTTCAGGGTGACGTTGGTGCACCGGTGCTTTACAATATATATATATATCCATGCGACGAGGAACATGTCGAAAATCAGCAGAACTTGCATCTCAGTATAGCCTCCTATCACAGGAAATTCATTGACTCTTTCCTCAATCCTTCAGTTCAACAGTCGGAAAACCCGTAAGTGCCTGAAAATGATTCTGAAGACGATGAGTCGTGCACGTACTAATTTTATTTTCAGTGACTCTGTTGTTGAAAAATAAAAATTAATAAATCAAAGTAAATCTCGATCGAATTTTCCGTTTATTGAATATTATAACTTTAAAAAAATAGCATATGTATAAATCGAAGAAATATATAAAAATGTCAGCTTGCTCGAAACAAAAACACACACAAACACATAAGGCGCCCAACTTCGTGCCGAAGAGCCGCTCTGACCGATTCGATTCGTACGGCAGAAGGTAAAAATCTGGAGCCGCGCGATTCATGCGGCCGCCATCTGACTCTCCGATTATGCAAATTCACCGCCCACGAAATCGTTCTTTATGTCGAGGCACCGAAAGAAGAAGAAGAAGAAGAGGAAGAAAATAAAAATAAAAAAAAGGCAAAGAATCGAAAGGCTCCAAAGCCGCGCTCCTCTTTGCGCGTAGACGATACATTGTCGTCCTGGAATGCCATACCGCCAATAAAGCAGACTTGTAGCCAATATTTTTATTGCGAGATATGCGTTTTCATTTCTTTTCTTCTTTTTTTTTTCTTTGACGTTCAATAACGTGCTAATGATCTGAAAAAAACTATTCGTTATGCGATGTGTTTTTAATCACTCACTATATTATGTAAAACGAAAAGAAGATTAATAATGGTGTTGAGTTTATTGATGAAGTTTTCGACGATAGTATTCATAAAGCTTAACAGTATTGTAATTTTGAATAGAATTATCATTTAAATAACCAAATCTTTTATTAGCAAGATGAATCATTTTTATACACATCAATTCTGTCGTTATATAACCAATCGGATAAATGAAGAGGATTCTCTCGTCAAAAAAATCGACGAATGATTAATTGCATCTTTCTCGACTGAAGGCGCGGCAAGCAAGTAAGAAATTTAAATGCCAAACCGAAAATGCAAAGGCATGCGTCGAGTATCATATTTGAGCGTATCCTTTGCTCCCAAAATATTTTCCTTCGGCTCAAATCGTCCCAAGAGAGCCGAAAAGAAGAAGAAGAAGAAGCCTCTGCGCGCCCCATACCGTAAGAAAATGGTCAAACTGAAGACCGCAAAACTGACACGCGCCTCGATCGTTGACTATGCGCCGACACGTTTCGTTTTGGCGAAAAACCTGGTGGCAGCGGCGCCGTGGGCGGTATGTGTTGTTTTCTCTCTCTCACCGGTGGTGGCGAGGAAAATTTTTGGCGCGCGTGAGTTGCACTCGCCACGGGGCATTAAAGCCGCATCTGGAGTGCTTTTCTTCTTCTTCTTCTTCTTCTTTTTTTCACATGCTCCAAAAAATCCTTGATGCCGCATCAAGAGACCCACCGAGACGAGAACAGTGCGCACGATTGTGTTTGCTCTAAGCTAATCGAGCCTCCGAAAAAGAATAAAAAAAGTGATTGACGTGTGTGTGCGCCGGTGACGAAATGAAAGGTAGGCGGATGAAGGGTTGAAAAATCGAGGGAAAATCTTTATGCCTGGCAAACTCTTTTTTTTTCTTTTATTGTCGTCTCTCCGTCAAGACCTTAATTCTTTCTTCGGGAGAGAGAGAGAAGCGGCGTCGAAGCGAGATTTATATGCAGGTATTTTTTTGTCGCGCGAGAGAGGGAGAGAGAAAAACTTGTTGGCCGCCCGCGGCTATTTCTTCTTCTCTCTCCGTTTTTTTTTTTTTTGCTTCGTTGGAGTAAATTGTTATTCCTCGCGCGAGAGAGCCGCTTGCGAAAATGGAATGACCGCCCGAAGCGAAGTTATTGAAGAAAGTTTTTGGGTGGAAGCAGCTGAAAAAAAAAACAACAACGAAAGTCTCGTTACAAGTTTTGGCTTTGTCGAGTAGAGAGAAGAAGAAAAAAACTATCAATTCTTCGCACTCCATTGAAATCCCGCAGCGAAAATAGGTGTTTAAAGGCCATTGAGAGCTGCGCGCGTACAGCGATCGTAGCAGCTAATCAAAAGCGGTGCCGTGTACATTAGCCCTCTAGTTGACATTTTATTTGCTCTGCTCTCTCTGTCTCTCATACACAGGCGCAGCAGCAAGTTGTAGTCCCCTTCGGTTGGATATGATGGATGTCGCTTGTCGGGGCCCTTTCAAGTCCCTCGTTCTCCTCCTTTCATTCGGTCGCTCGACGAAGCCCCTGATTATCTGCATATGCGCGCACGAGGGGAGAACCATCGTCGAAAATCAAGCGAGATAAAAAGAACTCGACAGACGCGTCCAGCACGTATACTCGGGAGAATTTGTTTATTTATTTGGCCAATGTGTATGTGTGACGCGTCGACGGCTGAGATCAAAACAAATTTGCCGCTGGAATAGGTTAACGAGTGGCTTTTTGCTCCTAAAACGATCTGACAGTGGCGTGTCTCCACTTCTTCGTAGTATTTTTTTTTTTCGTATATTGCACGTCGTAATCGTTCGAACTATTTTACATGTGATTGACGCGTTAGGTAATTCCAAGTTGTATATTCCGGTTGACATGTAAGTGTTATATGCGTTATGTCACAAACTATCCGATCGAAGTAAAAGAGAGATGACGAAACAAAGAGCTCGAGTAACGCGGCGCAATTACAACAACGTGGCAAATAAACATTCATTAATCACAATTAATCCTTTGGCGAGTATTAGTTTACACAAGAGAGAGAGAAAGAGAAAACGTCGGGGATAATCCTTACTCGCACAACGGCGCACCGAAAAGACGCGAAAATGATCTTTCTCTGCGTGCGCAACAACCTGGCGTATAATAGAGAGAATCGTAGGATACATTGTGCGTCCTCTCTCTCTCTCTCTCTCTCTCTTTCGGGTAATAATACCGAGAGAGAGAAAGAGCGTTAGAAACATTCCCAACGTACACCGTTAATCCCGCAGCAGCCTTCTTCTTCATCTTTCTCATTTTCTTTTTGTGCCCCTCGAGGGATTTCAACCTGATATTTGTCGGCGAGGAATTATAAGGTCACTGATCGCGGTGCAACCGAGTTTATCAAGTTTTTTTTTCGGGAATTCGAGAATTTTTATATGGAAATGACAGGTTTTTAAAGGTATAAAGCCGAAAATTATCCGAGCTATTATCTGATGAATTATACTCTTGGTTTTTTTTTCAGCCGTTTCGACGATTACTACTATATACTGCAGTTGGCTGTTACACCCGGGGGTCTCTCTCTCGCAGCGCTCGAGCCCCATGAAAAATCATTTTTATATTTTTCTTCTCTCGAATTTTCATGCCTACGCACGCAGCAGCTGTAAAACTTGTGTAAAAAAAAACAAAAATGGTTATCGGCGGCGACCGACCCCACCCCAATAAAACAGGGAAAAATCGACCGCTAATTTCCTCTTTTTCCCGAAAGAAAAAAAAAATACAAGCCCCCGCGAGCGGAAGTTTTTCAGAGGCCTCTCTCCGGGCTTTTTTTTTTTCCTATACCTTGGCAACATACGGCGTCGCTATTCGAAACGCGCGTACAACCCTTTTTTTTTAAAGTCGACACGTCGACGAGAGAGTTTTTACATTCGAAAATTTCCACTGCGTCAGCCGTTTACAACGTTTTGTTCGTTCGTTCGTTTTTTTTATGAGTATTCGTGATTTCGCGTAGAAACTGTTTGTACGACACTTTTTTTTTCTTCATCGAAAATATATTTTTTTTCTTTTCATCGCACGTGACGTAATAGCCATAATCATCGTAGAGAAAGAGAGTGACTACACAATTGCGCGCATAGACGCATTAGAAACGAGTATTCTTCTCTCCGCTTCCTCTCTCGTCTGTCTGTATACCGGCAAAGAAACATTTGTAAGGAGAGAGAGAGAGAGAGAGAAAAAAATGGTAGGCGAAAAAGGGGTTCGGCCCGTTTTCCAAAGGGGGCGGTGGTTCAAATTGGCGCTCTCTCAAATTGGCCAGGCAACAGTCGCACGACTACAATCGTACATTGGTCCCCTCTCTTGACGCGTGCACGAGCGAGCACATTCGTCTGTATAATTTATATCAACTGTTGGCTTTTGTATGAGCACGCTAATTGAGAAATCTATAGCTGAAATAATAAAATGCCACCCAGCAGTGTAGCAGCGAGCAGCGACAAAAAAGAAAGAGAGTGAAAGAGAATGCTTTCACAGGTAGGTACACGGCTTGCCACTATGCGCCTCTAATTATCGAGAGCTGCAGCAGCAGCAGCAGCTCCAACGTGTAACGGATTCGCGCATCAACGTCATCGACCTTCGTTCTTCGGCCTTCGCTCTTCCTCTCGTTTTTTTTTTCGTCGGATGCCGTCGCGCTGAAATAGTCGTCAAAGTTTTTTTTTTTCTTTTTCGATAGCGTTCGGTGAAAGTTTCACACCGGAAGGTATAGAATGTGTATGTGTCCGTGACGAATCTATGTTTTTTTTTATCTCTCTCGTGTCGTTGAAGTAAAACGGCAAGTGTAACTCGATTAAAAAAAAAGAAAAAAAAATGAAAAATCGGAATGAATCCGCGGCTGAATTATTTCGCTTGAGAAGTTAATGATTAACTTGAGCAAGAGGTCAAGAGCGACGGGCGGAAGTTCGATTTCACGTTCGGATCGGAGTAGAGAGAGAATGCAAGAAGCGCGAAAATGCCGATGAGGGAGAGAGAAAGAGAAAAAAAAGTGCGCGGCCAGGTGGAGAGGAAACGGTTGGTCGGCAGCCAGGAATTTGCCGCTTGCAAGCCGCAAGCGAGAGAGTAGGAATTAAAAATCGACGAAAAGCAGTGTTGGACTTCCGAATGAATTATACTACGAGAGAGAGAGAAAGGGACAATACTAATGATTTTTATAAGAATAAGACAATACACTTACAAAAAAAAAAGAAAAAAAAGAAAAGAAATATTTAGCCACGTTGCACATATACGAGCGAGTAAGCGAGCGTGCGCGAGAGGAAAAATAAATGGCTCTCACGAAGATGGATGAGTCAGGAAAATTCATGTATATAAAAAGACCGCTCACGAATATTATGAATTATGGAATACACACGAAACTCAAGCTCGAGAGAGAGAGAAAAGTCTTGTGCGGACTAAGCGATAACACATCGTTCAATGTGTGTGTGTTTGCCTTTGGTTGGGCAGCTACACCATAGCGCTTTATTGGAAAAGCCCTCGTCGTCGGTTAGTGCACGCGCGACTGCCTTTATTTTATTGCCCGAGAACTATTATATATCTCTCTCTCTTTCTCTCTCTCCCGAGAAAGTTTTCGATGGCTTTATCGACTACTGACAATGATTTTTTTTTTCTGCCAGTCGATTGCAACAAAATGCAAATCAATTATAGCATCGTCGTCAGCAGCGTTAATTTGGATTCTTCGGCTCTAGACGAGTGATCGATAACCGTCAGCTAATTATGCGAGCCGCCTGTCAAAACTGACCGGAGCCTTATCCTCCTCCTCCTCGCGCTGATTAATGGAACGACTTTTCCATGAAGGGTACCAGTGAGAGAGGAGGTCAGCAGGGAAACGTTTCAGGGATTTGCATTTTTTATGGATTATTCCAGGCTTATCGCTTGCTGCTGCTGCTGCCTCCTCAACTCTCGAGAGCTGGATTTTATTTTTTTTGATTTATGGAGCTACGACTTTTGTATCGCGGCGCTTGTGCGTGTCGCTTTCTAATTGCCGCGGGAGATGATATGATTGACGAACTTCAAGTCCTTTAACTTTTGTTAGCCGAGGAAGAGAATTTCTGTGTCGTTTGTAGAACAAATGTTTGAAGTGCATTATCGAGCGGAATGAATGCATTGTATAATAAAAGAGGTGACCGCGCATGCTGTTCTTGCGATCGGATTTCAATTTTCCAGCTCCACTCGATTATTCACATTTGCCATTATTTGATAAAACGGAACGAGACTATAAGTATCGATTGAAATATGAATAAACGTACATTACAGAATGATACGTGCATTATCTGATCATACAATAAAGCCAATGTACGTTATATATCTTTGTCAAAGATAAAATAAATTGAAGTATTTCCGACCGGCCAAATGGCCACATACATTATACGTTATAAAAAGTCAAACAGCGAGCGAGCACTTATAAATTCGCATATTTAAACAGTATAGCTTCGAGAGTCCATCGACATTTTATATATGAAAAATTGACGAGTGTAACACGCGGCGACAGGTCGTTTACATTTAATCTCAACTCGTCAATCTTCAGCGGTCACTCACCAGCGCCGAAAATATTCTTGACAAAAATGACGACCGCGGCGCTGCGCACAACGTCATTAAAAAAGCAAAGGTTTTCGTTTATATACGGGAATCCAGTGCGGCTCAGGGCGAAAAACTTGGGCGGCTGATTCGGTACGATGAGCGCCTTTTTGCTGCGAGACGACGACGACGACGACGATGTCGCGCCGAGTCTTTTTGCGCGCCATTGATCGCGCCCTGCTAGACTGCTTTTTCGATGGATTTCTCTAAGAGCGATGCCACGGCCTGCTATACCCGCTTGCTCGCCACATTTCGATTGATATTATACTGCTCAAATTATTTTCGTGTTTAATATTAAAAAATTGATATAGGAGAATAGAAAACGTAAGTGAAAGTATTTTTATCTTCCATTAGTGCCGGTCGTATGGAAATGATTTCCCAAGCTCGATTGAGAAAAGCAATCGTATAACGCTCATTAGGTCAATTTCCAAGCTCTAATCCCAGCTTTTAATATTCAATAAAGCGTATTAAGTCGCGGAGATCCTCTGCTTTGCAGCGGCAGTAGTCGTCGACCATTTAGAAGGTGTAAAATTTTAACGGTATATCCCGCGCTAATCCCCCTCCTGCGTCCTCCTCCCCTTTTGGAGTTAGTCCGACTCATTGATTACGCGGAAGTGAAGGTGTCGCCGTTAAAAATTACTCTGGGAGCTCGGCGCGATCGAGTGTCTCTGAATAATTCATAGATTTGTACCAATATAATCGAACGTAAAAAACACTAAACACGACGAGAGTTGGAGAGCTGCTAGAGAAGCCCCCATATATACGTGATATATATGCACACACACAGACACACGCGGCAATTATGTATGCGGGCTATTAGTCGATTCATTTGACACGAATTCGAGCGTGTTAACTGTTTAACGGCCGCGAAGATTAAAAAATTTTTTTTAAGCCTCTTCTCCAACTCGTATATATACGTATACCAAATATATATATATACAGCTATAAGTCGCGCGCGAATGTGAAATTTTAACAAGAGTCTTTAGTGACTACGTTAAAGCTTTTAAAAAAGTTCTGACTCGCGATAACATACCGCGCTAATAAAAAATCTTTCGACTACTTACAAGGAGAGTGCCAAATCTTTAGGTCACCGATTTAATTGCTTGTAACTTTGGAAATCTTTCTATATGTAAAAATATGTAAGAAGCCGCGTCCAATTAGTCTAAAACTCGTTTTTTCTATAGTTATAACTATAGTCAATTTTGATAAAATTGAAGAAAATGAATGGCTCCCTTACAATGAACATAGCTTGTAATCTAAGCATTATAGTGTTTTTATAATCTTACCGAACAAAAGCTGAGAGTAAATGTTATCGATAAAAAAAGATTTGTTAAAAAAAATTTACCCGTTCATAAGTTACGCGGTTTGAAAATTTGAAAACCTATAACGTATGTATTTGCGAAATCGATGATGCTTACGCAGTTCGGAACATCGAAAAAGCTTTCATTATTATTAAATAATTGGAATTTATTGACTTTATTCCAGTGAATGTGTTTGTAAAATTTTAACGCTTTTTGTAACTTTCCAGAATGTCTTTGAAAATAAAATAATAAATAAATCCGACTGCCGCTTCGAACAATAAAATTTATTGCGGCAAGAACTATTGACGTCATTCCATTTGACATTAATTTTTAAAAGTATAAAGACAAGGTTTAGTCCAATACGTGACAATGCATTTAAAAGTATGAGACTATTTCTAGTATATTATTTAAAAATTTTGAAAACGCAGATTAGAGAATAAACTTTGAAACCGATACATTTACAAATCCATATCAACTAGTCAAGAAAATTCAAAAAAGTCTCTCTAATTAGAAAAACAAATACCCTGCCAGCTGCTCTGGCGGAATGCTTTCTTGGAGATAGGAGATAGCTCTTGTTTATTCGTTTTTCATGCAATAAAAATCATTCTTATATATGGGCATACCTCTAGAATTTTTCATTTTCGAATTCTTAAATAAAAAAAAATTGGTACATTCTTTTAACCGATTTTAATTTATTCTTTTGGCCTCAAAAAGTGGAAAAAATTTTTGAAAACTCACAAGGAGAGTGCCACATCTTTGGATCACCGATTTGCTTGTAACTTTGGAACTCTTCCTGTACGTAAATAAAATTTGCTAATAAAATTACCAATAAAATCCTTTTTTTCGAAAAGATGAGTTATTAGCTTACAAAACTTTATTACGGTATAACTTATGAACGGGTAAATCTTTTCCAAAAAATTTTTTTTCTATCGATAGGATTTATTCTCAGCTTTTGTTCGGTAATATTATAAAAAACTCTGCAATCTTTAGATTACAAGCTAAATTCATTACAAGAAAGCCACACATTTTACCCAATTTTATGAAAATAACTTATAACTATGGGAAACATTAGCGTTAGACCGAATGGACGCGGCTTCTTACATATTTTCACGTATAAAAACAGTTCCCAAAGTTACAAGCAAATCGATGACCCAAAGATGTGGCACTCTCATTGTTAGTCCTACACACTGCGTATAAATAAAGTCGCGCTCTATACGGAAAATGCAAACATCACGCGGTCGCGGATAAAAAGAAGAAGAAGAAGCGAGCGTAAAAAAAGAAGAAGAAAAGAGCGACGTTGAGAATTCGGGCAATCGCTCGGAGCGATTTTCCTCTACTTGTGCGTTGTATTGCGATTGAGCTGTCTTCTGCGTATATATAGCAGTATAGTGTGCAAAGGAGAGAGAGAGAACGCTTTAAAATCCCGCAAGCATTTCGAGTTTTTCCAAGGTGACACCAAGAGAGCTTAGTCGTCCCTTTTTGTATGCCTATCGTGCGTGGTGTGTGTCTTTTGCTCTTTTTTTTCCTCTTCTTTCTTTGTCGTCAAGATCTCTCTTTTTTCCGAGCGTTTAATTCGAGACCGTTTATCGCTTCGAGCGATATTGCGAGACATATGCCGAGCTAAATGTCTTTGTCTGCACTGGGAGATTTTTAAGAGAGGAGATTTAGAGTGCATGCGACAAATCTTTGGCGTTTTACGAGGATGACAGAAAAAAACACTTTTACAATGGCATATCTCGAGGCGCATTTCTGATTCAACGAAATGAAGATTATGTGCAGGACGTGAGCTTTGATTATCATTTTTAAATTTAAATTATTGGTGCTGAATCAGTCTTGATGCTATATGGATCTATAAGGACAAATTTTATTGTTTTAGGGTTTTTATAGAGTTTTGCTTTATACAATAGGTGGCGCTTCTTTTTCGTCATCCAGTATGGTTGTTTTTTTTAAATTGAGATCGAGAGAGAAGTATTGTTGTGAATAAATTATAAAATAACCATAATAAATATTTGACCAAAAAAAAGGAGTCGATCAACGCCACTAAAAATCTAGAAAGTTATTACAAAAGCCATCAGACGGGCAAGCAAGTAGAGCGAGAAAAGGTCGGCTCGGTGGTATATATATACGTATAGAGAAAAAAGAACATTCCGCAAGGGACATTTCTCACCCTAAAACGCATCAGAGGCACGAAATCCAGTTCATCTCTCTCTCTCTCTCGCTCTCGGTCGCGCGCGTCGTATATATACGTTCTCTCGCAACAATACCGCCGGGTGTCTTTTTGTGCGTTCTCTCTTTCGACTCTCTCATCATACCCGCGCGTGTATCCAGCACATAATACGCACGCACTCCCTTCTCTCTCTCTCTCTCTCTCTCTCTCTCTCTTTTTTTCCCCGAAAAACCTTTTCGACGTGCGAGAATTCCGCGACGTTCCCCAATATAAAAATCCAGATTGTCGACACATGTTAAAATTACTATATAACGACAACGCGTTTGTTTTACACTAGATTTTTCACGCGACCACCGACACGGATAATTGTCTCGTCTACGTCGGCTACCAATTTTCGCAGTATGGTGTCGACGCCTGGCAGTTTGTTTACGAATATTTTGAGTAGAGCAGCTGCGAGAGGATTAGACTTTGAAGCTAAGTGGATTAGGATAATTAGCATTCCTCGTCGTCTCTTCTTCTTCTTTTTTTTCTGCCGACGATTTCGGAGCATCGCAGCAGTAGCAGCTAATGATGGATTCACGAGAAAAGAGAGAGATGCCTATCGAAAGAGCTGCAGCAGCAGCAGCAGGTCGGTAAATCAAACAGCGAAGTACAGGGAAAAAATTTGTATACATCATGTTCGTTTAGTCGGCTATTAAACCGCGGCTTTTATACAAATCGAAGGGGACGATGCGCGACACTACGGGACGTCCTTGAGAAAAACGTTTTCCCCATTTTTGTATGACACGTCGTCTTTTCTCGATCGAAATTTACGATGCGCTCACTTCTCCTCTCGAGAAACTAATATCCCCCGATAAAAATCAGCCGAGCGGAATGAATTTCGCGCGAGCGAACAAAAAAAGAGAAGAGAAGAGACGAGTGGAGAAGAAGAGAGGTCCGTTTCGGAATATAATTAATGCTCGAGCGAGAGTGGAGTAGCAACTCGTCTCAGCGGGGTGGCTTTATTGTGTCCAGCGTCTGTTTTGGCCCTAGAAAGATGCAAATTTCACGACCCGCGGCCACTGCCGAAAAGTCCACGGGGGTCTCTCTCTCTCTCCAGCGAGTATAAGAAAATTTGAGACTATGAGGAGAGAATATGCCATTGCCACGTGTGCTGCTGCTGCTACTACTTTGCTTTTGTTTGTCCTCACGCTTCGACGATCTGTGACAGTGCTGAAATGTTGGGTTTCTCGGAAGATGCTCCCGTGGCTTCTCCTTTTTTTCTTCATTCTTCAACCATCTGCACACCGAGTTGTGTTGATACTGGCTGTCGGTATAAATTTCATCCTATTGTTCAACATTTTTTTTTTACCTCCTAGTGTTGAAATTTCGCTCTAGCCACACATACACTATCCACACGTCAGTCAGTCCGCCGCGGCTGAATCGAGAATTCTTGTACCTAATTTTCGATGGTTCGCTCTTGATTCATCCATCCCCCCTAATTCATTACGCTCAAGTGCTCGTGAAAAATCACAGACATTCGAAAGCTTACAGTTGTAAGCCAGCCCACAAAAGGAGAGCGTCTCTGAACTTCAAGAGAGCAAAGGAAGAGAAAGAGAGACAGAGAGGAGGCGCACGCGTAACAAGAAGAGAGAGAGAGAGAGAAAAAAGGCACAAAGAGCACATAGACTCCTTGGGTGGCGTCTCTCTCACTCGCGAGCGAGCGCAATCTGGACGGCAGACGCAAGTAGGAAAAAGAAAAGAGCCGCCGCCACCGCGAGCCCGCGTACACGGCCGTTTTTCGTTAATATAAAAGAGCAGCACGCTGAGAGACAACACACCACGTGGCCCTATCCACTGCTACTACTGTCTCCCTTTTACTGTCAGAGCTTTTATTACCGCTTTTGCGGTTCGCCTGTTGAACAAATTTTGACCTGCCTGCCTAACCTTTTTTTAGATATTATCGAGCAAGTTTGGTAGTGATATCGCGTAGTACATATTTATTTGGAGAAAATACTTGTTCTTTGATAATTGAAAGATTTGAGCGGAAATTTGTAAATCGTTGACTCAAATTTGTATACGTATACCTATACGAAAAAATAAATTTATTTCACTGTTCATTATGTTGACACTAAAGTATAACACGAGCTAAAAATAATAAGAAAGCAATTATTTTTATTGATAACTTGAAAGCGCCACCTATTGAAAAATCTACAACATTACAAGAAAAATATCGAAATAACTTTTTCTTCTTTTCTGCCTTTTATTTTTAAAAGTATCAGCCACTAAAGAACAAAACAAATTCAGGGCTACGTTTGCTAAAGAAGATAAAGGAATTGTTCTAAAATCGAAACTCAGCCAGCAGCCGTGGATGTCATTGTAAAAAGAAACGTTTCTCTCTCTCTATCTCTCTCTTTTCCTTCCGCTCGAGTGCAATAAAGCAAAACTGTTTGCCGAACAAACAGCCACTATAAGGCGCGCGCGCGTAAGTCTTGAAAGAGAGACGCACCGAAAAACCTCATAATTGGATGCCTCGGCCATTTCCCAGTGCGTGAAATTGGAAAAATAAACGCGCGCGCGACCGGTGTCTATAGTAGCTTTTCAAGTAATTGTGCGCGAGAGCGCCTGAACAAACAGCTCCTCTTATAGAAAACGCCAGGGTCATTCTTACGATTGTGCGGTTAGTGAAAAAAAAAAAAAGATTTTCAGCGACTAAAAACGCAGAAATCACCATAAATCTCTTGGGCAAAGTGTCACCTCACCGCGCGCGACAATGCGATCATCGGCTAATTCTCGCTAAACACTCCAAACATCCGGCTTGCACTGTACAAATCGGATCTTTTTCTCTCTCTCTCTCTCTGAAAGGGTTCGTAGAAACTCGCTACCTGCAGGCTATACACATCTCGCATCTATAATCTGCGCCTTTCTTTTATTCCCAGGTGCCAAATTGGAACGTTCGACGACGCGAGAGACGGCTGCACATGTGAGACTTTTGGGCACCTATACGAAAATTGTGTAATTGGCGCAATTCTTTTTTTTCTTCTTCTTCTTTTCTCGAGCGAGCTTTAGCGTCGCAATTTCGAGTTCTAGTTGCGAGCTCGGCAGACTAAATGAGATACGTGTGGGCTCTGTTCTCTCTCTCTCTCTCTCTTTCCATGAGAGCAAATTGCCCGCAGTCAGTATGGTTTCGGCTAAAGGCGCTCGTTAGTAATTGTTACAGTCAAAGACTTTTGCCACGGTTGTTAAAGAGGTTTCTGCTGCAGACCTATATATATACGTACGTTTTCTTATGTGTGTCATTTGTTTAACTGTTTTCGACAATTGCCAATTATACACGTGTGCCCGGCGTAAAAAAACGAAAAAATTTTTTATTGCCTCGTCCGTCTGCGGCTGTATCTGCGTATGTTATTAGAGGCGATAAAATTTCGAATTCTAAATATTTTTTCGGACAAACTTTGTTCGAGTAACTACCGAGAAAATTACGAATGCAGCAATGAGCACGATAGTTACAGCTGCCGCGGCACGAGACGCGCAAAAATCACGTGGGGGTGTAACTCAGTGGTAGAGTGTCTGCTTCGCATGCTGAAAGTCCTGGGTTCAAATCCCAGCTCCTCCAAAATAAAATTTTTTTTTATCTCTCCAAACTTTTTTTTTCTCAATCGTGATTGTTTGTCGTATAAAATGATCTTTATACAGCTATGTAATTATAATTTAAAATTTTAAAAACTATTCTCTCTCTAGAATCATAGATCTATCACCCGTAACCTACAATTAAATCAATTACCGAATTCTCTAACCGAAGAAGAACTAGCAATTGGCACATTTATCCGCAAAAAAAAAACCTCTCAAAAATCTTCTCGCCACACTCTTCCAAAGAGTCTCGTAGGCAATTTCGCGCGGCTTAATAACAGGCTCGCGTTGGCGCGAAATTGCTCGGCGGCAGTGGCTAATTCGTAAACAAAAACACGAATACGTAAACAAGCGACAGATGCTGCGACAGGTTGCGCGTGCGCGATCTGCTGAAAGAGAAGAAAAAAAAAAAGAGTTGTGCCTCCGTCTTCCGTATGTCGAGAGTCAGAGCGCCGGCGTTTTATATATATACATACCTGTGGCGATGGAAGATTCTAAAAATATATATATACCTTATATATATAGGGCTTCACGCTTTCAATCTCCGATACAACAGATTCTCTCTCGTTTTTTTTTCGCGCGCGCCGCACGAGTGTGCGTTTGATCGATCGAGTGTGCACGGCTCGCTCTCGATTCTTTTTTTTTATGAGCGGGGCTTGATTGGGTGTATGATGAGCTTACCACTTTCACCGCAGGCTATTACTTAATGAGCTGCCTCGTGCTACGTACCTGCAAGCAGAAAAAAAAGAGGAGCACGTTGAATAATCGTTTATCATCGGAAGGTGAAAATTTGGTAATATCGAAAAGTTGCCATCGTCACGTTCAAAAATTCAAAGAGTTTCGCATAAAAATGTATTAATTATATAGTGGGATATAGCGAAGGGAACGACACTCTGATGTGCTGCAGAAAAAAAAGCGTGCACGCACACGCACGTGATCGAATGACTTGCTGCCGGCTGGCTATATAAGTCGGAGAGAGAGAGAGGCGAAAATTCGCTATCAATCTTGTCAAAGCTCCCCCGCATAGAAGATTCGCCACGGCGTCGATTAAAAAAAAGAAGTAGCTAGAAGTGACGCCCCTTGGAATTTTTCTCATTTCTTTGTTGTTCGGCTCTACGTGTCCCCTTGCATAAATTTCGACATAGCTTTTGTCGTGCCGAGTGAGAGAGAGAGAGAGAGAGCGATCGAGAGAATTTCAAGTCGTAATCACAATAAAACGCGCGCGTGGAAAAGCTCATTAGCGGGATGAAGGGAGGTCGGTTGCGCTCGCTCGCGAAATAAAGGGACATTATGCGGCCGAAGGGCCGTAAACGTTGCTCCGTGGTCGTAAAGTGCAAAGGCGTACTTGGCCTACGACTATTCCGGGGAGTGTAAAAGTCGCTGCACCGCGCGATTTGAGCGTTTGATTTATCGGCGGATTTGCCGCAGTTTATATTTGCGTGGGTATCGCCGCCACTGCCTGCAGGATAATCATATCGCTTACAACTTGCGCATGTGGCAAGCTGAGATATTGGAAATCTATTTATTTTCTCATTTACTTTAATGTAACAACATAATCTTAATTTCTCTTTCATTACCCAGCATAACACAGCCGCGCGGCACGTGTACACTTTCAACATCGTATATATTTCGATCGAGGTAAACGTGTACTGTACCAGCCACTCGCAATTGTATTTGAAAAATTATACAAACGCCAAGTGCCGCCGGCAATAGGCACGTAGATAAAGCTCGAGCAACTGAGTAATTGACAAATGACGTAGAGTTGAAGAGCGAAACGTTTATCTCCTACACTCCATCTCAATCCACTGATGTAACTCGATTTAGTTCACATTCATTGAAAATGAAAAACAGACTCGCCAATCAGATATATAAGTCAATAACACAGGAGGCAATTAAAGCTAACAAACAAAAATATCTAGTATAGTTGTCTGTTAGTCAAAGCGAGCATAAAGCCATTAGAGAGTCGATTCGCGAATAATATTGCGTCTAATACGTCCAGTTTTGGAAGCATAGATAGATAGATAGATAGAGAGAGTGAGTAGACTGAAGACCGGGGAAGCGGAACGTTGCTGCTCGCTGTGTCGGCGTGGTCCCGTGTAATTGTCCGGCGCGCCGCGCCGAATAGCAATGAGCGCCCTATTGTTCACGCAACGAGAGAGAGAGAGAGAGAGAGAGAGAGAAGCTGCCGACGGAGACAGACAGAGCGAGAGAGAAGAGAGACTTTGACGGATCCTAAACGGCCCTAAGGATGTTTCGCTTAGCTTCACCAGATTGAATGCTCTCTCAGCTATATAAGCCATTATTATTCTTGGATTATTGCCAGAAATTCTGATTACACTAGATGTACGCACGCGTCCTTTGTTCATCAATATTATCTTTCAATTTTTTTTTTCAGCGGAAAAAAAAAAAAAAGAAACGTTCAATTACAACGGCAGCGATAAAAATGCAATATCAATTGAAATTCCGATCGCGCGCGAGCTTTGCGGGGCTAGAAAAGCCAATACACTTTTCGAAAAGCCCTCGCTCTATATATAGCACACGTTTCTGCATTAATGCACTCTCCCACACCAACAGACACACAGGCACACACAGACAAGTTCTAATATTCAGCGCGATCGGAATATATAACATCACGGGGCTCCCACTTTGGAATACCGAAAAAGGTTTTAATATCGTTTCTCTCGTTTTTTTTTCCTTATAGTTCGGGTGCGATAAGCATCGAGGCAGATGGGGAGAAAACTAGTGGAAAAAAGGGGTTTTGTAATAATGCAGCTGCGAAAAGTGGCTTGCTTTTTTTTCCCTCTGTCGGACAGCTGTTGATGTGTGGAAACGACAAAGATTCCAAAGATTTTTCAAAGAGAAGTAGCAGGTATATGCGCGGTATAGCAGATACACACAGCTCTCGTGACTCATCGAGATTGGGGTCGAGCAGCAGCAGCAGCAGCAGCAGAATAGTAGCGACCGAGAAGCAATCAGCGTTCTCTCTCTGCGATCATTTGGTAATTCGCCAAAGTGCCTTCTCTCTCTCTCTCTCCTTCGTTTATGTATCTCTCCGTTCTCGTTTCTCTTGGGCCTTTGTGTCTCTCTACGACTATGCCTATTGCTTTACTTGTCATTTCGAGTGTATATATACATGCGACTGTTATACCGTTTGCTAATTATTCAGCTTTCTTTCTACCAGATCCACAAATAAATTTTCATCGACCACGATGATTTATTATAGACGTTGCTTGCAGCGGTCAAATTATGTTAAAGCCTCCCCTGTAATTAGGATCTGCTATCTCTCTGCCTCGGCAAAACATTTTAATATCCGCGATACTTATACCGTTAGACTTATACACCAAAGTTAAAAGCCAACTCACGATCATCGCACCACCGCGCGTACTTTGTTTATGGGACAGCGTGATCTATACATATAAAATTCTCACTCGCGCATTTATACATATATATAATCTTTGGCGCAATCTCATCGATCTGCAATATAGCTATTCATTAGCCATCGATATTATCACGTTAGTCGTCGTCGGTTATAATCATGGCTGGTTTTTAATTCTCACCGATCGGGCGACTATGCAAAACATATATAAAAGTATGTAATCTGGTGCATATACTCTCCCACGTGATCGACCGAGGCTTCTTCTTCTCAGCCTAATTTTCCGTTGCACACAGCTTGAAATCTCGCAGTCTCTCATGGTCGCTAGCACTATGCCCCGCGAGGGATTCGCTTGCGATTCCGTGGGAGGTTCCCTTGCTTCGGTCTCGCGCGCGCACAGAGCCTCGCACAGAGCTGAGCGCGTCACGAGCATCACGATAATGGGCCTTTAGCCAGTCAGACAGTGAGAGAAAGAGAGAGAAAGAGAGAGAGAGAGAGAGAGGGTAAATAGTTTTACGGCGTCGATTTTATCGCCACGTAAATATAAATCTCGTTTGGTGTGTGTGTATGTGTGTGTGTGTAATGCATGCGCGGGAAAACCATTCTCTCAACAGGCACACGCCAATTGATTTTTCTTCCTCTTTCTCTCTCTTTATATA
>JAWWMK010000001.1:5584063-5598159 GCA_035047105.1 Galeopsomyia nigrocyanea | reverse complement strand
GAGAGAGAGCGAGAGAGAGAGAGAGAGAGAGAGAGAGAGAGAGAGAGAGAGAGAGAGAGAGAGAGAGAGAGAGAGAGCGCGTGGCGTGTGACACGAGCAGTCAGAGCCAGGTGTTAGCTACGTCGTCGTCGCCTTGTGGTTTCGCCACTACACTACTATAACTGCACTCGGCATCACCCCACACGCTGCCCACTGCCGCTCGGATCTTTGATCTGCCGCCGCGCCGCTGCCGCCGCTCGCTGCGTCTGCTCATTACGTACACTGCACACGCGTGCAGTATACAGCAAGCTCTGGCCTACGGAGAGTTGCAGTAGTTGTAACTGATGTGGACTTGGTCCGTAATTCTCTGGTGGCTTTGCCGATAGTATCGCGTATATTGTAGATACATTAGTGGCGTACTTTGATGGATATTGATCCTGATATGGCCCTGTGAGTATGCACATATGTGCACACCCGAGACCGCGTTTTTATTTTTAAATTGAAATTTGTTTGATAAAAAAAATAATTTTTTTTTCTGCTTCGACTGATTTTTGACCTCGCAATTACACGCTTCACCAAAGCATATCATGTACAAAGAATTATTGAAAATATCCATATGCATCAATGCCAAAAAAAATACCATGAATCTTTTGTAACAACGAACGATTCAATCAGCTGTTCGCACGTTCGACCGATGGATATAAAAAAGAAAAACGAAACGATCGGCCAAAGAGAATCACTGACCAGTGGCTAATCACGTTATAACACTACATTGACCGTTCCGGCTAGCGTAGGGTCGTCGATTTATATTTATTTTTTTCTCTCGCTCTCTTTGGCGCTCATTCATCAAGATCCCCGTCTATAGTCGCGCAATTTCACCGGGCGAAAAAAAAGAGAGGAATGCCAAAAATTCACGTTCCTTTTTTTCGGTTCTCCTTTCCGCAAGACTTGTTTTGAGCGCGGCTGAGTCACGTTCTTTTAGCAATATAAATAGAAGCAGAGATGAGTCGGCCGGCCGGCCAGCAGCAGCAGCACCTGCGTGATAAAGTTTTTAGGGTTGAAAAAGGGTTGAGAAATCGTGGCCGCGACGACAGAAACATCCGCTCTTGCTCGGTTAATTAAGCTACCCTCGCGTGACCAAATAACTCGCGCAATGTGCCTTCCTTAAAACTCCAGCCGCACATACATATATACGTATATATGCGGCATACATATAGGCATGAACGGCGGGACTGGCTGATTGACAGCGTAGCGGCTATGTCGGAAATTCGCCACTTTCGCCGCACGATTGGACGTATAATCGATCGAGAGGGTCAGTTTGTGCGCGCAGTCTGCGCGAGAAACTATCGGAGATGCGTTGCGATAAACTGCGATGGCAGCGGGATGATGCGACTGCTGTCGTGAAATGTACAATGTTCATTCGATCAAATTGTCTTAATAGTTATCTTAAACTCACGGTTTCGCTCATCCCTTCTCCTCATAATTACGTATAATTCAGATCGTATACGTCGTAAATTAGAATGAAATTGCAGTAGCGGTGAGTTTGATTAACGCTTGTCTGAGACAAATTAATCAGGCGTGACGAACAAAGTGCTATTACTTATGCATTGCCATCAACGAGATGTTCAGGTAGCAAAATCTCCCCCCCCCTCTCCGAGGTTATTTTGTTCTTGAACTTTCTTCTCTCTCGAAAGAGATTACATATCATCTTTTGATGGATGAGCCTTTTGTGCGACTCTATGCGCGCGGAGAATAAGATTCGAGAGCGACAGTGACTTAACGTAGTCATGCTGGTGCCATCAGTGTCACGACATGTTGCCGATTTTTATGACTATTTTCAAAGTGCCCTCCTCCCATCCAGAGATATATCACTTCTTCCACTGCACAACTTTATTTTCCCAGAAAATTTTCTCCAAGCGACGATTACCAGCTTCGAATGTATGGAAAAAATCATTTACAGAAAGTTTCGTCGTTTATTGCTATGCTCCTCGCCTCGAAGAAATTGTTCGGTCGGCAATTTACAAATTTCATTGCTCAATTACAGCAATCGAGCTGCACTCTTACTTATCAGTCGGAAAAAGGAAAGAAAGCGCGCTCCGGTCGCGGTATACCTATGATTACTCTCTGACTCTTTCCGTTTGCGTTTGTGGCGACCTTGGCCGAAGCAAGCAAGGTAGCGCGTATCCCCAGTAGCAGCAGCAGCAGCAGCAGCAGCAGAGCCCCGTAGATTATAACCCTCGCTGCCGCGAAAAATAAAAGCTGCGTGTGCAGTGCCACGGCGGCAGCGGCGTTTGCCATGCCGCAGGTAACGAGGCTCCATTTATTCGCCACCGTGGCGGCGGCGGCTGCAGATGGAAATGTAAATTCTCGGCGACCCAATTTATCTCCGCTCGGCTATTTAATTGTACCGCTCGCGGTATGGTAATTGCCCTTCTTCCTTATTTATATCCATAGATCGCGAGAGTGTGTGTGCACGTAAGAAGCAACAATGCCGTCTTTTTAAAATTCTTTCTTTTCAAAGCTTCGCTATATACCGAGTAGCCTTTATCTTTGGGGCTTTGAGCAAATTCAAAGCGCGCGCACGCGCCAATTGTTCTTTCTTTTTTTTTTTTTGCTCTCTCTCTCTCTCTCTCTCTCTCTCTTTCAGAGAAGAGTCGCTTTAATAGGCTGTGTAGCTTGCTGCTGCTGCAGCTCCGCGCGAGATCCCAAGCTTAGAGATAACGGCTTTTATTTGAATATTCTAGGCAGCGCAGTAGTCTCATTGTGCAGTTTTGATGAAGTTTCGGGGTGAACGAAAAAAAAAAAAAACAAGAAGAAACGCGTCGCGCGCGCTCGTGTGGTCGTTGACCTATAAACACGCTACCGCTCTGCCGCAATCAAAGCGATTGATGAATTGCCATTCTTTATTGACCAAAACGCGTTCATAAAGTGCCAGTGCGCAGTGTGACGATCGTTTCGCGGTTTTAATTAAAAGCGCGGATAAACGTGTGTCGCGTGCTCGCGCGATTATTCAAACAGAACGCTGCTGCTGCTGCTACTACTGCGGCATTACGCGTGCAATTAAGCATCTCGTCGCTGCTGCAGTTGTGCGCTCTGCTCAAAAACGAACGAAGAAATGCTCACTCGCGTGCAGATTTATAATCCGCGCGGGCGGACGCTTAATTAAACTTTGCGCGTTTTTGATGTATTCGAGCGCGTCATCGAGGATATAAATTTCAACGGGGCCGTTCAGTGTAGTAGTTGTGCGCGCTTAATTGCTCGCATGTGTATAGCAGCGGCTACCGGGCAATCATTCACATCGATTTTTACTTGCCGCCCAGGAGAGCTTTTTGATTAAGAATCATCCTTCGGGCTGATCGATGACTTACCCACTGCACACTCGCCGCTGGAATTCGGTGCGCGAGCTACATATCCAATGAAATTTTAATCGATTCACAACCTCAATGCTCCTTTTACTTTTTCAAATGCAAACACGTTTCGATTCGCAAAAGAGAAAAAAAAAAACAGAAATGTCGAAATACCAGCAAAGTATCTGCAGTTGGGATTTACGTTTACGCTCTGTGAATTCAATCCAACTGGTTTTTCGAGAGCTTCCCAGAGTGTTTTTCGGATTTGACAGTGCACCCGACAAAAAAATGTCCCTGGGATTTGAGAGAGAGAGGAAAACGAAAAACAGGATTGAATAAATTTTACGTGCTCGCGCGATTGGTGAAAAACGAGGGGGGTTGCTGCTGTAAAAAAGGGACTTTTTTACGTGTCTCTTCAACTGACAAATGAAGCTGTAAAAGAATGTTGATAAGTCAGCTTTACAACTGTGGAAGAAGATTGTCAATCAGGCAGGCAGGCAGGCGCGTATCTTTCTTTCTCTGGGTTATTATTTGAAACTGGCTAGCCGTTATCGCAAAATAGCTTCGTTATAAAAGCTCTTAAGAGGTGATTTTTCTTCGTCGCCGTTAGAAAAGAGAGTGAGAGAGAGAGAGAGGGAGGAAAAAAAAAGTGTCGTCGGCGGCAAAACGATAGAGCGCGCGGCGTTGCTGGCGTTGGTCGTTGAAAACGAACGACGTAGCGGTAATTGTCAGTGTTCCTCGCTCAGGGCGCAAAAGCTCCCTCTGAAAGCTCTACAAATTGCTTGTGCTTTTGTCGCGCGCTTGCCGCCCATAAATTCTCATTATTTTACAGTCAATGCAGCCTCTCCTCGTTTGCATCTCTTTCGATTATTTTCTCATAACATTTGCAGGCTACTTAATTTTTTTTGTTTGTTCTCCCTCTCTCGAATATCTACTTATATTATAAAGCAGCAGTTAATTAAGTGTTTCCCAACTGCGGAGAGCGACTATACATAAAGCGACACGCTCTTTCGCAAGAGCATATCTATTCAAAGCTCGATCGCCAAAGCAGATAAACACTCGAGTCGAGAGAGAGAGAGAGAGAGAGAGAGAGAGATAGCTGGCGCGAGCGCGAGATTCAAACAGAAGACCCGTAAATTATGTGCCACGTCCTGTTTGTACGCTTGCTACACGGATTACGCTTATTAATTTACGATTTATAATTGCCGTCCGCTCTCTCTCTCTCTCTCTCTCTCTCTCTCTCTCTACTGCCACTGCTCCGCCCACTTTGCTCTTTCTCACTCCGCGCAGATAAATCTCGCTCGCTCTCTCTCTCTCTCTCTCTCTCTCTCTCTCTCTCTCTCTCTCTCTCTCTCTCTCTCTCTCTCTCTCTCTCTCTGTCCTTTCGCTTTCTTTTCAATGGCACATTCGGTCTGGCGCGCGCGCGTTCGCTTTGTCTCTTTTTCTTTCATCGTTATTAACGACTGATTACTTATTTATTGTCATGTAAAAAGGCCGCGCATTTTATATATCTGATACGTCCCCTCGATTATAGCAATTATTTCGAAATATTGCATTGTGACTCACGTGTTTTACGATCGTCGATTGCCGTTGCATAAAACAATATCTGATTTGCTTGTACTTTAATCGAGCCTAATAGACGTTTCAATATGTGTTCGATCTTTGAAACATTTATTTTTTGGCATTTAAAAAAAAGAAGTGAGCTACATATGGAAGAAAGAATTTAAAGAGGTAAGAATGGCACGTGCAGCGCAGTGTGTTTAGATCAGCAGTTGAAAGAGACGATACCGTTTCATTGTATTTCAATCTCGGGATAATCAATGCACAATCTTATCAATCTGAGCATCAAGCCGCACGATAAATCGCGCGCACCGTTATGTCCGAGTAAAGAAAGGCAAACAGGCGGTGAACCTCTTCAGAAAGAAAAGAAAGAAAGGTTATGAGAGAGTAAAAGAAAACGGCTATACGGGGGCTTGCACCCTGCGGTGCACTGAGAGCGAGCGAGAGAGAGAGAGAAAGAGAGCTAATGGGGAGGTAGGCCGACGTTTAATTAGCCCACCGCGAGATCTATGGAGAGAGAGGACACGTAACGAGGGCATCGGCAGTCCAATTAACGTCTCTCAGACGCCGCGACTTCTTCGCCCCGTTTAAAGTGCCGTTTATCTAGCAGTGATCTGCGCCAAACAGAGCAACCCTCCTCCTCCTCCTCATCCTCCTCCTTCTCATGCCGCGTGTTCGCGTTGCTGCTGCTGTCGCTCTTTCCACCGACAACCCACGCGCCTTTTTTCCAAACGTCATTGCACTCCTCGCGCTCGGGCTTTTTCAATTATACCACTTCATGTATATGACCACGATCACCAACTGCTGCTTGACTGACATGCGCATTTTACTCTCCGTGAAAAATTACATATTAAACTGCTGTCATGATTCACATTTCGCCGGATTCTTTTTTTTTTTTTGTTTTTTTTCCGTGCTTTTTACCCGGATTTCAAAGGCCACATGCGGAGTCAGTGTGTGAAGTTGCAGGATACAGCTTGGGTATGTGAAAGAATATCTGGATGAATTTGAAAACGCTGCCAACTACTTTAGTACATGGAGTGCTTACTTAATAGGTATTGAGCAGTAAATACGTTCAAGTTTTAACTATCAGAGAATCTACAATCTGAAGCATCATACAGCCAGATTTTAATATGGATTACTGTTTGTAGTGGCGACATCTCTTTTTGCTGCGACGCGTAGCGGACGATGCTGCAGGTGCAGTTATCCGATTCAATGGAACGCTGGGAGCGCAAACACGTGTTGATGAGTTGAATTTGTCGGCATCAGAAAATGACGACAAATGTAATTTACAATTTTTTACTCTAAATTCTCATCACGTTTTGATCAAATATTAATCTTAAATTAAAAAATGTTCATCTGCTTCAATCAAAACAACTATCAGTATCCTTGTAAAACGATGACCGTCATTCGCATAGAACCTGCAAAAAACCTCTAAATGCATGCATTGGACTCCGTTGCATTATACCGTGCAGAATGTCACACGCCCAAAAAAAGAAGGTTGGGCAACAACGAAACATCATCAAGCACAGGAGATCATAAGTTGGCGGGTCTGATGGGCGCGCGAGAGAGTCGGCAAAATAGAATTGAAAATCGGTCTGCGGGCGCGTCCGAAATGCATTCGGCGGATCGAAGGCAATTACGGTTGGAGCATAAATTCCAGGGTTCCCGGGGGCTCCTGCGCAGCAAAAGAAAGGATTAATCAATTTTTCGAGAGGGAAAGAGAGAGAGAGAGAGAGAGTAGTTCGCGTGGGAGTGTCGATCGCGCGCTCGCGAGCCCACCCAGGTAAGTCTAATTTATGGCCGGGCTAAGCGCTCTTTCTCTCTTGCTTGTGCGCTGCTGCTGCTGCCGATGCTGCTATTATACAGGTGATCGCAGGAAAGCGCGCAGAGGACGCGACTTGTTGCACAAGCCTTTGCGATATATACTTTTTTCCCGACTGACAACTTCCTTTGGCATGGACATTCGCCAGCTGGACGCTGTCCGCTTGTTTTAGGGATCTTCATTTAGACGTCGACACGGTTAATTGGCTTTCTTTTGGCTGTTTGCTCTTTTCGCGACTGATTTGCGATTCGGAATTACTGGATTTATGGGACGTCACCTTGACTGAGAAAAATTTACAAGCGGTCCAATCGGACTTTCGGAGTTTTTATTTATAAATTTAAAAGAGTTGAAATAATTTACCTGATGGAATACTCTTACGAATTAGCAGTTGAAAACTCACCTGCAACAAAAAGGAAAAAAAATGTCAATTAAAAGCGTGCAATAAAATCATTGAATTAAAGGCTACAACTTGATTGAGATAATTAAAGTAAAACACCTCGGCTACAGTGACTTCATAATTCAAAAGTGAATAACCCTCCCGCGTGCATCTCCACCCTCGAGCAGGAGCAGGAGCAGGAGCAGCAGCAGCAGCAGGATCAGAGCAGCGGCGGTAACAAAAAAGCATTGTACCGGAGCGTTGCGCTTCTATGGGTTTTTCGAGCAAGTGATTCATTAGCAGCTCTCTCGCTCTCTCGCTGTGTGCCGATAGCGATCTCATCCGAAGAGGGGTTTGCGCTACGTACGTATAGGCTAAACGTTTGCGTGTGTGGGCGTGCAAGAGAGAAAAGAGGACATCGCCCGCTAATAATTGGCCGCTCGCTTGCTCTCCTCTCTCTCTGCTGTGTGTGTTTGGGCGACGTGAGTTATCGCGGAGAGAGAGAGAGGTGGGCCGTCCGAATTACCGTCCCCGTGGGCAAGCGACGATATACTTCGCTTTGAAGCTGCTCTCTCTCTCTCTCTCTCTCTCTCGTTGTTTTGGTCGCTTTGTGCCCCAAGCTGCTCTCTATATACGCTCTACGCTATATACGAGGGAATAAAATTTCTTGTCGTCGTCCTCCTCGTCGCACAGCCCTCGCTTTCGCTCTCTCTCCCTCTATAGTTGTACACCCGCGATACGAGACTAAAGTGGAACCTGCCGACGACGAGAGAGAGAGAGAGGCTTTTGTTTTGGCAGGAGGTGCCTGTGCTGCTCGAATAGGAGCCTCGATTCCCCAGTTTATTAAGTTTACGCTAGGAAAGAAGTCGACGCAGATTTTTAACGCTAAGAACGAAAAAAAGAGAGAGAATAAGTGGTTTAAGCTAATTCACTGCGGAATAATTAATAAACTTACGAATGAGTAACAACAATAAAAACTTGTCTAATTACGCAGTGGGCTTGAGACGTGACGCAAAGTTTTCCGCAATTAAACAACTATAGTAGTCGCTCCCTACCTCTCGCTCTCTCTCCCCCCCAAAAACTTTCAATAATTAAGGCGCCCTCCTGTAAATAATAAAAAAAGCCGACGAGACGAAGCCCTTTGGTTTTAATCAAGGCGCGCTCGTGGCCGCGTGCAGAACACGGGAAAACAGATGTGAGAGAGAGGGGAGTGGGTGGGAGATGCTTGTTTCTCGCTTGTGCGAGCGCCCTTTTGTGTCGCGTGATTTCGGGGCCAAGAGAGGTCCTAGAAATTACTTCGCGCTCGCGCGCAAACAATAAAACTCGCCGACTTTGCGACGTCGTTACAAGGGTGGCTGCTGCGCGCACTTTCTTTTTTAATTCATGCATGCTAGCTTAGGGTTTGCGAAAAGACCTCGAGCGTTGCATTTTTAAAATTGCAGTCTCGGCAAGTTCTTATACGTGTACCGAATCTGAAAATAGTGAGAGGGAGAGATGCAACTGATTTTATCGTAATGCGGAAAAGTTGTAGCGGGAAATTCGAATCGTCGCGGCGGGGAGAGAAAAAAAAAATTGATGTCGCAAAGTCTCGTTGGAATTGGCGGCGATAACGCCATATCCGCCCAATGACTTTGCTCATCCGAAGTGCATTATATAAATAAGTGCCTTCGCGAGCGAGCTCGGAAACTTTTCCGATTGATACCGGCGGCGGCGGCGGCGACAAAACCTGAGTGAATTGCAGTTAATAATTCGTGTTTTCGCCAAGTCGACGCAAGTTTCTTTTTCCCTCTCTCCCCGCATCGTTGCCATAACAATAATCGAGTAATTCGATTCTATAGTAGCGCAAAAAAAAGAAAAATACCATACACAATACACATCACGATGGGTTTTCCATGGCGCGATTCCACGGACGATCGTGAGACAATTGCAAAAAAAAAAAAAAAAAAAAACAAGCGGCATTATTGACGGAAACAAAACCGGTATCCGATAAACGTAACCACTTTAATTTCTATCACTTGGATATTTAGCCAAGCATGCCGTTATACACACTCGCTATACGTTTCTTTTTTTTTCTTTCGCTCGCGCTCTCGTAATATGTGAGAGAGTTCATTCGCGCACGACTGATTTCGATGCCTCGAGAAAGGAAAAGGATCTTTCGAATAGGGAGAGAGACAGTCTTTCTTCTTTCTTTTTTCTTCTTTTTTTTTGATCCTTCAGGAGCTTGTTTACGAATTAGGCTGAGCGAACGTAGCTCATTTCCATGCTTTTGTCGGAGGCAAGCGCGCGCGTGTGCTGCAGCTTCTCTCTTCTCTCTTTCTCGTCAAATAGAATTTAACCCCCCGCTAAGGCCCTCTTCTAGTCTATTTCGTCGTCGTCGTCGACGTAGTCTCCCTCTTTTTTTTCCTTTCCTTGCTCCTGCATCTTGATTCGACTACTTTTTTTTTTACAATTTACTGGCGATGCGACGGGAGACACTTTTTTTTCATATTGAAACGAAATTACTTGCCTCACAATTTTCAAGTGAAATCATTTTCGTTTTCACTCCCATTCGTGAAAAAAAAAATTCGAGCTGGAAAGTCTTTTCGTTGCAAAATCGTAGAGATAATGAGGTAAGGTGGTCGATTGATCGATCGAAGCACGCTGGCAATAACCTCCGATTTCAGCGCCATTAGCGGCTTTAGCCCATATTTAACATTTGTCCGCGAATGAATCACTATGAATCAGTAGAAGAGAGGGAGAGAAAAAAAAAAACTAGCCGCTGCAATTCCATTGTCTCTGGTGAGCGTGAGGCCAATGGCAATCAAAGGTCTAACACTACCGCTAGCTCTCGGCGGTAATTTAGTGTTCTCGGTGCGCTTCGGCGACAGGCTATAACGATTGTCAAAAGACAGTAGACAATTCCTCTCGGTTCGCAATTTCCTTGCAGCAGCAGCACGAGCTAGCGAGCTAAGCGTAATAGCCTCGAGGATAAATCCGCGAGTGAGCGAGAGCAACAGAGAGAGAGAGAGGGAGAGAGAGAGCAGCTCTGGATTTTCATTGATTTCCCTACGGAGGGAGAGAGGCAAGATAGACAGCCTTGACATTTCGACGCGGCGCTCTTAAATCTTGTCTCGGATAAACGAGCTACTGCTGCTGCTGCTGCTTGCTAGCGGCCGATGACCGCAACGGACAAAGAGATTACGCGATCGCATAGCCTTTAATTGCGTCAAACTACCCTCGGCTCTTTCTTTTTCTCTCTCCGACGAATAGTCCTTTACCTTTGACTGCGAGCGCGACAGTTGCTATAAAGCTGGAATGTAAACTCTGGTGGTGCGATGACGCCACGACTTATCTAAAACCTCAAAAAGAGAGCGGAATGCAATTTGTCCTGAGGTGCGTGGGCGCCGTCCGCTCCTCGAGCAACGACAAAACAATTTCAATCGTTGCGCTCTGCTTTGACGTGGCCACTTCTCCTCCTTTGTGACTTTTCTCTCCACCACTCGGACGTCCTCGTTTTTTTCTCTGCCTCGCGGTATTCTTTCTCTGCTGCTGCTGCTGCTGCTGCTGCTGCTGCTGCTGCTTTGCTCTGTCGCCACTCTCGAGCTTAATCATTTGTGTAGTCGAGAGCCGCCAAGGACTTTGACTCAAAGGCCAAGCTTTTATTTCGCAACGATGACGACGACAACGACTCTTCGCCTGGAATTTGTTGTTCAGCTCTTCCTCCTTCTCGCTGGGATTGAGAATGAAACAAGTTTTTGAACTTAAATTGAACTTACGTAAGCTATGACTCCTACCCGAGATATCACTTTCAACAACCTTGTGCAAGCCGCAGAAGTCGTATACAATTTTTACTTTTAGTTTTGCAGCGAAACAGCTCACGTTTATTACTAAACTACTGCACTCACGTAACTTTATCCTTTAACTAAAATTTATAGAGCTCGAAGTAAACAATGTTCAATTGATTCTCATCAAACTTGAACGAAGAAAAAAAAACGCAGACGAAGCTAATCTCAAAAAATAAAAAAAGATTATCGAAACCTCATCGGGAAATTCCAGTCCGCACGCAAGCGAAAACACAGGTGAAAAAAAGGAAGTAAAGAAAAAATGATAAGAAGCACAGTGGAGAGAGCAAGAGAGAGAGAGAGAGAGAGAGGGCGAGCACAAGCGGTCGTTTTTATACGAGCTAAGGCGTAAAACGCCCCGAGGCTCGCGTTATCGCAGCCGATATAGTTTCTGCCCCCACGCTCGCGAGTGTGTTAACAACACCGAGCGACTTTTTTCTTTCACCTCACTTCGACCAACACCGAGGCAACTCTGTTATCTGACCTTCGCTCCAGATTGTTCGGATAAACAAAGTAGAAGTATTTAAACGTTGTATAGAGAGAAGGAAAGAAAAAGATCAATCAGGCAAGGGCAAACTATAAACATATATAGGTATATATCCTACTTTTGTCTCTCGTCATCGACGTCTTTTGCGCCCAATTTGCGGCCCATCATCGCGGTACGGAAGAAGCAATTTCTAACTTAAATGAAACTGCCGCTCGATATCGACACACACACACATATACACAGGCAGGCAGCACGCGGGGAGAAGCACAAAACGACGCTCTATATAAGCTGCAAGGCTTGGATAAAGTGCCGGATGTATCCTACACGATCGTCTACATGGAAATTATTGAATATATGACCAGCGAGAGAGAGAGAGAAAGATTGATAATTTTCTTGTTAGATATGCATGATAGCTTCATTAAAAACATTTTTAACCCTTTACGTCATTTTCATAAAAAAATATTCCAAGTTACTTTTTTTCCTTTCGTGACTTGCAGACGTGTATATGAAAATTCAAAAAAAAATGTATACGACGAGGTTGGAGGTAAAAATGCAAAGCATGGAAACGAAAAGCAACATCAGCGAAGGGCCTCTCTGCCTCTGCTGCGCGAGTCTGAAGAGGAGAAAGAAAAGGAGCAGTGCCATTCGATTCGACATAGTCGCGGATTTTCGGAAATACGTCAGTTTAGACCGCGCGAATATGTCACGAGATGAGAGAGAGAGAGAGAGGGAGTCTACTTGCACCCTCGCGCCACGAATATTCGCTCGGAGGAAATTTCAGCGCCTTGAGAATCGACATCTCCTCCTTCCTCCTCGAGAGATATCTTTGCGATGTGCCTCTCTTTCCGCTACTTTTTTTTTCTCTTTTCTTAATCTCTTCCGTGGCAGTCTATATATAATATGCGAGGATGTTGAAGTTTGGATTGAAAATGCAAAGTTTATCCGATGATTTTGGAAAGGTCATCCTCATGGAAGTAGGCAGGATTATTATTCGCAGCAATGGCAAGTTGTCGTTATACAGACGACGACACAACACGGAGATAGGAGGCAAGAAGGAACGAGGAGAGTAGAAGAGAAGAGATTGGCTGGTAGGTAGATTGGGTTGGTTAGTCGGCTGCTAGATGGCTGGGACGCACGTATCAGAGGGAGAGAGGAGGCTTGCTGCGAGAACTTGGATAATCTTGCGCGCATCCTTTGCCTCTCTCTCTCTCTCTCTCTCTCTCTCAGCCCGCTGGCAAAGTTTGGCAATCAATGCGCGAAGTAACAGTTTAATTAAATACGCTAACCCATCGACGTCGCCCGCCCGCGTATATAGTGCCTCCTCTCGGCGAACGTTCCCTTCAAATTTTCATCTATTTGTCCGCTAATCGAAAATTCACCTGCCGTCCATCCACACACAACAGCACCGCACAGCACAGCAGCAGCAAGCAGATCATCTAGCACAACAAAGGGGTTATACGTGTATACATATATACAACTGCCGCTGAGTCGATCGACTCGATCTAGAGTTTCCTATTAGCCTCGATTTTTTGTTAGATCCAGGCCAACGTTGCCGCCGCTACTGCTGCGCTGCAACTGACACGTCAGCTGGGCGTCTCTCGTCTATTAGGACGATTAAGCATGAGGCGCGCAAAGGCAAGGACGCGCACGAAAGTTCCTCGAATATTCGAATGACTGACTGACGGCAGGTGGGCACGAGACGACGACTATACTCCCGATGAAAAGCTACCCTTTTTTTCCTCATGACTGACGGATAATCAATGACGCTGACTGGGTTTTCGGACTAATCGCTTTGACGACTAGACGCGCCGACGACAGGTCCCGCGTACAATTTTTCTTCTTCTGTTTTTCAGTTCTGTTTCACGCAACTTTGCGTCATCCATATTATATTTCACGAGAATATTTCTCATTTTTGGAATTCTTTTCCTCGAGTATTCGGAAAATTGATGCGAGGCAAATTCGATCAATAAGTACTTTCCGAGCAGTCATTGTCGGTTAACAAAAGAAGCCGCATTGAGATACAAATGAGTACACAAAAAGAGGATACAATGGACGAATAAAAATCATCGTGCGCATTAGTGCCCCCGGAACTGTGTGTGTTTGTTATTCACCTCGTCATGACTAAACCATAACTGGAGTACGTATATATATATCTGCTGGCGACGACGACCCCATTACATTCATAAGCTCCTCGATCACACTTCCTGCAGTGAGAGAGCGAGTAAAGAAAATTCGGCACGCTTCGTCTCCTTTCCCACAATTCGCGCTCGTATAACGTACACACATACGGTGAGAGATATCAATGCTAATGCTAATATGTGCCACTGGCACGAGACTCTCACTCCATCATGTAGGCGAATGATTGAAGAGCCGCCCTTATTACGCGCGCCAGTCTAATGCGCCCTGTCATGCTAATTCGCTCTCGCTCTCTCTCTCTCTCTTTCGCGACCAATTGCCCGTTACACGTGTACCTACCCATCCTATCGTACACGTATACGCGACGAATTTGTTAATGCACTTCGTTCTCTTCCTTTTGAAGAGCGTGTAGTTGGGACGTACGCAAACTGGAAAATTAGCTTGCACACCCGGGGACTAGGTCAGTTGTCGTCTTTTGCTTTTCACACCTATGCACGGAGAAAATGTTCTCGGAAAAAGTACAGAAATGGTCATAGTAAAAATTACGGTGACGCTTCGTAATCCCGGG
>JAWWMK010000001.1:5534137-5563774 GCA_035047105.1 Galeopsomyia nigrocyanea | reverse complement strand
CTACTTCGCTAATCCTCTGCGCACAGCAAGGGGCACGTACAATTTTATTACTCTATGAGCGGGAAAATCCTCTTCGCTGAAAACTCAGAAAAAAAACTTACTTTCTAAACATCTGTGCGCCTTGTGCGAAACGCAACATCGCCAGATTTCTAATGTGTCTCCGTCTTATGTAATATTTGCATGCTCCGTTGATCTGGATGACTGAGTGCAAGACGAATTTCAAAGTTATTATATCATCGGTTGAATTTATTAATTTGTACAGATTATAATTGAATAATATGATAGCAAGCGCTAATGATAGCAAACTAATAATAGCCAGCGAAGTGGAGTCGCGTAATGAAATTTGTCTGGAGTTACATTCAAACGCTCATAAATGACGCCCTACTTCTTTACTTATTCTAAGTGCTATAGAAGTTAAATTTGTCATTCGATTCAGTTATTATGATCTATACACTACGCAAGATACACACTGTAGTTACGAAAAGATATGAGAATAAATATTGTATAGCATTTACTTAATCAACGACTGTGTCTTACCTGCACACTTTAGTATTTAATAAGTAACTGTGCCCTAATTTCCAAAGTAATGTTGCTCGCAAGCTAGCTTGCAATATATAATTGAAGGTGCACCTTACTCTAATGATATATCAGTATCAAGTATAGAAATCGCCGTTCTAATGTTTCCTCGTATATAATAACCGAAACTCCCTTATTACGACTTACAGCCCCTCTGGAAAACAAATGTCTTCCAGCCCACAAATCAGGCATCTGCCAATTAATCAATAGCTGCTCTCAATTACGCGGTGGGTAGCATCTGCAAGGCGATCCTCTATTTGTATTTGTTTTGGCATATATAGCAAAAGACGAAGAAGGAAAAAAAAAGAAATTGACTGCGGCAGCTTTCTCTCTCTCTGCGGGAGATTCTTCCGAAATAAGAAATCACTCGAGTCGCTCTTGCTCTCTCTATATATCTATAGGGAGGAAGTATATAGCGGGCGCAGCGTGAGCCTCTTCCGGATCCAGTTACACACAGCCACCGCAAAACCCGATAGCAGCAGGCCCGAGAGCAGCTCCACTTCCGTCCGTGGCGGTTTTGCTACTCGAGCCTGACTTTGTATGCAGGAAAAATCTTGCCCCTGCGCCCCCACTGCCAGTTCTGAGATTTTTCTTCCTTTTTGGTCGCGCGGTAATTTTATAGACGCGATTAGCGAGCTCGCAATTGGAGATACGCGCCGGTGCAGTTAAAGCGCGATTAGCGTTAATGAACAGTGCGCGACTGAGCTCGAGAGAGGGAGATTGTTGTCGCCTTGGCAAAGCGGATTTGCATCGGCAACGTTCATTAAGGATGAGAGCTAAGCACGCTATCCGACTGGTATTAAACTCCTGTCGATCCCGAGTGTCAAATAGCTTCTGCTCTGTACTTCTTGCTGCTTATAGACGCGCGATCGATCAACCAACTTCATCGCGCAGATTTCATCGACAATTATACGCGGTGCGTCGTTAATAGTTCATCTGGCAAATTGCAAAGATAAACTGAACTTTACTTTTTAATTGATACGACGATATGATTGCGAGGCGTAAACTTGGCAGACTGCAAAAATCAACGCGGCGCGGCGTTCGATCAACAATTCGAAACAGACACTCGCGTCGTTTCCTAGACGTCCATCTCCATCTATTTTGATTGCTAATTAATTATCAGAGTTGGGCTTGCTGGCGCTAATTAACGAAAGGTCGGGGGGAGGAAAAAGGAGGCGGCGGCGCACAGGGAGAGGAGGGCAAAAGTTGGTGGGCTTTTGAGGCGAGTGGAAGTTGTTGGCGAAAAAGTCGCTGCCTATTTTTCCTTGGGCTCGTGCGCAGAGCAGCAGCAGCAGCAGCTGAAGTTCGAACTGGAAAGTTTGCTAATTTCAACGGGCTGCAGGAAAACACGCTTTCCTAGGCAAATACGGGCTGCTCTCTCTCCTACTCTCTCCCCGTGTATTTTTTTTTTTATTTCTCCGACGCGGCTTTTATTCGAGAGGAAATCGCTTGTGCGACGACGCCGTACGCATTCTTTATTATCGGACTTGAATGCCCGAAGAATTTTCTTTTTCGTTGCTGTTGCCTCGTGCGCGTTTCTTTATTCGTATAAGTGAGCGTTCAGCCGCTTTCTTTCTCCATCTGAGAACCAACTGCGTCAATGAGATTTCTAACTTTTCATCAAGACTACTAAGAATGTTCATTGTGACTTGAAGCTCGAAAAATACGGCAGAGATAATTCATACAATAATGATCAAATATTCGACACTTTGATCACGCCGATTGATCTGTTGTGATTGCGACTTTTCATTCGAAGCGCAAGCTGACACACACTACCGCTGTCACATGAGCGAAAAAATGACAACGCGGAAAAAAAAATAGGTGAAACGCGAGTTGCGGAAACAAGCAGAGAAAAAAAATGGAGTTTGCTGTGGGGATTTGAGGAAGAGGTTGGATCGTCGGGGATAAAAAAAAAGCGCAATTGCGTTTGGCCGAGCGAATTGAAAGGTGAAACGCGTGCGCGCGCGTGTTACAAAAAGATCGACAATTAAAAACGGATGCGCTCGCGCGAAATAGGATAAACCGATAAGTAAATAACGGCGCTTTGTCGAATAAAAAAGCGAGAGAGCAGAGCTCTACAAAAGGGGAAATTAGAGATGATCAAACGCTCGTGCGGACGAGGTAATTGGCGTATGACTGACAACGACAAATGTTATTTCGAGCTGCGGGCGCGTGCTTGAAGCTTTTTCAGTGCGCGAAATATTCCGCAAGCTTCGTTTGTTGGATTAAATCGCATATATATATAGATATATATCTATTTACATAACACTGAATTGTTTCAAGTTGCCGCGAGCATTGAAAAGCAAACACGGTATATATCTTGTCATTGTGAGAATGGGCTGCTCTCCGCTCGCGAGGAAAGCTCCATAAATCTCATTATAAAGAGGCTTAGCGTGGCCCAATTCACAAAGATAAACTTTGGCGAAAATCGAAACGGAAACTCGAGTTAATTCTCCTCCGCCGAGGGACAGACAAAAAGTACACACGGAGACCACTCTCTCTCTCCCTCTTGCGCTTTCCCTGGTAATAAAGACACAGATTGCGACGCTCTGACATCGGGACAGAAAAATCCGAGGGTTGCCGCTTTTATTTGGAGAAAGGCACGTGACCTCGCACACACAGGCACACATACACTCAGCCATCTCCAAAGTGTGTCTCTGTTTGCGCGTTAGGACAATCTAATCTTGCCGCCAAATATGTGCCCAGCGGATCGTCAATTAAAGCCCATAATGGGACTTTTGCCTGACGTTTTGACGGCTAGTTTTGATTGGATCTATATACACGTGATTTCATTTTCCGTTCTGTATCCAAAAGTGCGACTTTTGTTTGCCCGGATTACATCGAAAATCTGAAGGGTAAGCAGTCTCTATACTTGTCGGATACACTGTAGCAAACAGAAGATTACGTTTTATATTATACGCATTGCGTAAAAATTTAATCAAAAAGATTCTCCACTGGTAGGATCAAAGTTGGTGCGCCATAAAAAAGAAATGAAAATTCTGGCGCTTATTTCAAACGATGCACGCTCAGCCAAAACATTTGCTGGCACAGTTTGAAGAGCTCCGTCGAGTTACAGTGGTGCAGCTGAAAATCTCGGTTTTGAAAATGTCAAAGAAAAAAAACCCTGCCTGTGAATTATTAGAAGAAAGTTTACGAGTATTCGTGGCAGAAATGAAAAAGTGAACGAGAGCAAGAGATGCAGAATTTTTCTTTGAACGTTGCAAATTTCCATAAGCGCCTCAACTTGCGACGAGCTTTGAAGTTTTTTTTCATTTTATTCAATAAATTGAAATGAATTTTAATGATCTCTCTTCATTTCACTCTGAACGTAAAGCTCGAAAATCGCGGTCGTCGAGATATTTGTTTAGAATCTTGATCTGCCACACTGCACATATGATTATCAATTATGGATATCCACAGCATTACACGTGAAATCTCTGTGGCAGCACAGCACGTCGCGTATGGGCGTATGGTTGTATGTGCAGGCGCATAAACGCTTTGCACGAGGCTTAATAGTCGATAGGCCGCATATAAGTCTCGTGCAAATATTGTGCGCCGGTAAACAGCTGCTATGGGAGGCGGGAAGGGGGAACGAAACCTGTCGCATAGCCCGGAGCATGAAGCGCCATAGATATCGCGTATTTGCCAAGTAGACTGGTGACGCCTCGTAAAAAGTGGTCGCATGTCTACGGGAATTGCTCATTGTCGTATATACGGCGGCGGTAGGCGCGCGCAGGCGTAGATATACGTAGATATGCAATTGTTGCTGCGTACTCAGTTTGATAAAAGTAGACAAAAGTCAAGCACAATGGAAACATATAACGTTGTATTAAGCCATCATCAGCGGAGACTATATAGCGTTGGAATTATACGCGTGCGACGATCGTATAACGTCTCGTGTCGCGATGGCTCTGGCTACTACTCCTCCTCTGTAAACAATACGGAAATGAGACGAAATCACGAGGGGCACTAATACAGTGCATAGCCTCGCACACATATACACGCGGCATTACTCCTGATGTTGTCTGCAGCGAGCTATTGCATAGCAGCGTTAGTGTGTCTGCAACTTGATTTCACTTTATAGTTGGCAATTGTCAGAGCCCCGCCGCTGCAACAATGTAGTCTCCTCGCTTCTCGACAATGCAAATAATGCTGTTGCTGCTGCTTCGATATATATCTATTCGAAGAGTGACCAACGCTAACTTCCAGATAAAGTTGCGCCAAACTCCCGAGCAAATCTTCACGCGCGCACAGTCGCGCACGCTCGCGAGTTTATGTGTGTGTATGTATATATACGCCCGGACTTACGACGTCTCTCTCGCTCCCCGAGGGCATGGCAAATCCAGAGTGTAAATATGCTCACCTAGTTAGATGACATAGCGGATGCTCATAACCACGATACAACTCGAGAAAACCTCATGTTTTCTTTTTGGAGGATGGGGAGATGTGATGTGGATTGTCACTATGGGACTCACTGCTGCATAATATAATATACGAACCGCAACAATTGGTGACCGCGTAAGAGTAGGACTCTCGAGTTTGCAATTGTTGTGTATATGTAGTTTGGAGCAAGAGTCGCTTCAAACTAGAGCACATTGCATTCCGTGGAAATTTGAAACTCTCGAAGGACCGTCGATGATGTGCCTTATTTTACATAGTGATAAGCCGGAGCTGCGTGGAACGAGCATCGGGGAATTTACATTTGGCAAACAGACCTCGAGTATAGGGTGCAACGCAACTTGACTGATTAATGGGCATCGCGCGCTCTTGTAATAAAACGTTTATTGCTGTTACGGGATAAACTTTGTTTCGAGTTTGCAGTATTTGCCACCGCGGCTGACCGCACTCATACTATCTACTTGCCAAATAACCGTTAATAAAACTGATTGCATCAATTCTCCCTGCCCCGCGCTTGTGCGAGTATGAATATTTGAAGGTTTCTCGTGATTTTTCCGGCGCGCCACGGTATATAGAGAGTAAAGCGCGTGGGCAGATATCAAAAGGGAAAAAGAAACTTGAAAAGTAGATAAATATCGCAGAACGGCGCGGGTATATTTGTTTACGCGTATAGCGAACAATGGGCGAGTGAAGCGACGCGCTCGTCAAACTGAAAAGTGTCTCCCGTGGGAGATAAAGAGACGCGACGCCACCGCCGCCGCTGCTATCGTGACATGTGCGCGATCAAAGGGGACTGCTGCTGTAAAGTCTAGCAGACTAAATAAAAATACACAATGCGCGCGCTTGATGTGTATTAGTGGCGCGGCTGAGGCAGGCAGTTTATCTAACGCTATAAAATAATGCCGCGCCTACGCAGAGCTTTCCGCGCAACTTGTCGTTTACTTACTATACCGTAGCATCGTTTCATTAAAAGCTTCCACGTTTCCCTTTATTCCATGCAATATTTATTTCGTAATTGCAAGCTTTTTGTAATCTACTTTAATAGCGACAATCTTCTTTCTGAGAAACGCGCTTCATTAAGTAACATCTTACGAAGCATAATTTTCTGGTAGTAATTAGTACTTTTCCTTTCTGCTTTCCAGCAAAGCTTAATTGCGAGCTTATTTATTAACTATTATCTTGAAAAACTTAATTGCTGAAATGACGAGATTTTATTCATATATACTAATAGTATTATTATTTTTTGGCTCTAAAAGTACAAAGCTTTCGGGGTGGAGCCCAGTTAAATCCAAACATAACTTTATTATCGAAAATGAAAGTAGGAGCTAACGGCAGTATAGCAAACAATTTAGCGAGCACGCAACTAGTAATTACAGCATGAAATCCCGAGCAAAGAGCGCGTGCTCGGCGCTCGGCGCGCGTCCAAATAACGAGGCCAAAAGCTTGCTCGCTCGCTCGCTAGCTCGGCCCTTCATCAGCATATACACGCGGCCAAATTCAATCAACAAAAGTTACATTGCAGCGAGCGAGTTGAGTGCATCGTATGTTTACTTAGCCATCCCGCGAACCCCGAAAAGAGTGCACGGATATACACACACACAAACACACACACACACACGCGAGCACACGAACACACATCGACCAGAGTATTTGCCTTTGCATTACCGAGAGGATAAAGGGCCGGCCCGCGGCTGCTGCAGTACCATTCGCGGATTGACGCGCTTGTTTGCCCAAAGATGCCCCCGAATCCCGGGCTTGTCTGCGGGGAACGGCTACCGAAATTCGAGTGTCCTGTCTGCAAGTGCGCTTTGTTTGCCTTGAGAAGATGCTCGCTAACGTCCAGTTTGACTGACCGATACAACGTCCGTTCCAAATCCAATTGCGAGATATATTATTTTCTCTACTGTAGCCTTTCGCTTTCTGGCAAAGAATTGTCCAGATGCCTTTCTCCTTATAAAAATATTATCTAAAAATGTATTAAATTCGTATGCAATATATAAATTTTAATATTAAATATTTATTTGATTTGAAAAGTCGATATAAAGTTTTTTTTTTCAAGTCACGAGCATCGATAGCTCATCACTCGGCGTGAACGACAGCGCTAGTCTATAAAAAGCTGTCAACTCAGGCAAAAATCCATAAAGACTCCTTACCTGCCGAACGTGGGCACGAAATTGAGCGTCGAGAAGTGTGTATCCAAGCGCGCGCACTCAGGTCATTCGCCGACATAAATGACGCGGTAAAATATTTGCCGCTGGTACGCACGTGGCAGCGGCAGCAGCAGCAGCAGCAGTAGCAGTAGGGGGATGGAGGCGGCTAGACGATCAAATTCCTCGAGGAAATTGCCTGTGATATTACGATCGCTTCGTCGCTCGCGCGAACGTTGCCTGGCTTTATAATATTGTGTCCCTCTTGCGCGCGCTCTCTCTCTCACACACACTCTTATCCTTGCGATCGAACTTTTATATCGGGAATATTTAGAATAAATATGGGGAAAAAGTTTGTTATGCCGTTTTTGAAAATTTTTTTTGCCAATTTTTCTTTGTTTTTCTTTTAATATTTGCAAACGGATAGCGCTGTTTAAAAAAAAAATACATTCGCAAAATGCATCGCAGAAAAAAGAAATGCAATCACGATTGATAAAATCAATGCACACATTCAGCTCGACGAGCAAACACGGCCATTTTCCTCGACCCTCTAAAAAAAATCCAATATTTACCCTTTGCTTTAATCCATTCAATATTCAGCGCCGACGGCCCATTTTCGAAAAAAGCTCTCTCACGCCGATAGAAAAGAAAACAAATCGTGACTTTTAATCAGTCGCAAGTAGAGCTTGCAAACAACACGAAGGCATAAGGAGCCGCCGCTACTGTATGTGTGTGTGTTTTTTTTGCTCGAGCTTGCGCACTGTTTGTACGTGCCTCGGCGCAAATATCCGCGCGAGAGAGAGAGGCCGAGCGAGCTTTCGCTGCGCAAGCATTGTCCTCAGTAGTAGTAGCCGTGCGGTAGAGGCTCCACGCCAAAACATAATCCGGCCAAGCCAAGCTTGCTGCGCAGCCAACCCATATCGACGCATATTTCGAGTGCAATATCAACATATACCCAGTGCTAATTCCTAATAAAAAGCGATACGCTAGTTTTTTTTTTTTTGCGCTGTTGACTTTTTTTTTCATTAGCAGCATGATTTCTTTTTAAAGATGAAAACTCGTTTTTATTTACTTATGAGAATTGATTTATAAGCATCTTTTTAGCAGTTTTGCTTGAAAGAATGTTGATATACAATTCTTGTTTTTTAATCATTCTAGTCAGCAGCACGACACGGATTTATAAACATTAGCCATAGGCAACCTCAATAGAGAACCGTTGAATAAACGAGGTTGTATCATGAAGTCGACAAATTCCGCATTCGTGTCGACATGGTAAATGACAATGACACAAAGCCGAATGAAAAAGCTACATGCGATATCGACTGTTGTGTAGACGTAATAATTAAGAAACTGGAAAGCTGTAAATCATCCGTCGAAATTAAAAGGCCATAGCTCACGCTATCAATTTTCGTGACTGAAGTGCTTGATGCCAGGAGCAATAACGAGTTTCCGAGTAGACAATATCCACACATAACGTGTATGTCGTCGTCCTCGTCGTCGGTCGTTGGAGCTTGGGAATATGCGACGGCGGCGGCGGCGGCGGCTGCACATATGCCGTGCAGGAAGGAAAGACAGACGACGTTGGAGCATTTTAAAAGCATAAAGCACGCGAATCGAGTCACATCCGGTGCATAAATCTCCGTTGTATGCCGCTCACGGGGGTGCGGACGCAGACACGCACGGAGAGCGAGAGAGACTCGCGCGCGCCGTCGTCGCAGCGCAGTTGATTGGTAGCCTCGCGGATCGACCGTTAATTAGCTCTCTCTCTCTCTCTCTCTCTCTCGCTCGTGATCTGCGCAAGCCCCCTGGCTTCATGCCACTTCGATCTTGTCCACCCGTGATTTAGATCGCTCGACAATGAAATTGCGAGAAACATTTGCGCGACTACAGTCCATTCGGATGGTTGCGTTTTTATTTAATTTTCAACAGGACATCATAACGTTGTTGTAGAATCATGAAAATTAGGTCACCTTGGAGGCCACCTCTTATCGACGACACTATTTTAACGAGCTCTAGAAAAAACACTGATCGGCCTAATTTTCACTCGTCCCGCGATAACGACGCCCATTCAAAATATTCATTATCTCGTGTGAGAGAGAAAAAAAAAGCGACACGGAAAGTGTGTTTTTCGCAGCTCAATTAACTCTTCGAAATGACGTATACACAACAGAAGAGTTAGATTGAATTATCAAACGCACCTCATCAAGACCGGACGTTCTAATAACGTATGCCGTTGAATAAATTAGCAATTAAGAGCGCGCGCCGGTTTATCTGTTTGAATGTATAATTAGCAATTAGTAAAAGCATTTGCGAATGAAAGAAAAAAAATCCTTATGCGACAAATGAATCACCAGTTTGTCACGCTACCATCGATCAATCAACAAAAGAAACGAACGTGCAAAAAAAAAAAAAAAAAACTAACAAAAAAAAAACAACTCTGTCTGTGGAAAATTCGGCGTAAGTTTGGTGTGCAATAACAGTAGATCTGCGTAACGAGCTCGTAAACAAGCTGGGCCTCCCTCCCTCTCTCCCTCTCGCTCTCTGCTCAACTCTCGCGTAATATCATGTATTTATGCGTGACTTAGAGCATAGCAGGGCCCCCGCGAGCAATTATACTCTCGCGCGCAGAGAGCAAAATGAGAAGCAACAATTCACCAGAAAGAGCTACACTGTGTTTCGTCTATCAATTGAGCAACTACTAGGACGAAAAAAGAAAACGCAGAAAAAGCTGTCCCTCTCTCTCTCTTTCTCTCGTGAAATCTGTAACGCAGTAAAGATCAAAAAGTTATTCCGGTATTAAAGCTCTTAAGTTCCGCCTCGTCGCCGTCGTCGTCGTCGCTGTAGAAGTTTTTAAACAAACAGAACTTGGCTCAGCACTTTTAGGAAACTCTTTTATCTCTCGCGGTATATACGCGCGCGCGCGGCCTGCTATCGCCCAGCAGATCCCGCGTATAAAATAGAGAGCTCCGGAACTCCGCGACTATCAAACGGATTTCGAGCTGCTGCCGATCTACTGCTCTCTTTCTCTCTTTGCTCCGTAAGTGTTGGCCCTTTTTGTTTCTTTTTTTCTACTTTACGCGGATGAATATTAAGTTTTGTTTTATTCCTTAAAAATAAAGCGACAAGTGAAGTGATTCTTTTTCAAGTGATTGATGGATTGATAGTTCAATTTGTTCAATTTATAATTATTTACATTCCATCATCAGCATCGTTTTATCATTTTGTTTCATTATTAATTGATTTAGTAGGATATCGAAAATGAAACTAATAATCAGTGCGTTGCTGCTGCTGGTCGTCATTGACAAATTCAGCGAAGCTGTCGCAAGCTCATTCGAAGAAAACCGGTTCACAGAAACCAGACGATGCACGAGTCATAGCGATTGTCCAAGCAGTTCCTGCTGCATACTGAGTAACTATGCACTGACATACTTTCTCTTTTATCATAAGTTATCTTCTAACACCAAAAATATATCTTTGCAGCTCCAGATAGATTCGCGCATCCGCACTGCGCCGAGCGACCGAAATCTGGTGACACTTGCCGACCGGAGCCCATGAAGACAGGAGATCGCGTACTTGATTACTTGAACGGCGCAAAAATTTATCTAAGGGAAGCTTACATGAACATCTGTCCCTGCGCTTATGGTTTAGCTTGTGACTCTTATCACCATGTTTGTCGAAATCCGTCAGACTTTCAGTACAATAATTTTGAAGGATAATTTGTGAGTTTATAACTCTAGTTTTTAAAATATTTTTGCATAAATAAATTAGATTTTGGTAAATAGTATCTTCTTCATTGTTGATGCGAATGTGAATTCTCTTGAAATTCCTCTCTCCACGTTAGGTGATATCTCACTCCCTTCCGAGCGTTCCATATATATCCAAGCGAAAAGCATATCTCGGCACGAGGGCGAAAATGCGAGAGCACATAGTAGGTAAAGTGCGCGCACGGAGGAACGAAGTTCGCGGTGAAAGCGGATTTGTCGAGGGCTAGCCGTTAATTCGAGTTGTGTCCGCGAAGCCGGCGGGACAAGTTGCACAAATTAATAACGATAAGTATACGCGAATGCGTCTAGACCGCAATAGGGATAAAGTTCGCGAGTGTGTTGCTAGCATATATAGAATGTGTTGCGGCCTGAAAGCTTGCGGATTAGACGATATGCAGGTTAATGTCGAAATAATCATTTTGTAAAGGCGTTGCCGCGCAATATGTTGCCGATTGAGCGCAAAACAATGATCCGCATCCGAGAATAGCGCGCAGCAGCGGATTTATGAAACGAGAGCCAGTCATCAATCACCTGCGCGTCAGTTTTTTCGGCGGCGCGGCGGTCCTGATGAAAAATGAGCGCGTTCGCCGCTCGCTCACCGCGCGCCCGTGCGGCAATTACATGACGCCCCGACGACAGACGGACGCTGAAAAGCACAAGCCACCCGCAAAAACTTGCAATCAAAGGGCAGCAAAGTTATGTCATCGCTTTTTTTTCCTACAAACACACGCAACGTTCGTTCAATGACTCTGGGAGAGATAAGCTTTTGATTGGAGCGGATGAAAGATGTGTGTGTGTGTGTGTCCTGTATGTGTGAGCTCTTTATCGAGTGTGGGTGTTGACCTACATCTCACGTTTAGCGGAAGAGTTAATGAGGCGAGCTCTAATTAATATCGTATCAGTCACTTTGTTTTTCCTGTGTGCAGAAAAAAAAAATCCATAGTAGTATTTTCAATCAATAACAGAGAGCCATCTAGGCGAGAATTCATTTTCTTTGTCGAGAAAAAAAAAAGAGGCGAGGGTGCGAAAAGAATTTCGATGATATTACACACAGATAGATTCGATAGCTGATGGCATCCTGGCGAAATGGAATTTGAAGTGACCGACCGATAGAAGCGTTGTCCGATAGTGAGTGCGGAAAAGCGAAAAATGAAACCGACGAGGACAAGCCGTTGTCATCGTCGACGTCGAATCATTATTTCGAGGCTGTAATGAAAGTGGTTTACAATTCATTTTCGAAGCGTAATAATCAGAGACAGAGAGATTTCGATTTCAGCTCGATAGATTTCGTTGAAATAAAAGAAAATCATTTGCGAATCGAATGCAGAAAAAAAAACAGAAGTAGCGTTCGCGGTATAAAACGTCAAAAGCAGGATGGCTATCTCGTTATCCGAAAAATCCTTTCTCCCAAATCAAAAGTTCGCACAATAGGCTTGGATTTCGACGAATTTGAGAGTCCATGGAATAACGAGCACTTTTGATGCGTCTATCGCTCCCTCTCTTACCCCGTATTTTCCATTACAGAAATGGAAGTGCTCTCCCATCGAACGTGTTTTTCAGTCGAAATGAAAATATGCAATCTTTTTTTTCTTCCTTTTTTTTTGATGGAATCGATTCGTGGAGCTAGCTCTTTTGTTGACAAATCGATGCGATTTAACGAGATCGCGAGTAAGAAGGGTTTGCTTTGCGCTCGACCTGCGCACCACCACTGGTCGGTGTATGGGTATCGATGCTCTCGGACGATGCGATGATCGGTTATTTTCAACCCCCCCAGGTCCATACCATGTATTTGCCATTGTATCGAGACTATTGTTCGATTTACGCCGATACCTTCCTTTTTTCTATTTACAATCTACAGTGTGCTTCTGTCGATATTGATGGATTGTTTGAATATCAAGTTCTTCCATTGATGCAATAAATCCGGATAAAAATGAAATTTATTCATCAACAACATACTTTTAAGTGCAACAGAGAAAATAAAATCATCAAAACCAAAAGATCGAATTTGTTATTGATCGTTCGTATGCAAGTTTGAGAGATTAGGCAATCTGACGTTGCGGCGTCGTGAGTCTCATTAATTAAATCGGCCTCTCACGTACGACGGCACCTTAGTGCGCGCGCGAAAATTTCGTTTTCATTAATCGAACGTGCAGAGGAGGATAGGAATGCGCGGCGCGATAAATTTCCAGTGCGGCGGCGGTACTCGAGTAATAGTCGAGCACGGCATGGGGGGAGAGAGAGTGAGCGTAGGTGTATACACATTGAACGAGGAGAGAAATAGAGAGAGAGAGAGAGAGAGAGAAAGAGGCAGCGCAACGCGACGAGACGCATAAAGGATTTTCGCCGTTATGAATTTAATTTTCATACAAACAAGCCCTAAACGCCGAGTGTTACGTGCCAATGGCCGCGCGGAGTACTTTAGAAACGTGCTCGTTTTGTTTGGCTACTAGCTTTAACTCGAGCTTGCTTTCTTTTTTTTTTCCTCTCCCTCTTTGCCTCCCGGTCTCTCTGTGTATATACTTCATTTTCTTTTTCCACTGGCGCCATTAAAGCTTTCCGTAGAGAAGAGTCGCGTCGCGCAGCCGCTGCGTGTATAATCCAATAAAAGCGCTGCTAGCGAGAGCGCGCGCGGACAAAATTTAATATCCAACGCCATCAAAAGTCGCCGGGATTGTTTCCGCCAGCTGTGTGCGTGCGAGAGAGAGAGAGAGAGAGAGAGAGAGAGCGAACCTCTTCCCCACCTTTCTCGCCTTTGTGCTCACAGCAACAGCAACGGCAGCAGAGTCCTTGACAAATACGGAATTTCTACTGGCAAACGAACGAATTGCCACGGCAATGGACGCCGCTTTTGTTTTGCCGCGAGCTCGCGACGTTGCTAATTCGAGTCTCTCGAGTTCCGCGCGCTACAACAACGACAAATTGATTAAATATCCTGTGAAAATCTTTAGTTTTCAAAATTGCAGCTTGCTTTGCGAGAAATTGTAATAACAAAGAAAAAAGTTCTGCGGTATTCGCGATGTATGCGCACTTTACGAGGCGCATCATATTGATAAAGTAGTCCACGCGTGTGGGCGCCTTTGAGAGCATTCGCGTTATTGTTTTCTTGCTTTTTTATGGGTTTTCACCGCTCGCAAGCCCACCCTCCGAGTTTTTCTCGCTTTCTCTATGGCGCGAATTATTTGCTTTTTTATGATCCTTTGTTGTGCCAAGCGTGTGAGGGTAATTTTTATCGTGCACGGTGCAATTGTCTGCGAAGGAGCTTCACACTTTGCACATGTGTTTTACAATAACGAGAATCCGTGAAATGATAAATTTGTCGACGAAAATTTTAAAGAATTTTTATTTTACTCGGCTTTCTTGCATTTTATTAGAGCTGAAATTTAATGAAAAAAGGATGCGGTTTGAAAGAGCTCGTTGAAATTCTAAGCGATGTTGCGTTGCAAGCTCGACAAGCAATAGTGCAGCAGCAGCAGCAGCAGCAGCGGCTGAGCTGCGGAGGCTCCTTGAAGCTTGGCAGTCTAACGAGCTTGCGCGCGCTTGGCGTGCGCGCAGAGTGAGGCCAGCCTAATTGATTAATATGACGTTTATTGGGGCCTCAAGCTTCTGTGTCTCGCTCTCGCTCTCTCTCTCTCTCTCTCTCTCTCTCTCTCTCTCTCTCTCTCTCTCTCTTGCGAAGCCACTCGAGTAGTCGCGCCCCGCCGTGCGCTCTGCTTCTCGCAACTTCGGCTCCCGCTGAACTACCCGCAAATTAATAAGTTGACTCTCGACTGCCGATCCCGCTCTCCCCTCCTCGTATGTCTACCAGCGCGGCGCAACGTCTAATTTCGCTTCTATGGTTATATATATGCCAGAGCCCGTGTGGTATGCTGACGCTTGAGTTGTTACCTTTTGTGCGCTTGATTCTCTTGGGGGGCAAATGTGTGTACTTCATGTATGCTCGAAACAGTATGTTCGTTGTTTCTTTTGGACAATTGCAAATTCGCAGGTACGATAATTTGGCAACGAAGCCAAACTTTTCTCAATTGAACTTGGCATTCGAAAAGTTGCACGAAACAAGAGTTAAATAATTAACTAGCAGGGTCTAATTAGCTAATTTAAACGAACCCATTGAACGGACGAAGAAAGAAAAGAAGAAAAAGAAGAAGAAGCGGCGGCAGAGAGTGGAGGTCGGGCAAAAAGTTTTTCCGGCCGAGCGCGCGGCGGCGGCGGCGGCAGCGCCAAGTTTTTTGCGCGTAAAAAGAAGCTACCCTCGCAAATGATCAATCAACATCTTAAAAAGTATCTTAAAGCTCTCGGGGAGCGAGCAATCCCGTAAAAAGGCGTTGGGCGAAGGGAAAATACGAAAATTGGGCAACTCCTCTCTCTCTCTCTCTCTCTCCCATCGTGAGCAAGCAAGCAGCCAGGAAATAACGGAAATAAAAGCTCGTCGGCGGTAGCGAAATAAAACGACGAAAGTTACAGAAGACGATTTGGAGGCTATCGTAAAACTGGCGCTTGCGGCAGAGCCTGAATAATAACTTTCTCGCCGCCGCCGCCGTGTAAAAGTTTATTAGCGCGCGCACCCCCACCGCTCGCGCCGATCGAACAGCGTCACTCGTAAAAGTTAACGCCGACGGCGCGGAGGCGCCAAATCATCTCGCCAAAGCCAATTCTGACGGCAGCTTTTTTTCGCTTTCTCGTTGTTAGTGCACCAACTCGCTTCCGCTTTCGTGGCCTGACGAGCCCATTAGTTCGCGCTGTGGAATTTCGCTCTCTCACTCACTCTCTCTCTCTCTCTCTATCCGCTATATACTGCGCGTGCATAACGTCGTTTTGCGTTTTTGAAAGGAGAAAACGCGCTCTTTGCTAGAGAGCTTGCGGTCTAGCAGTCTGGCTCATTAATGATAATTCGTCTGCAGACTTTCCGATTTAAATAAGCAAAAATGTAATCTCGCTATTTTTTTACATAGATTTTATTTATTAAAAGCATATACAAGTGCTTGATTCGTACAACTGCAAATAATGAAAATGTTAAGTACCGTCGGTCGGGCGCAGTTTTAATGAAGGCTGGAAGAAATAGCACTCGAATCGTGAAAATGTTGAAGCCAGCAATCCGAGCACGCCGAGGACTTTTCACAAGTTTCATAATACAGGAAGAATAGCCCAAGGAACGGTGAACGCAGGATCGCCCACGGGGCCTTCCTAATGAACAATTAATATGCAAACAGCGATTATTTAATTCCAAGTTATAAGCGCGAGCGCGCGCGCTGCAGATTCTAATAGGCTATATACAGAGCCGCGCGTCGAATTTTATATATATACAGATGTACAGATCCCTCGAAAAATCACGGTCAGTCTTGTTCTCTCGTCGTCTCGTTAACACTTTTACTCGGGCGAATCAATCTGGAAAGTTGAGCCCCGGCAATTTCGCCAACTTCTCTCTATCTCTCGTCGACGAGGCTTATTTCTATACTAATCGATGGCGATCGTGTAATACAGCAGCTCCGCCAGTGGAAAATTGAATTAGGAAACTCGGTCCTCCACAAATTAAGAACATCATATTACGAGAGAGGAGGAGAGGATCGCCCCGAGTTTGGAAAAACACTTCATCAAAGTCGAGGAGTTTACCCGGAGAGTCTGCAGACTAGTTCATCGGTCGAGTGGCCTCTGTGTATAGGTTTCGTAATAAGACCGCCAAAGATATTATGCAGCAGCTCTTCGCTGACTCGGATAATAATTAAGAACCGCGCCCGCGCCACTCCAGCGAAGAATAATCAATTTATTAGCCGCAAGCTTGTTTTCGATATTAACGCAGACAACTTCTCTTCACGCAGCTTGACGCCACTCGAACTTTTCATTCGAACGCCGCGCTGATCTTTCAAGCCTTCATTAAAATTAGCTTATTAATATGCTAATTCGTTTGGTAATTTTTATTGGATATCATATTTGCCTTTCTATGATTGCTCAATGCAATCGTCTATCTAGTACTGAAACTTTGCGTCTGACATACTAAGTTAGTGGAACAAATTCAATCTTGAATTCGAGTACTTTGACCTCCTTGTGACTTACAAGAACTTCTCACGAGTCATCGCTCGAGTAATTTTCATGCAGCAAGCTCAGCATCGAAGTGCAAATCGAAAATAGTGATAAACTGCAAGGGGTATATAGGATATATCACGAGACGATTGACCCCCAAGGAAAAGAGGTAAGACTCTAATTAGATTTGCCGGCTGCGGAGCTTTTCCGCGAGCGAAGCGCGTCATCCGACGAGAGCGAGAGCGAGAGGGAACGAGAGAGCTTGCAGGGAGAAACGAGAGCGAGAGATCGGTTTATTCGAACTTGTTTTCGCTTCCGCGCCCGAGCTAATAGCCTGTCAACCGCCGCCCGAGAGATTGCGCTCTCTGAATAAGAAATTAGCCTGAATAATTTCGTTCCTGTCCGCAAGCTCGCGAGGCAAGCTACCAAGTCCTGATATTTCCAAGCGAACTGCTGCTGCTGCTTCTGCTGGATTTTTATTTAAATTAATCGGCAGGCATTATTGGACGGTAAGGCGATAAGGATGATTGATTTCTCATGCAGCAATCTTTCAACTGTAATTTTATAAAACGATGAAATTTTCGTAATTTTTTTTTTACTTTGCCTTCTTTTTTTCCTCGCTGAAAGCTCACCAAGATAAGATTTGCACTGCTGCTGCGATGTAATTGAATGCTAAAAATATGCTAAAATTATACAATGAATTTCTGTTGGTCGCCGATAGCTCGCAGTAGCTTCCACTTTAATTAAATGATTATTATAAGCCGATTCTTTTGTTATTGCGTCCAAGTAATATTCTTAATGAAAAGCTCAAGAGAGAAAGAGAGAGAGAGAGCGGGTCGAGGGCAAAAATAAATGTTTCAGGCGACTTTGTCGATATCCCGATAGTAAAGAGCTTACACAGGGGTAATTCCAGGAGCACACGAACGAGGCTCGAGGCGCTTCTCCCTCTTTGCTCTCTCGCTCTCGCTCTCTCTCTATTAGTGTATTCATGAGAAATCCCGCGATATCGCGACGTCGCCTCGAGCCTCCGGAGCCCAAACACAAAAGTAATTAGTTACATATAGCCGAGGCTGAGGATTGCCCCGGCACCCGCATTAATTGTTCACGATAACCAGCTACTGTTTCATCTGCACTTTGGCATAGCCACATTTTCCTTTTCATTCAAAACCTCATTCAGTTTTTATTTGTATTGGCAAAGAACTGTAATGAAAATATTAATGACTACAATACTCTTGGCAAAAATAAAGTTTCCACTTGCAATCCGAGCCCGTCCCGGCGAGGCAAATCGATCAATCTTCTTTCGCGCAATTAGCCGGCATAATAGAAAAAGGGGAATCCCCTAAAAAAAGAAGGGCTTTCCACGTTTTCTCGAGGGCGCGCCGCGCCGGGCGTATTTCACGTCAAACAGAATTCGATTCGCACGAGAGAAGCTCACTCTCTCTCTCTCTCTTTCCTGGGCTAATAATTACCCGGCTCGAGGCCAATTTCACGCGTGCGCGCGTCCGCAGATTCTTCCCCGCCGCACACAGTATTTGCATGCGCCCGCGGCGATCGAGCTTCGATAAGCCAATTTTCAAAGCTGCGATGACTTTGAGCGATGGGGCCTCTTCCAATGAAAAATAAAGTAGGAAAAAACATCCAGGTTCGCATCAACCATCCATTTAGAGATAAAGAAGACAGGGATGAATGAGTTTTTGTTTTATGGACTAGTAGTTGAAATTTGTGGATGTGTATGCTCGACTAGCCAAAAGCTAGTCGGCGGCTATGATCGCACGTTTAGCATACGATTAGCCACCGCTGCGGTCAGGTTAACTTCCGAAGCAGCGTACTCTAGTTAATCGCCCAGGCGAACTTTCGGGCAGCGAAGCGCGTTTCAAGCTTGTAATCATGCGAGCAGCTTTTTATTAGCGAGTTATCGACTGAACCCCCCTCTAACTCAATTTTAACTAGCAAAGTTGACAACAGTTTTTTTTTTTGCTCTTTTTTTTTATTCACTCACACCAAACACATAATATGTTGTTATAAGTTCGAAAGTTTCGTTACACGCATGCCAAATTGAATAACACTCCGGTAAATAATTGGACATTAATTTTTTTCCGCCGCCGTAATGAAATATACTAAAGAGACTGCATCGTCATTTAACTATTTTTATATTCCTAGCACGTAGGGGCGCTGGCAAAAAAGTAAAGGCTGTAGTCTGCGAGCTGCTGAAGGCTAAAAAAGTAAGTGGCTGCATTCTTTTAACGAGCAACTGTCATCGTAACCTGGGCAAAAAATGATTTTCCACTCGAGTCGTTCGGCCAATATTGAATTAAAAGCATACGCTTGCGCGCCGGCTAAGTGGATGTTGAAGCCGCGCTGAATTCTTTAAGCGCGTGCGCGCTTTCTCTCTATCTCTCTCCGGAGATGCAGCTTGGTAAAGTAGTTGTCTCTCAACTTATGAGACGACGGCACACACGCAGCGAACGTCGTCTCTGAGTGCATAAACGAGCGAAGAGAGAGAGAGAGAGAGAGAGAGGGTCAAGTCTAGCCGGCGGAGCAAAAAAAAAAAAGAGCGGAGGATTAGCAGCGGCTAAACGCGCGCTCCAACTGGCGAAGTTTGGACGGTGACGAAGTGCCACTTCGCCGGCTTCTTTGAAGTGGCCTTTTTTTTGCACTGAGTGCTGTTCACTCCACGTGCTACTCGCTCGCAAGCGGGGGGGCATCAAAAATTTAAAAAGCGACTACCAGCTTGTCTCTCTCTCTCTGTTCTCGAAATCGATACGGCTAGCTTCATTCTATATCCTCTCTCTCGTCCCTTGGCTAAGTAAGGATAACGGGGGCGAGGATTAGAAGGAGAAAATGCGATATTCGAATGGAATTGCCTGCACCCCCATTGTGTTAATTCAATAACCAGGCTTGAATCTATTAAGCGGATAGGAAAGGAGAAGTCATGGGGGTCGAGGATATGACTCCTTACTTCACCGTGCTATATGCGAAACAACGTATCGCGTGGGCGATAAGCCGATAATGCAAGGTTTTATCGCGCGTCGCAAAAAAAAAAGCACCATAACAGCCTCATAATTCATAGTCGAAAAGTGCCGTGGCAGCGCATAAGAAAAAAAGCGAGCGACCCACTCGAGAAGTATACATCCGTTGAAGGAGAAGGCAGCTGCTAGGAGAGGCAATCTGTCAATTTGCTAGCAAGAGAAGTCTCAGTGGGTTAGCCGGGCATTTGCATGTACGGCTTTTCCTGGGAAGTAGAGAAGAAGAAGAAGAAGATAAAAAAAGCTGAGCTTCCCCGGGGCGCGCCCTCTCGCAGCAGCTCGACGCGGCGGCAGCATCAGCAGCGGAAACGAGAAGAGTCGTTATCGAGCTGCTGTCACGAAAACTCGGTCACGCTGGCCCAATTTCCCCTCTCGCCACACCTGCGGTTTCCTTATATTTTTATTTGAATTTTCTACAGTTCGCTTTGTCCGCGAATAATGGTTGCAGCCCCCTTTGTTGGCACTCGGTTTATTCTCTGCGCCTTTTATTCGACTAAGGCGCTGCACTGCGCTACTAGCTCGGCTGTGGCTTGTTTGATGGGCAGAACGGAGAAAAACTTAGCTCTCTTCTGAATTTTTTAATCTTTTTTTCTGGTTCGCTAGAAAGAGAGTACCGAAGAGATAAGCGCGTTTTCCACTTAACGTGTGCTTTCTTATTCACAAAATGATTGCGTTACATTTCTACTTGCAAAATTGGATTATTCCATTTTCTTTTTATTGGATTTCAACAATGCATGTTCACTGACTCCGAGAAATCATAAAATTCTGATGATTGAAAAATCCATTTATGATATTTAATCCGTTCATATGTTATTAGAAAAGGGATTAAATTGGATCTATATGTGGATTTATTGACAATTAAATCTCACCTTGTAAATGGATTTACGCATTTTCACAACATTGAGATACGCCAACTATACAGTTGGAAAAAGCACCCAAAAAAATAAACTGAAAATCTCGAGATTAGCAATCACGGGGAGAGAGTGCACAAAGTTCCTTGGTCGCCATGGTATAGAAATCCTTCACGGTGGAATCACAGTAGCATCACTTAAATCACGTTGCGCTTGGCGCGCAAGCAAGAGTAGAGGGCCAAACACAACCAGATAGTACGCGCCGTTAATCCGTGGCGGCAAGGCATAAATACGCTTGGCGCTGGCGATCGATCGATGCCGATCCCCTTTGGCTGCTGCTCGCTGCTGCTACTTGCTGTGCTATATACCTACACTCTGTCCCCGGAGACGTGTCGCATTTGCATGCCGAGCGTCTATGCGCGTATATTATAACGGTAGCCTGTCTATTGCCGCGCGTCTCTCGCGGGACAGAATTCACCAGAACTTTGTTTGGTCTTTCTCTTTTTTTTTTCGCGATTTATGCTCGACTTGATTTCCCTTCCCTCCTTTTCTCTGCAAGTGTATCAGTTTTGGGATCGAGATTGCGACGATAAAAGCAACGATGTCCCGGTGACAGCTGATAATAAATTGTCACGAGGTCTCTCGACGTATTATCATTTTTAAGGAGGTAACAAATGATGCTTGTAATAAAGTGGAAAGAAGCAGACAGTTGGAAGAGACTGCGCGGGGGTTGCTGTTATCGCGCTGTCGTGGTTTATCCCTTTCGTTTCCACCCGGAAAGAGACCAATGGGCGAAGTCCCCTTTTTTATCTACTTCTGTTTGTTTCGATCTTTTTGCTAACGTGGTTTTTAATTTGAAAACTTTCTTGATGACTCTATCTTTTAGTGAATATTTATGTTGCAATTCTACTCACAATATAGAACTTGGCCATTACGTACCTGAAACAAAAAAAATGCAAAACACTTAGAGATCACAACGATAGTCTCACACACTTGACAACACATTCAATTAAACAATCAATTAGGCAGACTGAACTTGGCGATGAAGCGTGTCGCGCCTCGAGGGGGACATCGCAAGACGCTCAGCACGCGTGTTTTGAGTAAAAACATGCAGCAGCAGCAGCAGCAGCAGTGTCTCTGTGTGTGCGTGACGGAGGCCTTTTCTCGAAAGGCTGGCTTTCTCTCTGTAGTCTGTACTCCTCTAATTTCCCGCCCGTAATACGGGAAGACACAAAAGTGACGCGTCTCTAATAGGACGTACTATTTGTACAGAAGCGACTTGTCGCTCGAGGAGCGCGAGGCATCTGGACGATTCGTCGTAAATGCTAGAAAAATAGTCGAGCCAAACGATCTTTCCGATCTATTATTTCAAGAAAATGAGCAATCCCCTCTTATCCATTTGTTAACGAACATCGAGAATATGGATTGACGTTCGAAGCTGATTTTTCATGTAATATGCTGGTGATTGCCTTATCTGATTATAATCTAGAAACGTACTTGCATTATTGATAATTTGGCTTGTCATTTTTGAAGGTGTCAAATATATAACAAAAAGTTAAGATTCCCGAGAGATCAAAATGAATTTACATTCTATTTTAGCACCGCTGATCATTCATTCAAAGACTTATCATTTTGCTTTTGAATTTGACAGAATATCGACTGGGAATTTCGACTGAATATTCTAGGAAGTTTCAAATTTATTTTCGTAGACTTGTGAGCGAATAGTTTTCTTTGCTTTCTATAAAACATAAATTTCGAATAGTTACAAATGTAGTATATTTAAAATTGAATCCCGCATAAATATTGATGTGAGTAAAACATACCTAAATTCTCCTCATTACAAGCGAATAACCAAAGATTTAGCATAAAACAGCTCGAAATAAGCATTCCTGCGGAGAGAAAGAGAGAGAGAGAGCATAAAATCTCGAGGGTAAAAAAATAAGTTGGCATAATAGGGGTTCTAATGTCTGCATAAACGTCTAGCGTCTAACTGTACATTTACAAGCGGCACTTAAACGCGCTAGGAATCCGAGTGAGTTCCAAAGTGAGAGAGTAAGAGAGAGAGAGAGAGAGAGAGAGAGAGAGAGAGAGAGAGAGAGAGAGAGCGGCGGCTGTGGCAAAAAGAGCGTGAAAGAGAGGCGGACAGCTTAGAGCTAGAGCACGTGTTGTGGAGCAGCGCGCGTGTGTGGTCCCCCCATCCCCTCATCCTTCGATGCCAGCTCTACTATGGTACATACACCTTTGTCGCAGCGACCGACAGCAACAGCCGACGAAGCGACGTGTTATGAAGTCATTTTTATGATGGCTCGTACGTGCGCGAGCTACGTGTTTGCTTAGGCTGAGAGTTGTAAAAATTTCGTTTTGATTGCTCGCACTATACGCTTTTCCTTTCCCCCCCCCCCCTTTTTTTTTTGATGTTCCGAGTAAATATCGGGAGCCCTGCTGTTTTACAGTCTTAAATGGTTATGTTTGTTTGGAGATGCACGTTTTGGTAGGGTCTTCGTTTTTTGTTGAATCTTTAGATTTATTACGTGACTCCTGTGTTTAGATTTGAATTTATTCAGTTACCATAACGAACTTTTCATACAAAAAGCACTCAATTCAAAGGTTCGAGTCATTTAGGTATTCAAGTTTTTTTCTACTTGACTATTTTACATTTTTCTTTTTCCAACTTGACTTAAAATTTCGTTCGTACTCACTAGTTCCAAGAATTCTTATGTACGGCTGCACAAGTATATAATAATCCAATATGTTCTGCGGTTATGTTTCTCATTAAAACAAAGTAGAGTATTCTACTTTTTTCCCTGAGCAAACAATGCTGGCACGCGAGTTAATTGATTCGCGAGCAATCGAAAAGCCGCCTAGCGCGTTAGGCGAGTGGAAGAGGGAGAGGGTGAGAGAGAGAAAAAGAAAAAAAGGCCACTTGGAAGACGTAACGTCCGGACGTGTGATTTGCGAGCTTGCATGCGAGCACGAAGCAACGGAGCAGTAAAAAACTAAAGTAGACTGCCGAGGAAGAATTCGATTACAGCACTTAACCCACTTCGGCGGCGAGGTAGTAGCAACAGGGGGAGAAGGGTGCAAGCTGAGCAGTAGCTAGCTGCAGCTTTTATTTTTACCCAACAGCTCGTTCAAACTTTCCAAGATCGATTGGCCCGCCCGCGCGCGTGAGAGCGCGAGAGAAAGGGAGAGAGAGAGAGAGAGAGAGAAAGCTGGTTCACTTGCATACTTTGCACCTAACCACGAGTGCATTCTTCTTTCGAGATATTCTCTCTTTGTCTCACACCCTCTCTCCCTCTCGAGTGAAAACTTGGAAAAAAGTAACTGGTTTTCAATCTGGCAATGTAAGAATGCATTTTGCACAGATTTTTATTTGAACAGATGAGCACGTTGAAAATGGGCAAGCCACTGGTGTTTTTACGGCTCGAATTGACTTTTGAGACAGAACAACGTCTGTAGCAATTTCCGCAATCAACAAGTGAAGTTGGCCTATTTCTCGTTAGGAAGTTCATTACTCGAGGAAGCTTTTACTTACACTAGCTTTTTTTCTCGTTGCTTTCGCTTACGCTTTTTTCCCAAGCCATTACCAACAGCAGCAGCAGCAGAACTACAAGCAATTTTATCAGGCGACAATACTCGCAAAATTTACAAGTCCCGTTGTATTGCTGCACCTCATCGAGCAATCAAAGCGCGTCGTTAACAATGTAGGCTAATGCTGCTGCCGTATCTCGCAAGTCCGGCGTACACATATATGCACCGTCGCTGCTGCGTAAATGATTTCGACGCGCTCGCTTTAATGATTGATGATTTTCCAGTGTACGCTCGAAAGTGTTCATTGTTTGTGCGCTCCGCGCCGATTGAATCATTCATTTGTAAAATACGTTGGAACGGCTGCCGAGCGAGAGAGAAAAAAAAAAGCGTGAATGTGGGTCGCTTTCCTGATTGTATATATACAAGCGTTATCGCACTGATGGACGAGTCGAGTTATATGAATTTCCCATTTTCGCGCGAGTACAAAAATCAGAGCTCGCAACGAGATGTTTGATTGAAATCGTCCGAAAATAAACTCATTTGGCGCGAGAAATAAACAAATAAAAAAAATATGCTGTGCGCCACTCGAACAAATGAAACGAGCAAGAGAGAGAGAGAGAGAGAGAGAGAGAGAGAGAGAGAGAGAGAGAGAGAGAGAGAGTGCACGCTTTAATTTGTGATTCGTCTGAAAGCTTCGCTCTCGCTCGGAGCTATGGGCAATCTCATAATTCGTCGAGAGCGAGGCTCCTCTTGGCGAAACGAGATAGCCACTAGGTTTTCCCGACGATAGACCTTCATTACAATACAGCTCCATAATTAATACACCGAGACGGCCATTAATAAGCGAGATAAGGAGGAGGAAAGCAAGAGAAAAAGAAGAAAGTCAAAGAAAACGCAACGCACAATGGTACAAAGTGCGTTGACCGCCATTAGCGCGCACCGTCTGCCATCCTAAATCTAAATCGCCGTCGTCGCGAATCCTACGCCAACGTCGTGCTATCATGCGCGATAAGTTGCACGCGCTACCTGGTTGGACGATCCATTGTGCTGGCTTTTGTTTTTCACCTTTTCGCCTTGCTATTTATCGCTCCTTGCCGAGCTTTTTTTTTCTCTCCCTTCTCGTATAACGTTTTTCAACAACGATAACGTACGTCTCCATGTCTCGTGGAGCTGTTCATTTTTCTTTTTTTTTTATCGCTTATTCGCAATTCGATGAACGTCATCGGGCGGCACTTCCCGTCCGATACGTGCCAAAGCTTCATTGGGAATTCTGCGCGTTAATATAAGAAAAGGCTGCCGAAATCCTGGTAAATCGATATAAAAATTCCACGGGCGAAGCGGCCATTGGGAATCCCTTTCGAGCAATTTGTTCGGGTTAAAGGGATGCGCCAGCCAAATTCATTTGGAAATTGAGCTCTTACATTACCTTTTATGTTGGCCTCTGGAAATATTTATTACCGGCAAGATTCTTGAAATACCGTCTGACCAGTTTGCCTCTTTTCTACTGAATTTCCAATTGTTGATCAACGATTCATGTTCAGTTACAAATTTTTTTTAGATTTCTCGAGCTATCGACAAATATACTCTATTAACAATTTTCGAAGGCGGAATCGTACAAAATAAAGATAATCCAAGAAAGTATAAGGATGTTTTACAAGTGAGGATGGGGGTTGAAGAAGCATCATCGCATCAAATAATCATTTTTCAGCGTAGCTCAAGTGAAACAGATAAGGAGCGCTGCACGCCGGCAGTGGGTAATGAAGGAGGCCGACGGCACCTTAAATTCCCAGAGACAAAGTGAGTGAGTGAGCGCAAAGCGGGGGCGCGCGAAAATTAAGGGCAGTGGCGGCGCGGTGGTGCGCAGCTCGATTCGACGGACGGCGTCTCAATGACGGTAATAACACTAACTTCTTGTCAGTGCTCGCGAAAAAAAAAAGAAAAAGAAAACGAAGCGGACGTGCGCGCGCGCTCCGGCGAAAGCAAAAGTAACGAGGCAATTCGTACGGAGGTTTCGTGCTCCGTTGCCGTATAAGTCGTCCTTTTTCCACCTAAGATGCCTGCTGCTATGGCGTTTTCCTTAAGAGTCCTTCCTTGCCTCGACTTTCATTTTTTCCCTCTCTTTCGGTGTCTTTGGCTTCCGTCTCAGAGTTTACCTCCACTTTATTTCTTTTGTCATTTGCCAGCTCGTTTACATTATTGACTCCTGAAGCCTTTGTGATAATATGTGATTTTTTTTTTCGGAGGGAAATAAGTGAGATTAGGATGGCTGAATTGTGACTCATGAATGCGGGATGGTCTGAAAAGATTTCTATTTGCATTATACCTGCCTCGTATTTTTTTTTCACTACTTCAGATTTTTTTGGCGATTTTAAAAGTCTAAGTCGGGAGTCTTTGTGTTGTTCATATTCACATTCAAAATTTTACAAGATACATTTTTTGAAACACTTTTATTCAAGGCATGTCTGATGCATCCTGGATATTCGTTTCCTGTAGAACTAGGATGACATTTTGCACTCAATAATGGATTGTTTTCATTTCCGGCAGGTGATTTTAAAATTTACTAATTTATGAGTCAAAAGTCAATTCAATATTAAATTTTGAGTTAAAACTGCTGTTGCAAGCAATCATAGATCACGAAATAGATGGAAAAGTTATAAAACGAAATAACATATGTCAAGAGAAGTATGTGTGTGCAAAAAGTAAAAAATGAAGAAAATGATTTTCTCCCGCGTACACACAGTGAATTTGTGGAGTAAGTCGACGATAAATCCTCCGGGCGAATGAAACAAGAATGAACGCGCGCGAAGCAAGAGAAAATTTGAGTCGCGCACATTCTCGGACACAATGCGACTCGTTACCATCGCAGCTCGCTCGGTCACTTTATCTCCAACAAAAAAAAAAAGAAAAAGAAAAAAAAATTATATATATTACGTTTCTCTCTCTCTTTTCATTCTCCTTTTCGTACTTCACAATTCATTTTCTCATTCTGCTTTTGCTACGCGAAAAACTCAACATTTTCGTTTACTTCTCTCCAATTCGTTTTATTTATTCATTATTTTTTTGATCATCATTATCGTGATAATTATATTACACGCAAGCTGTAAGCGTTAATTGCGACAAAAAACGAAACAACCGAATAATTGAAAAGCGTCGCGAAACTTCCTCAATTATCCCGAGTGCCATGAACGAAGAAGCAGAAAAAGAAGAAGAAGAAGAGAGAAAAAAAAATTGTATTTTTCCTCTCAATGTAGCGAGAGCGAGAGGAAAGCAGGTCAGTGCAGCAGCGGAGAAAAGAAACGCTCGCGCATTCCTGGGCGCCTCATTAATGCGAACCGCATTATTTTTCATTTGCAGCAGCAACGGCGCAAGGCTAAGGGATGCGTTGTACGCGACAATGAGAGCTTCTCTTCGCCTGGTTTTTCTCCTCGGCGAAATATCCCTTTATTCCTCGACTGACCTCCTTTTCGCCTCGAGCTGCCGAGAGACAACTCCATCCGGAGACTTTCGACACCCCTTTTTTTCACCCCCCAAGCCTGCGAGCTTTGCCTCGTACAGTTATTTACGCGGGTTGATTTTGAAAGTACCACTAGGTCTATAAACAAAAGTTAGCTGTTTCGAAACAACAGTTTTGGATTTACTAATAAAATAACTTTGTTGTAACTGTCAATCGAGCAGCACATGAGCTTACGCAAGGAATTACACAAGACAATAGGCAGACAAAATGAAAAAAAAATAAAGGCGATCCGCATTGAAAGGCACACGTATGTCGTCGCCATTTAACCGGCGATTTGGCTCGCACACATCATAAAACCCACACGCGCATTCATTCATTCCTCTCTCTTTCCCTCTTTCTCTGGGCACTCCTATGTACACACACACACGTACACATACGAGCGAGAGCGAGCGAGCGATGAATGAGTCTAACGGGCATTGTTAACATCGCCGAGGGCGGCGCGCATTGTTTCCTCTCCGCAAGTGTCTCTCTTTCTTTCTTTCTGAGGTCGTGGATTACACGCGGGGGCTTCTTCGAGGAGCTTTATCTTTCTACCTCGCTTACTCCTTTCGGGCTTATTCTCCTTTTTTTTTCTACTCCCTCTTCCTCTTTCGGCAAGAATGTACGTGCGCTATCTTGTTTGAATAAGAGACCAGAGCGCACGCTACACGGAATTTTACGCTTTTTCATTAGTTTTGACCTACTGCCCGCGGACAACTTGTGCATTTCAGCTGCTCGTTATATTTGCCTTTTTTATTATTATTATTTTATTCGGCTTTGTTGAGCTCGCCAACTCAGCACGCGCAAAATCTGGAATATTCCGCTCATATTGACTTTATTACGTTTAACAAAGCTTGCTGATTTTCATTTTCCAGCAAAGCGGGACTGGTTTAGAAATAAAACGAAGTGTTTCGCGTAGCACCGTGATGCCGCATTATTGTGACTTTTATATTTCTCTTGATGCAAATTTTTCGCACGAGGCACACGAAACAACCTGTCTTGTCTCGCGCAGAGACTTCTGAATAGCAATTTCTTGAAAGAGCAAAGAGTGAGTGGAGAACGAATCGACTTTGTGCACGCCTTGTTCTCTCTCTCGCCGACACTCGTTCTCTCGCAAGAGAAAGACAGAGATGCGTGGGCTTTAATTCGTTAGGCTCTTTGTTTCTCATTCTGTATGAGTTCGTTTGTTATATAGCTAGCTTAGAGTGCAGCCTGCAGATGTGGGTCAGTCTAGACCACTGACTGCGCTTGAATACATTTTTTTTCGCTAGTCTTACCTCTTTCGCCACCGTACCCATTGTTTAGATACACGCTGTAATTTTAATTCAAAGGAAATGTAAGTGATTCTTCTACAACATTATGTATTAAAAAAAGCAAGAATGACGAATTATCGACAGAAACCTCTTGTAGAATTTCAAGTGCCACTCTCAATTGTCTTCGGTATAGAATTTTAAATATTACAACGAGGAAACTTAATTTTAGCTCCGACAATTCGACAAGCTCGTAATATTTGAGAAAAGAGCCAACTCAATCAAACTTGACACACAGAGAAGTTCATGAAATTTCTGAGAATAGCTGGCGGAGTATAGGAAAGTTCGACGGTGCATTTGGGCATATACATATATATGAAAAGAAAATCGAATAAAAGCCGAAAATCCAACTCGATCATAATCATAAAATCGGTCACAAATGACACATTCACGAGCGATCCATTATTGGCGTATCCCCTATCGGCGCCAGCTGACCCCATCAAGCAATATATATATGAGCAATTCCACAAAAAAACTGCCATAATTCGGCACCGTTTGTCCGAATTTTCATATTAGAGGCACGCGC
>JAWWMK010000001.1:5440952-5534037 GCA_035047105.1 Galeopsomyia nigrocyanea | reverse complement strand
AAATAGCTATTTTTCTATGATGTGGGCACATTTTTTTTTCGATTCTACACACCAAATAGTTTGTAAAAATGGCTTCCATTACTGCGTGCCTCTAATATGAAAATTCGGACAAACGGTGCCGAATTATGGCAGTTTTTTTGTGGAATTGCTCATATATATACGACGACTCCTCGGAACATACGTATATACAATTGTACAACGATGTCGCGGGCAGAGATTTTTGGGCGGCATGTCGCGCCATCAGTTGCACGAGAGAGCGAGTGAGAGAAGCATTGTTATTGACGTGTTCGCCTCATCAGTCATCTCCTCGTGTCGTGCAGAGGCGGGTGTTAACCTTCCTTTTTCCTGCGGTGTGCGCGCGAGAGGTGTCGGTTTAAGGGGATTCCTTTCAGGCGGGCGTGCTGACGTTTGCGAGCTTCGCAGGGCTGCTGCTGCTGTTGTCGAGGGCATGTAAATCTTACCAATGGTTTTATCGATTTCATCATGAGATGCGACTAGTGATTGATGATCGGATCACTATTTCCATGGAATACCTTAATCTTACGAAAATTAATTTTTCAGCTATTCACACCCCCCAACTCTCGTCGCATAAACAATTATGTCTGAGAGCGTTTGCTGAGAGAGTAATTATTTTTTTATTTCTAGTCCGTCAATGCCTTCTAAATAGTAATTAATTATCATAAAATTTTACATCTACGCAGATTAAATTTACAAATAATAGTTGTATTATTTTGGCACAAGTGCTCTTTCAAAGGCAAGCAATTGAATAAAGCGGTGGAGGTAAAATCAGAGAGTACAAGCATATTTGTCGACACGAGTTGAGTGGACTTTGGTAAGCGGCAAATCGAGAGAGCGAGTGCGCGAGTGTATATAGTATACATATAGACAGAGAGAGAGAGAGAGAGAGAGAGAGAGAGAGAGAGAGAGAGAGAGAGAGAGAGAGAGAGAAATCGATGGTCGAACGTGCGCGGCGCGATCGAGCTCTCTGCCTTGGGAATTCAATTATACGAGAAGGGAGCGAGACAGGGATAGAAACTCTCTGGCACACATACACCACACAAAACGTGTGCTGAACAATGGCGCGCATAGTCGTTCGATAATGAAGGGTGAATTCGCGCTCGCGCGTCCCATCGAATCACTCGCTATTTACGCCAGATGCTCGCAAGCGCGCTCATATTTTATTTTTTGCTTTTTCAACGAAACTGCGCTAATTAAGCGGCCTTTCAACCGCCTCATTCGCGCGCGATAAAAATGTTACGATATCGCGCAGAGTGGAATTGGCGAGCGCGCAGTACAATGCAACTTCGTTACCAAACTTTGCAGACACGCGAGTAAGAGAGAGAGAGAGAGATAGAGAGAGAGAGAGAGAGAGAGAGAGAGAGAGAGAGAGAGAGAGAGAGAGAGCGAGGGAGTGGAGGGAGAAGGGAGTCCAAGTTGCCGCGAGTAATTAACATATTAAGCAAGCCGCCCATCTCTCGGCAACCGGACAAAGCCAAGGGCTCTAATGGCCGGCTCAGGCTTGTATTAGCATGTGAATGCCTCCCCCTCCAACTCAGAGGTAGACTCAGAGCCCAGGATATTATTCGACAATGCACTTGCCAGAGCGTCTTCGTTTTTCAGCTTCTTTCAACCATTCGCTTATTGCAATCCTATTCTTCTTTTCGCGCTCGATAATCTAGTTTTACCTTGCTGCACATCGATCCGCCGCGTTAACGTCCAACTTCTGACATTTATACATTATGTTCCATAAATTGGTTTGAAGTAATAGACTGAATGACATTTGAATTTATAATTTTATTTCGTACACATATAGATTTGTGTCCACTTCAGACTCTCGATAAATAAAGTTTTTAATAAAATTTAAAAGTAAAACTTACTTTGTTAGAATATTTTACAAGGATGTCGACAAATGAAATCAGTTTCCCATTTTCATCTGATATTAAGATTGAATTATAATTATTTCGATTCCATTCGAAGTCATACCATTTTAACCATCACTAATTACGTTTTTCGATCCAATATCCGGGAGTATGTTTTCAATATTCAATTATAATATTAAATGACGCCAGATTTATAACTCTGCGGTTGGCAAGAAGACGATAAACTTGAATCAAATAAAAAATCGCCAGCTTCGATGATTAATTGTATCCAGAACATGATCTGCAGAGCGAGTGTTGGTTCAAAAATGTGTATTTACCAAAAAGACTGGATGAAAATCAATGCTTCAAATAAACGCGTGCGCAAGCCTATGTGTGTGTGCAGAGTAAAATTGAGCCGAGGCGCATTCTCTAGATCGTAGAGCGAAAACGACGACGACGACGACGACAACGGCGCAGAGTTGCCATTCGAGGCACGTAGATTGCTAACCTAACTTGTTTAGCGGTTTTAGTGGTATTTGATTAGTTGAGTGAATTTCCGAACTGTTTCATCGGCGCGCGAGTACTGCGACGTCTTGCTCTCACTCTATCTCTATCTCGCTCTCTCTTTCTCTCTCTCTCTCTCTCTCTCTCTCTCTCTCTCTCTCTCTCTCTCTCTCTAGCGTTCGCGTGCGCAGTCACTATATTCAAGCCGTGAGAATTCGTCTATATCAATATTATATCGCAAGGTGCAAATAATTTTAATCGAACTTTGATTTATACAAATAACACTCACCTTGAGAGTAGTTCATGACCTTTCATGTACCTCGGGCTTCACTCCTCGCCGGAGTTGCGGCGCCACGAGGATCCTCTCCGCTTGGCCCTGCAACCAAACAATGCGTCTTCGTTAAAATTTATTTCTATTTTTTTGCCTTTCATTTGTGTTTTTAAAATCGCGTCGCTGTCTTTAAAACATATGGGAATATCGAAAGAATTTCTAACCTTGAGTAGCTTATACAGTTCGAATAGACGCTATAATATATGGCCCTTCAAGCACGTACGTCAAGATACCTCGATAGTAGCTTACATCGCTGTCAAGTAGCTTATTAGTTTGCAGCAGATGGACGCGTCGTTTGCGCCGAGTATCGGTATAGTTGGCCAATAAGTCGCTGCGCGCAACTCGAAGGGGTGGTGCGCGACTATGATGGGCATAGCTCTCACGTGCTTCCTATTAACCGAAAAGACGGCTAAAGACATGCACGTGGGTCCGCCAGCTAATGATCCGCACGACATAGCTACGCCCTGAGTTTTCGGAGTATAAGTGCTTTCACGTGCTTTCGTATATAGAATGCGTCTACGGTGGTCATTCACGCTCAGCTCCATATCCAGTTTCTAATACACGACGTGATCAATGCTTACAGCTCTTCCGTCAAATACTTTTGCGGGCTATTTTATTCGACTATCGAAAAGATCTTGCGGATTCTATACAGTTATAGTATAGCCGCTCGCGCGTGAACTTTTGGCGCGCCAGCGCGACAATTTTTTTTCTCCTCTTTCGTCTCTAATGTGAAAACTTATTCCTCCGCGAAAGAGAGTTGCATTAAGCGAGACTTGTTGAGGCGTGCATTAAGCGAGCGATGCGTTCCGACTTTTAAAAAGTTGCTGCAACTCGCGCACGTATATATACGGTATTTACATTTTTTCCCCCCGAGCTTCGCATTCAGAGCGGATTTTTTCTCCGCACGGAAGGGGGAGAGTGAGCAGGACAATGAAATTTAATTTATCGAGGCAGTAAACGGAAGCCGATGTTTGGGCTTTCGACGTCGCGGCCCTATCCGAGTTTTTTCAGCTAATGTACCACTGTTTACGCGCTCCCTCTTCTTTTTATTTGGTTTCTTTTACGACAGTTTTTGAATGTCCTCCTCCGCTACAACGCGGACATTTAAAATTCTATCTAAACACATTTCTCGCAGTGAAGGAGACAGACGCATATTTTCCACTTTTGGATGATATAGGTATAGAAAATATCTTTCGAAATAAGAGGAAACGTAATAAAAACTGTGAAATCAGCGTTATCGCAAAAATAAACGTAAAGGAGCTAAGAGCTTCGAGCTTGAAATGTAAATATTTGCAAAATTCATAAGGGAAAACCGCGAGCAGGAAAAGGCAGGTTGTCGATGTTAAAATTGCATCAGAGCATATAACTCGCACAAAGGCTTATTCCCCGACTTCTGTCTTATTATTTTCAAGAGGCAAATAAACGCCCTCGAGGGCCGAGCAGAGCTGCGAGCAGAGCAGAGCATAACTCGCGCGGCCATAAAACCGAGGCTCGTCTATATCCCTTTCCTTATCCCCTCGCTCGCGCGGTCCTTGGTAATTTGTAATTTAATTTCGCGCCAGGCAGCGGCAGCAACAGCGACCTCGAGAAGGCAGCAGAAGCGCAGCCCCCTTTCTCAGCTGTTTAACTATATACGCGCAGTGTTGGCGCTCTCTGACTCATATTTGCAAAAAGCGTCGCTGAGCCAAATAAGGCGACGAGGTGAAGAAGGTACACGGCGTACGATTGTCCTTGTAGGGAATGAATAATCGCTGGGTTTTTTTTTTCACGTCTACCCCGGTATATGCTAGCTAGTTTAAACGATTAATAAATAACAATAAACGATGAATGCGAGATTAGCGCAACGCTATTAATATGTATCATACGTTAATTATTCGCAGTCGCAGGAAATGCCAACATGCGAGCATAGTATTAATATACGCACAAAAACCCACGCGCGCCCGCGCCGGCTTCTCGCCATTAAATAATCCTAAGAAGCGCGCTCGCGCAGTTGAATCACACGCGCGCGTTTCATATACTTTCGCTCCATGAATCATTCGTCGCTTTAACAAACGCGCTCTCGCTCGCAAAAAAAAGCTACGTGCACGTTGCATCCCCCTGCCTGGCGCACGAGTAAGGAGTGGCACGTAGGGGGGTCTCCTTGCGTAAAACCTAACTTTACGAGTTGCCAAGCTCATAAAAATCAATCGATATAACGCTCGAGGTGTGTGAGAGAGAGAGACTTTGCTATGATGAGAGTTTGTCAGTGAGTTATTGCCGACTGACCGCTCGGGCGCGCGTTTATTGCGCTCGAAGATTCGGACGGCGACGAGAAGGAGGAAAAAAAAATAAATGGAAAATCCGAAGAATTCGCGAAGAAAGAGTAAGTGGATTTTTTTTTTCGCTCATCCCCCGTAGCAGCAGCAGTGAGCTATGCCGGTGCTCTCTCGCTTTGTCACCGATGCTGGAATATAGCGCAAAGACGCTCCGAAGAAGGCAGGGGAGTAAATTAAAAGCTCGAGCGCGTCCATTAATCTCGAGACGATAAAACGATTAGCGATCGAGAGCGAGCGAGCAAAATAATGGGAAAATGCCTTTGAAAAATGGAAAAATACGTGGGGTATAGGTAAGCAAGAGGCGATCTCGAGGGAAAAGTCGCTCGTGGGAAAGTTAAGAGGAAGAAAGTGGCCATGAATTTTATAGATGTGCCGCGAGAGTAGTGAGCTTAGCGCGAGTGTAAAGTGACCAGTAATAAGCGGAAGGAAGGAAGGAAGGAAAGAAGCTGCAGCGGCCTCCGAGCTGCGTGTATATATACTTTTACGATGAAAAGCTTGCGCGAGAGTTATATGATTGCGGCGAGACGCGTTAAATTCGCTCGCGTCGACGCCGCCGCAGCCCACCAGGCCACTCGAATTGTCCTACTGGGACGTAAATCTAACGATCGCGCTGATTTTAATCGCTTGTAAGCACGACTCTGGCCGCGCGCGATCACGGCTTTCTTTGTATTGCTGCAATGAAGCCTTTCATCACCGCTACTCGCGCGCTCTCGAGTGCTGCCGATATTGCCCTGCAGCAATCATCGAACGATCGATCGATCTTTAGCTTCCTCTGTGATATATCTTTTCGAGCTAAGTTTAACATCGATTCGAAATACATTTTTTCAACGCCTGCATTTTGCAGTGCCTTAAATTGCTCTGTAAATATTATGTGATGTATTGGAATTATTATTTGCAAGTATTGGAGCCGACATGATTAACATTCGACATGATTGGATTTCCATCTCAGTATTTTACAAAATAAATGAAATTTATTTATAAAATTCTAAGAAAAGTGAGTCGATTATTCTTCGAGTTCTGATGTTATTTTCTAAAGCTACGTACATTTCAATTAATTTAATTGTAATATTGTAAATGGAACAATGAGTTTTGCTTGTTGGCTGATCGATTGTAATTAATTCGATTATGAGAAATTCGAATGTTAAAAATAAAATTCCATGAATTCAAATGATATTACATACAGTTTCTTCAATATTTTATAATTAATTATCCAAATAACACAGCAATGCTCTTTGTCGATACAAGTAAACTTCCTGAAATAGATCAGCGCAGCATAATACATCTACGTAATTGTCAGTAGAGACAGAGTATGCAGCCGTAACAACAACAACAGCGGCAGCAGCAGCAGCAGCAGCAACTTAGGTAGGCACGATAAATCATGAGCCGTTTTGGAGGCGCACGCGGCAATCAGAGCAGATCGCCAATTACTTGCTGCAGTCGCTGCAGCTCGCGAGTCAAATAAAAAGTGGCTTGACCACGTGCGCGCGCGCTAGCGAGAGCACTCCATCCATCGCCATTACCAAATTACCTACGTGGACGATGAAATAATTTACGGAGCGGAGACAGCGAGAGCAAAGCGAGCCCACAATTATCCTTTGGTCGCAGCAACAGCAGCAACAACGGCAGCACCAGTCGAGTTGTATTTCAATCGTGTCGGGCGCCGTATAATCGCGCGCGACAGCCGATTATTATACTTGCTCTCTCTCGCGGCGCGCGCGCGAGTGTCAGCGATGCTGGTGAGATGGATGACACGCGTACGCGAGTTTAAAACGTCGGAGGAGCTAACATGCGACGCCTTTCTTTTAATCTTATTTACGATGCTTGCAAATGACTTTTCTTTCTCGAACAGCTCCGCGGTATAATTGTCTTGAGTTATGCTCCGTCGCTTTCGTGACTTGACTTCATTTACTCCTCGCTCGCCGCTGCCGCCGCCGCCGCCGCGCGGTATATGTACGCGGCGAACCTCATTTTACGAGCTATGCTTTAGCCAACTAAAGCTTTCCAATTTGCTATACATTTTAAAATAATTTATCGCTGAATTCACCGTGATTGGCTATTTTAAAACCTTATTGAATTTTTCTCCTTCGTAATTATCGTTTGATATACCGTCGTTCACAGCCATTTTGATTGCCATGTCAATGCAGTTCCTGTTCGGGTTATAGTTTCTTCGAAGATTTTCGAAGTGTAATAAAAGATGCTAGGAACTGAGGTAAATTGTGAAATGAGGAAGAAATAAAATCCGAACGGTGAAAAGGGTAACAATTTGAAAAGAAAATCAATACTATTTCATGTTTTAAGAACAGAAACGGTATCTCACTGAATTACGGCGAGGATGCTGCAATCGTTATACTGATAGAACTTTTTTCAGTCAAATTACTAGAATAGATTTTGTGTTGAATAACGGGATTTACAATGTTTCAGTGAGAGCATTCAATATTATGTAAAAGACAAATAATGCTTATCTGCATCGGTGGTCTAGACAGATTCAAAATATGCGAATTCGAAACCGTTCAAAGCGAAGACTCTCCCAAGGAAGTCCTTAAAAACAAAGGAGACTGGCACGCTCAAAGGATCGTTGCGGAAGAAATACAGAAAGAGCGTTATAGTGCGGGCGGGCTGGCGGGCGCGCAAACAGTTTGCGATTTAACGAGGTAACTCGATATTGCTCTCTGGGCGTGTGCAAGGATTACACTTACTTCTCGCGCCTGCCTGCTCTGCTTTGCTTTTGCACGATCGAACGAGATTGGCAAAGTTTCTCTCTCTCTCTGTCCCGCTGCTCGATTTTTTGAATAAATTCAAAGAAAACTACATGCTAGCTCCACCAGCTCACTTGATATTCGCCCGCAAGCTTTGTCTTCTCAATTATTTTTCTTTTCACGATCACGTTATACGTGCGATTCACTTAATTTTTGCTTTTTATCGCATGACGCGGAAACATATAGTCTAGTAGTCGCGAATATTGGAGTTTCGCACCTCGCGCGAAAAAGAAAAAGAACACACAACAGAGCTGGCGTATCGATCGTGCGCGCGCTAGTAGCCAGTAGCACTCGCGCGCGATTTCGAATTAAACGTCCGGAGAATTAGTATTCCATGCAAGCGAGGCGTTTCTCCGCTTCGGCACTTGCCGCCGTGCGAGCGCGCGTTGCAAAAGAGTCGGATTTATAAAGCCAGCTAGCCCAGCGAAATTAAGGACCTGTAAATCTGCGATCTCGAATTAGTATTCCGGCGAACGCCTCTTTCTCGCTCTCTGTCGTTTTTTGCTTCCCCTGTCCCTTCCCCCTTTGCTGCTGGCGCGGCTCTTTGCCAGAGAAATGGCGAGAAATTTATTTATTTCAGACTAGTGTACTGCTAATCCAAAAGAGCGCTCGAGTGTTTTGTGATTAAATGTCTGTCTGCTCCCGGTCTGCCGAGGATAATTGAAAGTGGCGCTTGATTAATCGCTGCAATTTACAAGGACAATCCTCGTAACAGCTGATTTGAAACTGATCAAAAATGAGCGAGTCAAATTGAAAGCCCTCTCGGGGGTGTTAACAGAATTATGTCCGTCAAGCTGTGCTTGCCGCGGGGGTAGCTAAAAAAAGAAGAATAAGGAGAAGAAGAAGGAAGAAGAAAAAAAGTCCACAAGCGAAAAGAGAGAAATAGCTGGGCACGTGAAGGCGAATGAATTACCGCAGCCGTGAAAAATCGAGGCTCTCGCGTGGTAGCGGTGGCGGCGACCGCAAAAAACGAAAAAGCCTCTCGCTCCTCGCCACTTTTTCTTGCCGTTGCTGTGTACGGCTTTTCCTCTTCGGCGCGAATTTCGGAGTTATCGTCGCGGAACATTGAATTAAATATGAGAGACAAGGACAGCTGCGTATATACGCGAGTGTATGTGTGTCTGAGTGTATGTGTATGGGTGCATCGCTAATGGGGGATCCAAGCCGCAGACGCGACGATTTCACGACGATACACGCGCGGAGCAATAAAAGGACCGACTAATGGCTCCACCCGCCGCACGAGTTTACTGCCATGTGGCGTATGCCTGCACCTATACCTATATACATATATGCTATACTGCAGCTTTAAAATTGATTTCTGGATATGTTCAAAAGTTTTGCGACGATAAAAATGCCCAGAACATAGAGAGATCGTAAAAGCTATGTGGACTTATATATCGATGCGTCATCGCGCGGCTGCGGCGCCAGCGTCGTCGTCGTTGCGTTCGATAGGGGAAGCTTTGAGGAAAATACCAGTCGAATTGTCACGGAAATGTCAAATAAACAAGATGTTGCATTTCAACGTGAACAAATATTACTTGGAGTAATTATACGTTGAAAGCGCAGGGGCTTTGAAAAACACGACAATCCGTTTCAGAGCTTGCAATAAAATCAGCTGCAGCAGTAGTATAGTATTTGCGATCATTCGGAGGAAGCTTACGATTCTGCGGATTGTGCTTGCGCCGAATAAACAACGAATTTCCGAAAGAGCGGGCGGGCGTGCAACCTCTTGTGTCCAATTGGCATTTTCCTCCCAAGGTAAAGACAGTGCAGCAGTGTGTATATGCGGAGGTTATTCGATGCCGGTTAGATCCTCGCGGGAGGTCCTCGTATACATTGCTCTCCGAGATCTTCGGTTACCAGCGCATTATTCCTCAATTCTCTCTGAGCGTTGCGTCGCTTGTTATTTTCGACTGTTTACTCTTTTAGCGGCTCTTAGGGCACTGTTTTGCTGTTGTCGCTCGCCTCCTCTGTTTATTCGCAAACATGCGGAATAGTAGCGACGAGGTGGGCTTTATTTTGCTGTCGTTGCTGTTGTTTTGGGGAGGGGAACGATGCACTCGGCGATGATTAACGGAGAGCAAAAAGTGCGATTGAATCGTGGCGCAGCACAAAAGCCAATCGCGAACAGTGGTCGATAAGAAGGTGCGAAAGAGAGCTGACGCTGACAAGGTCTCGAAATACAGTGGAGAGAAAGAAGAAAGAGGTGGATCAGCGCGGCGACGGCGGCGACGAGCTTCGACCAGATTTCCCCAGCGATTGTCTCTCTCTCTCTCTCTCTCTCTCTCTCTCTCTCTCTCTCTCTCTCTCTCTGTCTCTCTCTCTCTCTTTCACTCTTTCGTCGGGCCATTCATCGACGACGTGACGAGACTATTTACCACAAGTTTTCCCGAAGCTTTAGTCGCTGCGTCTCGTACCCTCGACACTTCTTTTTCGCTCTTTAGCCCTCTCTCCTGTACTGCTCGAGACTCACTCCGACTCACTCAATATCAAGTTTAGCTCTTTCTCTCCTCTGCCACTGGCTATGCAAATGCCTCGTGTCGTACTTTGTCGTCATTGCTGCGAGCCCTCGATGGCTTATTTTATCGGACATCAAAAATCTTTCATTCCAGCTTGATATTCGCGCACAAGTTCCATGGGAAATGTCTTTGAGAAGATGATTGAACGACGTGCAAATGCGAACGACGAGAGAGGAGAGAGAGAGAGGAACAAGACAAAACCAACATCTCAGCTGGAAGCTGCAGAGCGAGGTATCCATTTTCGGTCAATAAAAACAATCGTTAAAGATGATACCCCTGGAAAATATCATATCCCCTGATGGCTGGATGGTGCGCGACTCTCTTGGTTGCATTAGGACGAATTACAGATTAACGAGCGGGCGCCATCGTCTATACTCTTTGCAGAGAGAGAGAGAGAGAGAGAGAGAGAGAGAGAGAGAGAGAGAGGAAGAGCCAGCTTGGTCTCGGGGTATTAATTAGAGGCGCGAGCGAGCGAGCGAGAGAGAGAGAGAGAGAGAGAGAGAGAGAGAGAGAGAGAGAGAGAGAGAGTGCACCTGGTCTGAGGAGAAGCGAGCAAGCGAGCGAGTCTTAAAGGCGGGCAAATTCAGTGCTCGGATTTCAGTGCTCTCTGAAGAGCTTTGCTGCACCGCGGGGGTAATTATTCAAACGGCATCCCTCGCGGCTCTACGCGAGCAAGAGAGAGAGAGAGAGAGTCACGCAAGAGTGCAACTTTGAGCTGGCGTCATCCATCAGCCCTGCACTCTCTCCTCTCCTCTCCTCTGCGTGTGTATACGTATACGCGCGCAAGCATTGTAGCCCGAAAATGTATAGCGAGCATCCATATACGAGAGAACAAAATATACGTGTAATTCGCGCTCTCTCGCAGCAGTTTATATACAGCAAGCAATTTATAAGTCTGCCCGCGCAATCGCTTGTGTGTGTGCGCGCACCAGCGTTCGCATTTTAATTGTCTGCAAATCGCTTTGGATTACTCGCTTCTTCTTCACCGCGGATCTGTATTATTTTCACGAGTGCGTCTTCATTTCGTGCTACCACACACCGATGCCTCTTGTAATTTTTTACTTTTAACAATTCTGTCGGATTTTTTCTTTCGACTCTTTGTGCCTCTTGAGAATGACTAATGGACGCGAGTTTTTTTCTTCTCTCTCTCTCTCTCTCTCTCTCTCTCTCTCTCTCTCTCTCTCTCTCTCTCTCTCGCCAGATCGCGCGACAAAGCCGATGATATGAGCTGCGGCTTTGGGACAGAATGCTGAGCAAATAAATGACATTTGTGTGAGTAAAAATACAGAGTCTGGCACGGAGGAACAAAGATTTATTCCTACGAAAATCCACAATTGCATCAGTGTTACTTCGATACGTTCTAAAAATTTAATCCTAGCCAATTAGTCATTTTTCGGATAACTAACTTAGGGGAGATTTGATTTCATAGGGTCACCCGCTAACAAGCAGCTACTCCGAAGGGTTCGAGTTAACGAACCATGCGTAGTAGTTGCCCGTTTTTGCGGATGTGACTTGAAATTGAAACTTAATTCAAAAAGGTAGCCACCAGGACGTGAAACATTGAAATGGTTTTAAAATTTATCGTTTATTTTGACTATAGGCTTTCTTTTTGAAAAAGTAACTACTGAAATAATATATTTGACAGTACGTTAAAATTTATTCATAAGCAATACTAGAGATAAATCGAGAACATTTGTCGGAATTAATCCAGCAAGAAGCCGCAAATTTATTCATGACAGCCCGAAGAGACAAACGAGTTGCATCCTTAAGGATTAATCAATACGGCGCATCTGGAACGAAAGAATATAATTCTCCGAGACACAATACCTTGCCCACGTAAGCTCGCTCGCTCGCACAAACAAAAAGCCATTGCCAACCGCCGATTTAATAACAAACAAATCACGTAGATCTGAAATAAAAATAAAAAAAAATATCGCGCGATCGTTCCACTGACGTATGTTTCGGAACAATGGCCACGACGAAATCGAATGAATATAGAGTTTCTTTCTGGGCTCGAACAAAATAAAAAGAGCCGAGGTGACAGAAGCTTTTTCATTCGGCGTGTCGTGGGTGCAGCGAGCACGAGAAACGAATGCGCCTGCAGCGACCGTTTGTTTCTTTCGCACCCGATCGTTACGTTCTGTTTATTTTCGCCGGGGCGTTCGTCATCTATCGGTTTTCATTCGCGCATTCACGCTTTCAACGCGCTTTTTTTTCCGCTGTTAGAGGTCGCAAAAAGAATACAAGCTGCCGCTTTTGTTCAACTGTTCCTACTATTTTCTCGTAATTTTACTTTTTATATTTATTTTTATTGCGTCAATTTGCATATTTTTTTTATAACTCCACTGCCTTGAATATTATCAGTTATTTTGTGATTTGATTTTCAAATATTTCAAGTGACATTATTCCAAATACGCATTTGCTGTTGGTTAACCGGATGCACTGTATCAGTGAACGTACCGCATGCATTTCCGTGCTCGTTGATAAGTACATCGTTTGTTTTTTCGAGATTCCGGAACAATGCACAAAGTAACTAATTTTTCAACACAAATAAGTATTATTTACACAAAAGTCATTGTGGCTATCTCATATAACTCTTTGTTAATTTGGGACTGATAGCAACGGCAACGGAATCTCAATATTCGAAATCTAGACTTGAAAATTTTTCAAATCCTAGTGAAGTTGTTTAGCAATTTAAATTGTGAAGAGTTGCGATACGGATAGTTTTCTTCTTCTTTATCATAAATTTTATAATAAATAAGTTCATGAAGGCACGCGAGTTTGAGAAAAAATTATGAACAACAAAAACTCCATTTTCGAAAATAAATCTTCGACTCTAATTTTTTATACAAAAATTCAATTTGAATGTATTGCCCCTCCATCCACTAACATGAACAAGGTCAAATGTTGTACAAAAAAAAAAGCAGCGCCGTCAAGAGAGAATATTTAGTAGCCAAGTAAAATATGCAATTCGGTAATCATCAATGGCAGCATATTTCGAAGTCTAAAGATGGTCATATACTAAAACTTTTCGAAATACACTTGCTACTTGCAAAGTAGGCATTGCGTAACGCGCTTTTGCCGGCAGCAGACAGACAAGCAGGCAGTAGCGGAGTGCGAGCGAGCGGAAGAAGGTGTGCGCGCGTGCAGTAGTCGATTCCATGCAAATTTTGCTGGTATAGAGTCGTTCGCACGGTATAGCTCGCGCGTCGGGGGCTATCGGAACAAGTCTATTTACGAGAAAGAAAGAGAGAGAGCGTATGTGTGTGTGTGTTCGTTATGTGCGCGAGATATTGAGCAGAACGCGCACCTCAACGCCAGTCGATAAGGATGCGGCTGGGAATGTTCATACGGTGCTGCTGGCGCCGTGGTCTGCCGATATTGCAAATATAAGCAGATCATTGCCGCTCTTCGCTGGATTATATTGACCGACAGCGACACTCTTCCACCTGGTAAGGAATATTTCAATATCCACCGTGCCTAGTATAAAAATATTTCGATATTCATAACCTTGAGCAATAAGAAATGCCAACTAGATTAAAATGTAAATATATATCGTGTACGACAATGCTTTCCGAATAATCAACTTAACATTAGCACCGAATTCTGGCAAATTTTCTCCAAAACGTATGTATTGTTGCCGCAGAGCACAGTGGAGCCGTAATAAAATTAAACGGAATGCGACAAAAAGCATAAACGCGGGGCACGTACATAGAGCCGAGCGTATATAGCGCGGAGCTTTTGAAATTCGCCACTCGCGAATTTGGAAGAGCCAGGCAGGGCTAATTTTGCACGCGGAGCGAGAGCCCCTGCGAGAGCTAACTCGAGCGCGGAAGGATCGCAATTTAGAGCGCGCACGACGAATTTGCATTCTTGACCGCCATTCGCGCGCGAGCAACCCGTTATATAGTTGAGAGATGCGCGCCGACCATCAGCCGAGAGAGAGGCTGTGTAAACGCATCGGTTTGTAACGTTTGATTGGAAGATGGAATGCGGCCTTGTTCCTACAATGTCTTTTCTCCTCTCTCTCTCTTTTTTTCGAACATACGTTTGGTTTGAATAATTCAATTTAGCTTGAACAATTTTGCTTCTTTTTTTCCCCTTTAGCATGGAAATTGGGTTGAAAGTCGCTGATGAATTTCTGACGGGAATTTAAATTAAACGCTGCTCTAGTTTCGAGTACAACGTTACGTACGTACGCGATAAGAGTAGTTCGGTATTTTTTTCCTGCTAACGAACACTCGTAACTTTGAAACATCCGACGATGTTAGGAAGAAAAAAAAGAATGGAATATCATTGGAGTTATATATCATCCGCGAAGAAACGACAAAATGATCTCAAGCCGCGCTCCGGTTGAATATTTAAAACCAGGGAAGATAGTTGAAGTTGGTAATGAAATTTGGGAGTGAGCCGTAATAAAACACTAGAACCGCAGGTAGGTAAAGGTTAGCTGGTGGCAGAGAGCCGCACATCGACCCGACACCGTGCTCTAAAATTCTCTGCTTCTCTCACTCTCTCTCTCTCTCTCTCTCTCTCTCTCTCTCATCCAAAATCCAGAGCGGTGGCAGGACACGGGGCTAATTTGCCCTCGTTAGCGTGTGACTGCAGGGGCTCCTCGTTATACGACGAGAGCGAGAGCAAGAGCGAGCTAGCACCGCCTCGTGTTAATTACACTTACACGCTGTCCGAACGCCAAGCGAGATAATGTATCAGCGCTCCTAAACGCCCGAGTAAGTGCCATCCTCGCTTTCTCTCTCTCTCTCTCTCTCTCCTCGCGCGCGTAGGTACGCAAAAACGACGACAATGCGCGCGACGAGAATTGAGCTTGGCTAGTTTACGGACTTCGACTCGTAGTGTATATTTCTACTAGCAGCATTGTTTGTTTAATATTAACTAGAGCAGAAACTTACCTCTAATGATTCCGACTACTATCAAAGTTCATTCTGCCCTGTGTTATGTATCAAACTCACCTGTAACAAACGAACAAAAAAGCCACAATTATTAACAATGAATAATATTGGGTAAAATTCAACGTATCATATAAATTTGTTGGAAAATGCATTCCAAAGTCGGCGAATTTTCAGTAAATTTTCACGAAACAATGATCTCATTCGAAATAAAATTCGCGCATAAGCGACGAGGCAAAGCGGCTTTCGCGCGAAAAAGTTTCTCGTGCTGCACACAAACCAACAACTGCAACGCGCCACTGTCTTTCTCTCTTTCTCCCTCTTTCTCATTCTTTTCTTACTCACGCTCAAGCGCGAACGTACTGGCACTCCAGCGAAATTCTTGCCGGGGATTTACTTGTATTTTATTCAGGCACTTTATTCGGAGAACTTGTCACTGCTTTACATTTCCATCGGTCGATGAGCGCGCACCGAGCGAGAGCATAGAATGCAAGCCAACTACAACAGCAAAATAAAAGCTACAAAACTTCTTTTGCATTATGCCTCCCCCGGCTGTACTCATTTTATTTGAGCTTATTATTCATTCTCCCGCAATGTACCTGATTAAAACCATGCTCCAATTTTTTTCGTTATTCTTATCAAACTCTTCAACGTAAACTGGTTTGTTTTATCTTGCTGCAGTATTTCGAAAGCTCATGTTATTTTATCGCCCAGCACGTAAAAGCTGCGATAAGAAAATCTATAATAAAAACACTGCTCTATATTTTCAAAAGCCGCACAACAACCACGAGAATGAATGATTTTTCATGAAATTCTGCAAGAAAACTGGCAACGTAATAGCGCTGAAATTAATAACAATAAAAATCCCATTATCCGATCTCTCGTCGCGGTTGCGGCAAAGGGAGAGCGCGTCGGAGATATGGCGAAATATATGGGAATACTCTGTCGGGGAGGAGTGGAGGAAAAAAAAAAGAAGAGGTAAGTAGAGAAGGCAAGGAAGGCGAGGGCATCTGGCAGGCTGCCGGCTATTTCTATATCCGGCGGGCGTACATAGCACGCGCCATCAGCGCAGCCAACCCTTTTCCAGCTTCCAGCACCACCACCCCGTCGGCCGCAGAGCCGCGAAAATCTTTCTTCGTCCACTTTGCGCGCGTCGGCCAGAGAGAGAAGCGTCTGCTGCCGACGACTCGTCTCTGGCTCTCTCGGAGCTCTTTGATCTGCAGACTTTTCGGCCTCTCGCGAACTACTCGCGGCTTTAGCGCCGCTAGATTGAAAAATGATGGCTTGAATTTGATTGAAAGCTCACCTCTCTCTCACCTTTTTTTTCTTTCTCTCTCTGTCTCTCGCGCCCCATTGCGTAACATCCTCTTTACCGAGCTTTTATTGCCTCTAACGTTAATTGGATCCTTTGTGCTTGCAGTATGTGTGTGTAATGGAACTCTCACATAGTCCTTTATTTTACATAGAAGCTCGCGAGCTTTACATGGGCACGGTTAATTAGAATATTCAATGTATACATTGAAATGCATATATAGGATATTCACGTTGGAAATGTTTGATCGAAGAACATCACACTGCACGAGAGCTTCATTAATTTCAAATATGTGTTCTACTGTGGCGAAGTGAATGTTTTGTACAATGAAATACAGCAATTTGAGGAGATAATTATGGATATTTACGTCCAGCGACGCGAGGACTGAATAAAAAAAAATCGTTGAAAAAGAAGCATCAGAAGTAATCACTCACGTCGCTTACAAATCGAGACTACGATTAAAACTCGGCGCGTACATAGCAAAATGATACACACAAGTGGAAAAGCCATTAGAGGGGGATAACTTAAGTAGGAAGATGTGTCGGTCGCGTTTTTTGCTGCGTTTGCAGCGCGCGAGCGTAGTAACGTTATAGCTCATTTCTCGGAGCCAGCGGTATTTTCATTGCATTCTTTGTCACCACTTGAGGTAATCGCGTAATTCGCGCAATTTGCCGGCCTCTTACATGCGGCTCGCTCACACGCGCCGCCATAGCTGCCGTCGCCGCGGACCTACAGCTATGCATCTTCACACCAGTCTGACAAGTATAAAATTATTTCATAAAACACAAAGTGTCTATTTGGAATTGGCCGCCGCGAGCTACGTACGATGGCACTTTAACGACGAGTGCATTGAAAAGTGAATGCAATGTATCCGCCTGGACATAATATTTTTAATTAACCGCACGGGGGAAGGGAGGCGAGGGGATGATTCGTAAATTCCTGAGGAGCGTGCGTCTCAAGGACGCGCGTACGTCCCTCGGCGCTGCGGTCGCTAAATGGATTCGCGTCAGTCCTGAATGCGCCAGCCCTTGGGAAAGTTAACCCCTTGGCTGCTGCTGCCCCCTCCGAACAAAGTCTGCGCAATGACGCCTGTAATTTCGTTTCGAGAGGCTCGCTCGCTCTCCCTCCCTCTCTTTATCCAGCTTTCGCCGAGAGTTGAGAAACGCGTCCCCCGGTGCAGGTGTGTAAGGACTCCCCGCTATTGGCTTGTTCAGACGCTTTTTCCGTCTCTCTATTGTGAGGATCTTACGAGGGACCAGCTTATTAACCGGGCTTTATGAAGACGAAACGCTTTTTGTTGGCGGAAACAAATTTTCTTGTTTTCATTAAATAACCTTTTTCGTTCGGTTTGCTAAATTCGCTTACTCTAGTACGAATTTACAAACTTTTTCAGATAATCGCTAATCTACATTCATCAAGTTATTTTGTACCCACGTCTGCTCGTAAAAATCATTATTGTCGTAGCTGCAATCCACTTATCAAAGGAATTGCGCGTAAAAGCCTGGCACACGCATTTAGGCCATGAGGCTATGCATTAACGGAGCGAGAGAGGGATGAGTTGGTGCCCCTCGCGCCTTATTAAACAATCAAACACACGAGTCGAGTGGAACGCTGGAGAATTGCGAATTCTCGTAGTCGTCGTATATACAGTGTCTTTGCCGGGAAACGGCCAACAATTAAGCATCTCGTTAGCGCGCCTCGTATAACTTCAGCTCGCTCTCTCATTCCGAATGTCGACAGTTGTTCGAAATTATGCACTACCGCTTGCTTGCTCGCTCGCTCGTTCACTGCGTTGTACTCATTAGTTGTCTGTCATGATAATGCTTTTGATGAGTTTGTAACTGTTGGCTTTTGCTAAGCAATGACGCGGATAAATTATTACATACCAACAAACGTTTAAATGCGGATTTCAAATCCATACAACTTCTTCTATTTTTCATGTGTTTTCTTTTGCATACAGTAGAGTATCGCTTTTATATCGTGTAAACTGGAATTCTGAATTGACGCGGAGACGCGTTCAACTCGTCGTCCTTTCAGTCGCATTTTCAATGCAACACAGCATCGCGCGCGCGACTCAAAAAGTGTGTGAGCGAAGCATGAAATGGGTGCAAAGACCGAGACGATCCTTTCTCGAGTCGCGCAGCTTACTATAACAGTCGCTGCGCCGCGCGAACGGAGCAGTTACACGCGCAGTGAAAGGTATATTCAACGCAGCTGATATTTACAAGTGAACAGTTAAGCCAGACACTATTTTCAAAGTTTCCGACTTTGCTGGCCTCTAAATAGAGACGCGTCAGTCGCGTGTTTTTAGTATACGAGAAAGGATTACGTACTGTGCTTTATAGAGTTCTTTTATGTTTAATTGAGTTCTCATAAAAAATTACGTATACCGAGGAGAATTCTTGGTAAGTTGAAACTTTATGATCGAAATTCATTTTGATTACACAAGCTTCTTTGCAAAAATTAAAAATTATATATTCTCTCGATATTATTACTTTGCTGATAGGATTAGAACTACATTCAAGACTTCAAGGAAAACTTCCAGAATTGAGTAATAATTTGCATTTTCCCTATATCTATATAGAATATATGCAACATTTAAGCGGATTGACATAATTATAAAGTCCTGCAAATATTTCAGAGTTAAAAGCGAATTCATCAAAGTCACATTTAAAGTCTGAAAATTCATTTGTCAGTCGCCAGAAAAAAAAAAGCTCCGACGTTGTTTCCCAGTGATAGTACTAAAAGCATGCATCCTCAAGCGCGAATCCAGTTGTGCATGTACATGTCGCGCGAACTTGATGTAGCGAAAAACCAGCTCGGTAAGTGGGATCTCGACTGGTCCAGCGAGCACACACAGCAGCGCGCTGCGATCCTCGCGCACCGGGCGGCTCTTAGGGGGCCCACGTGTTCCCGCTTTACTTTGCGCAAGGCAAGCGAGCGGCAGCTTCGCATGCGCGCCTCCAATATTCCACCTACAGTACGTCCTCGTTGCCCTGCCGCTTGGCGCTTTTTCCTCCTGCTAGCAGCGGAAGATCCACCGTCGAAGATAGTCACGGCTCTACTCTCTGCCCCGCTCTCGCTCTCTTTCCTCGTATAACACTGCACCGAGCTCTGCACGCACGCTGCAACTGCACAGGTGAGTCTTCTTCGACAGACTACTTACTTTTTTCCTCTCTCCCCATTGCGTCTCGAGCGGTGATGTAATTAAAGGCTCGCTTAAATGCGTTGCAATTGCGCAAAGCGTTTTCGTTTAATTAGCAAGAAGTGCGCCCGAAGCTCGCGCTCCCGAGTGTTTTTTTTATTATTATTAATAAACATCAGCCACCGGTAAGTGCTACTGTTGCTGCTGATGCAAACAATTGAAAATGAGGGGTTGCGGCGCATGCGTGCTCTCGCGCAGCCCCTCGAATGATAAAGCAGAGCGTTCTCTTGCATCAGAATTTCATAAGATTATATACTAGGATATACCTATTAACTCGCGATAACTTCATTAAACGCTCTCATTGTTCCGCAGCGAGAGCAAATTTAAACGTCCCCTCCTGCAATTATTTTCATTACCCTTCAGTGTGGCATATCGTGCGATTGGCCGTTGTTCATATATTATGATGCAACCTTTTAAATCTCAATCCGCAAAATCTCATTACAATGGGTTTCGCTTGCGCACACGCGGTCAGCCGTCGAGAGAGTGAGAGAGAGAGAGAGAGAGGAGCGCGAGATTCGATTTATCGCCCGGGCGTAATTACGTATTCACGCGCCAAAGCAGCCAGCAGCGCGAGGAGAGAGAAAGAGAAAGAAGGACGGACAGCTGCACGCGCGCACGGCCTCCTCCTGACAGCACCTACGCAAGCAAAGTACCTAACCTCCTTGCTCGAGCGTGCGAACCGCCCTCGGCGAGATCCGGTGCTTGCTGGCGCATATATGCCTATATGTATACACCAACAAGCCCGGCAAAGATGCAATACCTCAATTTTTTTTGGAGATTCGTTTATTTTAAATTCAAGCAAAACATATACGTATTTTCGTCGCGCGCAAGCGTACGTTGGATCAATAAATGCGCGCGGACACTTTAATTCATCTGATAATTGAAATGCGGCTGCACTAATATTGATATTACACAATCCCTTACCAGGTTGCATAAACAACCGCGAGCTCGATAGAAATATAGCGAAGAATGATGTAACAACTCCATTCGCGCGAGAGAGAAAGTTCAATCAGCCGCCAGTCAAACAAAAGCTTCCATCGACACGAGAGATGGAGTAGAGCCGCCCGGCGCTTGTCCTTCTTCGTCTTGCGATGACAGTTGAACTTGAACTTGGTGCGCGTGCGCTTGCGACTCCGGCAAATTCCAGCGGGAGAGAGAGAGAAAGAGAGAGAGAGAGAGAGAGAGAAAGAGACCTGTTCAATTACTCTAAGGGCCTACCAAGAGCTTTTTTTTCCCTCTCTTTTCTTGACCTTCACGGTTCTTTTTTTTTCAATTTGACGAGTTACTGAGCCGAATCTTTTCATCAGGGGACTTGACAAATAATTTATTTTATTTCTCGCGGGGGAAAGAAATTGTGTGAACTTGTGTGAAAGAAATAATCTTACGTTGGATAACAACTTTTTTTATAATTTATTATTCAATGTGAAATTTTGAAATTGGTTTGGTTAAATGTGCAATTTTATGTAACAGTTACGTAAAGATTGACTTTTGAAAAATATAATTTCAGTGTTAGATTATTTTTTTTTATGAAAATTGTGGATCGATACTATACCAAGGTTTCATACTATCTTTGCACAGCTAGGTAACACAATCACGATAATGCACGCATAATAGAGAAGCACACAGCGCGTAATCTCAGGTATAACCATAGGATTAATATAGAAGCTTTATTAATCAAACGATAATCTGTAGTACAATGGCGGTTGGTTGCACGAGCTTTAAAAATCGATACGGAGAGTTTTTGAAACGAAAATTCGAAGAATGAGTGGTTTCAATATGAGAGCATTCCAAAAGATTTAACATATGAATTCCAAAGGCAGTGATCTCACACACATACAGTCGTGCTGTGTTTCTACATCTCTGTCTCTCGCACGCTATCCCCGCCCGAGGCAGCAGCAGCGGCGGCAGCAGCATCTTTGCCGCTCTCCTCCTCCTTTCTCCGGTCGTTGCTTGGTCGCATCTTAAAGGATTTTTTTTTTAAGTCGCGACGCGACTGCTATTTCTGGCCGAGTCGAATAATCTGTTGCCTGGAGAGACGATTCCTGGGTCAGGCGAGCTGAGGCAGTTGGGGCAGTTTGTGCGCCGCGAGAGTTAACAGCCGGTCCCACGAGCTCCCACAACCTGCTCGCTCTCCCTCTTTCTCTTCCTCCTTCCTTCGCTCACCCAGTCACTCACTCACTCTTCGAGTAGCCGCGAGGATTCAAGCACTGTGTAAGCATGAGCTTTATTTTTATTCCTATTGATTTTTCTCACTGTACACACGCACACACACACACACACGCACCACTTCGTTCAGCTATTGCTCGCTTTTATTTTAATTGCCTCGCGCGTATTGATTGAGTTCTCTGCCCCGATTGTTGCAATTCGCGCCTCGTATTTTCATTTTTATACGCGTTATTTTTTTGCAATTGAAAGCGCGCAAGCGGCCTTTGCAAGCGATTCGATCAATCTGCCCGGAAATGCTTTTAATTTACACGCTTTTAACTCAATTTATCGCCGATTCAATCAACTGTTATATTGTTCTGAATAAATAATAGAAATGAAGATATTTTCGAGAGTTTGTTCGGTGAAAAAATTGATGGGTACGTTTGTTTTTATTTTCGAGACTGAAACTGAATAAATAGAGAGAGAGAGAGAGAGAGAGAGAAATAGCCGAAATCGCTGGTCAGAAGCAACCAGATGAATGGCTTTAATTTTGCAGTTGGTCGAGTAACTTAAAAACGCGATAAAAAATTACTTCATTAATCACGAGACAAATCACTCTCCCAGCAAAAAAAAAAAGAAAAAAAACCAGTATGTACTATGGCAACAAAGCTTACGCTGCAATGCCGCCTGTAAATCACCGGTAAACAAATTACACGCGCGTTTTCTCTCGTTCTCTCGGAAAAATCCGACGTCGCGCATTTTAGAACGCGTCGAATAAATAACTCATCGTCTGTGGCGCATACGCACACACGCGCGTGCGTGTGTGTGTATTTTAACGCCATTTCTCTCGCACTCACGTTGGCTTACAAATTGGCCTGACACACCAGCCGAATATCGACATTCGTCGTCGCTTCGCTTGGTAATGCGGCTTACGTGTCCTGCACCCATGGGAATTTTTGGGAGGAGAGAGAGAGAGAGAGGATGCTGTCCAGGTAAATGACGTTACGTTGGGATTTGATAGGGCTTATTATAATATTTACTGGTTATTATGGTCGAGGCGCAATTAACGCGGCATGCACTTTGCTGCCTCAACCTACAGAGCGGTTTTGCCAGTGTGATATTTTGCATGATCGCGAAAGTGTATCGAATTAATGGAAAATTTGTGCTGTTGATAAGTTGCTCGTGAATTTCGTTGTTGGCGTTACAAAACGACTGGAAAGTTGGCTGTTAATTAGGAGAAACTGCGTGAGTCAACTTGTTAATACAATCCTCATTTGTCAACAGACTATACGGCGACGATTTCCAATTAACCGTAATCAACGCCGTGAGCTTGATAAAAATCTACGAATATCCATAAGTTGATTTAAGACTATATCTTTTTTTTCCATCGCGCATCCCTGGAGCGAACAAGCTACGTGCGTAATCGCAATATAACGTTGCTGCAGCTGCTGCTGCGACTGCATGCAAGCCTAAAACAGTACTCTCGCTTTAGCTGTCAATTCCCATGAGTTTATTGGAACGCTCGCTGAGCATTGGACATCGCTTCCGCAATCTGAGAAACGCCAGAGCGATTCGCGGTCAATGTACTCTCTTGCTCGTGGAACACCCATAGTCTCTCTCTCTCTCTCTCTCTCTCTCGCTGTCTCTCTGCTGCTTCTGCTGTTGCTATGTAACGGCGATGAATATCACGAGATGGCATTCCACGCGAATGCAGAGAGAGACCTGGCCCCCTCTCCATTTTCGTCGGCCTCGACTGTCATTATATCGCTTCATCGTCATAGCTGTCGCGCCGGTTAATTGAATAAGTTAATTAATCGAGCCTCGCCAAGATATTTTAATCGTACAGTGAGACCGGTTTTTTTCTCTTCTTTCTGCAATTTTTCGAACTTATTTCTCTCATTCTCTCTCCGGAGTGGTGGCCCTTGATAAATCTGTAAGAAGTGTATTATGTACGGACGATTCAGAAAGAGAGCGAGGCAAAGGACCTCGTTATTGAATCTCTCTCTTACAATGGCTACTGTCGCGCGCGCGCACGAGAGAGAGAGAAAGAGAGTCTATAGAGCGAGAGAGAGAGCAGAGAGATGGAAATAACGAGCTCCCCGTAAAATATACACGCTCGCGACGTGTACACCAGGCCAGCTGATAGTAGATTAATGCATTCCGTGGGTAACGAGGAAATGTGCGCGCGACGATCCAGATAAAAATATATATGCTCGCGCGCTCACAGTGAGAGCGAGAGAGAGAGAGAGGAAGCGAACGATGGGATTGAGAGACGAGCGAGCGAGGTGTGTACAAGCAGCGATCGCAGCTAGCATGATAAGAACGAACGAAAGGACAAAAAAAAATGGAGTGTGACGCGCCCCAGTGTGTTTGCCGGCAATTAAGATCGAGTGAGCTGATAGATACGCAGGAGTATGACGAGTCCATATAGTCTCCCTACTCCCTCTGATGGATTAGTCGTTATTCAATTGACATTGCTTGTACATCGCGTAGAAAAGCCGCGAGTTCTTTTCTTTTTTTCAACAACAACGGCGACGACGACGACTCGCGGAATGGATGAAGCGAAGAGAGTCGGCCCCGACAATTTGTCAAACGCCCGACGCTAAGCCGCTAACTTTGGCGTCGTCGTCGTAGCTCATCACCAGCAAACGTGCGAGAGCGCGTGCAACGAGCGCGCGGAGGCCGTTATGCACGTCGCCAACTTTTATTCTCTTTTTTCCTTACTCGCGGCTTATTGTCCGCAGGTAGCGGGCTTTCAATTATACCCGCGCAGCACGCTTCATTAATAAAACGCTTTTCTTGCTCTCTTCGCCGTCTCAGATGAGGGATTCAACAGATGTACCTAGAAATTGGGTTTAATGATTATTTACGTCGCCAGCTCTTCTCTTCTTCTTCTTCTTTTTTCGCTTAGAGTTCAATTTGTCGAGTAAGATAAGAGAGAGAGGTTGAATAGAATGTTTGAGCATAGATTTACAAAGGTTTTGGCAAGCGTACATTCTCATTTCCTGATACAATCGTAATAACCCAGTAATTACATAGAGTTCTCTCTTGGAAAATATACGTACTATGTGCTCTCTCTCTCTCTCTCTCGCTGTTCTCTGTCTCGCGGCAACCTACATTTGCCTGTGCGATAAGCTATAGGCTTTTGCTGAAATTCCCAGTGCGATTCTCGTGGATAACTTTGATCGCATCAAGCCGCGACCTGGAATAGCACAGAGGGAGAGAGAGAGAGAGAGAGAGATGAGAATCTCTTTCTCGAAAGAGCTGCAAAGGGACAGATATCGGAATGCCAGTTGGCAACTGTTTGAATTTTCTGGCCAGATGGCTATCGCCATAAGCAGCAAAGAGAAAAGACTGCATAGGTGTACTTTTCTTTGCCTACATATATATCTGCCCACCATTTCATTAAAATAACCGCGGGCAAAAAAGTTGCTTGGCTGCGGCTTGCACAACCTGCCTTCGCCTCCCAGCTCGCGCGCCTAAACAAATTAATCTTTCTCTCACTCTGCGGATCGCACAATTGCCCCTCGCGCGCCAGATTAATTTTATATTAGTTTCGCTGTTGCTATTATCTCGAGTTTGTTTACAAAGCTGATTTCAAACTTTTTTCATATATGCAGACTGAGATATATGCATAAGCTCTCTCTCGGCTATACGTATATACACATAGCGGCTTTCCCTTTAATTGCAGAAAATAAAACGTTATTTACGCACAACGACGACTACGACGACGTCGAAACTTCTCCTCTCAACAGCTCGTCGTGAAGTTGCTGGAGCCCTCTCGAGCAAAAAACACTCGGTATAATTCTCCCCTTCCGCGGCGCGGCGCAGCAGCGTATCGCGAAACTTAGCGCAAACTGCTTAACTTTTTCCGGTGGTGCGCACGCCGATTTTGAAAATTTTATCGCCCTGCGGAGAAATTCGAAAGAAGGAATTTAAAATCACGAGAGAGAGAGAGGGGGGAGAAGAGAGAGTCGCGTGGCTCTGATAGCAAGTTCGCGGTTAGCCCAGTTCTCTCGACCATAAACGGCCAGATAAGGCGCGACTCTCTGTCGGAAGTTTCGCGGGCCGGAGGAGGGCATTTAAAATCCGTAAATTTTCATGAAAACGCCCTGCCCATTAGCGAGCTTTCGTATGCTCTCGACCTCCAGATATAAACTCCCCTAGTCTTATTTTAATTATAAAAAAAAGGGCTTCTCATTGAACATCTGTATAGAGAAAAAAAGTTCACCCTCTTATCTCATATCTACATGTATTAATTCAGGTAAACTCCTTTTTTTTCAAACTCTCGTGAGATTACCTTTATACTGATAATTACATCGCCCGTTTGTCTACCACTCTCGCAGTTAATCAATGATACCGCACATCAAAGTCGCGTTTTTAAAGCTTGAAAAGGAGAGAGGAAAAATAAAGCAAACAAACAAACAAACACAAGGGTAGGATTTAAAATTTTTGCGCTCACAAAGCAGCGTATCACTTGAAAGGGCCTGAAAAGCACACACATACACACACTCGGGCATAAAGCGGCGGCAAAGCCTCGGCCAAGCGAAAAGCTTGGGGTCCTTCACATTGCACCTCTTCTCTTCGTCCGTCGCTACCGCCGCCGCCGTCGTCGTCCTTGCGCGTTTCGTCAGAAATGCACTCACGAGTGCTGCTACTGCTATGGGGGAGAGAAAAAAAAATATACGAGATGAAAGTGCGCGTTGCATTTCCAGAGTGAAAGAGAGACAATCGCTCACCGAAAAAAAAAGCACGGCGTCGTAACTCCCCGAGGTATAAAAAGTGAATTGAGAGAGGAAAAAAGTTGAGCGGCAAGGAGCTACGAGAGGATTTTTCGGAGGGTAAAATTAGTTGAGAATGGAAGAGTGAGACGTAAAAAAAAGAAGAGACAGAGAGAGGAGGGAAATGACTTTTTATTCAAGGGAAATTTTGCTATTTTATTTTTTTGTAGAAAAGAATGATTGATGCTTATACGGCTCGAATATATAACATATATATGTTGCTGGGTAAGAGAGACAGTGAAGAGGCAAATACGGTGCGCGCAGCGAAATGCGTATAGCCTGTCATATAAGGCAGAGATAGCTACACACGTATAGATAAGATGCATTTGCGAGTGTGTACATAGTAGTTTTGCAGAGTCTGCGCGCCGTAGCTGCCGCCTCGTTTGTCATGCTTTTAGTTACCTCCCCTCGTACCGTCATCGTCGTCGTCGTCGTGCTAGTCGTAGTCGTCGTCTTTACGTCTGTCTTCGTTCGTTCTCGGGCGCGCGTATATAGTCAGTTTTATGCGTTACTGCTGTTGCTGCGCAAACTTATGTATGCGCGTCTCAAAGAGTCACTTCAACGCCATGCCGAACAACGTTCTGTCAATTTCTGCGCGTGATGCAATTGTTACTTTCAAACAACCATTTCAATTTCTTACAGCCTTCTACTTTATTACTAAAGTTGAGCGATTCCGCAAAAGCAGAAAATCATTAAACATTCTGTAAGCACGCTACTCCCTATACCCCTGCAAAGTCTCAAGACGAGTTTGTGTGTTTTTCGAAAGGAGATATGCTTTTTAATCGAAATGGGACAATGCGCCTTTGAACCTTATATATGTATATGCTCCACATCTGGAAGGTCGTCCCTCGCGCGCGCGTTTGATTTTAATCGAGAGTCTGGCGCTCTTTCTCTGGCTGCATTCATAGTAGACCGGAGCCCAAGAAAATCCGTGGAAACTCTATTGACGCTGGCCATTGAAAATAGCATTGGCAGTGTTGTGTATAGAAGGCGGGACTTTGCGAATTGCCGGGAAAGCGAAATTTTTCGCGATTTCTCGAAGTCAGCGGGAATTGCCGGGAATGCGAGAATTTTTCACCCAATTCCTTCTGTACACAACGCTGCCAATGCTATTTTTTGTGGCCAGAGCCAATTGAGTTTCCACGGATTTTCTTAGGCCCCGGTCTACTATGAATGCAGCCTCTCTCTCTCTCACTCGCTCGTTAGCAGCGAAAGTAACACGAGTAGCGACTCTCAGAAGACGTTAACGACGTCTCGACGGCGACGACGACGACGACGACGATAGATCGAGCGACAGTAGTAGCAGAGTCTCTCTCTCTTTCTGTGTCGGTGCTGCTAAGGCCGTAATAACGCGCGAATCTCGCGCCGCGTTTGATGTCGGCTCGCGTAACGCTCGCTCCCACAGAGAGATGTTCCTCTTTGATTTTTACGAGTGTGCCACTGTATACACACCACACACATACTCTGCATGCAGCCACGATAATTAATGGCTTTAGCCGTGCGATGCACCTGTATTCGTCCTTTTTTTCTTGCCAACGCGCACTCGACCACTGCCGCTTCTCTTTATTTCTTCTCTCTTCGAATTCTCGACTGATGCCGGGTGTTTGATGCGCGTGTAAGTTCGCTCGATTAGTCGTGGGTGGTGTGAGTTGTACGCGTTTCGGTTTGTGATTTGAGAATGGCATTTGAGAATATTTTTTCATAGGAAATAGGCAGGAGGTGCAGAAGATTAACTACAAAAAAAAGAAGGAATTTCGCAAAGATTTTGGCAAGAGCGTTCTCAAAATTGTCTACTCAAACAACGATCTAAAAGCTATTAGCCTTAATAATTTTCGGATCCTAGGTCTTTTTCAAGGAAAATTAATCGTTTTCGAATCGCGCGACCTTGCCAATTAAAATTGCAAAGTTTTGCTGAGAACTCGACGGTTCTCTTGAATTTCATGACGAAAAAATGAAATTTTGACTGAACCAATAAATACACCAACAAAGCATCACATAGTTTTCTATGGAAAGAAGAAAAAGTTAACGACAGCTTAGAAAGTGAGCGGCCAGCTGCTGTGAGCGTCGTGAAAATCACATACTCGCTCGTTTAAACACAAAATCCCCCAATAAATCAGCTAATAAATATTGTCCCACCTATATACCCTGTCTCGGCGTTATAGCTAGCTACAGCAGTGGCAGCAACGGCAACGTTGGCGTATCCTCTTTCCTGTCTAACGCGTCCTTTGTCGGCGTATTAGGCTTGCACCCGATACAACCTAATTAACGCCTCTCACGTGCTCTCTCTCTCTCTCTCTCTCTCTCTCTCTCGCTCGCGCGCGCGCGCGCAGCCTATTATTTTCACCCGATATAGTCGAGAGGCCCATGATGTAATTATATATCCATTCCCGGCTTTTGATGCGGCTTTAATCCAATTGGATTTGCCCGGGAGAGAGACGCAGGCTAGTTTTCTTCGGGGTAGGATTTTCCGATGCAGCTAACGACGGCTATTACTCGCTCGCTGCCGCCGTTGCTGCGGCTGATCGATTGCTTTCAAGTCTTCGTTTACTCAGCTCCAATAAGATAGTGGTTAGTCGAACGAAATCCAATTGATAACTTCATCCAACTTGTTATTTCAATTGTTTGCCAAAGCCAACGTACTTGCGCGTAAGCTGATTTATTTGCTTGCAGCTGCTCATTACGCTGTTAACCAAAATATAGCCTACTACTTTCTCCCTGCATCGATATATATAAATACTTTTCCATTGATCAGCCAGTTACCGAGAATTCGGCACCTCTCCATCATGTTATATACTCCAACCGTGGCCCCTGTAATTTTTTTGCAACCATACCAATTGTCTCGCCGATACTCGTACGATATATATACTTTTATTCCGCTTGAATGCGACCCACAAATCTCGCACTAACGAGCACGAAAGGGTATACGCGTGCGTATGTAAGCGGAAGGCGTTGGCGGCAGGCGGATTCGACAGGTGGTAAGAGCGTCAGGTGCGCGAGTACTTCGCAGAAAAATCGCGGCCGACGTTTTTTGCACGTTACTACTGGGTCAAAAATCTGGCAGCCTGCAAGGTGCTGCAATTGATCCGGGGGATGGGGGCTTTTGTTTCGTCGGACGCTCAAGTGCGGTAGCAAGACGTATTTTGAAAGCAGTTTATTTCTTTAAACTTTCCACTACACCTCTTATGTATAGCATGTAAAGTGCAAAAATAAAGCAGACACAGTGTTCTCGGGTTGATAGGCAGTGCTGTGTTTTTTTTTTTCGCAGAACCACCGAGAAATAGCTTTCGCAGCCAAAACAGCGACGCGAAGCGATGCAAATCGTCGGAAATAACCTGGACAAAACGAGTCCCGTGCCGTTGTCTTTTCGGCCAGCGAGCGGAAATGAACTCTCGGCACAGAAAGAGAGACAGAGAGGAGTTGGATTAAGGCCGCGACGAGTTAATCCCAAGCAAAACGAAACTGGCGAATATCGATCTATCGGTGATTCAGAGTGTCCTGAACTATAATTAAATTCCTCGTTTTTCGGATGGATTTCGGGTAGCGAGCGAGCAAGCGATCTTGGCTAATTTATTACCTTGTACGATCCCCCTTGCTCGCTCGGTAAACCCAAGCCTCGGTCTTTTTTATTTTTTTTTTCAAAGCGGTGTAATTTTTTTTCCTCCACTCCCCCTGTGATTTCGAGTGATTGGATAAGGCGGTTTTCGATGTTTAAATCTAATCGAATGATTGTAATTGTCCTTTTCCGGTTTTATTTCAAAGTTTACTCTTTATAGTATTTTACTAGTCGCGGCCCGCGTAAACGAGGATAGCTGTAACGTAACTGCGCTGTCGGGCAAAAAGCTCAATTGACGTCGAGAGAGTATACTTAAGAAGTGGAAAGCCGCGTCGTAAAAATTAAAATATCAGCTAATGAGAGCTGCGAAATTGACGTGTAACAGAGATAATCTCGAGCAAGCGCTCGGCAACAAGCGCATCTAAAAGCCCGAAAAACTGCATGAAAAGCACGGCATTAAAAAATCGCCCGTAAAAAGGCCGCCTCCGCGAAAACAAAGGTGATGGTAAAGGCAAAAAAAAAAAAAAAAAAAAAAAAAAAAAACAAAAAAAAAGAAAGAAGAGAAACATAACAACGAAACCGCACCTTCTCTCTCTCTCTCTCTCTCTCTCTCTCTCTCGGTGCTCGCGCGGGATAATAAAGCACGCTCGCGGTGCAGCTGGCCCCCCTCTCTCTCTCGCTCTTCGCGTTTTCTTAGCTTCCTCTCGGGGGCCCCCGGTTACACGCGTATTAGCGGGCCTTAATAGCCCCAACGTCGTCGTCCTTTAAATTGGGCTATCGCTGCTGCTGCTTCTTCTTCTCTTCCACGTTGTTGCTGTTTTTTTTTAATTCTTTTACAGAGCCGCTGGATATTTTCTTGCGCTCGCGCGCTTTTTTTTTTATGGCGGCTTTTTATTTGGCGTTGAAAATTGCCTCGTTTTATCCGACTACTACTGTTTTAGAGCTTTAAGCCGCACGAGCTCTGGCTGTTTGCCTCGTAAACACCTAATATATCTCGAGGTAACGAGGATGTCGGTGGATGCGATATGTCTGTAGGTGAGAGAGTCGCTCTGCTGCGCTCTGCTCTGCCGTGCGCTTGCGAGTATTCTACCGCCTGGGGTTTGTTTGTTGGGCTACGATTATGTGAGAGCACTAAGAGTTAATTACTAAAAGCTCGCCTCTCGCCATCATTTCCAACCACGAATTACTTCCTTTTCAGCTCTAATTCGCCATTATTTCATCGCTAGGAATCTCGGCAAAATTCAAGTTTAAATTTTTCATCGATCAAATTCACGCTGTACATCGATCAAAGATGTGGTTCCATTGTAAATTGAATAATTCAAAAATTAGTTCCTCGCATCAATCCACTGCAGTGCACGCAAGGCCAAACAATTGTACAATTCAAAGTGGGAAGAGATGTGTGTGTATGTGTGTGTACGGGTGTACGAGCCTCCGGGAGAAAATGATTTTTCAGACTGGCTTAATTAAAACGCACGCCAGCTCAGCTCGCATCTTCCTTGGGGTTTTGTTGTTGTTGTTGTTGTTGCTGTTGTTATGAGCACAGCACACATACAGAGAGTTCATGTGCCGTCTTAAAACCCGTGAGTTTGCACTTTATCTCTTTCTGGTCTGCATATACGTATATACATATACACATATATAGGCGATGGTTAATAACGATTCCTTTGTTGCGCCGGTGCACGTATAATAAGGCTGCGGGCCCGAGGGATCGACACGGGGCCCGGGAATTCGCTGTGAAGAATGAGGAATCGCGCGCATTCACTGAGCTCTCTGCCTGCCCGCGGCTCCTCACTCTCTCTCTCTCTCTCTCTCTCTCTCTCTCTCTCTCTCTCTCTCTCTCTCTCTCTCTCGCTGCCTCATGATTTTTTTCGTGACGCTGCAAGGTGCATTGCACTTGTTCTTTCACCTTTCAAACTTGGCTTTTTCATGCAGCCAAGATAACTGTTCAATTGCCGTGATTTACTGTTTCGTCTATTATGCTTCACTGACTGACCTTTAGTCGCGTGCATCGCCATCAATCAAATTCTATTTCACGCTGGCATTTTGTCACGTCACGCTGTGAAATTATGACAATTTTTCGAATGGATCGAGTTTAAAAATCGCAATTTTTTTCGCGACCTACATGTGAAATGGGTTATCTGGATTTACAGATGAAAACCGGATATACGATATTTTGTAAATTGCATTATTTATAGGTTTGAAATTTGTCAACATCATCTGTATTTGAAATAAATTCAAATTTAATGGACATTGACAAAACTACAAAATTGGACATCTTTGTGATTGGGTCACCGATATCAATTATTTTCAACGGGCTGTCAAGCATCGATGAATATATCCATTCTAACATGATGTCATTTCGAAAATATCTTCCTGCTCGATTATTTACAATGGTTCCGAAAATATCAGTTACCCCAGCTCTCTATTCAGCAATAGAGAGAGAGATGGGGAAAAAATCAGTAGTACAAGTCGAGTAGGTCAGACACAAGTCACACGCTATAGAGTCAGCTGTATCCGTTACTCGTATAAAGGCGCAAAAACCAGCAGCAGCAGCAGCAGCAGAGGCGTGCATCATGTATAAAGCGGTCAACGTCAGTTGGGTTCTCCTGCTCTTTCTTTCTCTCTATGGACTCTTACAAAAGCCTGCTGCGCGTGCAAATAGAGCGTCGTATTGTGCAGCAAGAATGTATCTATAAGGTGGCGTGCTGCTGCTGCTGCCGCCGCCACGCCGTTGCTGCAGGAGTCGTGACCGATGGCAAGATTTAACGAGAGTACCGCACAGAGGAGAGCAAGAGAGAAAGAACCGATGGAGATATCGCCGTGAGCTGCTGCTGCTATACAGCAAAACAAGCAAGCATAGAGATGAGTTCGGAGGTCACTGATTTTATAGCGGATAGAGCAGGAGCTTTCTAACAATCATATTCTCTGCGAGGAAAACGCTGAACTCCGTGAAAGTTTTTGACATTTGCGTGCGTGGCGTAGCTTTCCAAGCGATAACGATCGTTGACCGAAGATTAAAAGTTCAACCTTTTCCGCATGAGTTGCGCGCAGCCATTAAGCTACCCCCATGCGACCTTCGGAAGAAATAGAGAGACAAAGCAGCCTCGGAGCAAACAAGAAAAGCGCGACGTCTTAAAGGCCGTGGGGATAAGATTCACGACGGAGATTGCGCTCCTCTTTTTTTTCCTCTCTCGCTCCGAAATAAAAAAAAAGTACACGCGAGAGAGGGACTTTCGGCGCCAGAGCGAACTATAGTTGCTCGCACGAGATGATTTACCGGCCTGAGATAGGCATCGTCGTCGCTTTCGGGAATATGAAAAGTTCTGCGAGTGCGCCGTGAAATCGCACGGAGGAGGAGGAGGAGGAGGAGGAGCAGGAGGTGGATTTTGCACGCAGGTGGATAAACAAAGCCGCGCGTGTCGTGACGAGGTGTCGAGGGCGGACACGCTCTTTCTACTCTGTGATGACTTTCTGACGCGCTTGACTGATGTGCGCGCGCGCGCCTTTCGCGAGAGGTCGTGCAGCTTGCTCGGCTTTGGCCTACAAAACTCCTTTCTTGTCATCTGTTTTTTTTCTTCGTTTTTTGACTGATCTACCGTGATGATTAAACAGAAATTCCTGTCGTTGAAGTCTTTCATTGAAATATTTGATAATTTAAATGCAAACACATAGAACATATTTGTGCGTTGCACGAGAGAATTCAACATGCAATACACGAACTGGATTAATGATTGATCGATTCACGTGTACATCGTAATATTATTTATAAAATTACAATAAAATTGTGATTCTCGCAATCAGAGTATCGAATTATTTCGATCGTACATTTGATTCAATACGAAGCATTTCAATTGTCATATTATATCACAATCAGACCGAGTGTAATTTCAATATTTACAGTTTAATAATTGAAGATCTCACGAATAACTTAACTATTATGAAATTGTTGATATTACATTTCTATCACCCAGCATGTGAGTTTTCATTAATTTGTTCAAACGCAATCTCATTAATTGATACATCGTTTCTTAAGCCGATCTGTACCAATACAAAAGCCGGAACACAATCTAGCCCCAAAGGTATAAGCTTTAATAACGCTTTATTAATCCATCGAGCTTTCCGAAAGTGCGGCCGGAAAAAATATATAATAATCTGGAGGCAACGTGCCGAGCAGCGTGCAGCGTAGACCCGAGCTTCGTACATTTATCCACTTTATTTCCCCTCGGTCTCGTGACGGGAGCAGCAGTAGCAACAGTATCATCCTCGATCGCCCGAAATTTATAGAGTATTTAACGCTTCCGCGTTTGATTAAGTCGTAATTTCATTAGCCAGCGGAGAGAGTCGGAGAGACGAAGCGAGTATTCGTCCGAGAATTTCATAGTCGCGTTTATGGCTTTATTGGAAATCAATGCCAGTCATAAATAAAAGCGACTATGGCGATTTATCGTTGAGCGTATTAATGCGCGTGTTCGTTTCTCGCGCGCAGATCGGACACCGAGATGATGCCGCCGCCGCCTCGGAAGTATTTTTTTTTTTACTTCGATCGTATTTAAATACATGCAGTTTGTAAGACACCGTATCCTTTTGTAGACTGCTTTGGACGCGGTAAATCAAGGCTTATGTCCCTTGGTGACTCTGGTCAGAAAAACTTTTTGTTTTTGTTGCGCGGCACACACGACGCAACGAGCGAGGACCTTAATATTTGTCGGCGAGGATTTGTCGTTTTGTAATCATCGCGGTAAATGAATAACTCGATCAACCAGGTCTAAATCATTTTTGAAAAAATTTCGGGAATTCCATCAGTTAATTTCCACAGGGGTCAGCGCAAACACTATATCAAACATTATCTCGCTGTCGATCGCAAGAAAAATAGAGTGTCCCGCATTCGGCACAGAAATAAATATATATGTATAGCTCGGGCATTTGCGCAAATTAACGATCACGGGCTTTTCTCTATAATCTCATTGGGCGCGCTCTCAAAATCCTTGATTTACAATCACGCAAAGTAAAAAAAAAAAATAGTTTGAACAGCTACGTCTCGTGAAGTAGAGAGGAAGACACAGCGAGTATAATCTCATTGTGCAATGAGAAGGAAAAGAAGCGTGGGCAGTGAATCCGTGGGCAGCGGTGGTGTGACTTACGCAAAGGGCCCTGGACTGGAAAGAGAAAGAGAGAGGGAAAGAGAGAGAGAGAGAGAGAGAGAGAAGAACCCTTTATCGCATTAACGCTCCCTCCTCGCAAACGACGACTTATACGGCTATCTTGCCTTACTCGTTTTGCGCTTATTGTTTGAAATTGATTGACAGCCTGATTGTTTCCCCCGACGATCGGGATGATACTTTCTCTCGAGTTACCCGAGGAAACGATTCACTCGCTGATATTCAAATTATTATTAAATTCGAAACCGTACTGTTTTCTCTCTGGCTTCTTTTTTAAAATTAAATGATCATCGAGAAAAATATTTGAAACACTGGAATTATATAATTAAAAAACATCATTATATTATTTTAAAAAGATAATTATTGTCTTTTCACAAATTATGTCAATTTAACAGACTCAAAAGATGACTTTCCGATGCGACATTTCTTTGAAGCGTCTAACTTGCAGAGAAACGCCTCTTTTCAATATCGAATATTGTAGTTCGCAGAAAAACCTATTGGCTAAGGCAGAGTAAAAGAGAGATGACATTGGCGTATTAAAGTATTAATATCATTCAACGTGCGTGCATATAATCCGACGTCACGGCTGTGGCTTCCTTGCTCGAGATTTGCGTTGGGGTGTATCGCGATACTTTGCGGGTGAGACGCGCATTAAGCGGATCATATCATTCGTCAAAGGCTACAGTATGTAGAAGGCACAAAAAGTGCATCATTGTAGGATCGGAAAGGAGAAAAAAACTCAGGAAATATTGGGGAATTTTTAATTTACCGAGGAGGAGAGCCAGAGCATACTCGATAATCTACATTTCATAAACGTCTTTAATAACCCATCCCGCTGGTATTTTTGCTCAAACAAAGCAGCATAAGGATCAGATGTGCCGGAGGGCATGGGACGACGTTGCCGCGGCTGCTGCATCATATTCGTGCCGAACGGAAGAGAGAAAAAAAGGATCGGCCTTGTCAACGTAACAATGCACGACGACGCCCCCGAGGTCGCTATCGGAAATCACTTTCGTCCTCGGGGCCCCTCACCGGAGAATAAAGCTGCTGCACGAGCATAACCTACGTACACCGCACCAAGCGAATGAGAGAGAGAGAGAGAGAGAGAGAGAAAGAGCATATCGGCCCTTGAGATCGCGAGACCCAGTGCATAACTCGCCCGAGCGCGCTCTCGTTTGACCGTTGTTCCCTCGGTGTTTAGCCGCAGCATCTCTCTGCGCCTTTTTTCCCAAGCCAACTGTTTAATTTACGGTTCAGCTTGTGCTTCCTTTTTTTTTTCTCGTCTTGCTACGATAGCATATTAAATGAGCAAGTGTTGTCGACCGATATTCGTCAAGTTTGGGGGGAAACGAGTGATCATATACTGCGAACAAATCTATATGAAACACGAACGGTTAGATGCACGAACTAATATTGTGTTGTTTCGCCAACAAAAGGTCTAATCAGCTTGAGAAACTGGGTTAATTGATGGAAAAGCAAGTATATATAGAGATCGTCACGAAACATACATAAACATAGAAGAGGAGCTGCAGCTAGCGCGCGTGGAATTCGCGCCTCGTTATAATAATCCAGCGTCGTCGTCGTCGACGACGACGACGTCGTGGCAGCGCCTCTTCGGCAGATCCGCGCGCGCCCGCGAGAGAGAGAGAGAGAGAGAGAGACTCTAACTAAGCACATTTGTTAGAGCTCTACTAGCTTGCGAGAGCGCATTTATGATGCGACGTGTATCGCGCGCGCAGCACGTCTTGTTAGTCGCGGCTACGAGATGTCCTCGTTATCGCGGCGTGGGCGCGAGGGCAAAACCAAGGGTGGAGCACACTCACAAAGGATCTAATGTTGCTGCTGATGATGATGCGGCGTCGACGAGAGTACTGCAGCTGGTAATTGAAATTTGAACGTAAAGTTTTGTGGGCTCATTGTCTGCTTGCGCACAGATCGATTATTCGCCTTCCGCCTGGTGCATATTTCAATTCCCACTTCTATAGCTTCGCGCCTACGGTCGTTTTTGTGAAATGTTGTATTGATCGTTCGATTTTATTACTCTGCATAATGTGCCATAACGAAATTTTAAGACTTGCTATTTTATGTCGCGTGGGCACGCGGAAACAAAAAGAGAGGAAATAAAAGTTACTAATATATTCGGTATTAGCATATAAGAGGAGGATATATACGCACGAAATAAGAGCAAAAGTGGCTTCAGCTGCGGTGCGGCAGGGTACTCAAGTGGCATGACTCCGCGAATATATGAGCGCATCAAACATCTCGTTGCATTTGAAAATGGCGTCTCTGTCCCTCCCATTATTATTCGGCGCTTCATTAATCCTCCGCCACGGCAATGGCCCACCGTGACTCTCCGAATATATCCACTGTGTATCGTATGAGCTGCAGCTAACGAAGCCTCATTCAAACCTGACTTTTTCGACGCACCGAAAATACCTCGCTCGCGGTTGAAAAAAAAAGAAAGCAATCCTCGCAAATCGATTTAAATTGCAATTTTGATGTCGATTACCAGCTAATAAACACAGCCTCGAACTACTCTTTCTCCGGCACATTTTTATCGCGTAAACGTCGCGCGCCTCCTCGTGATATAAATTCAAGCTCCTAAAGCAAGTTGACTTTGGCCGCAAGGCAAAATAATAAATTGGAAAGCAGGTGCCTTAGCCTTCTTGGCAAAAGAATACAATGGCCGTGGCTTCTTTCGGCCACGCGCGAGTGGATAAGCAAGTCTGCCTTTCATTAGCCGCGCGATCCCTTCGAGGAGTTAGATAAGCCAAACTGGGCCAACGCGATACATTGTTTTCTCGAAGCCAGACTGATGGCTCAACTGTTGAGAGTTGACGGGACTCGTTCAATGTCGCGCTTCAGCCAACAGAGTTTTCGAGTTTACAACGATCGATCTGCTGTTCTGCTGCTGCTTCTGCTGCTGCTGGTTGGCTCAACTAGGTTACCGTTGTAACTTTCTCTCGCGATCTTCTGTAGCCGTAAGGGAAACCTCATTATTAGAAAAATCTTTGGAAAATATATTGCAAAACTTTGTTTCAGCAATGTTTAAGAAGACTTTGATATTTTCCAAACTCTTTTATCCAATCAGAATTTTCTCGGTATAAAGTACGTCTTTTGTAAAGACCGCGGGTCAACGTGCCTACTTTACAGAATGAGTATGCAGTCGAATAAAAAATCGTCGATTCTTCAATCAAAGTAAATCAATCTTCCCGCATGCAGCTGAAGAGAAATAAAAAAAAATCAAAGTGCCACAGCAGTGATTGAGGCAGCGCGCGAGAAAGAGCTTTGCTTTCTTCGAAGACGCATTGTACGAGGAAGAAAAAAACAAGAAAGACGAAGTCTCTCGTCATCGACCTTAACGAAGCTTTGACTCGTTTCCATCAAGTTCAATCATCTCGTGGCATGCGCGCGCGCGTTGCGCAAGTTTCGCGTTCCCGAATCAAGATAAGATTAAGCTATACGCCACATAAATGTATACTCGAGCGGCAATCTCGGCAATCAAGTTTAATTGTTAGATTGGAGTTACGCAGCGAATTTTTTAATCTCTCGAGTGTATAGCTAACAAACAACAGGTTGAAGTGCAGATAAAAGACATTATTTTGTCGCGTGCTAACTTGCCGAGTACTTTATGTAACAGTCCATTTAGAAGTGGAACGAACATAGTTTCCGGCTGTGCACACTGTATATTCACGGCGCGATCCTATCTCCTAAATCCCAAGAACTCGCTCGCAACTCGATTTAACGCCGCGCGTATAAGAATATAATCAAAGGACTTTTGCACGATCAATCATCGTTAGCACTTTATTATCTGGCAATGCGCGGGCGCGGAAGCTGCTTTCTGTCTTGCGTAAACAACTATTTTGCGTTGCTTTAACGACGCGACGTTTTGCAAAATCGAAGAGTGTATATAACAGGGTGTGTGCGCGCAAGCGTTTAATGTATGAAGGCAAAATTGTCGCGGCGGCCGATTTTCTGAGAAGCATGCGCGTGAATTATGTGCGAGTACCGACTATAAAACGCACGCTCGAGCGCTTATTTCCAGCAGCATGTACGCGCCAAAAGAATCGGAAGTGCCTCGTCAAGCATTGTTTAGAGCCGTGTAAACAACGAAATTTACGCGTCAACACGCCAACAATTAAATGCCTCGGCAATTCTTTTTTTTTTCTTTTCTCGCAGCTGTAGCGTCGCTACACAGCGAGTAGCAGAGTTTCGCGTCAACATTCCACGACTATTTGCATTTGCGTCGACCGACTGTTTACATATTTACACTTTTCTGCGATTGATAAATTATGTAACCGTCCGTTCGAAGTTTGCTCAAGTTAATGAATTACTTTTTCCCAGAGTTTACGAGGATGCACGACGACTATTTTTTTCTTTTTTTTTCGTTACGGAAATTCACTTTGAACTTGTTGAACTGTAATTAAAATTGCTGGGTAAATTAACAGAGACGTACCACTGTCGCCGATATACAGATTGATCACGTTACTCACCTGAAACAACGAAAAAGAAATGTCGCATTGTATTAAAATGTAAAGCAAACATTATTATAATTATACGCAAAGTAACGTGAAATTTTACCGGTAAGTACCCGCCCCAGATCAATCACCCGTTGATCGTCGAAGAAAAAACAAGCGGTGGTCCATCCTTACTCTTTTTCTCAAAAAGAAATCGATAGAGGGGTAGCTGTGCGCTCTCTTTCGCGTAATTAGCATTTGAAAAAAGCTGCAGGGCCAACGCTGCGCAACAATCGCGTGGAAAGGATTCTCGGAATGCAGATGTATAAAGCACTCTCTCGGACTCGGTGCATCGCCCGCTACGGAATAATATACGGCCCTTCTCGCTTAACCCAAGGTAAATGTTCCCCATGGTCAACCGTTTAGAGCGATTGTACACGCGCTTTCTCGCTCTCTCTCTCTCTCTCTCTCTCTCTTTATATGCAAGCGAATGTGCATCTCGCTCGCGCGCGCTCACTGCCTTTTTCATTCTTTATTTTCTTTCTTTTTTTTTTGGATGCGCCACTTACAGCTGCTCGGCAACACGTTTTTTCCCTTCTAATTGCTTGTAATACCAGCTAACTTTAGTATTCTCTCTGTTTTGCTGGTTCTGTTCATCATCCTGATGTTATAAACCTGGCCTCTGCATTATGAAAATCGGAATTTTTTCGAATAATCAAGTTTTGAGGAAAACAGTATTGTCTACTGGTCGCTTTTGTTGTCTGCGAAGACAAGTAGCATTAAAATTTTTTTTTTAAATTGAAATTTGACAGTAGCACATTTAGCATATTGATCGAACGAGTAAACACTTTTGAAAACTTATGTTTCGCCGAACGGAGGAGCAGCAGTTTCGTTAGATTGAACGATCTAGAAAAGTTTTTTTCTTTACGATCCATCCATGTCACTCGTCTTTGTTTGTATTTCTCAACGTCAGCTCATTTTTTTCTCCCGAAGCTCCCAAAGCATAGCAAGCTAGCAGATAAGTACGCAGTAATGGGGAAATCGAGCATTACGAGCAAGCGTCTTTTCTTTCTCTCTCGACGCCTCCGCGCTCGCTCGAGGCTTGGTCACGCTTATTACGCGGCCGATGTGTATGATGAAAAATATATATAGTATATATCTAGCTTGACTATGAAATAGGGGATTAGAAAAGTTGGGAGCGGCTACTGCTTAAGTGGACCCAATGATGCTGAGAAAAGTGACACAAGAGACGCCTCGTTTGTGTATTTCACCTTGATTTCACTTTAAGCTTATAATTTATGGCTTCTGCCCCCAAGTATATAAACCGCATGACGTGCGCATATCTTTGCTCCCCAAATGATTTATAGGAATTGACCGCTGAATCGCGCTCAATAACCTAAGCTCTTTTTCTTCACGGTCAATTAGTATCTATTTGTTTTCAAAGCGCCAAAAATGTAACGATTAGATAACCACGTTGCCACGCGGCGTCGGGCAAAGTCGAGCTTTTTTTTCCAATGTCAATCATGTCGCGTTTTTCTCTCTGCATCGCTCGAATATTACATTTTTATGCATCCAATCTGTTCAATTATGCAGATGCGTCTGGCGCACATCTGTGTGTGTGTGTGTGTGTGCATCTGTGTTAACTGGCGCTCGGCGGCGTTACGACAGAGTATAAATATTTTTATTGACAATAAACCGTCGAGTAATTGACGTTAATTCTGTGAAATTAACCGAACGCGGCGCGCGGAGTATTTAGTCACGGGTTGGGCTGCGCGCAGAATTTTTAATGACACGTCCAACATTATTAACTATTTATGAACTACATCGCGTGAATAATTAAATACGAAAAGGTGACATTTTTCATTCCATTCCGCTCATGCAACTTTGATAAGCTTTAAAAAATAAAACAACAAAACGTACAACGTCGTGCGCGTTTCGTAAGCGCTCGCGCGACTACACCACCTATATGAATATTCAATAAATACCGTTATACATTCCTCCTAGCGCACACAATAAAAAAATAATATAGTGCATGTTTGTTTTACATCTACACACTCGATTGCTTGCTCGATGCTCGAATACATAAATTAATAGCGACGTCTATGTGCGTGTGTCAATAACCGGCAATCGTCGTCTATGCTCAATGCGCAGACAACAGCTTGAAACAGATAAATGTGCCTCTGCCCGCAGACAAAACAACTTCCGTTTTTCCAAAGCCACGGCGAGTCATTGGTAAAATATATTGCAGTGAGCGATCGCGTGTAGGCAGGTTTCGCGCTTATCTATTACAAAAAAAAAGACAGTGACAATTATCTCGTGTGGCCGAGCTTCGAGTCGACGGTTCTTGCGTGAAACGACAGTTGCTCGTGCGCGAGCCTCCGCGACGAGTCATTACGATACGAAATACTCGCGTCACTCCCGCTTTTTATCAATCTGTTTTTTGTTTTCTTTGGCTAGCGTTGATAAGCTTCGGGACTTTGCACTTTGTTAATTTGATGTTATTATGTAGCTAAATATAAAGTTTCCGAATGATAGTGCGAGAAATTCGTGTGTTTGTGTTTTTATCGAGGAGTACGGATATGTTAACGAGCGAGGCGACACAGTTGACACGTGCGTGGGAGAGAATGTCACGAGCTTCAGTCGTTCTGTAGAAAGTTTTCGGACATATATTTGTCAGTGAAAAGTTGGACGCTCGAAGAGGACGGTGTCGAGTGGCCGGACGTGAGGTGAATTTTCTTTGATAATATCTATCAGCTCGATTAGTGATGAGCTAGCAAGTTAAATTATTAATTATGATAATTCAGTGATTATTGGAAAAATATTTTGTGCCAAAGGTTTATGACGTGATGACAGACTGAATTTTGATAATATTTGGGGACGTCCCTGATAACCGTCAAAATTATCTCTTGCTCAAATATTGGTACTACGTTCACTCACCATCCTGTTCGAAGTAAATAAACGGTGATGATTTTTGGCCGAATTTTAAAAGAAAAAAATGGGATATTTTTTAAATCCAGATAATTATAAGGATAAAGAGAACTTTGCAATTTTTAGAGCTTTTACCAGATGTAACACTAATTTCAAGTGGATCATTCAGATTGCGCCATTACTGAAAATCTCCAGTTAAAATAAATGAAGAGTTTTTGAAAGAGATGTAAATGTTTCATTCGTAATTTGGAATTGTTATGCAAGGTTGCACTTATTGAGCATGCAGTGTGCTCTGCTGTTTCATGACTCATTACAACTCCGCCACTGCAAACAATTCGTTTTATTTTCATGTTAGTCAAATATTGTGTTGCGTACAGAAATTATTCGTTACTTTAAAAAAATCGTGTTAATTGTATTGAATTTTTTGCATATAATGAATAGATGATGCATAAAAAATTTATGTTTTTTAACATAAAGATTTTAATAGCAAATAACTTCGGTGTACTTAAAGTAAGTTGCTAAAAAGAGAGAAAACTTGGTTTACTGATTTCTTACGAGTAATTTCCTTGAACTAAAAAGGATCGGTTTACAATTCGCTGACTTTAAAAGATTAAAAAAACATTCGAAAAATTATCATTCACGTTTACTGCACAATTGCCAATGAACAATTTTTGCTTAATTCAGTGATTCTGCCTGTCTCCATGAATAAAATTTCTAATTTGATTATTATCACCCGTTGCGTTCGACATTGAGCGATCAATTTCATTCGGATCTGAAAATATCGACTAGTATTTTTATCAGCGAGAGTAGTAAATATTGACACGGAAACTCACTGCAAATTGAATAAAAACTAGTCGCTAAATGATGGAGAAAAAAAATCTCGTTCAATTGATCTTTAATTTGTTTGCAAACGATTTGTTTATAGAAGCTGTGCATCGTCGAGGAGGCAATCAGCGCAAACGAAACAAAACAGTGAACATCGGCAGCGTTTGCGAAAGAAAAGCAGAAAGAGAGAGAGAAAAAAGAAGAAATCGAGAGCAATAAAAAGGAGAAGAAGCTGAAGCAAGAAGGAAGGGATCGCGGCTTAATTCTTGTATTATTTTCGCGTCCGCGCGAGACGCCAACAACAGCTGACACGCTAACCTCTCTCTCTCTCTCTCTCTCTCTCTTTCTCTCTTCGTCTCGCTCATGCCAATCGTTCGTATTAGCTGATCATCAACCAAGATTTTTCACTCCGCGCAGTCCGGCTTCTGATAGCAGCGGCAACAGTTAGCCTCCAAAATGGGTGAGTACGGCTGTGCCGAAACTGATCATTTATTTTTTTCTTTTAACCCTCTTCACTTCTCTTTCTTTCTTGCCCGATGCTCACTCGATTGAGACTAATCGTCAATAATTTCCAACCCATCATCACGTCCGCAAAATCGATACATCTGCACGCGCCTTGGCTTGATTCGATTTTCGATCATTCCGATGCCCAAATTGAAAACAAGAACGTGGTTATGTGTACGATTATCGGGCGAAAGGGGAAATGGAAATTATTATCAATTTCTTGAACGTTTAACAATAGGAAAAAAAAATAACTGTATTACCCTGTACTTTTTATCAAAGTATTTTTGTCACAGTCGTGCCGAAATTTAAATTGAAGAAAAAAACATTCTCCACTCGCAATAAAATTTCCACAAGCAACTTGAAATTCAATTGAGCCAATTTCAATATCATTTATGGTATAACATACATTCAGCAAAGAAACAGAGTTACGCTTCACGCAATAATTGCGCTCGTCCTATTCGTTTCATGACCACAAATCATTTTTTCAAAATAGAAACTAGAGCAATCAGAATCAGAATCATAGATTTCAATCATGTCCAAGTCGCGCGACATTGCGAACGTTCAAATGCTATTAGCTAAGAAAGTAACTGAAAAAATCTGAATGTATAATTGATGTACTGCAGCAGTGAAGGTGCGTTTCCTCTTCGCAATCATGTTGTGCATGGCCAACATGATAATCTACGGTTTGAAGGTGAACATATCGACGACAATCATCGGGATGGTAAAAGCAAAGAAGAGCAATGACACAATGACGAAAAACGAAACAATCGCATGTCCGGAATTCGAAATGGAGAGTGGCGCAGTCGATATAGACGGCCCTTACGATTGGAGCGCAGTCGAACAAGGCCTTGTCGTGAGCATCTACTTTGCTGGTTACCTCCTGGGTATGTTCCCATCGGGCTACTTTGCCGATCGGTAAGTTTGTTCTTCATCAATTAGTCTCCTCAACTGATTGAATTAACCTTGCCATGAGTTATACTCGAATTGCCATTGGCGCATCTCTGTGCTTACAGCTTCAACACCAAATGGGTGCTGTTGTTCTGCGTACTATGCAACTCGCTGTTCACGCTAATGGTGCCATTAGCAGCACCGAAACTCTACGTCCTCTACTTTTTGCGTTTCCTTACCGGCCTAGTCAGTGCGGCCAATCTGCCGATAATCAACGTGCTCGTTGGTAAATGGGTAGTGTACGAGGAGAAGAGTACGTGGGTGGCGATCATCTACGCGGGTACGTCGATCGGCACGGTCATCTCGATCTTGACGTCTGGCTGGATAATGAACTTTTTGGGCTGGGAAATGGTGTTCTACATTCATGGTATCCTACCGCTTATCTGGTGCGTGGTGTTTGCCATCTTTTTCGCCGACAATCCCGAGACACAGAAGCTCATTACTGAGGAGGAACGGGAGCTGTTGATCAATACCTATGGACACAGAGCACCGACCTCGACAAAGGTTCAGATCCCTTGGAAAGCGATCTTTACCAGCGTACCCTTCATTGCCTTGCTTTTCACCAACACCCTGGGCAACTTCTGCTGGTACTTCTTGCTCACACAGATGCCTCTCTACATGAACAAGATGCTCCGATTCGACATCAAATCGGTATGCTCGACTTTTTTCTCTACAATTATTTCTTTTCCGATACCTGCAATGTTGTTCGTTTGTTTTCAGAATTCTACGATAACGTGTTTGCCATATCTCATTGGTTCCCTGACCAACACTTGTATCGGCAAGATGTTGGATTGGGGAAGACTGAAGGGATGGTACTCGCAGACTGGTGCTAGAAAAATAGCCGTTGGAATAAGTAAGCATTCTCAGTTTTCTTCGTTCGAGTGGTAGCAACATTAGCATTCTTTTTTATTTCTTTTTTTTTTCATTGCAGGTTGCCTACCAGTGGTTGTGTTCCTCATGGTAATTATGTACATCGGCTGTAATAGATCGGTGAGCGTGGTCTTGTTGTGTTTGAGTATCATCACATCTGGAGCAATTTTCGTGGGCCACCTGACGAATCAAAACGATTTGGCGCCCAACTACGCGGGAATCTTGATGGGTATCACCAATACCCCTGGAACGATTTCGGCATTCATTCTTCCGGCTCTCGTCGGTCAACTAGTCAAAAATGGGGTATGTTTTTTTTCCTCTTCCTGTCTTTCCTCTACATTTTATTCGTGAAAAATAGTAAAATAAAATGAAATAAAATGGAAACGAAATTCAATATGCGATGTTTCTCTCTAACGACAAAAAATATATATATTTTTTTTATTTTCTGCGCAGCATACGTTCCCGGCATGGCAGACTGTGTTTTGGATTAACATCGTCGCGCAGCTGCTGGCTTTCGTCATTTTCGCGATTTTCGGCTCGGCTAAAATTCAAGCTTGGAATTACCCGGATGGCGTCATCCCACCTACCAGATAATCTCGCTGGCTCTCTGTTAACGCACCGACGAAAAAAAAAATTCGATAGTATATATATATTTTATTTTTGTACACGCACATACTCGCGCACACATTCCGCTCTTCGCGCACATTCATACATGTATATTTTTTTTTTAAAGAGATGTTTTGTTTTTCTTTTCTTTTTTTGTAAATAAACCAGTATATTGTTTTTTATATGTCTACGTAGACGAAAGCACGAGTACATTGCTTTGATTAATCCTAAACCAAATACAATTGAACAATAAACCTTGGCGCGCATCAGAAAAGGTGGAGAGAGAGCGGAGAGAGAAGCCAAGTCATCGTATTAATTACAAAGCCGCGGGCGTGCCTTAAAATTCTCGGTGCGCGCGGGCGGGCTTCTTGCTTTTACTAATTCATGAGAGGAATAACTTACGGATGAGCCGCCGTCGCTGCCGCCCCCATGAATAATGCCCCCCACCCCGGCGTGTGTGTTAATGTGCTACGGAGAGTGAGGGGGAGAGAGAGAGCGAGAAAGATGATCAATCGAAGCGTTGCCTGTGTGTATGCACTTTTTACGCGGTCTCGCGCGAGAGTCATTTGTCACTGCGCGCATACGAGATGATGTGTCGTCTATATAGGTTCAACGACTTCTTTGACGAGATCAGAAAACGACGACGACGACGACGACACGCAGAGACTAATTGAGGAATATATATAATTTGTATGCCAGTCGCTTATAGCTTAACTTCGAAGCGAATTGATGGCAATAAACGAGTCACTTCTACTTATTCATGGCAAGATCAATTGGCGGAAAGTCATTGAAGACGGTTCTTTAAATATATCGTCTTTGATTGATATTGCAAAACAAGGATGCCGAGCGCGGAGTCAACTTCCTGTTAAAACCGCAAGCGCGCTCAATCGGAAACGAAGCAGCGGCAGCGTGGCTGGCAGGCAGGCAGCAGCAGCAGGACAATTATAGAGAAGCAGCGTCGCGATGGTGATGCGGTGCGCGGCGACGGCCACCAACATAGCGACGCGCGATGCTGACCGGCTAATTAGCAGCCACCTGGCGCTCATCCTCAATTAGAACCGTGGCGACGTCAAATATATTGCGCGAGAGCACGCACCTATTTTCGGACCATTTCCGCGGAAGTACCCAGCAAGCGTGACAATGCCACAGCAAGCTTAGACTGCTACTATGCCTCCCTCCCGCTCGTATTTTGCGCCCGCAGTAATGAAGCGTTTGCGAGCTGACTTCGCCTCTCTGTGTCGCCTCGCTTAATGTTTCAGAGGGTTCAATTTATAGACGCTTCGGCTATTTGATTTTCTTTCATGGAAAGCTCGAGGCTCAATAATAAACTCGCTTTATCGCTTCTGGCTGCAGCGTTTCTCCATCAATTATACACACTTTACGGGGATTTCTAGTTATCGTTGGACAGCTATAGCGGGGTAAGTTCTATTCTTGTGTGGGGGAAAAACAATGGAACAACTTGAAAAAAAAAAAACAGCGTAGGTAGTAGAGGAGCAATAAATGTCACGCATCCCATTAAAAGCAACCATTTGTCACCTAACTCGTTGCACCGGCGAATGGGGAAAAAAAAGAGTTGGCATACCAGAAGTACAGAGAACAGAGCGAGAGCACGCAAGTGCCCCGAAGCAATATAACGATGCATTCGCCAAAGCCAAAGCCAAAGAAAAACAAATGGGCCTCGGGGCGACGGGCGCGTGAATTTAATTATTTCGCCTAAGAAACTATGGCTTATATAGCTAACGGGCGTGCGTCGTCGTCGTCGTCGTCGTCGTCGTCGTCCTCGTCGCAAAGCTGTTTAGACTAGAAAGGAGATTAATCAATCCCTGGGCTCGTTAGGCCTCGACCCTTAAGCACTCGCTCGCGCGCGAGAAAGGAGCCACTAAAATGTCAGGAATTGTTAATCTAGCCCGCGCGAGCACCAGACATGCAGCACATTATACGTCGCTTACACCACCTACGTCCTCCTCACTCTCACTCTACTCCTCGTCGTCTCATCGTCCCTACCCCCTTGTCTCTCATCAAGTGCGTCGACATTCGAAAAATAAGGAAAATAAGGAAAATACTCCGCGTGCTATGAGTAGTGGCGGCCGCCTCTTTGGCAAAGTAAAAATCGGAGGTGGCGACGAGTAGAATGCAAAAGGGAAAGGACGTAAGGCTCCTGGGAGACATTTCGCCAGCAGACAGCGCGTCTGTTATTACCGGCGATAAATCGCCACCTTTAATAAGAGCCGTGCGCGCCCGCCAGGAGAAAGTGCGAGCGGCACGTGGCCCTAGAGCCCCCAAGACTCGACGACTCGTACAGCGTACGAGAGGGAAAGCTCTGCTCTGTGCAGCCGCTACGTGCAGGCTTTCTTTTCTTTTGCGCCAACGCCGCGCGATATTGCATGCTGTCTTCACGTGCGTCATATCCTCTGGAAAGAAAGAGAAGATTCAGCCTTTTTTTCCGACATTTTCCAGATTTATTTGTAAATTATAATGCAAGAGAATTGTTGCTCGTGGAATGATTAAATTTCATTTCGTATACATATCAGGTAATAGCACGCGCCTGTCGTTGGCTTTCCGCAATGAAAATGAATGCGTGGAATTATTCACGTTCCACTCATTCGTTATACTATATAAAGCCATATAATTCCTCTTTAATAAGGTAGATGCTCATCATTATTCCAATTACAAACGAATATCAAAACTTGCATTTCACCCATCAGCATTGATTTTGCAATATAACTTTTGAGCGTTCGCGTGTCGTCTTCACTTTTTCAAAAATATCTCTCTATAATCATTCTATGTTTGCAAATGCGGTAGAAAACTCACAATACGCTAAAATTGCTATATCTCGAACGTTGATGTCAATGTAAATCGTATTAAATGGAAAATCCATTCCTGGCCGTTAGCCTCTCTCTCTCTCTCTCTCATCAAAACGATCAAGCTTCAATAGGGCAGTAAACATATATAGCAGTAGTCGCCTCGGCGAGCGAATTCAATAGCGCTCTGAAAACTCACCGACAAATATAAATATCCATCCGCGTGTGCCCGCAAGATATCGTTTTTCCAAGCTCCCTGCAGAAATAGTCGGCCGCGGAATAATCGCGCGCGCGAGAAAACGTCGATCGGAATCCGAGAAAGAGCGGGCGCGCGAGCGAGCGAGCGAGAGAGAGAGAGAGAGAGAGAGAGAGAGAGAGAGAAATGGGTCAGTCGTCGAGAGCCATTTTGAGAGAGAGAGAGAGAGAGAGAGAGAGAGAGAGCGAGGTATATAAACTGAAATATGTAGAGCGCAGCTGCAGCTAAGAAACCACCTTCGTATGAGTATTTCGTACGTACGTACCTACGTACGTATACCAGTTCTCTCTCGCTCGTCGAAATATCGGATTTGGGGCTGCCAAGCTGCACCTGCCGAGTGTGGGTGCGCTCTCTCTCTCTCTCTCTCTCTCTCTCTTTGCGAGATCTGTAATTTCGCTATACTCCGCCACTCGCGCACGTGATATGCACTTGAAGGATGAATTTCAAGCCGATTTGTTGCCGCTGATGTGTGTGTGTGTGTGTGTGTGTGTGTGTGTGTGTGTGTGTGTGTGTGTATATATAGACTTATATATGAATACTTTGGATATTTGCTATGCTACTTTTCCCAAGCTTATATATTCACTCGCCAAGTAAGACAACTTGACTTTTCAAATGGATATAAGACATTGAAGCTTCCTTTGCGAAATGATCAAAGTTTTTTTTATCGGAATTGAATTATCCATAAAAAGAAGTAACTGGAACAATTTGTTCTTTTTCTCGTACAATCTCAAAACTGCAAGTATATCAGCAGCAAGTCCGAAAACTGCACTAAAGCAAAGACCCAATTTAGCGAACGTCTCTAAGTTAAAGCGACAAAGCTTGCCAATATCCAATAGGGTATCCCCGCGCGCAATCGAGAGTAACACAACAGCGACGGCGGCGGCGGGGCAGTGGCGACGGTATAGCCAAGCAGTGTCATGAATTACGAAGTAAGGCGGAATTCATTTCGAAACTCGGTCAAAGCGTTTCTGATTGACCGACTCGTTGACGGCCGGCAATCGAATCGCGTCTGCATATACACAAACTTAAGTTTGCGCGTGGGAGCTGCAGATCTTGCCTTCAACGTACATGTGTGTGTGTGTGTGTGTGTGTGTGTGTGTGTGTGCTTATGAAAGTTTATCAAAGTTCGATGTAGACTCGCTTGCAATTAATTATTCGTGATTGATTGGAAGTTTGCTTGTATTTTCCAGAGTATAAACCCACACGCGTAACTCATCGCGCTATTCCTGCAACAAAGACTATTCCTGCGTTGCGTTGCGTTGCAATTTCTAAAGCACGAGAGAGAAGAGCTGCAGCAGCAGCAGCAGTGCATTGTGACTTATATCCGTATATTTCGCTATCGTGTTTGCGCGTGTTCCTCCACAGCTCGCGCGCTGCGTGAATATAATTTATAACTCGCCTCTGAGCGTTTGTTCCATGGATCTGAGATAAAGGAGATAAGACGAGTGATGCTGCTGTTGTTAGCTGCCGCACCGCCACCGCTGCTGCTGCTGCTGATGCTGCTGCTCGTCATGCTAAAGTCAATAACGGATTTTCTCATAATTGGACGAGAGATAAGTAACGTCGTTGTCGCTTGTCAAAGGAAGATTAACATTGCCTTTCAACATTATCGCTCTCCTCTCGAGATTTCTCCATTCTGATATATATATGGTGATAAATTATAATGTTCCAGTGTGAAAACGACTCAATAAGCTTTTGAATAAATTATTGCAAAGTCATCGCAAAAGAATTTTCCAATAAGTTGAGTATTTAGCAGCCGGCGCGAGTGCCGCACGCGGAATCCTGGCGCGTATTAATCTGTCGGTGCTGTAGCAATTCCGCGGCCGTCTTCGCACCTTTATGCCCTTTAATATTAATCCGGCCGATTCGCTTTCCGCGCGCGCTCGCTCGCGCTCGCGTACTGCCGGCATATTGCGCATGCATAATTTAGCATGACGGCGCGCAACGGCTTCGCCCCTCCCGAACAAATAACAAAGTTTCGTACGGATTTGGCGCGCGCGCGAGAGAGAGAGAGAGAGAGAGAGAGTGTCTGGCAGTGACATATTTTCATTTAGGGTGGCCCTTGTTTGCGACTTTCTTTGCCGCTCGTACTTTGTGCGTCTGTCTGCGTATTGTGTATATATACGGCCCTTTCGAGACTCGCTACAACAATTGGCAGATGCGTGCAGAATTCCTTTTGATGGGCTCCATACGCACGCTGAATTAAACTTACTTGCGGTATCGATGTGTGATTTTCACGATAGGATCAAAACAGGACTCACCTGAAACACAAAACAAAAAAGAATCGATCATTATAGTTCAACAATGAAGGGGATGGGCTAGAAATAATATTTTGAAGCATTAGCAATTGGAGCCGTACAATGGGAGTTGATGGTATTACGGTACACACCAAGCCACTCTGTGTTTCGTCGGAGTATTTTTTTTTGGGTCTTGGGAGCATGACGAAAAATGCAAACTCATTCATTCTCTCTCTGCTCTGCTCTGGAGCGGAGTAGTCAACGAGCACATCTACACGAGGGCATACATCTCTAGGAGTAAAGCTGGAGCGAGAGAGCGAAGAGTAGTCTGGGCGTTCGAGTCCTTTGACGCTTTACGGCCCATAACACTCTCGGGAAATGGAATGCGGCTGGGTAGCTTATAGCCGCTCTCGCCATTTCTCCTTGGCGCTACTTGTAATCCCCAGGTGCGTGCTGCTGCAAACTTGCGCCTGAAATTAGGAGAGATGGCCTCGCTTTCTCTCTCTCTCTCTTTCTCTCTCTCTCTCTCTCTCTCTCTCTCTCTCTCTCACGAGTTGCGCGATTTTTTTTCTCTTCCGACTGAGAGAGAGAGGATGAAGCAATTTTCGAACTAGACCCCGATTTTTAAGGAGGATCATCGCTTCAGCAGTAAAGTGTTGCGCTCTCGTCTACTCGGCTGCTGCCGAGTAATTGCGGATTGCGGGTCGAGGATGCGCATCCTGGGTTCTACGGATTGTCCGCGAGGGGGCGCCTGCTCACGGTCGGTTTGTATCCTGCTCTCGCAGTTCGATAACTTGCGATACGTTAGTTTTTCGCATAAAAAACTAGTTACAAGTGGTTAATTTAATATTCTTATTTATCTTATATAAATATAGATATGAATAATTAAAAATGACACTCTTATTAGAATACTAATAATATTTCTGATACAGTTATGTTTATTTCTTAGAATCTAGTCGCTCACATTGTAATTAATGAATTCTAAAAAAAGTAACTTTAAATATTTAATTATACAGCCCAAATAAAGAAGAGTCTGCAACTCATGTCCTCAATAATTCAAACACCCTCTACTCGAAGCGGAAATCGCTCTCAACATAAAATCAAACTGAGTTTAACTATTCAATCGACACTCATTGAAATTATTCAAAAGAACGACGACGACGACGACGGAGAAACTAGGTCTTTAACTACGATCGCGAAGTGAAAGCGAACGAAATCAGTTTTAGCTTAGCGTAATCAAACCAACACGCGGGGAACAATCAAATCCATTATGCCACTTTATCGTTGAACGCGAGCGCGCGCGGGGGACAATACGCGAGCCGAACAAATAAACGTTAATGAGGCTGGCCGGGTGCTGAAAATCAAGGCGCGCAAGCAATTCCGCTTCTAATTCAGAACTGCTGCGTTATCGGATTCTCCTAATTTTCGCGCGCTATTTCCGCCTTCGTGACAATCACGACTCCGCATGTGGCCGCCGCGGCCGCGCTCCCGCTAAATTCGATTAAATGTTTTTCGGTATGAACACCGCTCGCTCGCTCGGACACCGTTTTATCCGCTTTAATTTATCTCCTATGCACCGCGCGCTTACCGTGCTCTTCATATTTAAGTAGAACATGCCACGTTCAATCAGACACCGCCGTCTGTGCTTACATTCGTCTACCACACTTGTTGGTTCATTTTAATGGTATAATTGATCATTTGGCTTACTTTTAATGCGCAAATTCACGGAAATACGAAAAATTCGAGCGATTTGAGAAAAAAAAAGCTGAAAATAAAATAACGGTAAAAGTAGTGAAAAAAAATGGACAAAGAAGCTCATTTTGATATCCCACTATATAATAATCGGAGCTGCTCGCGCAATCCCGATGCATCCGTTTTTACAATGATGCGCCTAGATGCGCCCAGGCAGGCAGTCTGTTTACTTTATGGCTGTAGCTTCTAGCAACCACGCTGCAGCCGCTGCCGTTGCTGCTACGTCCATTTTTATGGGCCAATTATGCAAAAACCATGCAGCCGCAATCTGCTAACTGCCGATAATTTCGTTCCCGGGTGCGAGCAAGAGAGAGAGAGAGTGCAAGCAATAAGGACGCGATACGAATTCGAGGCTATACGAATACCACGCTAATGTGCATCCGTCCATCATCTTTTTTTTGCTGCGGCCTCTTCTTCGATGACTTCGGAGAAAGTATGATGTGCAACGAGGAAGTATGAAATTTTCGAATTCTTCAAATACGTCAAATAAAGCATCCACATTGTTAAACAAAGGTTACACCTATTAGCTAATGTATACGGCGTTCTCCTCCGCTGAAATTTCCAGACAAACAAGAAAGCTTGCCAGTTTTAAAACCTCATTAGCCGTAACTGCCCCCAATAAACAGCTGAGCGAGAAAGAGAAGCGCATCTGCAAAGGGTTCTCTTGTGCCGAGGCAAAGTAAAGGAGAAAGAGGAAGAAGAAGGAAAAAAAAGAAGAGCGAAGGAGCATTAACGCGATTGCCCCTGTTTATTAACGAGCTGCGCCGACGCATAACTACGGCAATTCATTTCTCCTCTCGCAAGCGCGCGCTCGCCGAAAGCTTATAAATGCCGTGTACGTGCGTGCGTTCGCCGCGAGCTTTCATCTTGTGCAGAGAAACTCGACATAGATATTTTCTTTTCTTCTACAAGATTCGAGCACTCGATGATATTCTGTCATCTCTCGAGACTCGTTTACAGATTCATTTGTACTTTTTATTTCATCGACTTTGATGTTGCTGGGTTTTGGTATATGCTGCACTGCTTTGCTTTCCAAGCAAATTTTCAGCTAATTACGCCCGACGTGTTTCCAGGAAAGTACCAACTATCTTCGAGAGAATAACTTGTGATATTGAATTTTCATAAACTTTGATGCTGCTGATGAGTTGCAAAAAAAAGTATTCCAAACTTTGCCGTTAACGTTATTGCGTAATTTTAGAAAAGTTGGAGAAAGAAAAACAATTAATCAACAGTATTAAATAAAGCTCGTTAGAAAATGTATTAAAATTAATAAAATCAGTTTTCCAATATAGTAATAGCTTTTTCATACAACACATTAATGAATTTTTGCTAATATAAAGAAAGTTCTTATGCATCAGAATAATCAAAGCAAAGAATATTAAGTGCAAATCTGTCTGTACAAAAAATAAATGTATATACATTATTATAAAAATGCAGAAAAATGGAAATATTAAAAAATAGAAGGTGATGGGGTCACTAGGTGAAAAAAGAAACAGCAGATCTGGCTGAACATGTTACCGTTGAAAAAGCAGCTAACTTGGATGCGCGAGAGCTTTTACTCTTGGTACACGGTGTGGCGCGGTGGCTTTCACTTTGACGTGCGCGCCGCGCGCACAGAGGAAGTAGAGAAAAGAGCGAAAGGGAGGAGAAAAAAAAGGATCACCCTGGGAGCTTAATATTGCAAGTGTCTTTCGCTGGATTAGCGGATGCTTTTCCCTAGATTGGGGGATTTCGCGCTTGCGTCAGCGCGATGCGCACGCATTAGCCGAGTCAGCTGCGTGCGAGCGAGCTTGCAAAGGGTTTGTCAATACGTATCTTCTTTTTTCCTTTGCAATTTATAGAAAGATTCCCTCCTGCTAATTCATATTGGTAATTATAAGTTCAGATAGAATACTCTCGAGAGCATACTTTCTAGTTGGTAAAAAATTCAAAATTGTTCTCGGAAACTAATTGGCAAAGAGAGTTTTCGAAAGTGAGTTGTCGAATGGCTGAAGCATAATAGTGACCTCTCGAAAATGATAATTGGTGAAAAATTTGGAAAGCACTTTTTGAATTGGAGAAAAAATAATTAGGCCCTCGAGTAGGAAAAATTGCAGCGCTCATTAACGAATGAAAAAGGAAAAGAAGAAGTGGCTCTAAAACCCTCTTAATGCGCGTATGTATATCACTTTAGCTTCTATACTCTCGGGTAGTCTGTGAAACTGTCGGTGGTGGGGGGTCGGCGTGTCTCCTTCTCTTTGGTCGTCGAGGGAGCGCTCGTTGGCAGGATTCGTTTATGTAGGTCGCTAGCCCGGGAGCATCTCTTAATTAATTAACCTCTTCGGGCTGTCCCGGCAAGCTCGAGCTTGAACGCGAGAGTGCATAAAACGCGCGAGCTGAAGAGATAAAGGGATTACATGTTGATTGCAGGTAAGATAAAAGTGAAGAGCCCAGAGCCCCCCCTAATAAATCTCTCTCTCTCCCTCCTCCACCTCCTTCTTTTCCTTTTTCACTCGGCAAATTAATTGACTATTTCTTTGTGTGCTCGCTCTCCAAGGCTTTTTTTCAATCTGCTCTCGCTCCTAATTAATCCAACAATTTCGGGCCGCCGCTATACTGTTGACTTCCTCTTCAATCCGCTGAATGAGCTTGCTTCGTATGAATAGCAGCTCTTTTCTCTGCGGTGGGTCTATATATACAATCGAAAATATGGCGCATTGCAGAATGTCGTGCGCGCAACTCTATCTGATGCGCATGTAGCGGAGAGCTAGCGGAAGCGACGAGCCGACGCGACGGCCGATCAAAGTCCTTCCGCGGGCGCCTCGTACCATTATACACGAAAGTTCTCCTCGAAAGTTTTGCTTGCCGCGCCGCCTACTCCACGCTAATTAATTAAGGGATGCTAACCATTAACTCTCTTTCTCGAGTGCTCGCGCTCGCTCGCGCGCTCGAGAGAAACGCGACCTAGTTTTTGCGCGTAATATCCCAGTTTGATGTTTAGCCGTGAGAAAATGCACGCGAGCCTCGAGCTATAGACTCCTTTCCTTTTCCTTCTTCTTCTTCTTCTTCTTCTTCTTCTTCTTCTTCTTCTTTCAGCTGCAATCCGATATTTTGTGTCTTTCTGCTCGAAAGCGCCAAAACTTTGCGAGTAAAGGAGCGCGCAACGATTTCTCGCCCTAAATAAGTAAACATCGAGAGTCCCAGTGAAAAGCTTTGATCTTCATGTGCTTGCTTCCGAGGAAATTTAAAAGCATCATGTGTGCCTGGTTTCTTGCGCAAAGAAAGCCCGCTCTACTTCCTCTTTTTTCTCTCTTCTCCAAGCTGAGTAATGAGATTCTAGCAGAGTGAAAAAAAATTTTTTTTTTCTCAAAGCCATAATATATATAATTTTATTGTTATTTTTCCGTAAAGATTAAAGCTTCTACACGATGATGTGTTAAATTACTAAGAGCGAGATGAAGAAGAGCCAAAGCATAACAGAACGACGAAGAACACTCAGTCGTCGTGGCAAGAGGGGGGTGGGGGGGAGTGTGTCTCTAGGCAGTAGTAGTGTGCAGTGAAATGGCACAACGAGGGCCTCGACGACGACGACGACGACGACGAAAAGGAGGAGGCGAAGAAGAAGAAGAATAAGAAGAAGAAGCAGCAGCAGCTCTCGAGGAGGAAATATATTGTTATGAGAAGCAGGGATTAGATAATTAATGGGCCGAGGTTAAGTGCGCTTGCGCTGGGGCCATGTATTACCCTCTCCTACAGACACCTAAGTACGCCAGTGAGTTTGAATTCGCCGAGTAATGATGTCATCGCGCGGTTGACTCGCGCGAAACTTTTTTTCTTCTCCCTCTCTCTCTCTCTCTCTCTCTCTCTCTCTCTCTCTCTCTCGTGTGATCTATGGCTAGAAGTGCCTGAGGGGTTGTTCTTTCTCCAAAGGGGGCTGCAAAATCGGTGTGACGGAGTGTGGGATTATTATGTGAAAATCGCGGCCTATACTATGTGTAATAACTGCGAGAATGGTATAAATCTTGTCGTATATGATTTTAGTGAAGAGGATGAAGAAAAAATAAAAAAAAAAGAAATCTTTCAGCGAGAGCGTGCAAGTTCCTTTGTTTCCAGCGAAGCGTGTCGTTGTGCTTTCCTTAGTGAGGGTTGCGCGGCCAACGATGTGGGGACGATATATTTATTTACGAGCCCTAGGCACGCGAGCAGTTCATTCAATTTTTTAAAAATAATGTCGTAACTTAAAAAAAGGAGATTAAATTTTGTGTCTACGTTGGACAAGTAATACTCGAGATATGTATGACTTATCGAGTGAAGTCACAAAGCAGATTCAAAAATACCTCGCTCGACCCGGTTCGTAGAAGTTTGTAAATTCGTTATCTGCCGCAAGGCTAGCCTCCTCCGTATCTACAAAGTTGATATTTTGAAGTGCGTAATACATTGCATCAAAGAGCCCCCCGCGAGTTTTATCCCCTCAAATATTTTCATCAAAGGAATATTAAAAATCGCTCGAGCTGAATTTATTAAAATGAGAGTAAATTTTTTTCAAAGCCTCAAACTGCAACCGCAAAATATATACTTCTTTATGAATTTAGCTGCACGTACATTTCTCTGTGTCACTTGATGTTGCTGCACTCTAAAAAAAACCAGAGAGAGAGAGAGAGAGAGAGAGAGAGAGAGAGAGAGAGAGAGAAATGAGAGCGACCTCCCACATACGAGAGAAAGTGACATAGTGTCGCTTGGTCGTGGTGGAAAAAAAAAGCGCGTGGCAGGAAATTGGCTGGCTAAACGGCTGCTGCAGCCACTCTACTCTGATCCGAGCTAATGAGCAATTAGTTGCTGTGGCGGCGACGGATTTTACGTCTGGTCGCCACATGCTCGACAAGCGACAAGCTCCGCCGCCGCGCCCTCATGGCAATTGATGGATAATTCCTTGATTGCGATTGAGCTGATTGAGCGATAATATCTCCACGGATTTGACTTGACTTATGCGCCCTGCTGTACCTTCATTTTTTCAATCTTCTTTTGATCAAGGATAATTTTTATCATTGGATATCAAAAAAATAATGTAAACCATATTTACACTATAAAATTTGTGCATGAGCTTTTGAATCACTGAATACTGATGTGACAACCATAATTTATTCAAGAGCCGATTAACGAAACGTAACTACTTTCACGGTATAACGTTTGAAGCTGCATACATCAATCACGTAAGTGTTGCTAACAATCTAGTCTAAACACGAGAGTTGGCGGAATATCAAATCAAGTGCAGAGGTCGCAATCAATACATATATATGAATCGCAGTAGCAGAAGCAAGCGAGCAAGCAAGCATCAGTTCCAATGATCGAAACAGCTTTCACAGGGCACTGGCCGTGACTGCAGCAGCAGCAGCAGCAGCACAACGACCAACGAGTGGGAGGCGAGTTGAAGCAGTGTGCGCAAGCTCTCGCACAGCAGAGAGAGAGAGAGAGAGAGAGAGAGAGAGAGAGAGAGAGAGAGAGAGAGAGAGAGAGAGAGAGCGTATGTCGAAGATTTATTGCGACACCGAGTGAGAGAGAGTGCGAGGCGTCGCTCGCAAATCACGCGAGCCGAAATTCAAAACGACCTTGCCCCCCTCACTCGCCAGATGTAAACGCGCAGCAGCAGCAGTCAGCTGGAGCTTATTTAGCTCTCTGTTTTGAGGCCACGTGGACTAGATGATCTGCCTGTGCTGTGTGTTTATGTGTATTTTGCGAGTGCACTCGCTAATTAGTTTCGAATGAATTTCAAACGCTGGAACATTCAAGAGCTCTATCACGCTAACTCTCGTGCCACATTTTTATACTTGCAGTACCATTTGAAATGATCGCTTTCTTAAAAATTCTCGAATAGAAAGATACTTCCGTTTTCGAGAGAGAAAATCGCAAATAAATATTTGCCTCAGCGAGTGCTCGACAGTGTGCGCAAAACTTGCAATTTCAGTAGTAAAAGATAGTTTGGTCAGACGTTGATGTTGTTTCGAGTTGGATACGATGTACGACCCAGATACTCGAGACGACAAAAGAGAGTGGACGGGTCTCTTTGCGCTAGAGGCTATGGCAGTCACTGTGGAAGGTAGCTGTAGTGAGAGATCGGTCCGTTGCTGCTGCTGCTTCTGCTGCTGCTGCCATTATATTGGCGACTGGCTGGGCTTTGTCGTTGACTGGTGTCCCCAGGGCGAGCGGCGGATCGCCGGACACTGCATCCGTTTCTTCGTCAATTCGCGTGAGCTCGTCGTCGTCGTCGTTTTTTTTTTTTCATCGGCCTCGAGGCACGGAAAATCTTGGCTAGACGGGAACACGAAGCCCTCTTTTCAATCGTCTGAAAGGGAAGGATCGAGCGAGAGAAAAAAAAACGCGACGAGCCAGACGAACTTTGAAGAACGAGTGCTTGCGAATATGATTACTTCTATCTAGCGCATGCAGCAACAAGTATTTGTAAAGTTTAAACTTACGGCGAAGCACACATATCGATAAGTTTTCCAAAGTGGAAACAATGGGAGAAGGCGCGAGCGAGCGAGCGAGCGAGCGCATGCACGTGCAGCAACGTAAATCCTGCAATTGAAATTGCCTTATTCGCGCGCGCGCGCTTGCGAGCCGTTTGTGCAGCTCGCTCTTATGTGCCGGAGGGGCTTCCGGAAACAATCGAAGTCCGTGAAAGTGTATGAGGAATCCTCTGAGCTCGTCTCGAACAAAGCCGAGCCTCGCGCCGAAGAAGGAAGTGCGTACCTTTTGTTACTTGTTAGCGACTTTTATCGGCTCTTACGTGCGCACTCGCTCGCTCGCTCGCCCCCTTCAGCTACACACCATTCGATTTATCTCTCCTCTCTCTCTTTCTCTCTCTCTCTCACTCGGCCCTTTATCTTGCAGGGCTCGGCCTTTGCGTTTTCCCTATCTCTCTCTTTCTCTCTCGTTCTCTCCTTCCGGTCTGTAATTGTTCGCCAGGGTTTTTATTACGCTGCGGCAAAAATGTCGAGTATTCGGCAAAGGAAAATACCGATTTTAAGCAACATAAGCACAAAATCTATCTTACGCAAGTCGCCGTCGCACCCTATCGTGCACTGAGCAACAGTCCGCAGCAGCAGCAGCAACGACGACGACGACGACGTCGACGCGGCCAGAAGGAAACTTATTCGGATTTCCAGAAGAGAGAGAGAGAGAGAGAGAGAGAGAGAGAGTGAGAGAGCCCTAGGCAAACTTCCTCTTTCCTTCATTTCCGGCGCCGCAGCGCGCTGTTGCTCGCTCTGTGTCTTTCGATCCTTCGCAGCTGCGCCAGCTCTCGCTCTCTCTTTTCTCTCTCTCTCTCTCTCTCTCTCTCTCTCTCTCGCCAAACTTTCCTAACAAGTGCGTTTTTGTTTTGGTGATCCCTCCCCATCCCCTTCTCACGCCTTTTGTTTTTACTTCTACCGAGTTACGCCTTCGGGATTCTTATGCTCATTTAAATACAGTAAAAACTTGATAATTTGATGCGAGCTGGCTGCTGCGAGAGCTGCATTATGAAATTCAAATCTTCGGCTTTTTGGAACTATCGAAGTTTCGTGCATAGTTGTCCCTTTGAGAAAAATATTTCTCGCATTTTTTTTATACTATGTAATTTTCTTGAAATAAAAATTAAATTATAGCTTCCTGAATTGTTTTCGAAAGATTAATTTTCCGTGGTAAAGAGAAAGTACAATCTCTCGGAATTCCAGGGGCTAACACCTCTCCGGTTCTTGTTCTGGGAAAAAAGGGTTGCAAAAAAAGGCGAGCACAACTTTTACTTATCGCGCCTCGGGCGGAATCTAAATGCCTCGCGATGCAGCTGTTCTTTTTCCTCGCACCTTGCTCGAGCGAGCTCGCGAGCTCTTGAGTGCAGGGCTTCCGCAGCAGCGCGAAATCGCGCAAGAACGAAAACCAGATTGAAGCTCGATTTATTCGGGATCAAGCTAAACGTGATTTGGATTCACATTTAAGTTCTGTCTTTGTTTGTTAGATTGTATCAGTGAAAGTTTGGAGCTGAGTAGAGTAAGCAGTCGTCGAGTCGCATGCGCATCTCGACGCGACGTCGTTACTCTTCATCTCCCCCAGCAGCTTTTAACGGTCTCTGATGAGGAAATATCGCGAACGACCGCGCCTCCAAGACAAACGAGACGCGAAACTGCCGGGCTTGGCGTCCTCCCCTTGACAAACGATAACGCGCCGAAAGTCCGAAAAACACTCGCGTTAAATCATAAAACCCCTTTTCAGCGGACAAGCATGTGCTTCTTGATAAAGCTCGGATATCTTGTATACAGAAATGGGGAAAAGGCATTTTTCGTGTGAATCAAAATTATACGTCTCCGAGTTGAAAAAACTTTAGGACATTTATCAATGCAACAAAAAAATGAATAGCCAAGAACTTGATATCTTCATCCAAGCTGTACAAAAAATGGTCGAATATGCATAGCATCAAATATTTTGATGACATATTGAAACAGCATCTCTACACTGTCATAGTATTCAGATTTTCGTTCAGGGGTATTTTTCCTTGATAAAACAAAGCTGAAAGCATTCGATCCTGCATGGTAGTTTTGATGCACTGAGCATTATTTTGACGTTGTCGATTGTTCCGAAATAATACTTGTCATTCATTTTCAAAATTAATCCCTTCGCTCTGGAGTTGACGATAAGTCCAAAGTATAGTGTGCCTTTTGAAGAGATAGGTATTCCTCGAGTTAGCATCAGCGAAGCGCGCTGCAGCACAACAGAGGCGCACTGATTATTCCGCGGTCGGCTTAAGAAGTTTGCAGGTAGTACGCGCGGAAGCCCCGCGAGCACAATGCGCGACAAAGTCTGCTGCCGGGGTTTTGCGCGAATTACGACCAGTTCGTTTCCGCACCTATTTCTTTTTTCTCGCTTTATTCTTCTTTTTTTTTTCACTTTTTTTTTGTCGGCGAAAAAGGGAAAGACGACCTAGTTTTGCGCGCCGGCAAAAATTCATCAAGGCGCGGGCAGTCGCGAAGGATTAAGGCAGGAGGCCATTAAAAAGTGGAAGAGTCAATTAGCCGGATAAATCTCGAGGTTGCTGCAGAGAGAGATCCTTCGGCTCGAGTTAGCGCGCGAGGAGGAGCGCCAGCCGATCGATCCCGCCGTGGCTTCTTACGGGTTTCGTGCTATATGTGCGTTTGTATACCTATATAGCAGTGTGTGTGTGGGCATGTGTATGTGCGGGATGTGCACTTCGAGAGAACTTATCTCTCCGCTGTTTCTCTTTTCACGCGCACTTTCACCCCCTTTAATCGCTTTTTCCAGTGCTTACTCGTTGCTCTTCCGATTTCACTTCTTTTCAACTAATTCTTTTAGCTCTGTCTATATCTAACGATTCTTTTCTTCTTGCAATCTCAAAGATTTATTTATGCATGAATAATTTTTCATTTTTTCATCTGTATTTTTAGAATTTACATTTTTTTTTGCTACCTCGAGCTAAGAACATGCTCTGAAATGCTCATCTGTTACCCTGAATTATAATCCCTGCACAACACTCTCCCTTCTTCGCCTAGCCAACTGTCCAGCCATCCATCCGTCTCGAAGGGGCAGCCTGTTTATAGAAGCTTAACACGATCTACCGATAATCGTACTCGCGCGCGAGTCGTACAGTAGTCACGCGAGCACGCAACTTGCAGCTCAATCGCGCGGCTCGCATCGCGTCGAAAAGTTAACGTAGCCCGCAAAATAGGGCAAAAAAACGAAAAAAAAAAAAAACCAAATGATTCAATTAAAATTTTCAATATTTTAGTCGGTATAACTATATGAAAGTGCGTTTATCGCGCACGATAATGGCTACACGATGCGCGGTGCTCGGGCCCGCTTATAATCCCTCTCGCGCTCGGCTATAAGAGCGTATAATGACGAATCCGTTCCTTTATTATTCTCCTATATCACTGCTTGGGGCTTTATTACGATCACTCGTAGTCGTATATCAGCCGAGGAATTTACGGCCGAGCGTCTCCGCGCGACTAGCGCACACTCGGAAATATTAAAATTGCACAAAGCGCATTTTAACATTCACAAAAGCCTTCTTTCTTTTTTTTTATCTTTTCTTTCATTTGTCTAATTTACAGTGGGACTTGGCGTTGTAGCCGAGCGCGGCCTTTTACCACGTTCCTCGACTCGCCGCCACCGCCGCTTTTCTCTAGATTTCGTTATATGGTATCGTAAATTCTGCCGCCATTTAACATGAAATATCGCGCCGTTTCGCGTATTGTACGCGCGAATATCATTAAACGCACAGACAGACTGGACCTTCAGCTCTCTCGCCTAGCCGTTATACACGTAAATTACACCTACGAAATTGTTCAATAGTACCTACAGTGCTGAGTATATATAGCACAAGTGAGAAATGGAATTGCGCTTTCGAACGCGAGTAAAAATGTTTTCCAAGCGTTTTCGAGTTTTATCAAAAGGAATCCACACGTAGCGTCTCTCGAATAAAAATCCTCTTCGTAGCGCGACTTTGCACCGACCGACGCTTCAATGCGAGACATTTGGCTCTCTCTCGCAGTCGTATTCTCACAGTGCACCTTTCTCACCTCGAGCGCTCCTGCTGCTGATTTTCCGCAAAACCGGCGACGACGCACTTATGGCCCTGTGCGCGGAGTCGTCGTCATCGCGCGTATACACGGAGAAAGACGTCAAACTCAGCTGCGCGGACGTTATTGTAACTCTTTTTTTTTACCTCTGGAAAACGTATCGATCTTCAAAGACTCGCGAGGGGGGAAATAAAAATTCTTAATAAATAGGGTTTAGGCGATCAAAAGTCGTTTTAAAAAGTAAATGGCGCGGCGACGGCCATACGCGTTTTTCTCGAAGGTCTGGCGCTGACGTTGATTGCTCCCCCCGGGGACTTTGAACGATTTCGCCCTCGTCGTGCGCGACATCGGAGACGCTCGTTATTATGCTTTATCGCTCGATACTGCGAGAGGATTAGACGGGGATTAGTCTTCGTATATCGACGGCCAATTCATGGCAAACTGAAGACCGCATGTTTGCGGAATTTCAGTCGAGATATAAATTAATATATTCCAAAATGAAAGAAAACCATGGAAAAAAACGATAGTTTCGTGCTACTTTCGAAACATAAATACGTAAATTGGCTTATACCGTATAACGCTCAGGTATAAAACAAAGATCTCCGAAGAGCGCACGAACATTTGAAAGAGAGCATGGCCAGTCGTAAAAAGCTCATAAAACTAGCCGGCGGTTATACGAGCGCGCACTAGCGAGCCGGCCGAAGATAAAGGAAGCTGATAAATATAAAAGAGTTCGAGGAGATCGTCGGCCGATGATGAATAGGCCGAAGGTGCGAGAACATCCCAGATAGCCATCGCGTGTTTACGCATTTTTCGTTGTAAGCAGTTTTCGCGCTCTTTCTCTCTTTTTTTATTCTTACTTATTGCCAAGTAAGAGCAAGAAGAAGAAGGAGGAATTAATTTGGAGTCTGAGTCGTCAAGTCCAGAGGCGAGTAACGCGAGAGTCGACTGATCAAAAGGACACCAGAGAGCCCTGAATCGGCGTCCTATAATTAAAATTTATCGAGAGCCAGCAGCAGCAGCAGTAGTAGTATAGCTCGGCCCTTTGCGCATTAGTCTCGACTATCAATTACGCTTAATTCGGTTTTCCGCCCGCAAAGAGGAAGGAGACGGCAGTGAGAAAGAGAGAGAAAGAGAGAAGAACCTCGGATTACCGGCGAGAGAGAGAAAAAAAGAGAGAAAAGTCGGGGAAAAGAAGGAAGGCGGAGCGCTGCGATAAAGTGGACGCCGCTGCAACAGGCATCGACTTATATACTGCGAGAGAGAGAGAGAGAGAGAGAGAGAGAGAGAGAGAGAGAGACCTGGCTTCCGATTTAAACTCCAAGCTCGCTCTATTACCTTCTTTTTTCCTTCGTGTAATTGATTCGGCAGAGAAAATTATTTTTCAGATTTTGAAATTTCAATTTTATTAGCTGCTACCTCACTTTTTTCCAACAGGGTGCGTTATATTGAATTGAAAATAATGACAGACACGAGATGAACAGGCACTTACGAATCGTTTGTCCGTAAAAACTCATAATTTAGGCGCATAAAAACCTTCCGCTTGCACGTCATTTTTTTTTTCGAAAAAAAAAAGGAGTATGTCACAAAGGATGACGCAGAAAAAGTCAGCAGCAGCAGTGACATATGTCCCTTAATTTCCATTTCTCTGTCTCTCCCCCTCACTCCCTCTCTGTACCATATCCGTTGCGACAATTTTTTGCTCGCCGTATGTGCCACTCCTGGCACAGTTAACTTTTATTCAGTGTGCTCTTGTATCATAAATTACAAAATTAAACGGCTGATCACGCTATGACTCTGCGCATTACAGGACCGTTAACAATATATCCTACGAAGCAATTTCACGCTATTAAAAGTAATAATAGATACGATTTAGGCGTAACTGCGACTATCGACTAAGGTGAAAAAAAATAAAAACATCGCGGGTGTATAAAGTGACATATGTCTTTGGTTTCCGTTTTTCTCGCACTTGGCCATATCCGGCCCGCGCGTCGCCGTACCAACGATAAATACTCGGAAAGGAGCGTCTAACCTCAAACGACGTTGCAGCAGCATTAACATTGACGTCGCGTCTCGCGCGTGAATAAGAAAAAAAGAAAGGGCCTTTGTGCTGAGCATGGGACCACCGCAATGCCCGAGCCGCGCGCAACGATAAATATACGAGCAAACGCCGCCGGCTTATACATGCGCTACCGGATGTCACGTTGCGTGTCAATATACTAACTTCAGGACGACGACGATCAGCTGCATTTTCGGTAAGTTTTGTCTCTCTTTTCGATTGATTGCTGTCGATAAGATCATCCTGCCGAGAATTGCCAATTGCGCTGCGCGATACGTGCTCTTCGAAAATCTCTTCGATTACTTTTTTCTTTTGAATCGAGGTGCTCGAAATCTAAAGATATTACCGCTTTTGCTTTCTCCAAGAGAGATTTTCAAGACTTTCGATCGACAATTTAAAAAGTTATAACAATTTTTCTATATTAGAAATTTCCGTATTTTTCGTTTTTCAGCTATACGCATTTCACGACAATTGCGACTGAATGGTTCGAATTATTTTTACGAAACTTGACAGTTATATTTATCTCTCCTAAATTTAGAACTTATTCGATTTTTAAAGCGATCGATCGAAGTTTCGATCGAAATCTTTTTTTTCGAGTTAACACTTGAAAAAAAAAGATTTTATGTAATTTTGACATATGTAGTATAGCAAATGACTTTAAGATTAATTGTATAAGAAAATTAATTTTTGTTGTTGTTGTTAAAAATTTTATGCTCTTCGAGAAAGCATACTGCTAATGTCATTAGCAGCAGATCTCATGGCTTGATATTTCTCTTGTAAGTAAACCAGAGTGAAGAAATTTTCGAGAGATAAAAAAAATTATTGAATTGCTTTTTTGAGTACATCGGAGTTTATTGCTGGATATTTTAATAGGATACGTTTTTGAATACGAAAATTATTTATTATTTCGAGAATTGAATAGGCCATTCATCTGTCGGGTAGGTATGGAAGGTTGGAAAATTGAATGCTTTTCGCCGGCTCAATCGCGAAAAAAAAGCCGCAAAAAGAGAGAGAGAGAGGGAGAAAAAAAAAGACGAGCTTCATGAAAACGAATCAAAAAGAGAAAATCCAATAAGTTGGCATTTGGTATTCATCTAACGCGCAGTTCCTTTTTACTTTTGATTAGTCAGGTAGCCCTTTGTTTCCGATCTCCGTCGAATCGATCGTGTTTGATATTCAAATGATTCGGCAAGCGTCGAGAATATCAATGGCTCCGAGCGCTCGCCGAAGCCTTTCAAGTGAATCTTTTTATGCCTATCGACGTCGCGCACCTATAGTAGCAGCAGCAGCGACTCGATTTCACATCGCTTGACGCGCCGCACACCGCTAATGCACACAATGCCTCATGAACGACTACTTGGTATTCCTATCCGTCTATATCCTCGATTGCGATAAAAGTTTATTGCCTTGTTGCGACTCGATAGAATTTCGAGTGCCGTTAAAATGTAAAAAAATAAAATTGTTCGTATGAGACTTTATTCGTGAGCTTTTTATGCGCGCGCGAGCTTTGTTGCATCGCTCTTTGTGTCAATGAACAGAATATGGTGTACACGTAGTATAAGAGGCAAACATTAATATCCCTTAGTAGCATCTTCTTGAAAATAAAAAAAGCCTCGTTCATTGTGGCACTACACGTACACATGAACGAACAAAGAATCCTTCCGAAATAAAGATCCGCACAGCGAAGGAAAGTGAGTTATCACTGTTTGCGAGGGCGTAGCATTCATTTCCGGCTGCAAGCAATACACCGAGAGAGAGAGAGAGAGAGAGAGAGAGAGAGAGAGAGAGAGAGAGAGAGAATATAAAGTCGCTGCTTCGAGACGCGCGGCAATCGGATGCAGCGCTTGTGTTTGGCTACCAAGCGTATAGCACACACACATACACATACACGTGTATATTTATATCCGCAAGAATAATGCATATTAATGTAGTCACCTTGCACTGTGGTCCGATCGTGTTGTCTCTCTTTCTCTCCCTGTGTATGTATATGCGCCACCGAGCTACCAATGAAATGCTCATCGCTTCTTTTTACTCCCACTGAACAAACATCTTCTTTGCCTTGCTCTCCAGCCACGAGAAACTTTATTACTTTATGATAATAGCTCGTTGTTATATCGTTGAATTTTGCTTCAATGACCTGCAATCTTATTATTAGGCAACAAAAGAGGACTCTATTCCAAGGCAACCATATGAATAATCTATTTTCAACTAAATTTCACAACAATAGCTTTGTTATCGAATAACTGAATAATTGAAATAATCATTCGTATCACCGTTTTCGAAAATATTCACCTGTTATATAATATTCACTGCATTTCAAACGAGTCTGCAACCTAAATTCTGAGAAATTTAATTTCTGATATTATAATGGATTCATCATTAATTAGTAAATAGTAAGTAATATATATATATAAATAAATGAAGTTTGAAACGTATTTCCCATCGAGATTAGTGTATTAATCACAGCAGAATATCAACGAAGCTCGTAATTTACGCATAACTATTACAAATTAACACGCTTCTCCCATGAATAAAACCCTAATGACCAATCTAGCGCCAATAGCAGCAGCAACAACAAAACCAAAGAGGAGAATAACCTGCAATCACGCGGCGGCATTCTGCGAGTTAACTAAGTCGAGGTAGAAAGACAGAGAGAAGAGAGAGATTGGCGTATCCTTCAAATTCGAAATAACCAACGTACAGCAATTAAACGACAAAACGAACTAACGTAACGAACTCGATTATCGCTCATCTTTCTCGACTAGTAATCTACTGAGACAAGTTGCATACAAACAATTTGAATTTGCCGCGGGGACGAGCGGTCTGTTCTCTGTTTGTAAACGCGCGAAACTCCACGGCAAATATATAATAAGAAAAAAGTGCGGTATGCTAAAGTCGTGTGCGCCCTTTTGGCCGCCCGCGGCAATCCACGCGGGTTGCTACCGGTTTTTCTACCCATGCGAAAGCTACTATGCTGCCTCCCGCCGCCGATCATTATACCAGATGCTCTCGCCTTCCTATGGACTGAATAAAACATGATGTTGCGCTATGCAAAGTCAATTTTTTTTTACAAATTTTACAACAAGGTAAACCTTCGACTTGTAAACATTCCTTACTTGCTTCGTTATCAATCTCAAAAAAGAAAATCGTAGAGAAATTTGTAGTAGCAGCCTTCGCGCTAATTATATTCTGGAATGCGTTTGCCGTACAACTGCGAAGTCGAGTTAAAATATTTTTAATAATTACTTGGTGAATTCAGCTGAAATATTAATTCCTGAAATTTTTCCGTAATTGCCAGCGAGAGCAATTGCGTATAATCGCATTCGCGCCAAGCAGTCATATTAAAAGTCAAGTCAGTCGACATCGTTGATGGCATTATAATTTCTGTTTCGAGCGTGCATTTCCGAAAGAAAAAAAACACCATGGCGCGCACTCAGTCAATGGCTTCGGGCGACGTCTTCTTGGCCGGGCGTGCGCACTGCGTCCAAGCAGATTTATCAGTTGACGTTGACTTACATACTTACTCTCTCACATGTGCTCTGTCTTTTTTCTTCTTTTTTTTTTTTCCTTTCGTGCGACCCCGCGCACGTTTCGCTTTGTAATGAGAATTTTGCGAGAGCGAAGCACAGGTAGGTACGCCCCGCTGTGTCTGATCTTCTTTTTTTTTTCGTCGTCCTGTCCCTCGGGCTCTTTATTTTCGTGTCCCTGGCGCGCAGCAGCAAGCTTTTCCCGAAGCCCTTTTTTTCGCACGGCAAATTAGCTTTCGTTGAATTCCCCGCAGACTAGATAGCGCGCTTCTACTACGGCTTCCTCGGATATTTGGCTACTGATAATGGTGCTTCTGGTTTTAAACGGCCGAAAGAGAGAGAAAAAAAGAATTTCGTTTGCCGGAAGTTAATTGCTCGCGTTTTCGGGGGCTAAAAAAGAAGCCAGGGCAAGGGTTAGATAAGAGGGCTATACGCGTGACGTGTTAATTACGGGATTTGTTGTATACGTAGGCGCCCAACCGAGATTTATTTTCTTGTGATATTATTTTAGCTCGCGACCAAAGTGAGTCCAGCGAGCTGGACTTTCTCACGGATGGAGGAGTCGCATTCTTTTTTACCTCATAATTTGGTGCGTATACTCCCTAATTATGCCGCTGAAAAATCTCGAGTGTAACAGGTGCAAACCACCTGTTATGAACGTTCATCTCCTTCTCTGATTTTCTTACACTTTTGCAGTAGCTTTACAGTTATTTTTTCACAACAATCGTCGAAAAATTTATCTTCATTATAAAGCTGCTATCTCCGCTGTTTCTCGAAATCCCATAAATTGCCTTGTTTCTCGGGCAAAAATCAAGAACAACGTTATTTTTCTTAGATAAGCTCTTTGAAAAGAGGCGAATGTTTGAATTAATTGCAGGAACTACGCGGCAAGGTCAAGGGCCTCGTGCTCGTCGATGTGAAAAGCGGAAGATCGACTCACGTCTCGTCAATCAAGCAACTATGCATCCACGTGACATCCGCCCTGCACCTTGGTCGCGTCGAGTAAAGTGCGTGTATATATAAGGGTGTATATATAGACAAAAGCAGTTTGCCCACGCGGTCCCATCGTCTTCATCGTCGTCGTCGTTGTCTTGGTGTCGCGCATCAGCTGCGACGCCGACGACAACAATGAAAAGCTCTTAGATCGAGTTGGCTGCGATGAATAGGGGCTATTCTTATTATAATGAGCGAGCGCGCGTGCTACCATAGCTAAATGGAAGCGTTTTTCGGTTGGTTTTAGTCGCGTTGCCTCCTGAATGCGGAAGTAGGCTACAATTTTTGTTCCTCCGCGCGCAGTGATGAAGTTGTTTGAGATATGTGAACGAGATTAGTAACTTGCGACACGGCGTGCATTTTAATTTTCAGAAAATGTTTGATGACACACTGGCGTTTACGCTTAATAAACTTTTCAAGTTTATTTGCCGCTCGAGTCGACGTGTAGGTAATTAACGCTTATATTTTTTGCTTCGACTTTCAGTTCGCATTAACGTTGAATTGAGATCGATTGAAAAATGCATTTTCATTTGTGAATACTTCATCCAGTTACATCACAATAGATGAATGAAAAGTGCGTATATGAAAGGTGTTTTTCTTTTATAGCTTAGCGTTAGTGAATAACAAAGTGGGCATAAAATATCGGCGCACTTGTCAGTGATCGTTAGACGGAGAGGCTCGTTGGCGCCTTTACTCGGTGCGGCCCATTGTTGTCTCTTTGGATTAATAATTGTTTATCGCATTACGGACTGCAGCAGCCGTTGGCGTAGCAAGAGAAGCTCGTCACCGGCTTCGTTAGTCGCGTCTTGTTAAGGCGCTGCACTCTGGATTTAATGAAACGTTGAACAGGCAGCGGCGGCAGCAGCAGCAGCAGCAGCACGTCTTTGCTCAGTCTTCGGTGTGTTTGTTACTCAAGTATTCGTGCTTCACCATTATCATTATGTACTTTGCGACGAAACGATGTTTCTCTACATGTCAAGTTTATCAGCGTTATTACTCAATATAGTCGGTAGAATGTTAAAACAGCGACTATATATATCAATTGTTTGATAGCCGCGACGTAAACATACAAGTAATTGCGATTCACTTTTTTTTATTCACAATCTCATCATATTCGATGTTTTCGGATCTTTTCAAAACTGAGCGGACTTATCTTTTAAGAGTCGCGATAAGTGGCAACCATTGCATGAAAAAAGCAAGCATCCGACGAATTTATGAGACTTTTGTGATAGCGATATAGACGTTCCTCTCGCAGTATTGCTCTATAAAAACTTGGGCTATGATAAAAAATGAGTTACTCGTATGCCGAACGTTGGCTGTTAGTATAGTTTGTTTAGAAACTTCTATGTCTTCCCGAGATTTTCATCAATCGTGCAAACGAAAATTTAGTTCTTACTTGCCGTTCAGAATGTCGAATAGTAGCTTCAAACTCAGCTGCAACAACAGAAACAAACGGTTCGTTGTAATTAATTAGCGCATAATTCGCTGAATTATCGGAATAATTTGTGTATCGGATAATAATTATTGACAAGAGATGCTTGGGCGTGGGCGCGAAGAGCCGCGCGCGGCGATAATTGCACTTCTCGAATAAGCACGGCGTATACATACATAGACATATAGGTGTGCAGGTAATGATATCGGAGGCACGGGCACAAGTCAATCAATTGGTAATTAGTCGAGATTGGAGGCTTGTAATTTCAGCAGTCTGACGAGGAAATTTGGTACTTGCCGTTACAGCTGGCCAACTGTATACATCACGAGGTCAGTGTGTTGTAATGAGGCTATTGTTGCGGTGCAAAGCATTGAATGTAGGTCAGAATTTCGGAAATTCGCTGCTGATTGGCACATATATCCGCAATGGAATTCCTCGATATTACCATGCTGCGAAATATAGTATCGCAGCTATTATTAGCCCTTTACAAAAGAGAGACTGCCCATCAGCTCGCGATGCCGCGGGTGATTCTCATTGAGATATCATGACCACTAATTAGTCGGCTGTAATTCTGCGCAATATGATCGATGGAACAAAAGAATCGCGTTGAAAGCCACTAGAGATGATGCTAATAACATCGGCCTGATCGTAGAGTTTACGAGACAATGTGTGTAACGAATATCCTTGATGTGCGGTGTCTTTGACTGAGAGAAAGACAAGTTAATTGGCGATTAGGCTAGCCGACAAAACGCTCGCTCAACCGAAGCGCCTCTCTCTCTCTCGCTCTCTCTCGCTCTCTCACTCTCTTAGCTAATTACCCGTCGTGCCTACGCGCCTCGTTTAGGCCGGCGATTGTTCTCTATCTCTCTTGCTTGCTTACTGCGCGTATAATGCGTCATGCCCATCGCCTGTACGCACGCTCATACACAAAGGAGACATTGTACCGTCGTCGTCTCGCGTCCTCGTCGCCAGTGCACTATCCTCCTGTACGAACACGCGAGCGCGCGTCTCACGTCAGGTGCACGTTGCCGCCTATGACGACGACGAAGATCCCTCAGACGGAAGTTTCCTAGCTCGCGCAGGATGCCTTTATCGCTGGCTTTGATTAGATATTTTTGGCCAATTTTGCTAACGGTAATTTATCTTTCGTGAAACTCAATTTACAAAATCAAATTGAGATCCAAATACGAAGGCACGTTAACTTTTAAGGGCCGTTTATTATGGATAAACGTCGTGTTAACGAGCCGACGGAATATCGAGATTTCGTCGAACTCGACAGCGCGATGAAATCATAACAAAGGAATTGCATTCGCAACGCAGTCGTATGAATCAACAGGTGCGATCTCAATATCGTCAATAATTTCGGATTAACGACGTTTCATTATGGATATTTCCCGCCCGCAATATCCATCGATCGGTGCACGCAACTCTAAACAACGATGCTCGAGCGAATAAACACGTGATCCACCGCCCACACTACCAAAAAAAAAAAGAGATCGTTCACCCGCTAGTTATTTCAAGTTCACTCTGCAAGTGCTGCTCCATTTTCATCGGATGTACAAACGCCGTAATTCTATACGCCGCATGCGGGCTGTCAATTGCTGAACATCTTTCGTGCCTTTTTTGTTGTCGTTGAGAATTTTCACGCGATATCGAGTTGCTCTTCCGGTCGCCTGCATGGGAATAAATTAATAACTGGCAGCTTTAACCGTTCTATCGCGTCGGTTAATCCGATTTTAGTTTTTTTCTACTTGACAGATACTCACGGATTTGTCGCGCTGCAACCGAGAGAGTCTAGTGCGTTTTCAATTAACATTCGTAGCCACAAAGGGAAATTCGATAGTCAATGGCATATGGCAACTAGCGCATCGATTAGCGCGAATATATTGGCGAGAGACTCATAAACAAGAGGTAGAGCGGTGGACACACACACATACACACATACACGCAGCGAGGGAGCGGGAAAATGGGTCGAAAAGCCTGAGGCTAGTTGACCAATATCGGACGCTATGCGCGCGTAATAAAGCCTCCGGCACACGCCACAGATCATCCCCAAGGCCTGCGCGCCGCGCTCTCTCATATTTAGCTGTGCTAATATTGCACAGCGATCCGTGTGTCCCCTCAGGCCAGTTTTTGCTACTTGCGAGTTGCGTGTAAACATCCGAACACGTTTTTCCACGTATACTTTTTTCAGGCGCGTATACATACTTATCATTCTTTCCAATATTGCATCGTTTTTCAAAAACTATGGGAATAAATTGGTTTCGGATAAATTGTTTCGTAGAAATATTTAAAAAATTTTCATTCAACTTCAGTTTTCTGATAATTACTTTCGGACGATAATAAAATTTTCTCAGAAATCATTGTGCTCATCGAATATAAAAGAGTGACGTAATATGTTAGCTTTAAATATCTTATCAGGTCATCCGTCAAAATGGAAATCAGGACAGACATGTTATTAGAAGTGGCATAATCTTGTAAAAAAAATATTCCATTGCATTTGGAATCTCATTGTCAATCAAATTTCATACCAGCTTGTAATCCACTTATTACACTGCGACCGACTTTATCATTACTAAAAACGATCGGTCGCCTAAATATTCCTAAAATACTAGTGTATTTTTTCAATTGTTAGTCGTGAAAAAATCGAGTAAATCGTGAAGAAAATGAGAGCAGGCAGAGCTTTTGTGGATAGTAAATTGGAGAACAAGGTTCATGCCTGTTTGTCCATCCAACTGCGGCACACTGCAGCCAAGGTAGCACATAACAAACAAACAGCTCGGCCAGAGCTTGCTAGCGGGGTGAAGGACTGCCACATAATAGCGTAGCCTATTGGGTAGAGCGCTCGAGGGCAAGGTAGTCGTAGTGCGGTTTTCGCGTGCCGACGTACTTCCGGCGCGACTCTCTTATCTGCCTTGGTCACGTATAGAACGCGAACGCGCCAGCGCAGAGGCGAAAATACGGGGACGTCGGGCGACGGCGATAAGGATCGCCTGTGCGACATTGCCCCGTTAATTTAGCCGAGCAGGAAGAGCCGTAAATAGAGAAAGAGCGAGACGTCGAGCCGCTTTGTATCCACTCGTATAACGAGATGTCGCGATCGCGTTTTCCGCTCTTTAAGCCACCCTCCCCCTTTTCTGCTTTCTGCTTTCGCTCTCAGTACTCGCTACTCTGTATTTATCGCTGGCCAAGCACTTTATCCTCTACCTTCCAGCCAGCCAGTCGAATTTCACCCTCTTGATTATGGCTGGCGTAGGCCCGAATTTTATGTACTTGCTGCCAGAGGCTGCTTACTGCCCCTTGCTGCCAATGCTAATGCGAACAAGTTGTTTTTGCTACACGAGATTTATTACTGACATTCAAGAGCTATCCAGCTATCTGTATCTCTTTTTTTTTGCAACCTCAGTGAAGCTCGCAAAAGTTCAAAATAGAAGTGAAACACGAATCTAAAATTCTGCGGAAAAATCTTAAAAAATGCATGCCGAGTAAAAGGCTCGAAATCCGAACGAGCGAGCGAGCGACCGAGAGAAGCTTGCGCTGGAGGGGCGAGAGGAAAAAATCGTTTAAAAAATCATAGGAATTCCAGTGTAAAACCACAGGAATACCCGTCGAAATTGCCGAGCGCCGAAGCGTCCCGGAGCTGATTTAGGTCGTCGTTGGCCTTCCACAGCGTGGTAAATTCAGCTAATGGAATTTATCGCGACGTCGCGTAGACGTAGAAACTGTGCGAAGTTAGGATGCCCCATCGCACCCCTCCATCCTCTCACTCTTATTACGCCCGGCACGCTACTTCTGATGGGGCCCCTCTTCTTCTTCTACCTCCTCTCTTTTTTCCCCCCAACCCTCTAGGCAAGCAGCGCTGACCTCTCAAAGAGCTGCGGCTCTCTGCGGCTTTAAAAATTAATTGGCGAGAAACGCGCCCGCGCGCGCTCACGAGCCCACCCGGATACTTTTCCGGAGCTTTTAGTCTTATGGCGGGCAATTCATTCGGGATGATGTAGCCCAAGTTTTTTTCGACTTTTAGACGCGCTATTTTCTAGTCTTAGTTTTTTCTCGCAGAGAATCTCTGACTCTCAAAAGACCTGGCAACATAAGAGAGAGAGAGAGAGAGAGAGAAAGAAAAAAGCTTTTGAAATCTTAAATTCGTTATTTGGGCCGCGCAAGAAACACGCGAATGAAAAAAGTAATTTTCCTTAGTTCGCTGCAGGAAGCCCTAGTTAGGTCAGGAAGTAACGTGCCCCCGCTGCAGTCTAAACTTTAGCAGCCGATCGAGCTTTCATTTTTCGAAACGTCAGGGGCCGTATCAAAAGCTTTACGGCTGTACAGGCGGATCATGAAAGTTGCAGCCGCGCTAGCGGCCAAACGACCAACTCGTTACTGCCGTCGTTGCGGGCCTCCGTTAACAATGCATTCGCGCGACCTCGCAAATGTAACAACGCAACAACCCGCGCATACACACCATCTTTATAGTATACATAGCGCTACACACCAGAATCTAGCGATTCATTATTACGTGATTCATCGAGTTGCAAGTTTGCCGGAGCGCTAAAGACGTGTGACGTAAGCTCTATTATTTATCGAGCTACGCAGCGTAGGCGCGGTGTCTGCGGCAGACATTGAAGGCTCTGCTTTTTTTCTCAAATTCATCTCAAAGAAAAGCGCCTCTGTGTGGCAGAGCGGCTCCTACACGCCTCGTATATATATTGGGAGGCAGCAGCAGCAGCAGCTCTGCGAAGCAGCGAGAAAAGCCCCGAGTGCTTCGTAAAAAAATACGCGGCGCGAGTCGAGCGCGTACACGAGAGGTGAGAGATCGATTGATCGAAGTTGCGATGGAGTTTCGAAGTTAGGTGGAAGAAAAGGGACGAGACACCCAGCTGCACCGACAACGACGACGACGACGACGACGACGACGACGACGAAGACGACGACGATGGTGAGGAGAACGGGCCGGATGGAAAAAAAGCGTTTGAGGGGAGTAAATAAGTAACGTGGGAAGTTGCACGCGCACCACTAGACGATCTACCTGTATACTCCTTATAGACTGCACTTTAACTACTCCGGAAACTCGAGACTCCCAGCCGAGCCGATAAGCGCTTCTCTTTGCCCGTCGTCGTCTTCGTCGCCTACCTATACTCTGCCCGCTCACGATAAAGCGCCAACCGGCAAACTCTTTCGATCTTTTATCGAAACTGGGAGAGACTGTTTTCAAGCGGCTGTCACGAAATTCGGCCAAGTGTTATTCGCTCGCCATGCCATTCTAAATGGGCAGCTGCTCCAGACTCAACAGTTTACGATTCTCTATCGGACTTGAAAGGCTTTTTCAAGCTTTCGACATCTTTCTAGAAAAAAATCACTAACGTTTTTCAAATATTTAACGTAAGTTAGCTTTCAAAAAGAAAAAAAAAGAAATGTAGCACTAATCATTATTAATATTAAAAGTGCGGAAAGAACATTCGAAAGCAGAAGAAAAAAAGGGATGGTCCGTGGGGTTGGCGCGAGCAGCACGTTAAAATTCGCTTAGTCTTCAAAGCACATACGCGCTGGATTTGCGCGTGCTAGCCCCGGAAAAACTGCTGGAATACAAAGGAAGGCGCGAAACGTCCGCCCGAAGCAGTTTATAATATTTATCTCCTAATGCGCTATCCCTCATCCGCTGGCTGGCTGACTGGCTGGCCGCGCACTCGCGCGGCGGAACCTCTCTTAGTCTTTCGTGCTAGAAGTACATTAGCGCCTCGCGCCATCTTCATATGTCATTTCTTTCGCGAGCTACTTTCTTACCTCCTCACTTTATTCTCGTCGTCGTCTTTTTTTTTTATCCCACTACTCGACCTCTTATCGAATTTCTATAAGAATATCCATTTGCTTTACGAGCGGAATATGTAAATTCATTTATTGAGATCAGCTACTCGCGCGCGTGTGAAGGTAACAACACACTGTGCTGCTGGCCCAGATGTATTTTCATAAACCATAAAAGAAAAGAGAAACTGAGCGACATTGCGGATGAATCGCTGAGCTGGCTACTGCATTGTGTATACCTCGGAGACTGCTTGCGCGAGGGGGAGAAGAAAAAAGCTCGCTCCAGTCTCTTGGATTTTATAACCTGGCTATATACTCGATGCGTGCTCGAGACTTTTATTTTTTTTAGCTCCTTGTTTAGACGTAGAGATAAGACAATTTTACAGAATTTACGTATCGTGACATATTGGTACTTTGAAAAAATTTGTGGAATACTTATTTGAATAATATCGAGCAAAAGTCATTTTCAAAATTGTAATAATGCGAACCTGACAGTTGACAAATTCTCGATAAAGCTGACACAAAGAAGATGCAATAACTGTGGATGAAAGAAAGAAAGAATGAGGGGAAGAAAAAAAAAGTGTGGAAATCCATTGAGGCAGGTAGGTACGACAAAGCTTTCTTCCATCTGAGTGACCTCGTTGATGTGAAAGCCCCCGTGTGCGCGCGCGCCCACTCATCAACATACTCCGCTTTTAGCAGATCAAACGGCACATGTCCCGGGCGCGCGAGCGAGCGAGCGAGCGAAGGCAGGGAAAGCGCTCGACTACACCCTTTAGAGGTCGTTACATCATAGACATGTAGCAGTGGGCTTGTGCTCGCACTGATGATGCCACGTCCGTTGCCGCCGCCGTACCAAGCTGGAGGAGGATGAGGAGGAGGTGGAGGAGGTGGGTCGCCGGTACGTGACACGCATCGCATCGGCTGCAGCAGCTGCCTGACTGTGCATGCCAATACTCTGCAAATCAGAAACGTCAAGCGGCCGGACGTCGAGCGAGCTCCGCCGGGATTTTGCGCCTGCGATTCAATTCGAAGCCCCAGAGGGAGTCGGAGCTAGCTGCACAGTGCAGCGCGCGCTGCTGAACGGTTTTCTCCGCGAGTATTGCCGAATATTCAACGTTTCGACTTTTATTACTCGCACACGCTTATTAATCCGCGCTTTTCCATTCCATTCTTCTTTTCCTTCTATTTTTATTCGTTCGTTTGCTCGTTCGCTAGATGTTAATTGATTGGCTGCGTTGTTGCGACGATAGAATGACTATTGACACGAATTAGAGGCGCGCGAGAACTTATCGAGCAATGTTCCGGCTAATTGGCGCACGCCGCAACTGCCATCAGCTACAATGTTACGACAGAGCTTGCGAAGCTCATTGTATACGACAGTTAGATGCCACGCGTCCATTCAATCAACTATTGAATATAGACACCAAACATTACAACGGACATATGCAATGTCCTCTGCTCTCAAAGCGGCCGTCGTCTCAACACTCTCATCCCTCTACTAACGAAGACGATAAAAGTGGGACGCACGACCTTGAAGCCGAAATGTATCCCGTGTTTGTCGCTACAGGCGGCGAAGCGCGCGTGCTTACAGCGATTTCCACTTACTTTACCCGGGCGACTTTTCGGAAAGAGCCTTTTAACGCTACTCGTCTTTTCTGCGCAACGCCGCTCCCGAAAAATCTTTTCTCGTGTTTCACGCAACACTCAAACTTGCTACTTAACCAAAGCCTATCTACTTCTTCTTCTCTTTTTTTCGTCTTCTTCCGGGTGCCAAGTTATTTCTCAAGTTGCCCTGCGGATCTTCGATCGCCCATTGTATTTTTTCCGATACTTTCTTGCGAGCGTAGTAATCCGCAAATTGTTGAGAATAAAAAACTAATGCAGTTGGCTGTAAATTACGGTCGAATCATAAATTGAAAGAAAAAAGAAGATCCAAAGAGCAAAGAAGACAGCAGTAGCATGCGATCATAAGCCAGGCCAGAGAAGATGAATGGCGCGCGAATTGCCAGAGCAGAGACGACTAAGTAGGATGTCACGAGGCAAGCCCTCTCTCGATATCGCGCGAAACAAACGCATCCATCATAGCGTCCACTTTGTCGCGCGACTCACTGAGCAAGAGACTCGGAGAGGGGGGCGCTAAAATTGTATTTGCCGCTCCAAAATGTCAACCATAAATTCTTATTCAGCCTCATCCTCTTTAATGCTCCTATCCGTTTGTGCGTTTGACCATTTTATGTTTTGTTTTGTTTTCTGTTCGTCGCTTCCACTGCGCTGCGGATTTGAGTAACTGTTCGTTTTCGAAGAACAAAAAGTGGGATAGGAAATCTTATGAAAAGCTCGCGCACGCGGTTTTATCGGCAAACTTCCTTTTACCGTATTCGTAATTACTTAATACATTATTAATAGATGACGCCGACTTTACATAAGCCCCGCCATCGGCGCCGTCGACGAAAAGTTAAGCAGATTGAGAGGAGGCCGCAGCTCGCTTGCGCTTGGACATTTGCATACTCGTCTTTTGTCGTTTCTTCTTCTTCTAGTTCGTTGGCTGGGTTTCCCTTCGTTTTTTTTTCTTTCTCACTCTCTCTCTCTCTCTCTCTCTCTCTCTCTCTCTCTCTCTCTCTTCTTACTCTCTTTTAAGTATTCGAGGGAGGTGGCTTTTTGCGAGGTGTGATGCGGCGCCTGGCGTCGCGTCGCTTCTGATGCTGCGAAATTGGATTAGCTTTCGCGGCCGATGCGCACAGCGTATACCGACAGAATGAGAGAAGAAATTGATCTTGTCTTTTTGGTATTCCTCCGAGATAGCTTTTGAATTAAAAGTTGGTCCAACTTTTTAATATACTAAAAAGTTAAATAGTACACTAATGTTGTGTAAAAATTTTTTGCTGCAATTGAATTAAAGCAAAAGCAAGCTCTGGAAAATTTTTTAAAGAATGTCTTGAGTGCGAAAAAATAATGCACTCAGCCAGAACAATTTCGGTCTCATTGCTTCCGGAATTTGGCGAGTTTCGTTCTCCACCTTGAAAATTAAGATTTTAATTGCGCAGGCTTGCAGTAATTGGACGCGTCGCGCGAAAGCTTTTTTTCCGCGGTCGCCTGTCAAGCTAAAATTTTTAGCGCTCGGACAGCGCGCCTGAAGAAAATTAACCAGACACCTTGCGCGCTTATGAAGAATTAAATTTAAACTTTATTAGATTTCATTTGTCACGCCTTGAATTTTTTTTTGTACAAGTTTGTGATGATTGTTTTATGCTAATAAATTTAGCAAGTCAATATCATTACTGTAAAAATCGATGGAGAAAAAGGCTGCATATCGTAGTCGTCATTACAGAGAATTCCAGTGTACACGACTCCAGCAATAAAAATAAAAGAAGCTCCGAAGAAACACGTAAAAAGAAAGGCAAGCCGAAGCTCGTCGGGGCGTGCGCGGGACGTCGCTTTGAATTCCCGCGTGCGCTTGGGTTAAAAAAGCTTCTCCCCTCCTCCCCCCTCCCCACTCCAGCTGAATTATGATCGGGCGCTCGGCCATAAATAAGAAGCCGGAGCTTCGCGGTATAACTCACTGGATTTCCATACGATGATAAAACGGATGCTGCGGGCCTCTACTGATGATTTATAAGATTTCCAAGGAAAACTCGTCAACCCCTTACGTCCATCCAGCGCTTGACGCACGACATGAACGCATATTCAATCGCGTTTTCGTTATAAGAATTTTCGCCGGCAAGTTTATGCCAAGGAGAAAGTAGCTTCGAGCTAAAGCTACCAGCTGACCATAGCCAATATGTTTGGTAAAATATTGATGGCTCCCCGCGGACCGAAAGTGCTTACGTGCGTGCGCATGCAAACGCCGCCGCTGCCGTTGCCGCGGCCACGAGGGGCAGAGAGGAAAATTCTCGTTGAAAGCTCCTACGTCTCAACTACTGCTGCTACTGCTGCTGCTACTTCGGAAGATTTCCTTCTTGCTCGCGTCCGCTTACTTCGACGTACGAGGCTTCGTGGCGAATGAAAAATGTTTTACTGGGGAACGGGTTTTATTAGTTTATTCGATATCTATAGAGATAGAGAATTTGATTAATTCCAACTTTGTTTGGCCGCGCTGAATAAACTCAGTAAAATATACGTGGTAGTTGCTGAACGATGCGTTTAAAAAGAAAACGTATTTGCAATTGAAATTGAATTTGATTGGTATTTACCAACGAAACTGACGAGCTTTCGAAGACTTCATACACGTTTAAATCAACATAATAGCTCAATAAATTTCGTGTCTTTCATATCAATTTCCATGAATCGATAAAAGTTAATTATTGGAGCTCTTCCTCTTTCCAGTACTTCGGTTTAAATCATAAACTCTGATTTTTGTTTAAAAAGACCACCAAACAACTGTAAAAGCTTTTACCATCAATTTTCTCGGAATATCATCGTGCGGCAGTATTTTTCAATCAATATTAACAACGTACTCAATAAAAATTTACCCTGTAAGAGCTATTTATTGAATAATGGCCAGGCTCAAAATGAAATCAAAACAAGTATCAAATTAACGATTATTATGAAATACTGAAGCATTTCCAACACTTCCTCGAGGCTCGTGCATGCAATATAAATTTAACTCGCTCGCCACGAAGTGGGGACGAACGAAAAAAAAAATTGCTCGACATCACGAATTCAACGCTTGAAAAAACAAATCCCTGGCACTTTCGTCAGACAACTATAAAGTGTCGTCTCAGCAGCAGCAGCCCCGACAAGTTGTTGTCTCTTTTACGCGTCTTCGCTGTCGTGTGTAATTTACTCGATCGAGGTCTATTTCGACGCCAAGCTAAACAGAGATTATGTAAAAAACAAAACAGCGGCGGGGGGGGGGGGGGGGGGAAGAACCGGAGAATTTACTAGCCGCGCTGCGTGTGTATAGCGGGAAAATTTTTCTCGAGCTTACAAAATGCTCGTCGACCGCACTATTTCTTCCTGTCAAATGAGCCGCTTCGTCGAGGCAAGAGGCGATTATAAAAATATCCGAGGAAGAGGGCTTAATCTTCAGCCTAATTCCTAGACTCTTCGTTGACGTTGTTTTTCTTGCATTTAGTCTCGCGCGAAGAATTATGTCGCCCGGAATTCGCCTTCAAGTTTTTATTATCTGAAAAATTTTATAGCCTCGTTCATCTCTCGCGAGACTGCGAGCGATGAAAAGCTAAAATTGTTCGACAATCGTCGTAAATCATTGTTGAAAAAGCGAGCCAATGATATTTCGATTTAATGACGTGTAGGCATACAGGCACACACTGAATATAGCGATATCGCATATATACACGACAGTGGGGGGTAATACGTCGGGTAGCCAAGTGCAGGCATTGTATCAAATGCATAACAACCCTATTACCGGCACCCAATTGCCATAAGCCGTAGATTGCGAATTATCTTCGCTCTCGCTTTCTCTCACACCTCTCGCTCCCGCAAGCTTCAGTATGCGTATATGTATGTGCGCAGCGTTGCATCGTCGCGCCGCGTCGTTAATGCAATATTGATGCTTTAATGATTATTAATGATAATCGGTATTAACCGTCTCGATCGCTTCGCCATCCTGTTTGCCTTTTAACGAACTGCACTTTTATCGTATTTTCCTATATAACCCGCGCACATATGCTCCATATTATGCTTTAATAATCGATTTATATGTTAATAATTCGCGGTCACTCTCTCTCGATGCCCGTATGTTATTGTTCGCGCGGATTATTTTGTATGCGCACAATTCTGTTGGTTTTGAATTAATTTCGTTGAGCTTAATTTTTTCTCGATTAATTTTCGAAAAAATAACGAAGAGCGAGCAGTGAATTTCAGGCACCGTTGTAGGAAGAAAAAAAATATCCTAAGAGCAGGCATACTTGATGAGGCACTTCTTCAAAACCCCAAAGCTGCGTGCACACCTGTAGATCCTCGTCCCACGCGCTTATTTTTTTTTGTTTTCCATGCGCTACTCGCAGCTCAAGCACGCAAACGACAACAATAACAAAAGAGACACCGCTAAAACGTTGTCGCGCCAGGCGACGTTATGTACTCCTTCTTTTTTCGGGCAATCTGCTGTTGCTACTGCTTTTGTGTACCAAACAATTGTCAAGAAAGTTGCGCACGAGCACGCGAACTCATGGGAATGTAAGAATCCTACGGCACCTTGACCGCGAACTTGTTGCAACTGCGAGCAGATGTCTCTATTTCTTTTCTTTCTTCTCTCCGGGGCTTCGTCAAAAATATTTGCTCTTCTTCGTTCGTCTGTGATTAATTCAACTAATTTCAATAAATCAACGTAGATTCCACTTTGATCCAGTGTGCGCGCTGAAAAAAAAAAGAACCAAGAGCGATCGCTCGCAAAACCAAAAACCCATCGCGGTGACATGAGATTTGTGGGCACGTGCGTGTGTGTCTCATTAATACGACGTCCGGTCCATTAATTCAAAATTTCGACATCTGTCAGTGAACTGGCGAAGCGTCACTTCCCCATGAAATTTATATCAGAAAAACAGAAAACTGCCACCACGGCTTACGCACTTGCGCTCTTGATAAATCACGTATTGCCTTGAAATTTTTGATTATACATTCATCTTTTTTTAGAAGAGATAAATGTGACTCGCAGCTGCGCTAAATTTATAATGCCGAAGTGTCTTATGTTGATAGATAGATGGAGTAACCGACCTCATTTTTAATTGGTGCATTCGCGAATGATTATATAATTGTTCGTGGTATCAAATGAGCTAGCGAGGCTGAACTTATGCACGCGCATGATGCAGCGATTGTATTTGAAATATTGGAATTAGTGAAACGTATAGTGGTGAGAGGGGCAGCGAGAAGCCATTGAATTCCATTAATTTCTATTCGCAATATAATTCAAGTTAAATGGGCGCGCATATGGAATATATAGAAGCAGAAGCGAACGAACGAGCTGCAGTGGGAATTGGAGGTCGATCGCTCGGAAGTATTGAAATACAGGTTTCTGGGAGGGTAGGCCGCCGCCGAGCATACTGCAATTATTAATTAAATATCCGACGGAGAGCGGATTGGAAGTCAATCAGCTGTGAGTGAGCTCGTAGCCGCGCGACGAAAACTCATTCGAATATGCATGCAAGCGAGAGGAGAGGAGAGAGAGAGAGAGAGTGCAGCCATTGTGCGCGAAAAGCCTTTATGTGCTCGGAATGTTTTCGGTGACGTTTGTACGGATGAATGGAAATCGATCGCGCTCTCGAGATTTCATCGCGCGGCTCAATTTCCTACTATTATTTATGGATTTGGTTTGCCGAGGAAAAGTCATTTCGTGGTATATGGGTCAAGAGTCCGTATCTGTATCTTGGTTTGATATCTATAAAACCGATGGGTCACGTTTTATACATCTTCAAGACTGTCTCTCTGTCTCCCTTCTCTCTTTCTCTCGATATCCTGAGAAAGCATCTCCGTAATACCGTTAGATAAGAGCAATATTTTTACGGCAAATAACTTGAAGGAGGGAGAAGCACTCAAAAACGATATATTTTTCAGCCACGAATAAAAAAAACGAAAAAAAAACAAAAGGACGAAAAATAATAATAACACGAAGCGAAGGAAAAGATCAGGCGTCTGACGATTTTACAGAGAGCGATGCACGCCGAGAGAGTATATGTGTGCGTGTTCGTGTGTACGCTGCGGCTTTTAACGTGCCCCGTATTTCGGTGGCCGACTTAAGCAAACATCTCCATATCGCTCAACTGCTTTTTACTTCGCTTCCACTTGCTTCTTGTGTAACTTCCTCGTTCTTACTTTTTTTTTCAAAGCCTACACTTCACTTTTTTCAAATGTACAATTTCTAGTTTTCATTATTTTAGTTCGAGAGACGACGACGTTACGTGTTGGGTAATTTCAATGTTGACACAGTTTCACAAACCATTTAATCAGAAATCTAGCGTAAAAAAATTCCTTTGCATCATATTTTTTTATCAAATTCGTGTTGCGTTAATTAAAGTGTAATAAATGTAAACAAGAGTCATACGTAAGGTCAAAAGAATCATAAAAAAATTTAATTTATGTTATTGGGCTTTCAGCTACATACATTTACGAATGTCGCGCAAGTACATTTCCATTTGATGAAAAGTTGATTGGCAATTGAACTATTAGAATTCATCAAAAGTACAGCGAATAAAAGCTCCTCTAAACTGCGCGGAAAAAAAACGAAGAAAGCATAAAAGTTTTGAACTAAAACGTTTAAGCCAATCTTTCTTTTTATAGTCCACGGCGACACTTGAAACAATAAAAAAGAAAGATTCGAATAAAATCTTCTGGCGCGCGCTCGCGCAGGGATATACAGCCTTTAAAGTATTTAGTACTCCACTTCTTCTTATTCCCTCAGTCTCTCTCTCTCTCTCTCTCCCTCTCTTTCCGCATGAGGCGCAGAGTTTTATGTGCACGTCAGCCCCTCGTAAAAAAGTGGAGTCGCCCATGCCGTATCGACAAATATTCTCGTAACTCTCGGCTTGGGTAAACACAGCGGGACAAGACGTGTAAAGTGACCTCTTCCCTGACAATCATCTATCTCCTCTCTCTCTTCTTTTTTTTTCTCGGCTCTTTCTTGCTTAATTTTGTCTTTTTTTTTCTCTTGAAAACTCGCTGCTTCTACCGCACGACAGAAGTTTGTTTATCAATTTGAACGAACACTCGTTGCTGCTGTCTCACCTGCCATTCGTCCCGAAGCGTGTTTGATTGTCTAAGCCGCAAACGAAATGGATAGGCCTGCAAAGCGTCTACATTACTTTTCAAAGTTTGCTTTGCGTAGGAATAACTGTTTGCTCGACTTCTGTTTTAATAACGTTCGTTTTTTCTCTCTCACTGCGTCTCTATTTCAAAACTCTCCGCGAGCGAGCTCGTTTAATTAATCTGGCTTGCGGAGGAAGAATAAAAATGAAAAAAAAGAAAGAAAAGAGCGCGAGAGGTTTTGCACGCGGTAGCTCGTTATTTATATCAATTGCGCACCATGGTGTTTGTCCGCCTCGTTACGTCTGCTCTCTTGGCGGCGGCGTCACCTTTCATTAATCCGAGGGGTGGGAGTTCGACTGAGAGAGCAGAGGGAAACATACAATGCACTCGCGCGAAATGTTTCGCTCGCTTAATTACAATAGCAGCCGCTTGCTAATTGGGTCAAACGCCCCAGCGTCCAGGTACATATAAGCCGCACCAGAGTTGAACGCTCGGCGTCGTTAGCTCTGAAAAATCTGCTGCTGTATGCTGCTGCTGCTCTGTACGTTGCTATATGAAGAATTCGGCTTATAAATTATAACCGTGCAATAATAATTTGTGCGCAATATTTCTCTCAGCTTTTTTTTCCACATTCTCGTTGCATTTTTTGTTGTTGTTTGATAAGCTTTACGCTGAAAATATTTGATTGCAGCCGTTAGAAATTTGCCATGAGCAGATATAGTTTGTTACATTGCTTGTAATCGCAAATATTACTCTATTTGACGTTTTGATTAAAGGCTTCTCGATACATAGCCAATTGAATACATATTGTTTGCATACTAGTGGTGCACTGTTTCCATAGTTTGGCATTTGTATTAATTAACAGAGCAAGATAATCCATTGTGCAAAGTTGATTGAACGCTCAGCTGGACTTCGTTAAAGCCAGAATTCGACGGTTCATCAATCAACAAAAGATGCATACAATTTATTCATTATTAAATTATAATGATCAAAACCATTGTGGATTGGCAGCACTAGAGTTTATGTAATTGTTAAAGCGCACAAATATGGCGAGAAATTTGATTGGATTAATTACGCGCATAATTAATATCCGTGGCAACGTCCGTGGGGCTTTGCAGAAGCTCTCTGCAAACTTCGACGGTGGCGGCGGCGGCGGCGGCGGCGCATCGCGTGCAGTTCTGAAGCTCCTCTCACTGCGGCAACTTTGTTCGGCCGATTAACATCGATGTAACGCTTGGAAAATTGGCGCGCTCGAGCGCGAACGTTTTCTTAATGTTACAATTACAATTGTGTCTTTTGTCGAGAGTTTCGGACGGCGAAGTGCAAAATAAAAAGGAGAAATTTTTTTAGCCAGACCACCCGCTGTTGTTTCTTGCGCGGTTCTTAAAATAGCGAATTCCCGAAGGAGGGACCGTAACGCCGACTATTTCCGTGCAGCGGCCACCCAGTAGTAGCGCGACGCGCGCCGCTCGCTTTATTCTGTGCCGAGAGCAAGAGACGGAAATATTGCGGAAACCGATGAATGAAGTGTGCCTCTGTGCCCACTAATTTTCACGAGAGATGGCCAGAAGATATAAGTGCCACGAAGTTTGATGGACTTTTACGGACTCGCCCTCTCTTACTCTCTCTTCCACTGCTACTTTTGGGAAGAGTATGAAAAAATCGCTTTCAGATTGCATCTCCGCAACATAATTAGTTGAGAAATCTTAGAATCGCTACTAAAGTAAATCTCACAGCACCATCTGTGCTTGTTAAATCAAAAACTGTTGTAAATTCGATCCGTCATTTGGCAAGCGAAAAGTCTCGGGCGAGAAGAAATTTCTCGCAAAACACGTAGAATCGAGGCATTTCCAAATCAAGATCTTCGACGACGCTGAAAAACCGCAGCTCGTCTGGCGTGAAAAAAGCGCCGTTATGCATCACGATGCCTATCTCGATAGAGTGTACGTGAGCGGTTGCCTTTCTTTTTTTTTCTCTCTCTCTCTCCCTCTCTCTTCTTCTCTTCTCCGCAGACTCCTTCTTTTTTTTGTCAGGAGCGGTATCGCGCACCGCTTCTCGCGTGTCTATTTATGGCGGTAGCATCTGTAAAGTGTGCGAGCTTGATTGTCTTTTTGCTGCAGCATATATGTGCGGAGAGCGTATACATACGAGAGTAAATTCTAGCAGACAATTTGGTTGATTGTTGACGTTCGAGAGTTCACAGCGGCAAGCATTGCCGATATCAATTCCTCCGAAGATGAGGAGTGTGCCAATCGACAGACGCAGATTTTGCCGCTCCAATAATCAACGGTTCATCATCGGCATTTCTCCTCAGCGCTCAACGCTCCACCGAAACTGATAAATGTTTAATGAGAACGCTTGGCTGCATAAATTTGACTAATTCCCAATGGAAATCTCAAACGGAAGAAAAGTGGCGAGTAATTAAACGCGCTGTGATTGGCCGCAGCAGCCCGGCGACTTTTCTGCCGCGCGGCGCCTAGGTAAATGCTGCCCTTTAATCAAGCCCGCAGATTTCTTCGTCACACGGAGCTCTCACAGAGTACCATTCGCTTCTTCTTCTTCTTCTTCTTCTTTTTTTTACCTTTCGCTCGGAAAGGATGAAGGAGACGTTGATGGAAGCCAGTCATGTTGATGTTGGCTAAGTCAAAAAAAAAGCTCATTGGATAATGTTTTTACTGGGAAAAATAAATCGCGGTGACTTTTTTTCAGCTTCAGCGATTTCGATTAAATCGTTTTTTTTTATAATAAATGAAACGTTCGAAAATACTCCATCATCAAGAATACTTCTATTCCGTTTTTAAAAAGTATCGCGGAACAATAACCCCTGTGTATCAGCGATTCATATGTACGTAGTTATAGAAAGTATTCAATAGAGAAGGTCGCATTCAATATCGAATTTTTGCGGGTTATACATTTGAAACGGATAAAAAAACAGGGCAAAACGATCATTTCTCATTGAATAGTAGGATGTTATACGAAAGCAATAACAAAGCAATAAAACACACGATAAAATCCCTCTAATGATTTCTATAAACGGCTCCATTCAAGCGGCAGCAGGAGCATCCGCGAATCAATTAAAGCGCGCACATAGCTTCGCTCTCGACCCATGCACGCGTGCTACTACTGCTATCCCTCGGAACAATTGAAATAGCCAGCTGGCTAAGTATGTGTACATGTGTGAGAGAGTGCAGCCGAAGATGTCCGATAACAACCCCTCCAAGCTTTTTTTTTTCTTTCACTCTCCCCGACCATTTAACAATGAATTAGCGGCGCGCATCCTCCGGAAACAAAGCAAGAAAACATTCGAAAAAAAAGCTCCAGCGGAGTATTATAATAACTCATGATAACATTGTTACGGCAGCGGCAATATTGCATTTACATATACATCCAGAGCGAGCTTATCGTTCGCAAATTAATGAAGATAACTTTGACGTCGTCCGAGCGAGCGCTAATTGTCGTATCTTTTGTTCCTGTGACGCGTATGCCGAGGCCTCTAATTGCCTTTGTCGCGTGGAACTAACGAACGGTGCAGAACGTTTGGATTGCGAAAAAAGCGAGACCTCTACTCCCTCGTGTGGCTGATGGTTGAAAAAAATGTACAGACTAAAGTTAAAACGTTGGCTGCTGCGCTTTTTTTTTCTCTTTTTTTTTTGCCCTGCCTGCAGTTCGTCAAAAAGTCGCGACGCGCGTTTCTTTTGATCGAGGTTTACGTTTCTTTTTAACTTTTTTAAGGACCTTTTGTTTGTTATGCTCTACGCTCGCTCGTTTCTATCGCGAATACGTTTATTTTTCTCGACTCGCCGATTTTCCGTTTCTATTCCATCCACGTCTTTGTGCCTCTCGACCATATATTTTTAATTGAATCGAAACTCGCTAAAATTCCAATTAAACATTCTTCCTATGCGATAGTACACAACAGCTTTGTCAAAGAGGAAAACTACGGAAAAGAAAAAAAAATGGGCAATTAAAAGCAAAAGGGAGGGATAAAAAAATAGAATTCTCTCTTATCGGACTAACTCCCCGCGCCATACACTCGCTTCTATATCAGCTCGACTCCCTCTCGCGCGGCTGGTTTCACTCTCGCGCAGAATGGCCCCATTATGCATTATGATTCGCCGTCGGTGACTCGCGCCAGAATACCGTCGGCGAAGAGGACGGAAAAAAAATGAGGGGGAGACCGCGAGTAAAAAGTACATTATTACGATTTTTGCGACAAACTCGGTAGAAACAATATGTCCACGCTTTTCGACCGAATAAATTAAATGTTGGGTAATAATAAAATTATTGATCGTTAACTATTTCTCAATAAAATCACGTGTCTGTCTGACCAAACTCGACCGTTACTACTGAAAATAAATTAAAATTAATCGTGCAAATGGGATGGTTTTATAATGTTGAAGAAATAATTTACGCGAGATTAAACAGATACTGGAAGTCGAAAAGAGAGCCGCCCCCGCATATCGTCCCACGCATGTAAGGGTGCATCGTTAGGCAAAGTACACTGGGGTTTTTCGTGGGCATTACTATCGGGCCATTGCCTCGGAACGGCAGCGATTCGGCGGCTCCCGGCCGCGGAAATGCGCGCGAATCCCAGACGCTCCACTGATTGGCGTTTTAAATTTCTCGGGCCATTGCGCCACCGCCGCCGCGCAGTAGTTTCGAATGTAGCCTTACGTCCTTTCGGCCGATCGTTTGCCTCGAGTATTAATGTGTCTGCGAGTAAAAATCTCTGGTCAATGTCTTCATCGAGTCGAACGGAAGTTTGTGAAAGAAATATCGTTAAAATTATGCAAAGCACCGTGGAAATATGAAAGAAAGAGCGAGAGCTGGTTCTCAAACATTTTCTTCAACTGCAAACACTTTATGATCGTTCTACTTTGCTCGTTCGCCGAAGAAATCTCCTGCGCGGTGCACGCTACAAAGATGACAAGAATTGTCACGCGATATATGTACCTGGCAAAGGGAGTGAGAGAAAGAGGGAGACTTTAACCGCTCGCGCGAGCGAGAAAATGCAAAGAGAGAAGTGCAACGAGTGAACGAGCAAAGGAAAGCGCCTCTGTAAAACTTTATACTACAGTTGCGCGCGGCGGTGGCGAATTATTTGTCTTGAAAATTCCTTTTTGCCTCGAGTTTTCTTTCCGATAGGTACCGTACGTTTAAACAACTTCTTCCGACTGTGGACGTTTTAGCAAATGCTCAACTGATTTTTAAAAAAGTTTCTTTTTTCGTAACAAGCTGCGCAGTTAATTTTGCGAATGCGCTTGGAGATTTTTCAATTAACAAGCCAGCTTGAGATTTTAAAGATGACCATGAAAAAGTGCTTTTTCATCACGCCGCGTCAATTATTTTCACGCCATTGTTCTGGCTCGCCTCTCCTCCCATTCAGTCGTGTACCAACGCCTCCGCACTCGGTTCCATCCTTCTTATTTCCTGCCTTTATCTTCTCTCTCTTAGGCTCGCGCCCCGCAGTCAAGCTATTTCCCTGCTTTTCTGCCATTCGCATGCTCGTCGTAGGTGTGCTACGAGCGACGCGACTACGACGACGACGACGACGACTATCTTCCTCCTTTTTGTCCTCTCCGCTTCCTCAGTTTTATTCGCGCTTCCTTGCGCGAGTCATTCACCGATTCTATTTGGCAAACGCATTATCATTCTCTTTGGCGAATAGCTACGCTCGCAGTCTCTGTCTATTTTCCCGCTAGTCGGCCTTTTGTCGATGCCCGTAGGTGGCCGCGCCGCACAACCGAATAGATTGCGCGATCTCACGTGCACCGCCAGCCTCTGCTTGCACGTGCACGCATGTGTTTTCCAACATTGCCATCAAAGTGCAGTTAAACTAGCTACTTTTTTTCGTGCTGCCGCTGCTTACTTATTCATAGATAATTAACGCATTCTGTCATTCACCTTCATTCAAAGACAATTGACAAAGAAAACTGAGAGCACGTTGAAGTTCCATACGCTGACAAAATTCGATTGACGTCTTTTCCATTCCAAGACTTCTATTCACAGGCTTGAAATTAAAAGAACTTGGCTTTGAAATTTTTATTGCATGAGCTTATAAAAATTTTAACCTTAAATGTATTCCCGTCGCTATTTCCACACCGTGTCGAGTAAATCGTATTACAATTGATCAAAATAAAAACAGAACGTAAATCAGACAATTTTATTACTCCCATTTCTCGTCGAAAAAAGATGGTTTAGATAATTCAATTTCATTTAAGTTGTAGATACTGCTACTCATATCAGATATATCAAACATTATATGTAAGTTTTGAAAAACCAATCAAATGTAATAGTGGAAAAGATTTAACCGACGACTTAATAACTGAGCAATGGCCACAACACAGATGCCTTGCTGAACTATCTGCGGACTAATGGAGTCGATATAGTCCGGCGTATCTTAATATCATGCTCGTTGGCTGGCATTACACACACACACACACACACACACACACACACACACACACACACACACACACACACACACACACACACACACAC
>JAWWMK010000001.1:5390168-5433513 GCA_035047105.1 Galeopsomyia nigrocyanea | reverse complement strand
ACTCTCCCTCTCTGTTACACATTTACACAGTGAGTGAACGTGCACGTCGAGAGAGCGAGAGAGAGAAGAGAGAGAGAGAGAGAGAGAGAGAGAGAGAGAGAGAGAGAGAGAGAGAGAGCTCAGCACAAGCACAAGCGCGGTATAACGTATCGCGTACACGTACAGCTAAGAGGGGGGCAACGTATGCAAACGCGAGCGCTCGGATAAACGAAGCCAGGGCTGCATGCGCAAACGCCTGTACACATGCGGATGCGCCACGTAAAAGCTCTGATTTACTTGCTACCTTCGCCTAATGCTGTTACACACAACACACGCGCACACACACACACACTCACATGAACAGCTCTATCGCCCGAGCAGAAAGCAGCCAAGGACAATCTTATCCGGCAAAATATTATACTACCACCGCCGAGTGGGAAAGAGAGAGAGAGAGAGAGAGAGAGAGAGAGAGAGAGAGAGAGAGAGAGAGAGAGAGAGTCTAGCAACGAGATGACTTTATAAGAGAGCCTGCGTCAGCAACGTCGAGGATCGTTAGCGAGATTGTCGAGCGCGCGGAAGGGGGGCATACACTTTTTCATTGCTCTACCTCGAGTGTAGTGCCGCTGATTATGAGATGAGGCTAATTTTAAGTGCTGAATTAAGTGAATAAACGGATTTCTGAGAGCGCCACCGTGTTGAGTGCTCGCGAGTCTTTTCACGCTGAAAACTTCATTTCAACGCATCCCCCCGACACGCAAGCTTCATATTTGTAGGTCGCTTTTGATCATCAACTAATTAAGTGCATAATATAATGCGCGGCATTCTTGATGTTTGCATTAAATATGCTCGCGCGGCGAGAAAGATAAATATAAACGTTTTCCCATGCAGCCGCGAGTAGTAGTACAACTAACATTGACAAAACCGCGAGCATGCATATAAGCAAAAAAAGACAGCGGCGGGCGCCTATTCTCACGCGCTTGCTATGTGTGTTGCTGCCTCGCAGCGATGATTTTCTCCCTCGATTCGCGAACACACACACACACACACACACACACACACACATACAGCCTTCCTCGAAGCCGTTGCTTCTTTGCATAAACACGCTTGCAAAGGGGCGCATGCGTGCGTTTCCAATAGAGTCGATCACTGCTACGGATAAGCGAGCTCTGTAACAACAACCCGCGGAACTGGGGATTAGCCGTTATGGGAATCCTCATCGTGGATTAATGCCTTGCAGTGCAGTGCATGACGCGATTTAGGATCAGTTGTCGGGGCGCTCGATGCTTACATTGCTCTATGCCATTTCATTGTTACGCTCTTACCTTTCGATTAAGAAGTTATATACTTATTTTCGTAGCAGTCTTTATTACAACTTAATTATTTCCTGCGCCCGCGTGGCTGTCTAATTGAAACTTTAGCTGATTAATAGTTGCGCTGTGTATATTTTGAATGCGCTTCTTCAAGTGTGGCCAATGCATATTTATGCGCGTCTATTAGCAATATTTACATCGGTAATACAAAGTTTACCGAGCTTTCAATTAGTTCATTCGAGAGGATAATTCCATACAATTAGCGGATCTTCAGGTGTATAATTGGCCACGGCACGATGAGAAAAGAAAACGAAGCGCAATCTAGAGCTGCAATAAGCGTTGACATACGTATATATATAATGTTAATTCTGAAAATGGCCTGGTATATTGAGCGAGGGAGGAGGAGGAGGATGCTATACAATTGCAAGCACTCGACTAGGTAAACGATGTTTGCAACAACATATTCTGTCAAAGATAATTACAGCAGCCGCTACAGCATTTGCATTTTAGATGAATTATGGATGCAGCAGTGGCGGCGGCAAGCGCCGCATTGCTTTCTCTCTCTCTCTCTCTCTCTCTCTCTCTCTCTCTCTCTCTCTCTCTCTCCCTCCCTCTCGGCATATTATCTTTTACATTAGTGACACGCTAATTTAATTCGTCGCAGAGATCCTATCTGTTCCAAGTAAAAAGCAAGTGTCCCGTCAGTGGCAACTTGGAGCAAAAACAAACAAACGAAAAAATAAAAGAGGGAGGAAGAAAGACATCTGAGCACGCAGAGGGAAAAGCAGACATTGGAAAGCTCAAGCGAATGACGCGAAATGATAAGAGGCTCGAAATGGAAAAAAAAGGCTTGGCAGCGGGCGCTTGGGATTAGAGCTTGGGCGCGCGAACGGAAGAGGAAACAAGCGGCAACAATGGCTCTTCCTGGGAGGGAAACGGCCTGGGAAATTAATACGAAGGAACATTGTCTCGCGCTTTCTCTAGGCAGCGAGCCGCCGCCGCCTCGTCTCCAACTCCAACTCCAACTCTGCCTCTCTCCCTTGCAAAGGCCAGGATATTACGTGGCTCGCTCGAGCAAAGGACATCTGCACGAGCGTAATGACTTTTTGATTACGCGCGCGCGGCTCTCCGGTAAAAATAATCATAATCACCACAGGCAGGCAGGCAGGCTCAGACAGATAGACAGGCCGACGTCGCGCGGCTGTGGGCCAATGAAAATCGCAGTCAATGCCTTTGGGCTACCAGAGTGAGTGCCGCCTTTTTTTTACTTTTTATTTTTTCGTTCGTTGTGTATAGTTTTGTAGTTTGCGCGCGCGCTGATGAGAGTGCGATGAAAAGGAGAGTTTTGTTAGGCAAACTCGTGATTTAGAGCCACCGCCGCTGTGGAGCTCTGACGCTGACCCAGATATTGATGCTTTACTCACGGTTATTGTTGTGTGCTGCTGCTGCTGCAGCTATCAATCAATTGTTGTACCTACCTGCAAAATAAAATGAATATACCTTTCAATCACATCTCGACGCTCGTGGAAGAATATTAAAAGAATATTGCAAACGCGAATTCAACATCAATTCGAACGACAGGTCGACAGTGGATCAGTAATACATCCGACCTCGCAATATATAGCATTATTATGCTGGCAATGCGAATTCGAACAGAAAATTTCAAGCTATTGACAATTTCGAAAGCGCCATATTGATCGTGTGATGCTTTTTAAAGTACACATCGTAAACGAATGGAAGCTCGGCATTGTACGAGCGGGCAAAAAAAAATCTTTTCAATGCAATTTGGCCTGTTGTTCATGCCAAAAACAACGCGGAGGTGCAGGCGCGCGCGCGCAACACGTGGAAGCTCGTAAATCCCGCGGAACTCAAACAAATCGACAAATATAGCTCTACTAACCTATTCGGGCAAGGGTATAGAACAATGCAGCTCGCCAAAACTCACGCTTCGCGGGTCGTACGCGCACTCAATAAACTACGAATGAAATGCCAACACAGAGAGAGAGAGAGAGAGAGAGAGAGAGAAAGAGAGAGAGAGAGAGAGAGAGAGAGAGAGAACTGAGCGAGAGGAAGAAAGGCCAGTTATACACGCAACGCGGATCGTTTTCCGATGTATCGCTGCTGCTGCTGCTTTTCTCATAGTCCAGGACGTAGTGCGAGGATATTGGATTTCCGCACGGGCGCCATCACTGCGGGGTTGCCTCTCGCGCCCGAGAAAAAGTCGATTACTCAGCGGGCGACCCCCTCCCCTCCTCCTCCTCTTCCATTCCTTACGTCCTCCACGTGCGCTAAGGCTATATACGCCAAGATTGCGTGTGGATTTTTCCCGTAATTGAGATTCGCGCGACTGATAAAAATCGTCGGATATAGCTGCGAGAATTATTATGTTTTAGCGAAAGCAACTTCTATCAGCGAAAAATATACAATTTCTCGGAAAAACGTTTTCGGCTTGCGTTGCGAGTTGAAAAACGAGGATTTTTTCGAAATATCAGAGAGCGAGAGTGCACCAAAAGCATCCGTGCAGAATCTTTTTTTTTCTCTTCCGAGTGCGCAAGAACAACAGAAATTCCGTATCTGCTGTAGGTATGCATTCATCCCCTTCTACGCGCGTTTTAACGGGGATTGAAAGAGCGCGCGCGCTCTGCTGGGATTGTCATTTTTATGCGTGCGAGTCTCTAAGATTACGAGAGCGAGATAATGCAAGCGAAAGCGGATCGCGCATTTTTCGCGCCTATCAACACAAGAGGGCACAAAGTAATGAACGTCTGCGAGAAAGCTAGAGCGCGCGAGCGTATAGCTATCAAGCTGAAACGTTCGCGACGGCTGAGTGTATGATTCGGTACTATTACACGCAAGGTCTGCGAGAACTTTTATTTCCAAACTCAAGCTATACTTGGAGAGAGCTTTCGACATTTTTTCTTCAATTTTTGCGTACGATTGCTGATGTTTTTGTGACGTAATTACGTTGATAGCCAAGTACAAGTTTCAACAGAGTAGTTGAAAATAGCTGAGCGCCGAAACGTTCCTCGAATTTCCGGCAATATCCCGTAGCAAGTTTCGGCTGCTGCTGCTAAGGGCTGCCGTGCGTGTGTTAAACTGGACATTGCCCAAGACTCGTAATTTCCAGCTGCGCTAGAGGGTATAACTTGTGAGCCGTGGCGCATTACACATTCCGGCTACTAAGGTTGACCCTCCTTCGACCTCTCTATACATAAAGGCTATGCATCCACAGCAAGTCCCGTTGGAAGTCGGTCGATCGATCATCATCGAGAGGGAGAGAGAGCCAGCCGATCGGAATACGTGGCAGTATAAGAAGGACGCGACGTGCGCCACCAATTAGAAACCGCCGACGTGAAACCGGGTCAAGCTGGCGCGCTACAACTACTCTCCCGATCCTCTAAGGGTATTAATGCAGTTGCACGCTATGCTCATGCAGCTCCATGTGTACCAAGTTTTGATAGATTTCCATTTTCGCATTCCAGTTGCTCAGCGGCAATGACGCGCTCGCGATTGCCCATATGAAACTGAAAACTTTCGCTCGAAATTATCTCATTCTTTGTTTCTAATATCCTTTGTAGCGTGTATCAAATAAGATATTATTCAATCAACTGTTTATTTTATTTCGTATCGGAGTAGTCTCATAACAAATGGATGAATTTTATTGATTGTAGGACAATGGATAATACATGTAAAACTGAAATTATTAAGACTGTCAGGGTAAACCCATGTGTGTAAAATACACATGAAAATGACGTCACCCATAAGAAATACATCGCCATCCAGTTTACACGCATGGAAACGTGTAAAATCAGTGACAATGTATTTCTTATGGGTGACGTTTACACACTTAAAACGTGTAAGTTTACGCACATGGGTTTACCGTGATGTGACGAATTCATTTGATTATTTTCCTCGATATTCAATATTCGAATAAACCGCACAGAGTATTAATTCAAATTTCATCGATAAACCAATAAAAGACAATCGGATCAATTTTGATTTAGTGAAATGTATGTAATATCATAACAAAGATATCCACAAAACGGATTTTGTGACCCAAATCCACAAACTGTATACGCCATCCATGTATAAAAATTATTCATGTGTATTGAAATATTCGAAATTTCAGGGAAGCTCTACAGGTCGAATCGTTTAGAACTTGTGTTAAACAATTGAAATCAAATTACAGCAAATAATTAATTTGCAGTTAGTTCTCTGGCTCTCTCTCTATCTCTCTCTCTCTCTCTCTCTCTCTCTCTCTCTCTCTCTCTCTCTTCACTTGTCCGTTTCACAAGGAATTCTCGCGCACACGGAGCACTAAAGTGCAGAGCCAAGTGTTGCAGGGAGAGACGCGAGGAGGAGCTTGGGAGGCGCCGGGTCGCAAGCCAAGACGAATTGCGAATTCATAGGACCACTTAGTTAGTCCTGGGGTATTAGTCGTCGCTCTGACCTCGCTCGCTTTATCTCTGTATGTGTGTGCGAGAGGGGATGCTGCTGCTGCTGCTTCCTTCTTCGTCTCTCGTGACGACGCGCCGAGATGGCTGAGAGATAGAGACGCGAGCTGCTGCTACTCCCGACTGCGGCTCTCAAACCGAATTACAGAGCCGCGAATTAATTTTGGGGCAGAGAAGCTGCGGCAACCTTATGAGTAATGCTTGCAGATGCCAATGGATGATTTCTCGCTGCGCTAATTTAGGTCGCGTTAGCTGCTGTCGTTTGACGAATTTCTCCCTAATATGTCAGACTCATGTATAATTGGAAAACTCACCGTCTGACCAAAACGACTTGTACTACTGAAAATTAAAAAAATTCTGAATAAAGTACAATTGCTATTTTCCATCGAGTAATATAGCGATTAATCAATTTTCAAACTCGTAAAACTTCATTCCGAGGCCATAAAGACGTAGCGCACGCGAAAAATTGCTGGCTCCTAATGCCAAAATGAGGATAGATCGAAAAATATAGTACACGCGAGGATCGGAAGAAGGAGCGGGTGTACATAAGCGGGAGAGCGGGAGCAAGAGAGAGAGAGAGAGAGAGAGAGAGAGAGAGAGAGAGGGAGAGAGAGCATTAAAGAAGCGGAAATTATACGTCCATGCCGGAATTCCGCGTGTGGGAGGGCGACGCCGAGCGCGTAAAGCGCGTAATCGTCCGTAAAATCCCTAATCGTGAAGCCCGACATAAAGTGCTCGCGCACGGCATCTTAAAGCTCTCCCTTCCTTGTTTCCTCTCTCTCTCTCTCTCTCTCTCTCTCTCTCTTTCTCTCTCTCTCTCTCTCTTGCGTGACCTCCAAAATGTTCACCCCTTGGTAGCAACACTTCTCTTTTTTTTTTATTTCATTCCCTTTTTCCACAAATATTTTTTTCTCGAAAATTCTGATTAATTTTGGTAATCTACGTTTATTAGTCCTTTTATTTTAGTCAATCAGCGAGAAATTTTGACTGTCGTTCCATTTTATGATTGCATAATTCTTGCACGAAATCAAATACTTTTTCGCGATTAGGAGATATCACGATTGTTAATTTATAAAAAACGATATGACTCGAGTAATTTTTCAAGTAACGTTTAGATAACCAGAGCGAGATTGAATATTGTCAATTTACGTTATTGAACATCGCATTTGCAAGATTGAAACAAACATTTGCAATAATCTGAAAATAATAGAATGAGTATTGTACGCGGAACGTTATTATTCCAGGGAAAAATTATAATTCAATGGCTTTGTTATACAAAGCATGTAACGCCGCGCCGGGCGTCTTATCTGCCTCGAAAAATGTGACCCTCTTTTGCTTGCTAACATGCTTACGGCTAGGCTTCCCGTCGGTGTCGCGGTGCATAATGCACCAGGTTCCCTTGCAGTGGCTCTCCATCCTCGCACGTAAATTCTCTCGGCAAATCTCTCTCTCTCTCTCTCTCTCTCTCGCTTTCTGCCGAGCACGAGCCTTTCGATTGAACATACATATACGTATACGTATACACACAGTGCACACGTCATGTAGAGAGAAAGAGTAGGTGCGTGCCAAGACAGCTGTGTACAATGCGGCGATCGGTTAGAGTTGGCGGACGAGTGCGAGTGCAGGGTGCGAAGGGGATTATTATCGCGGAGTGCACCCGCAGTGCCGTTTCCGCGCTGAAGATTCTCATCGTTGCGTAATTGCGCCCGTGCGAGAGTTATGAAGTCGAAGGGCGAGCTTTTTGAATTGCGCTTACCAGATAACGCATCGCCACTTGCCAGAGAGCACTTTTAATATGCAAATCGAGCACCACGCGAGGTTTGTTCTTACTGCGCCGCAGTACTTTATTTTACCGACTCGTCTTTAACGCGTGCTGTCGGTACTGAGGCTAAGTCTAATTATAGGGAGACCAACTTTACGAGCGCGTCTCTCTCTCTTTCTCTGTGCCTCTAATCACTTTTTCTTTTTGTCCAACCGCTATTCATGCGCCACTGCGATTTATTTGGAACGACTACGATGTTATTAATGTCGATTCCGCCTCAGATTGAGATTAACGTTGTTTATATTGATCCCTCGTATATTATTACCTGCGCCGCCAAGCTACCCATAAAAAGCGATTTTTAATCAATTGCAGATATTTACTGATATGACTGATTCGTGACGCGTTCAAAATCTCAAATTTATTACTTTTATGTCATTCACGTAACAGACTTCACCGAATGAAAATTGCATGTAGCTATTGATTTACTCGGGAGAATAAAAGATCCTTCACAGGCAATATACTATAGCGCTGATAATTGAAAATTGATTTTAGGGGATACATCCAATCAATTTTAATATTTAAATCTTTCGTTTGTACGTTTTCACAAGCCCCATTTGAATTCTCTTTATTAGAATTTTACCTCACTTTACAATACTCATGAATACGTAATATAATCTTAAAATTTTAATTAATAACGGCTCGTTTCATTACACGACGAAGTCAATACAAATTGCAAAAGCGTGAAATTATTTAAAACAATGCAAAGGAGACGATGAAGTAATCAGGCGAAATTACAAGCGCTCGCTCTCGATTAATGAGTCATTAACTCGGAAAACGATCGGGTGTAATGTTTGAATAATTTACGCGGCGTCAGAGCGAAATTAAATAGAGAGAGAGGAGAGAGAGAGAGAGAGAGAGAGAGAGAGAGAGAGAGAGAGAGAGAGTGAATGGCCAGCAAATCAAGGTAAAAGGACGAAATAATGCTGTTAAAACGAATGTCCACGTCCCCTTGCTTTGTCCCATAATTTTTGCAGGCCCGATAACGCGCGTTAATTCAAACATGGCCGGCCATTTATTTTGTACGAACTCGACGACCAAATCGGATAATTCAAGCCCGAGTCAATTATTCGAAAGAGAGGAGGGGAATGGGAGAAAGGGAGGGAGGCACGAAACATTCGATTGCTGAATATCGACGGCGAATCATCGTCGAAAATCTATGATTCGATTGTCGCCCTCAACTCTCCTCCCCCTCGCGAAGAATTCAATTGGAGCGTTGAATTTCCCACTTTTCTGTGCGAGCCTCGAATATCACTGCGTTCGACCTATCCCACTGGCGCTTCATTCCATTTCTGTTCGTTTGCGAGACAAAAAAATCCAGACCAGTGATCATACAGCGCTTAAAATCGATACATATTAAAGATTTAATTAATTCCCATCGTATATATTCCTTTACTTTATTACGAGAGTTATTCAATTAAAGATTCGATCGCGGATCGAGTGCAGGCTTCGTTATATGATAACGATTGTCTAGACTTCCTTATAATTTATTCAAAAGAACAAATTAATTCCCGAGTTTGTTAACAAACTTTAAATAAGTAACACGAAGATTTGCATGATGAAATATATCATAGGTAACGCAAGAAAGCAGTTAATCATTTGACATTCGCGGCTACTGTATACATTTTCATTGAAAATTAATAAGTATTTTTATCACATCGCGATGAAAACATTTTTGTTATTTATCATGATATTCTGAATCAATGAACATTAATTTTTAGAAATAATCAGACAGCTTTGAAATCATTCAAGTGATTAGACTAACAGAACTCTGCTAGTAAAAGTGCACTAATTCTTCGTCCGTCCCTCATCAAAGCGCCAAATCGACTTTCGCCATATAACCAAGGATTATACGTAGCGAGCTCGTTGCTGCAGTTCGCGTGAGCTTTGAAATACGGCGCATGGCTTCAGTTTTCAGACTGCGCTTCGCCGGAATAACGAAGACCCTCAAAAATTCCATTTATTTTCCATGCGACGTCAGCGCGCTTTCGCCTCTCTCCCTCTCCGTCCCTCTCCCCTGCTGCCAAAACTTTCAGCGGCGGCAAGTTTGCAATCCGGCTCGTTGACTTTTAAGAGGCTTTTCGGTGACTCTCTCTCTCTCTCTCTCTCTCTCTCTCTCTCGCCTGTATATTCTTCTCTTTTTTTCGCAATCAACTGCGTTCCACCATGGTCAAATGAAATTCAGTCGTAACGAGTTGAATTTCAACGAAGAATGCTTTGGCGTATAGATTTATTTGCAACGACGTCCTTGACATTAACGCCTCTGGCTCGTCGTTTTTCTGCGTCTTTTTCTTTTCTGGCTCGACGCGCGCGCTGGCGCCGCGACGCCACTGCGCTGGCTGACCCCGCCGACGTCACTTTCGCTTGGCTAACTATTTCACTTACCCTTTCTTCTCTGGCTCTGCCTCTCGCGAGCGTCGGAATATTTATACCGGGGGAAAAACGCCTTCATCCACTCCTAAATCAAGCTATATTACCAGAGATTTATTTGTCTTATGAGAGTTTGCTCTCTCTTTTGGTGTAATAATTTACAAGTATTGAATGGTTGGAGTAATAGATCGGGAAAAATTGGGCTGTTTACATACTTTTGCTGATGAGATTTCGGCAAGAAACAGACGGCTTCGATGAATCTGTTACGCGAAAGCATCTATATCTTATACTTTATTCACAGTTAGATAAATGAATTTGGAAAAACCATTGTAATCCATTGCAATATAGATGAGTAACAGAGCGATAAAGAGGGCTTGCTTGAGCGAAGAAGGTATGAAGACAAACAAACGGCATCTAGAAAAGACGTCTCGAGCTGACAATGCTCGCGCCCGGCATTGCTGCTGCTGCTGCTGCCGAGATTTGCTTGTTTAAACGTGGGGCTCGCTCACTCGCGCTTCTCGCGTATTACTGTCTTATTCAGCGCTCGTCGCGCCTTTCAGGCCTTTGAATAATTATCTTATTTTTCGAGCGCTGACTGTGCTGCAGCCGCTGCCGACGCCGCTGCCGCCGTCGAGCAAAAACGCCGCTGTATAATCCGTGTTTTCGTTCCATTATGAGCCGCTTCAATTGATACGTCTAGATTTGTTTGCTCGCGAGAAAGTGCCTCGCCCAAATTATGAGCTTATTATTATTCGAGTCGAGCGCGTTTTTTTTTCAGCTCATAAAAATTAATGAGATCGAGCGAACGATGATTCGATTACCTTTATCTTCAGCTGAAGAGAGTGAATTCTTCTTTTTTTTTTTCAAGAGAGAAAGAGAGTGCAGTTTGGTGAGAAATTAAATTTTATCTCGTCAAAACAAGCGCCGATATACGTATAGCTATATAAAAGTCGATCTTCCCTTACTGCTCCTTTTCACGCTTCGACTCGACGAGAAACGCCCTGGGCTTTCAATTTCGATGGGCGCCGGTCAGCGTGAAAATCATTCGACGAGGCTCTCTCTCTCTCTCTCTCTCTCTCTCTCTCTCTCTCTCTCTCTCTCTCTCTCTCTCTCTCTCTCTCTGGCCGCCTGACCACCGCGCTGGAAGATGCTGCGTAAATTGAAGTAGTCGCGAGTGAAAATTTATGACGCTTTGAAAATTTATTACTATCCAGTATTTTATATCGTTGACCTGTATTGCGAATGAAAAACCACTGGCTGATCTGAGGCAGAAAATCATAAAAATGTATTCAATTTTCCTTGTAAGAATAAAATTGAGGAAACGAAAGCTTTTTTAACAGAGATCCGCTAATAATTCGCAGCACGTTTATTCAGCACTATTTGAATGCATTATCTAGATTTATACTAAAATGAACGGAGTAATAATGAATGACTTGCGTTAGAATGTATACGTTTAAGAGCTTTGGCTATAAGCAGCTGAGTTTCAATTAAAATGGAAAACAGCGATTTATCTTTCCGTAAGAAATTTACACTCTGCGGAGACTTTCTCCGTGAATTTAAAGACTCGCGCCCTTTTGGTATATAAGTATCTTCTGTTTAGCATTGAACAAAAGGCGCAGCGAGGCAGGCAGGCGAGTAAGACGCGACCACGGGTTCCCATAGTCGGTAATGCTGCTTGCAAACGCATAGGTATATATGTGTGCGTATATACGCGCGCGCGCCCTCGCAGCTACGACAAGTAAGCAGTATATGCAATTTTCTGCCGTGAAAACGAAAGGTTATATAGGTGTCCTCGGGGCGAACAATGGCGCACGGGACACGTTGAATTATCGGCGTCCGAAGAGCTGTTTGTACTCTACAGGCGAAAAAACGCGAATAAAAAAGAGGGAATAAAAAAAAGAAACGAGAGAAAGAGAGAAGAGGTAAGCTTTTATTGTTCGACTCGATGCTGTTTTTATTATCAGGCTTTTATTGCTGAAATATCCGCGCGCGCTTCGAAACGTTTAAAAGCTGCCTGCCTCTCTCTCTCTCCCTCTCCGTTTCGGCGATTTCGTGATTTATACTCGTTATTGCTTGAGTTTATATATGATAAATTCGTCGTTATCGAGATTTCGCGCGCTTATATAATAATAAATCAGTGGCACATAATCGTTGAGTTTTCAGAAGAGTTTAATTGTGAGCAAGGCTTCTGAAGCGCGGCAAAGAAAGTGTATTCAACGATTAGAACGTTGGCCGCGGCACGGGGAGGGAGGAGGAAACTTGAAATCGTGGAGTACGTCCGAAGAACAATGAAATGCGGCCAACAGTTGGCATTACGAGGACCTCGGAGCTCTAGTCCATTTAGCGGTTTTCGCGGTCGCGCGGCACAGGGAATAGCGGCTTAGGCTTTTAAACTCCCTATATCCCGAAGCAAAATGCTGTAAATCAACAGGCCAAATCGCTTTTCCTCCTGCGCGCTCGAGCTAAAATATCAAGCTCGAAAAATATATACACGCACTTACGTACTCCTTACGCAGCTAAGTCCCAATGAAAATATATAATTGAGCGCTCAATTTATGTATCCGCGCGGTGTTAATATACATGTTTCGTTATGGGTGCACGCCGGCGAAGGAGAAAAACTTTAATGAAGTAATTGCAATTACGCCAGCACAGCTCACAGCCTCTTTAATTTACTTTCTACCTATCAACTCTGTAGCAGAGTTCTCATTTGCCTCCCTCCCTCCATGTTTCTCCCTTTTTTTTTGCTCGTGCGACTGGTGTGCGCGAGCAGGAGGAGGAAGAAAGCCGACAAAAATGCTAATGACCCGCAGGGTTAATTAGTCCACTAGCGGTCGCCTCTTTACATGTATAATGCACCTCCTACTTGACTGCTGGCCAATAATCTCGAGCTCATCCGTCCTCGTCTTTCCAGCGACAACATAAAAAAAAAACGATAATGAAGTCAGATAGAAAGCGCGACTGGACAAAAAGCAGGTGAGGTTGAAGTAATTAAATGCTTTGAATACGATGCTGCGCGGCCATTGCAACAGTTAATCTCCTGACTGTATATGATCATGAAAGATTCATTCGTCAAAATGAATTTATTTAATTTATCGTTACTCTGCCTTCAATGCAACTGGAACGGAAAGATTTGCACCGATATTAATTAGAATTGATCGTTGAATAACAGCGAGCGCCATTAATAAGTTTTAAGTACTATTGTGATCGTTATTTGGAAATCAATCCGATAATGAGATCAAGTCGTAAATTCTCAGTATATAGCTCAAGGCGTAATTTCAAACAACACGATCTCTTGGCTTTTTGTGCAAACTCAATTATTATCTGGTCGAAATTAACATACGAGACAATAACCTCGTTAAAGGTATTTGAAAAAAAGAATTAGTCACGCTCGCGGCCGAGAATGGAAAAAAGTGTTTTGGTGGGCAGGCATGGCAGACGGCGGAGAAAAGGCGCGAGCAAATCTGCGGCTGCAGAGCGACACCTTATTAAAGGCAAAAACTAACGAGGTTCAGTATACCGGCGCTATAGATATGTATATATATGTGGTGCATGCTTGCGGGTTTTAGCGGCAGCGGCGCGAGCGCGCAATTATGATAATATATGCTGATTGAATCGTCGGCTGTCGCGTATCCTCGTGACGTACACACACACACATATACACACATGCACACGCACGCGCTTATGAAACGAGTGATTTAAATGCAACGAGGCGCTACGTAATTGAAAAAGTCGCCGCGCGCTCAGCGAAGGTGCAGCTTGTACACCTTGTCTGTTAACCTCGACGTTCCGACAATATTTATTGTTAAATACATCGCACTTGGGAATTTTTTCATCGAGCGGTTATACTGCACACAAGCAGGCGTGAATTTTAAACGGCTATATGCACGTTGAAGTCTCAAGCGATGGGTTGTAAATTCTCTCCTCGGACGCGCCGCCTCTCGCGATGAAAGTTTTCCTCGCGATCGCAAAGTGTGCATCGGAATAATCTTGCGCAGTCAATAAATACTTATAGCCGTAAAGCCAAACAAGAGCCATAAAATCATTCAAATTGAAGCTGCAGACGCGCGGGCCAAAAAGCACAAACAACCGAGGCAACGGCGGCGGCCTCCTCGCGTGCGACACATGTATGCCGCCAACGACGACAACGATGCAGACAGTCCGCAAGCGAAGTGCAGTTTCGAGGTAGCCCAAAGAGCACCGAATACTTACGATTATTGCGCCGGCCAGTTGTGTACGTATATACAGCTTGCACGTAATGGCCCTCGTCGCCGAGGCCCATTCGAAAATGAGAAAGGGACGCGCCGATATCGACGAGGCTGCAAGTGTACACAAGACGATGGATTTTTTACGCATTGTTTGTGTCCTTTCTTTCCGTTTGTCGAAAAATTCGTCGGAAACATTTTTTTTTTACTGACTAATCATTTGCTTTCAATTTTGAATAGCAAATGCATCATTACGATCAAATAAATGATTCAGATTCTTAAAAAAGTTGAAGGCGTGCGAACTAGGAGATGAATGTAGAAGAATTGAAAAATGAAAATTAAGCCATGAAAGTAAAATGTAGAAAAATTTGCAGAGGGAGAAAGGAAGAAGAAGAAGAAGAAGTAGGGTGAGCCAGGGCCAATAAAGACGATACAAACGAGCTCATTATGCGGAGAAACGGGCGGTTTCTTTTCGAACGGGCACTGGAACGAATTACCATACTACCCTCAGCTCTGTCTCTCTTCTTCCTTCTCGCCGTGCCAGTGGCAGTATATAGCGCCAGTGCTTTTGCCGAATCTCTCTTGTTCCCGTCGAGTAATGGGCAGCACGCCCAATTAAAACAGCCGAAGAGGTATTATTGTGATTTAAAGTGTGACAGGCTCGATGAGAATTACTGCGACGCCGCATATTCGAGCTTCTCTTATTCCGCGCAGTCTATAACGTCGGCAAATCGCAGGAGACATCCGCAGTACGAAATTAACTTTGGAGAAGCATAGGACAGCGAACACACTGGCATTGAATCTCATAAAGCACATATATAGCGCTACAACAGTCTGTCCTGTTTGTTGTACGCAGCCCGGCGGAGGGTAATAAAACTACACGTATATGTACGGCCGAAACAAGAAAAGGATATCGAAAGGCTACAGCAACACCTGGCCATAAACAATCGGGCAAAGTTTGATTATGAAAGTTTTTCCCGCGCGCGCGGTTGTGCAAATCCACGAACTCACATGCGCGCAGCAGTAGGGCCGCAGAGACGCATACAGCGAGACGTATCACGTACTACGCACACAATCGAATCTTCTCCGAGACGGCACGTGCTTTATGGGCGCCATTCGTTTGGATCGCTGGCATCCTCGGCAAATAGAGCGCCGGATATACGCGTCGATGCCTCGTAAATTTGCAAGGTGAAAGAGCTCTCCTCTCCTCTCTTCTCTTCTCTTCTCTCTGGCCGGGAATTTCGGGTGTCGTTTTGCGAGCTGGAGCGCGCGCGCGAGAGAGAGAGAGAAGCGAAGGAGATATGCCTTTTTGTTTGGGCTTTGCATTGTGCTGAGCGATTTATGAGCGACAATGCGAGAAGAGGTTGAGGGTCATACTCAAGGTGTCATGTTGAGCAAGCTGTGAATTTGTGAACAGGCTTTCATTGTCAGGATTGCTTAGGGCTGAGAGAATACGTTAAAGCTCCCCGAAAAAGAACATTTGCTTTGGATTTTTTTTTACTATAATGGGCGCACAAAGCCATTATCTATCTCCTACGAGGAAAAGGAAAATGTACTATCGATTAGTATATCAAACGACGAACGAGGAAAAAAAAGAAGAGAAGTAGAGAAAAGTCTCACGAGGCTATATTAGCGGGGAAAGTCGTAGTCAGACGCACACAGAGAAAGAAGGAAAAAAAGAAAATAAGTCAAATAAAGTAAGAGAAGAGAAGCGAGGAAAAGGAATCTCGCGCCTTATCCTCGCAATAGGAAGAATAATGTCGGAGTCGATAACGCCAGCGCTCGCACACACATATACGAGAGCAAATTTCAATCTACGAAGGCTCCTTTGTTTCTCGCGTCAAAGAAGCCAAGTTTTTCCCGGCCGAGATAAGCTTCCATCTCACTCCCTCTCTGTTTCTCTCTCACTCGCTCTCGCTCTCTCTCTCTCTCTCTCTCTCTCTCTCTCTCTCTCTCTCTCTCTCTCTCTCTCTCTCTCTTCTCTTCTCTCTCGATCGCCCGGGAGATGAAGCTCGACTCGGCGAGGAAAGGAAAAATAGTAAATTGGCGCGAGCGCACAGAGTAAGACTCTCATACTCTGCCATGGGATGACGAGTGGTGCGAGTTGACAATTTCATTCGCTATAGCGCTGCAGTAGTCTCAGTTTTTCGCTTGACAAGTGTCGAAAGCGAGACAATTTTCTATTCTTTCGAATTTATTGAATATATATCTGTAGATTAATTGAAATTGTTCGAATGTGCAGCCACGGCTATTTGTTTTGACTTCGGATAGAGTCAAACTTTTAAACGTTATTTTTATTTGCAGGAATGGCTTTTGATGACGCGCCACTCAACAATATTTTTGCCAGATCGAAAATAAATACACAAGTAAATATTTTCGAGCTTTCGAAAATAACGGCAGGTGCAGAAAAAACAACTTACGAAAGAATAAACTCGTTCGATTTGACGATAATCGTATTCCCGTAAATAATTATAAAATTAGCATATATATTGACGACCTGCGACACGACTCGGCAAAATTGGCTTAATTGGATTATTTTTTCGAAGCATAAATTTAATTACATACAATTTGAATTTTCATTCAATTCTGAAATTTTCGAGATTCTCTGAAAAAGTGGCAGCAGCGATCTTGCGGACAATGGTCGATCGAAAATTCGCTCGTAAACTGTAAGCTCATAAAAGCTCTCGACGGCTGTACGCTTACGTGTGTTGTGACTAACGCGAAACGATGAAAAAAAACTTGCCACCATCGTCATAAATGCAAAAGCACAAAAATGACCGCGCCGCAGCTCGAAAGTATTTTAAGTGGTCCACTCGAGTGAGATTTGTCGCAGCTCGCTTCAACATTCCATAAAACACGACACTCGCTCCATGTCCGGCTGCTGTACCCTCTCTCACTCGCTCTTTTCTCTCTTACTCTTTTTCGCCATTCACTGCACTGCCGCTCTCGCGCTTGCTTCTTTCAATTTTAGCGCGAGCACCAGCTTATTTCAGAACGCCTGGCGAGGTTGCTTTTTTATGTAAAGTTAATTTATTTTTCAATGGATTCTGCAATTTTTACGAATTTAATATTCTTTGAAAAATTAAAATTAATTGGATTGAGAAATTAGATAATCTTATTTTTTAATGTTTCAAAATTGAGTGTAAGCGAGTAAAATCAATATCAAAAGCTATTCATCAATATCATGCGGGAATTATTCATTTGACTTTGCGAGTTACACGCTTTCAATGGAAAGTTGGATTCTCTTTACAACCAGCCACGTGAATTCATGCTCATACGTTTCTCATCCATTGGATCCGTTCGATTTTTGAAAATGAATTCTCTCTAAATATCCATTTTACAATAAACGTGAAAGGACGTACGGAATTCAGTAAAATCCATGAATTCCGAATAATAAGTAATATTATATGTATGAATTGAGTCAAATAAAATGGACTAAAATAAAATTGATGCAAAAAAATCAGCTAAAAATAACATTTACGATTCTATTGCCGCACAGGCCTATATAATTCAAACGACCATTCTATTTCCAGACCTGACACGTACTCTCTCGAGCCAATTACTTTCTCGGAGCATTTATATCGACCGAAAATTACGCGCGAATCTCGATGGCCGACGCCAGTGGAAAATCTCTGCTCGTTTATGGCGCGACGATTAAGCCTAGTGGCTATGTGTACGTGTATGTGTGTGTGTGTGTGTGTGTATGTATGTGAGAGAGAGAGAGAGGCGCGTGTGCGATTAAGATAAGAAAACGTCGATACGCGCGCGCGAGAGCATAATTTTCCAATTTCCCCGAGCGACGCACTTAATAAGTGAATAATCAGCTGCGCGAATTTTAATGCTATTTTACGCGTTCGCTCAGTCGCAGTGCTATTTTTGTACATCTTACGATGGAAAAAAATGGAAATCGAGCTCTTTAAATGGATTATACATTTTTAAAAGCATGTCGTTAATCGCAAAGGTGTAAAATTAGTTGGATAAACAGCCGAGCTAATTAATTTCGTATAGTACGGGGTGATCAAATTAAATTCAAATTATCGGAGCTTTGGCCGACGGCTGCTTCATGTTTGCATGATCGATCAATTTGTTTGCCGTAACAAAACTGTTTTAATTAGGCATATATTCCGCAAGCCGCCTTCTCTTTCCGTGCAAAGAGTATGTGCCAGAGTAGCCGCACCAGCATACGCACATTTGCAAGCAGGGATTAATGCGGTAATTCGCATGCACTTTGACTGCGTTTGGCAAACAACGAGGACAAACTTGCGCGCGAACTGACTTCAATGTTGTTATCGCTGTCTCTCGCTCTATCTCTCATCCAGCCACACTGTTTGGTTATCTGTCGCTTTGAGCTTTGACGAATTTCGTGGAATTGAGTTTTTCCACCAACTTTTTTGCTCTATATCTCCCTCTGATGATGTTTCACTTTGAATGCGATTAACAAAGTAGCTTTAAAAACTGAAAGTTTGAAACTGCCAAAATTTATCTGACGCGAGACTGCCTCGACTTTTTTAGTCGAGGTAAAGTTATAGGCTAAATTTAATTCGAAATCTAACGTGTTTTCAAAGCACCAGCAGAGGCTCACACGCATGAGCAGACTCGTGAATCTTTCCCCAGCTCATGACTAATGATCTCTATGTCTATTTTAAATTCATCCTCTCTTTCGTATTTTTCTTTACAATGTCATATTTTTGCAGTCGTGAATAATCAATGATTAAAATAACCATTTTGAAACTTACACAGTAGTGTGGCGATTGAAAATTCAAGCAACATTCTCATCTCGTCTCGACTTACCTGCAACAAACGAGAGAAAGAGAGGGACAAAAAAAGAAAGCTCGATTACAAAGTAGCCACGGCGATATACCGAATTTTTTATTAAAAAAAATGCATTCTGCCGATGAAAAGCTAATGCATAATTCAGTAAGCAGCGACGTTTAATAAGTAAACGCGCGGAGGGTGCTGCTGCTGCTGCTGTGGCGCAGCGCTATACGAGCGAGAGAAAGAGAGTGCGCCTCGTTAATTCCGCGCAACCGTGAGGCAAAACTATCCGAAGAAAAAATGAAAACAGCGCGGCGGTGGCGGTGGTGGCAGCGGCGATGCAATAAAAGCATCAGAGAAAAAAAGCAAAATCGGCAAGCAACGAAACTGAAAAAAAAAATAAAGTGAAAAAATTTTCTACAGACCGGAACAGCGTGTAACGAGAATGAAAAAAAAGAGTGCGGAGAGGAAAGGGGCGGGGGGAGTAAGCGAAACAACGAAACAACCAACAGGTTAAGCAAAAGTTTTTTTCCGCGTAGAATTTGCGATAAAAGCCAATATCGCTGATGATGAGAATAAACGCTCGTTGAGTTGGGTGTGTTTACACAGGGAGCAAAAAGTACGCCGCTCTGTAGTGCGGCTTCTAGCTCTTCTTCTTCTTCTTTTTTTAAAGCGTGGGTGCACTCTTCTCTGACAATGTGCGCACTCGCGATGGGTTATGGAGTACTCGCGCTTCAGCTTGCTCGCTCTTGAAGCTCTCGTGCATGCATACATATAGCCGAGCTAGCGCGTGAAAGTTACACCTGGTATGTAATGTCTACATCCTGCTTTCGCGCTCTCGCGGCTATGCGCGCAGAGCGGCACATACGTGAGTAACGAGGCTATCGTATTCAAGTTCAATCGTAAAACAAGCCCTGCAACAACATTTCGGTTTGTTATTTCAAATATTCATCGCTTTTCTACCGAGTATTAAACCCCCGCTGCAACTACTCAATTAATACGTATGCTATTCAGAATGTTGTTAATCTCTTTCGTGAAAAACAGTGATTGGTCCTTTTTTTAAATAAAAGGCATTCAGTAAATAGCAAGCTATGATTTATTCTTCGTTATTTAATTTTTTTTTAATTCGTGGCACTCGCTGCTTTCAGAGCTCAAAATTTATAAAACAAAATTAAAAATAACGAAGCAGGCAATACAATGAATTTTGCACAAGTATAGGTTAATCTCTTTTATTAGAGTTGTCGTGAATAATTAATGACATTTTAGTCGAATAAAGTTCAGATTTTTTTTTTTTAAAACCGAGAAAAAAAGTTTTGGAGTGTTCAAATTCACGGAACATTAAAAAGCTCGAATAAATTCATCAATTTCTAGATATCCCTAAGCAAAGAAAAGTAAAAGTGAAAATCATATAAAAAAATATTAGATCAATAACCGTATTTTCCTTGTGAATGGCTTTAACAAGCCTCGATGTTAGAATAAACAGAAGGTGGAGTGTATCTGCTGCCGAGCAAAGTTAAGCTCAGCTCGCATGGTTAAACCGTTGGCTTCCGTCACGCGCTCGCTCACTGACTTGCGCGAGAGAGAAGTGAGAGAGAGAGAGAGAGAGAGAGAGAGAGAGAGAGAGAGAGAGAGAGAGAGAGAGCTAAAGGGCGAGTGATATACGAGAGTGGCCCTATACGCAAAGTAAAGCTATACACAGGTCTCTGTTGGCTGGCGCGTTTCCGGCGTAACCGGTTCAAGATAGACGCGCGGCCCCGTAGAACAAACGTCCGCGGGACACAGACACTCTCTGCACGCGCAATGCAAATCGTCCAAGACGGACAAAGCGCCGTAATCACGATCCTCTCTCTCTCTCTCTCGTAATTAGTCTCTCGCTCCAAACTCTTTTCTTTCTCTCTATTTCTTATTTGGCGTTCGGTTACGCGCGCAGGATCGTGTGTTATTCGGCCGCTGAAGTCACTGACCTCTCGTAATCTACTCTAGCTAACGGCCGCCGCCGCCGCGTGTACAGCCGCTTTGCAAATTAATAAATGTGCAGTGCTCGCGCTCCGAGCACCTGGAATGTGATTTACACGTGCGGCAAAGTGCTTATATATAGGTATAATCGCCTTCCTTTTTCCTTCTTCACTTTTTTTTCTATATGAGAGCGAGAAAAGCTTGTTTTACAATAGCGCCACGCCTGATTGACTAAGCGACGATGTACATAGACAATCTACTATTCTTTCGTTAGAGGCCGACTGAATAGCGAAGAATTGCATTCGAATGTTGAATAGTACAAGTCATGTATGCGCAAGCTCGTGTGTACCTTATTGGCTCAATTGTAATAACTCTTGATTGGCATGAGAAATTCGTTAGAGAATTATGCTATTTTTATTCGCCATCGATTGCGATTGAATAAATCAGTCGCGAACCCGACTATTTTCACGATATTTTCTTTTATCATAGATATATACAGCGCAAGTACCATGTGATATATCATATTATTTACTTATAACTTCTCAAAACAAAAATATTTGATTTTTCACTTTAAACGTCTACAAATGAATAATTCACTTACGAGTAAAAATTAGCGCCACCTGTTTCGCGAGCGTGGAACACAAAAAAATATAAAAATATCAGAGTTGTAAATACAGTCGAATGTAACGAATAAGAACACGCGCAGTAATGCCGAGAGCGAGCAAACGTATTGTTGAATCGTTCAGTCGATGTTAATCTTCGGCAACAGATCTGAGGAAGAGAGAGAGGGAGAGGGAGGAAAAATATTTATGAATCCTCGGGCAATCTCTCTTAAAGAAAGCTCGCTTTACGAGCATGTAGCGGCATGCACCTGCGATCGGTATACCTACCCCCTCGTCTCTCCCTCAGTCACTTTGCTTTTCCGGTATCACGAGGCGCGCGTTTATGTATTTTTTATGTAAACAACCTGCAGCTATACAGGCAATGGCACATGGAGAGAGACAGACAGAGAGAGAGAGAGAGAGAGAGAGAGAGAGAGAGAGAGAGAGAGAGAGAGAGAGAGAGAGAGAGAGAGAGAGAGAGAGCGGCTGCTAGAGATTAGAATGTTTACGAGCTCGCCGAGTTACTAAAGCCTCTCTCTCTCTTTTCTCCCGTCAATTCTTTCAAATCCTCGCCGCAACGCATATACATCGCAATTGTGCTGCACTAGTGCCTAGCTCTTGGATTAACCTAGGCACAAAGTGGATAAAGCTGCGCAAAGGTGTCACACGATATACGTTGCGTGCTTTTATAGCTTTCTCTCTCTCTCTCTCTCTCTGGAGCGTCGCAGCTAGTCTAGCTAGCGATACACCGCAGCACCAGCCAGCCAGCGCCAACAGCAGCAGCAGTAGCTAGTCCAATATATTACGCAGATAGCCATGCTAATTCGGAGCGCCGCTGCCGCCGCAGCCGCGAAACGTCGAACCACCGCTTCTAGTAGCTAGCTGCCGCGTATTATGGCCGCGCCGCGCGCGAGTGCGGCTTACGCTGCTGCGCTCTGCTGATGCCCCCCGAACGACGACCTCGATGCGTTCGTTGCCAAGTGTGCGGTTCACCCCGCGCAGCCCGACAATTAACTTGCCTGCCACTTTTCTTTGTTTTTATTGCTCTCTCCCTCTTTCTCTCCCTCTTAACTTGTAATTACTGTTTTTTCAAATAAGAAATTAAAGCTTCGAATATTAAAATTTTTTATTGCACAAACTACAGAAAAGCTGCGCAGTAACTTCAAACTGGATACATTTATTAATTACCTCGAGCGAAAAAGAGCAAAAAAATTAAAAAAAAAAGAAAAAAAGCTCACGCAGCCGTATAGTTTAATTTACATCTCTTGGCGTTACATATGAGAGGATATGAAGAGAATTGCTGCCAAAAAGCGAAAAAGTATTCACGAGGGGGGATGGGAGCAGCAGCAGCAGCAGCGAATAGAAGGTGAGAAAGAGCGAGAATTTCCAGGTTCTCGCTCGCTGTGCACGCATTCGAGGTGGCTTTCGCATTAATTAATTTGCCCGAGAGTTTTAACGACTTATTGCACTTCAATTAACTCATTTTAAATTGCATAATCCCGAGCGGCGGCGTCGACGTCGACGTCGTCGTAGCCGTAGTCGTAGTCGACGACGACGTCGCTGGCCAGTAATAAACTTGCGGCTGAAGCCACCACCAGCGCGCAGATTTCGTACTACTCGACCGCCAAAGCCCCCAGGCGGAGCTTTTCATTCTCGTTCGCGCCCGCGATGTCGGCTAACTTTTCCCCCAGCGTCGCTCGCCGCCACCACCCGCCGACGCGTCATTATAACGAGGAAGCGGCCTTTTAATGGTTTTCGTGTTAATCGCTTCGCGGACTCGCCAAGTGTTAGTTTTTTTTCACTCAAGAGATTTCCCAAGAATTTTTCATGTATTATTGAATTAGTTTCTCCTAAATTCACGGATTCAATTTAATTATTATTGTTTTTTTACTATTTTTTATTGCACAGTGAAAACACTGTGCTTTATTACATTCGACTACTTTCGCATCTTTATTTTACAAGAATGCGAAGGGTAACAACATTTTTCGAATTCCAATAGCAATGTTTAACCGCGCGAGAAGACTTTTTCAAGAAAATATAACATTAACAGGAGCGTCACGAAACGAGGTCGTCGTCGTAATTGCAAGCCCCAGCAGAAGGATAACGTGTCGACGGTGGCTGGTAGCGGCGAGGTGGCATCGGGCTACGAGAATACGAAGTCCATTGTCCGGGACACTGATTAAATACTTGACACATCGCTCTCGCGACTCGTAACTTTGTTCGAATCGTAATTACGCGAACGGCGCGCGCCAACCTATGGCTTTAGTCAAAGTTCTGCCGAGCCCTATAGAAAATCACCCGCGCCCACTCACATACATGCAGTGCGCTCGAGAAACTTTCCTCATCCCATTTTGCTTTTTAATCTTTGAACTTCGCTAACTCTCATTCGACACGCTCAATTCCGAAAAACCGTCAACTCACTCGCGCAGCTTCTTCCACAATGACACCACGAAAATTCTCTCGAGAGCTTAAAGCTCCGTTCTTTTTATTTTTTTTCTTTCTTCTTTGTCTTTCGTCGTGAGCGCGCGAGTTAAATCAGCCTTTTTTTCCAGTAGCCTCCCATTATCTCGAGGGAATCTCTCGCGCGCGCTAATTCGACGCGATGATCTCCGGCCACGTAGTTCGGGCGACACGTGTAGCTGCGCGCACTCCAGGGATTCAGCGCGGCTAAAGGTCCCTCGCTCACTTAAAATTTTAAGCTTCGCAGATGAAATTTGCCCTAATAAGCTTTCTAATCTCGGTAAAATTGCCTTTTTCAAATGCGATGTTCACACGCCGCGATATATGTTTATATTTGTATGTGTCCGTTACCCAAATCTGTGTCAAGCAAATTAAGCTCAAGTTCCAAGAGTTCGCATTTTTTTTACTCTTGCCCCCGAGCTAAGCGAGTTAATTCGCGCCACCACCGTCGCCGCTGCAGTCGTTGAAAAAAATAAAACAGTGGAATCGTACGAGTACGCAGTGGCCTTCGTACACGCGATCGCGATTAAAGCGTCACTTCTTCGTGGGACAATGCTCTCGGTGCGAAAATTTCGCTCCGTTTTTCTGAATTTGTATGCTCATTCGAGTTTAAAAAAAATAACACGCGACGGGAGGAAATTCAATCGCTTGTTTTCCTAACGAGCGTTTCGATTGAAACCGTAGGAGGCTAAATTAAAAAGTCGACTCGTGACCCGCTTATTAGCCGCACGGGCACGGGGATGGAGCTATTGGAACGGATAACGACAAAACAACGGCCGACGAGGCAATTTGTTTTTTCGGTGTCCGCTTACCGGAGTCGCGTGGCCGAGGAAATAATTTAGTCCCAGTTTCTGCAGATGACAGTATTGAAACCCGCGGGAGCTTTAAGCCATCGGACAAATTGACGCCAATCATAAATAATTAACAGTCAATCTGCCGCGCCGATGATGGCTTCCACAATTTTTATTTTCCCAATTTTTCTTTCGCTACTCCGAAGGCAGACTGAAATTAATATGTTTCACACACTCGCAAAAGCGAGTGAGAACATCGGCGTTTAACGTGATGTTTCATTCCGCATGAATTTCATACAGTTTTTTTTTATCCATCTCGCTCTCCCTCTCTCTCTTTCTCTCTCGTATTCCGAGTGCAATTTAACAAATTACTTTTTCTTTTTCGAAGAACTACCCAAAGCTACGCAAAGCTTTTTCGCCGATTAACTCATCAGCCGGATTTACAAACTAACAAAAGCGCGCTCGGATATTCCTCTCTGAACTCTATCGCGAAAGAGAGTGAGAGAGGGAGAGAAAAAGTGAGAGAGCTCGGGGCCATTAACGTTTTACAGCGCGTGGCCTCCAGTCATAAATGCTCGCGCGACAGGTAATAAAGACGCTTAATACTAATGACACTAATGCCAGTCGTTCAGAAAAAAAAAGAAACGAATATCTGGTTTTTAAGCGACAAGAGTGCAACTTTGTTCACGGGATATGAATTTATGCGATTTCAATGTATCTGCATTGAAGATTACTTTTACGATTACGGTAAAAACTTAAACGCCTCGTTTTACGATTATTGCCATGCTTCTTATTCGAGTACTACTTGTGAATATCAGTATTTTTATGCGCTACCTTCATAAACGACAATATTATCAATAAATCGCTCGACGAGTGTTGAAACCAGTTGATTTTTTTTTCTTCGCGAATACTTATGAAATACGTGCAAGACATATGGCGTATTTCCTTTTCAGTGTGAATTTCCGTGAATTCTCATCGTTAAACTTTCGCGCGTTGAAAAATTAACGAGCATGAGCCCCGCTCCGAAAAAAAGCGCGGATGAACGAACAGTGGCGTGAGCTTGCAACAAGAATAAATAAAGCAAAGAGAGGTAGAGAGTTGCTACGTCCGTCGGTGCTTGCGCGCAAAACGCTTGCGGGGGCTTGTCGCGCGCTGACAGTTTTGACGAATCGACTCCTCGCTCGCGTCGATTATTATGAATCCGCGGCGCGCACGTCCGCGGGCTATGATTGAATCGTGATCGATTGACGCGGCCAAGACTTGCGCTACGTGCAATCACTCACAAAAATCACGCTCGTCGACGAGTCGTTTCCTTTTGTTTCTCTCTCTCTCTCTCTTGCTTTTTTTCCATTCACCTGCGTTGTTTTACGCGCGTATAAGAGGTTGAAAGATCAGTGCCGATGACAGCCAAGCTTTTCTTGTCATATTTGACGGTTGAATAATTTTCGAAGTAGGTCAGAATATTTTCGTTTGATGGATTTTATCGGATTCGCCGCTAAACCATTTGACGTCATATATTTTTTGACTTTCAACCGTCTCTCTCAGCGACCCTGAACTTTCGACCCGAGTGGGCAGAGATTTTGTGGCAACTATTGGTTTTCGATGAAGCTTTAATGACGTCAATGTATCATGAACATGTACTTTGTAATCTTAACATCGATATCTGATAGCTGTCAAATTTCGTTCGGTTTGAAAAGTTCATTCTCGTATAAAACTTTTTATTTCAATTGAATTCACGTATCTGTGATTGCGAATTTATTGAAAAACTCATTGAACTAAATATTCATGCTTACACATTATCGAGTATGAAATAGTTGAAGCGTGGAATTTATAAAAATGTAAGTTCAGAGAGGTACAATATTTTAGTTCTGCTTTGGAGTACAAACTCATTTGACCCACTTACGTGTGATTTTTAGCGAATCACAGCAAGATATTGGCTTGCAACGGATTACTCAACGAGAAAGAATCGTTATGAACCCCAGAAGTTTCCATCTACAAAAATTAGAGAAAGTTACTCGGATAAAAACCTCTCAAGTTTTCAGTTTTCTATGCTAAATTTTTCCGCCAGCGCGCCCGAGTTTGACTCGGAGAAACTTTATTCAGAGTTTGCTCGAACAGTCTTTCTGAAAGTAACCCACGCATCTCGAGCAAAGAAACGTCCAAATATCTGGATAATCTTTAAATTAGAGCAACAATATAAATATAATCACACGTCTTTCAGAAAAAGAATGAAAATAATAGAGGTTTCATTTCTCATTAATTACCGAATATCCCTTTATAATTATCAGTTAAAAAATGTTAAGCTCACAATCGACGAAACGTCCCTCATTGACAGAAATCAATATTTCCTCAGCAGTACTTTCGTAAAGAATACAGTCTGTCAATCAAACTGTCGAGCGCGATTTTGCTCTGTTCGATGCAACCTGAGATCAGCCGTGACTTGGTAACTAGCGACCTTTTCCATTGCGCTTCGGCTCAACGTCACTTCGGTACCCCGGACGAGTGATTTTCACTCCGACTCGCGCTCGCGCGTTGCTCACTATTTTGAGTGCTTGTTTACAGGGGAAGCTGACGCCGAGCGCACGCGAGGTCGAGCACGAAAAAAGTGGAATTGAGTCAATGGGGTTCCCCAGCTGTATCACTCATTTTAGAATGAATTTCTACGCTTATTCCATCGAACCTTACTTCGTAAAAAAAAATAAATAATTCATTATTCGTCATTTTTTATTGCAACCTACTGAAGTATTTTTTTCTACGTGTTTTATCAAATTTTTGAATTTTCGAAAAAAAAAATTTTTTGTTTTCAATGTAACAACTTACAGCAGAAAAAAGGCGTTTGAAGCGGAAAGCTAGTTAAAATTCAAGCACACTGTTTACCGAGAGAGAAAGAGAAACAGGGAGGGGGACTTCAGCTTTTTTAAAAAGCGCAAGTCCCACGCAGAAGGGATTCTCACAGAACGAACTATGCCTCGTTAAAAGCCACGTGTAACTATCCGCGAGGCGTAACTGTCCCGCATTTCAAAGGGTAGAGGAGGAGTAGGAAGACGTGCGTGTATAGCTTAAGAAAATAAGCGTCGCGTTTCCGCCCTCGCTAATTGGAGAACGCTTGCCGCACAATTATTAAGGGTGCGAGAGTAAGAGAGAGACAGAGAAACAGAGAAAGTAGTAGCTCTTGACGAATGGCGCGCCGTTTAAAGAGCAAAAACCTCGACTTCATACGACTTTTTACGGGCGCTCTTCTTGTGACCGATATTCGTATAACGCGCGCGCGAGAGCCGAGTGGATTTTAGTGCCACTTCTTGCCGAGCTTGGTTAATTAAATTTTGCCCCTGCCCCGCGTACTAGCCCCAAGAGAAACAGAGAGCTCGCTTGTTTATTAATCCATTTTTTATTGTTTTTTTTCTCGCTTGCTGCACTAAAAGGATTATTTTCTTTGTCAGAGCTTTTTGAAAGATTTCGGGCATTTTTCATGTAGGCGTCAAAATTTTTGGAGCAGAATAATTCTAGCAGTGAGATTCATTTTAAATCTCTTCACAGTCATGTTAATGATTAATACGATAAGCTACTTTCGTATAACTGACGTAATTCAGTTTTAATTTGAAAGATTCATCGCCAAATGAATTTCCCATTGAAAAGAGAAGAATTTCGCACTAATGAGCGCATTTCCGAGGTCAGCGCGCGCTTCGAAAAATTCTTATGTAGAAAAAAGCATTGTTCGGCTCGGCAGCTTCACTGCAAAGAAGAAAATTCTCCTAACGAGGCGATGCGCTTCTCCCTTTGAAAATAGCGGCCTAGACCGAATAAAAGGCGTCCTCTTTATCCGCGACTTGCGCCTCGCAAAAAAAAAAAAAAAAAAAAAGAAAGAAAGGAATAAAAAAAAAAGAGAAAAGAAGTAACCGACCTAATTCTTCTCGACTTTGAATACCTAATGCTTAGAAAAAAGAAAATTCAATGTCGCATCATATAAAAAAATAGAGTGAGAATTTTGGGGTTTCAAGTTCGTTTTTGATAAAGAAAAACTCACCAGTCACGTTGATGCGCTGTGATTGTCCGTTCGTCGAGTTCTCGCGTGCAAGTCCTTGAGGTCTCGTTCGCGTGTCTTTTTCTCAGCAGCACAGCACCACTACACCGGGTACATGTTTGTGCAACCTACACATTGGTCGTTCCACACTCGGTCAAGTTTTCTCGCCTTTCTCTGCCGCGCCGCGGATATATAGTCTTTCACGTGAGACGAATCGATGAAGACGAGTTGCTTTTGATGGAGCGCAGAGCGAGAGAATAAGAGAGCTTGCGAACGAGAGTCACGTGGCCGGCCAGTCACGCCGCTGCCGTCCGCCTCTCGCGAGCTTCTATCCGCCGCACGCTAAAGCTCACGTTTCTTTCCAGTCCATTCAAAACTTTACTCTCGTCTGAAACTCGGAAATTCAAATGTTTTATTGTTCTCTTTCTCCGTTCGCTCCTGCAAGCTCGTTAATTTTTTTTTTTTTCAATTAAAACTTTTTTTCCGACTCCATGAAAGAAGCTCGAAAGCATGAGAATCTCATAGAGAAAAATCACTATTCATGTGCGTCGATGATCGAACGTACAACTTGTTAATTCGTTGACAAGTGACGTGTATACAGTACGGCATGAGAGAGGGCTTTTTCTGTGGAGGTTTGGTCTAGGCACGCGCGTCCGCTCGCGAAGTGTTCGCCGAACGCACTGAGGATTCCGACGGTAACCGGGGGGTAGTTCGCCGGTGACGTCGCTTGCTTGCTTGCGCGCTTGCGGGGCTGTGAGAGAGAGAGAGAGAGAGAGCGCGAGAGAGAGTTTTGCCGGCTCCACTCTCTGGGCATGCGCCGCATCACGCTTACAGCACAACCAGCAACCAGTCTCTCTCACCCTCTCGCTCTCTCTCTCTCTCTCTCTCCACCTCTATCTGTGTGTTCGTACATAGACCCTGGGAGGACTGGCTGCTGCTGCCGCTGCCGCTACTCACCCCGCGACCCCCGACGAGTCGATGTGCCAGTGGGAGAGTGAGGCGACTGGGGGTGTAAGTGGTTTGAACCAGGCTTCAGCTAGAGATGAATGACGATGATGATGCTGTTAGCGCTGCCGTGTTGCCCGGTCGTTCAACTTTTATCTGAGCTCATATCAAGAAGAGCTTTAATTAGTCAAGAGCTTCCACCAGATCAATGGAAATAACTGTGTTTTCATCCACTCGTGGGTCGCTGCGTGGTTATTTATTTGTATACGAGGAGACAGGCTATCGACCGATCGGCTCCCAATTGAATTAATTATAGAAATTAAAGTTAATGAAAATCGTAAATCCAGTTAAGAGTTGTAATTACATCGAATTCCCATTAGGCACTTGATAAATGCATAAAATATATTCTGCAACTTTCATGAAACATGAATTTTCTAATTTTCAATATTTTTATTTCGTATTCTCAGACATTCTTTGATTAAAACCTAGACTGTCTAACTTGTCGGTTGAAGAAATCGAAACGGCTGGCGGTGCTTGGCTTCAGTAGCAAATTGGAAAGGAGCTAAGGTCTACTACGCGATAAAATGGCAAGCGATATACGAGAAAAACCGCCTAATGAGGAGAGCCGCTCAAAAGCCAGCTCGGTTCTCCTCAAAGCTCCTATTTTCGCGGCTTCTCTCGTTTCTCCGAATCTCGCAAATAAGAGAGGAGAGAAAAAAAAAGCGCCATCGCCGTCGTGGCCGCGGCAGATCTTTTTAGAATCACAGCTCATCTGGAATCGCGGCGGCACGGCTGGCGACGAAATTAAGGGCGTAAACGCGCGGAAATCGGGTCTTCGCACGTAATGAGATTTAAAAGGAGCCAGGACGTGCGTGAAAATCAAAGGGCTTCCGTCCGTGATGAAACTCGTCTCAAGTGTTAACCGGGTTTTCTCGCTCGCTCGAAATTTCAACGGCGAGCTTCCTAGGCTATATAGCTAGCACACCACTGAATTAGGAATTTTCGTATAGCTATCGCTAGCTTTGCTCGCGCAGTTGAGAGAAGAAGAAGAAGAAGAAAAAAAGGAGAGGCGATTCACGCTAATGACCCTCAACTTTTACGAGTTGCCGTAAAGCCATAGGAAATTAGGTCGTCGCGGGGGGATCTGGAAGCACCGTTAAGCGAAACATCTCGCGGGCACGTCGCGCATGAAAATATTTATTGAATATTGCAGTGCGGCTGTGATCGTTGCGCGCTTATAACAGCTAGGTATCGGCTTGTGCATCCAGCGCGCGAGATTTAACGGCATCGTCGCTACTTTTACGGCTTCTACTTTTCTTCTCGCGCCCGCGCGCCTTTCGAAACCGCGAAAAATTTCGCCTAGCTGTTAATTAAGAAGTTTAGCTGCAAACAAAAGCCGCAAATGCGTTGCGCGCTCGCCCCGTGACCGCGCGTCCAATTAGTCTTTTATTGGTATTTCCGGCTTGTTGATTTGTGCGCGGCCCGCGGTCTCGCGGGGGCGGATGGCTGGGCACGTCAGCTCGTTCGATTTTTCAAACTTTTTTAAAACTCACCACCCGATGTTTATACGCTCTATTGGTCTTGTATTGTTCGAGTTTTAAGTAGTTTTGTTAATAGTTGCACGGATCGTTGACGCGTTATCGAGAGAGGGAGATCGAGAGCTTGTTTATCACAGCAAAGGGTTGCTGTAAACATAAAAAAGCTCCCCCTTTCCTCCATCCAGAACAAACTTTTTCTGCATTTTCAATCAATCGAATGAATAGTTATATAGAGAAGCTTTGAAAAAAAAAAAGTTTTTTCATAAAAACAGCCCGGTAAAAAATTCAACTTTGATCAACAAGATCCCTTTGTAGGAGGAAAATCCGGAAATCCATAATCCTCCAACACGCGTTTTACAAACGAACCCTTAGAATAATAACTCGTAATCCAAACTTTTTTCATCATCCTTTGTCGTAATAAAATCGGAGCCGGACAAGGGAGCGCGACTCTGGGTTAGCTCGCGCAAAAGGTCCGCTGAAAATTGAAACGAAGTCGCCTATAATCCGAGCAGCAGCGGTAGCGGCGGCAACGGCAGCAGCAGCAGCAGTAGTAGCAGCAGCAGTAGCGTCGGCCATTGATTCGGCCGCTAGCGAACAAAGGCCGATTTAATTGTTCCGCGCCGAAATCGCACGCTTTTGTTCCATCAGACCAAAGGGGGAAAGAGAAAGCGAATGAAAAAAAGAAGGAAAAAAAAGAAATTGAGAGGGAGTGAGCAGTAGTCGATCCCCTCGCGTAACCACCAAGAAATAACTTGGCTTTGCGACTATGATGAAGATGAGCGCGTAGGCGAACCGACGCTCGGCGCCTTAAATCTCGGGCGCGAGCCGCCTTTAGTGCGCAATTGATCGGCTGAGTCATCGAGAAAATTTCACTGCCAGTTTCTCCTTTCTAATTTCGCAGAGAGCTGATCAACGAGTTTGCGCTTTAATGCTTCCCTCCAGGGATATATTATTGGCAAGTAAATCCATTGTTTGCCTTTTTTAAAATACTTTTTTGTCCTGTTTACCTTGTATAAATTGGCATTATCGACTTTACCATCAATTTTTTTTTATTATTAAAAAATATTGTTGTTCATAGCTTAGTTTTCAATGAAAACATTTGTTCTGTAAAGCTTTGTCCTACAACGCATTGCACTTTTAGTCACAAGCAGGTAAACACAGATACATCCATATGCAAAAGAGTCAGCGAGCGGATGATGCGCGCGCAGCAACTGTGAAATTAACGAATTTTTCCTGATGGACATATCAAAATTTCCATGTGTTTCTACGTTGCACAACAACGTAAAAAACGCCAACTAGAATTGGAGCAGTAAAAATTCACGCACAATTCTCCGTCGTATTTCCACTTTACGCTTGCGTGCAACCGGAAAATTTGGAACTACAATATACTTTTATTATTTTCAAGCGAGAGATTGCAGCGTGAATGATGTTTGAGTTAGAAGTATAATATTCGCCTTTCTGGAATTGGATTTGACGATGATGAAAAAGCTTGATAGCTCAATTCTGCACATCATTAGCTGAGTATGCTGAGTAGTATCTCATAAAAAATGTTCCTTCTAATTAATGATTAAACGAAAAATGAATGGTATTAATTTTCACTTCTTTTCTGCGAGTTTCGACGAGTTTTCACGAGCACGTCGCCCACTTTTGACTAATTACAGTCTTAAATGCGCACGAATTACGCGGGATAACGCGATTTCGTAGCCTTCTAATAGGATCCCAAAAATGAATTACTCAAGCATTTGCATATAAGCCGGTGAGAGCTTTGCTCTCGTTTTTCTCCACTCGCGCGTTACCTCGCTCTCTCTCTCTCTCTTTCTCTCTTTCTCCCGACGGCTTCTTTGCGATGCCCGCGAGTGTGAAAGATAATGGCCAAGGTATTATGATTAACGAGACGTTTTAAACGCTTTATCAAAATTGAATTAGCAAAGACGCTGTAGTTCTTTGAATTTAGAACATGGAAATTGTCAGAAGAAAATAAAGTCAATTCAAATGATATTTAGTGCTTAGGTAACACCAGTGTGCATAATTGCGTTATACGGATAACGGTATTTGAAAATTAAATCCGTCAAATGCTGATAAACGGCGGATGATATAATTCATTTACATTCTTGAATTTAATTCCACGAGGCATAATGTAATTTGAAGTTCGTCGCGACTCTTTGAAAAATTACATTTTAAAAAGCGGGAAATTTTTCTCTCGCAGCGTTTCAACACTAAAAAGTCAGCAAAACTGCGACTCGCAAAAAACTTTTCTCGAGAGTTCCTTGTAACGTTGCGAGTGTGCGTCTATTTTCGGATTATCCTTCGGAGAGCGCGCGCGCGAATATGCCGCACGCTTGGGCGTTGCGTTTACGCCGCGGTAGATAACGAGATTTGTCGTCCCGGATAATTAGATTATATCCGCGTTCCGGATGCACGGACTCGTCCGTGTGTATGTGTGTGTGTGTGTGTATGTTTGCGTGCGTGTGTGTACGCGAGAGGGAAAAGAGTTGCCGTCCAAGGGATAAGGCAAGAGAATAGTGAGCGTCACTGCGGAGGCTATTGCACTTTGTTTTTTTATTCTTCGAAATGAGAAAATCGACTTCTCGTCGGATGAGTGCTATTACGTGTGGATTTAATCTTCGATATCAAGGATGTATGATTTCTTTGACGTATGACGTCCTGTCTCATGAATATATAGTTGCGTAAAAATGTAAGAAACCGTCAGCGTGGCGTTATTATTAGGAGAATAAAAAAAAATAAGACTGGAAAAGTTGAGATTTATACAGAAGAAGTGCAATTTGTGCAAAAGTAAGTAGATAAAAGTAGCAAGCAGATAAATAGCAAACACGCGAAATTAGAAGAAAACAGACGAAGCAAAAGAAGAAAGGCTAGCGCGAGTGGAGAAAGTGTCGCCCCGCATGCCCGCGCGATATGCAGGCAAATGCGCGCTAATTAAAAAAGTTCCCTCGGCCGCAACAGCGAGCCTCTTCTTCGCTCACTCTTCCATTATTATTTTTTTTAACTCTGTGCACCCGCGCGCTTCTCTCCCCTCTATTGTTCATAATATTTCAAGCGCGCAAACGAGCCAAGTTTTGAGAGTGAGACTGTCGATGTCAGAGCCGCGCGCTAGGTCGTCGAAAAATTTTCGAGTACCAATTAAAGTTAATGGATTATTCTCGCGAGTAAAAAGTTGCATCCAGCTATTCCGATTACTAATCATACTCGCAGAGTGTGTACACGAAAAGTTTGTGCTAAAAGTGGAATAACTATTGTTGTCGCGTTGACGGTGACGCTGCAGTTCGAGAGTTAAACTTTTATCCGATCGCTGATGGAAAGTCAATAGTGTTCGTTTATCTAGTGGGTATAATAAAATCAATGCTTTCCAATAGAGTATACATATGGAAAAGCCTGCAACGATGTAGCTCGTAAATAGACGACAACAAAAAATCATTGTCGTCCGAATACGAGTGTTTTTTGTGTTTTTCGCGCGAGCCGATCGGACTTTTATAGAAGTTACGATCATTCGAATTCCACTTAACGATTTTCCACGATGTGTATGTGGCTCGTACGTGCATGCATGCTGCATGTCATGGGTAAGCAAATGCAGGCGCGCGCGCGCACGGCAGCGCAGTAGGCTTGTCAGGGCTACATGCCCAATCAATTTTCGGCGGTGGCGGCAGCGGCAGCCTCGCTTCTGCGGTAATATCTATTATTCGACACGCGTATCTGGAGCAGAGGGTTAACATTGCCAGCTACATTGTGTTGCCCAACGCAACCGCGTGTACTTGTCTATCTGATAAATAGCCACACAAAAAAAAAAATAAAACGAAGGGGAAAAAAATACTTTTGGAAACTGTAATCGAGCGAAAGTTTTAATTGAAAAGCTAGCGCGGGATCGAAGTGCTGTAGGTAGCGCGGCTCGTTTGCGCACACGACTTATTCATCAGCAAGTTAAATAGCGTGTATACGTGAGTGTGTGCGCAAGAAATTAACATGAGAAATTAGATCGTCGACGGGCGACGGATCCAAATCGATCCCAAGCGTCGCTCACTGAGCCGGACCAAACGAAATTACGCGTTGCCGCTGCCGCCACTGCTGATGCTGCTGCTGCTGCTGCTCCCGCCGCCACTGCTGCTGCTGCTGTTGCGAAATAATGATGGCCTCTTGGCTGCGAGGCCCTTTATTACGGTTATACGTGTCTGTCCCGCTCTAATGGACATTCATTTGTTGTAGTTTTCTACGCTTGTGAAATAGCATGAAACGTTTTCTCTGGTATATTGAAAGAAATATCGGAGGAATCGTTGGTCTTTTCTATTTAAAAGAGCTTTTTGGATTTTTTGTTTTACTCGCGATGTACATCTCTAAAGTGTCTTTGTTACAATGGAAAACCTGTAAGCGTAACAGAAAAGCCTCAAGGAAAACTCATAGGAAATCACGAGCGTAAAAAAAGCTCGTGTATAGCTCGCGTACGTTGAAGGGGGGGACTCGTTTAAAAGTCGCAATCCGATAGACAAATAGAGTCGTCCACGAGTGAGAGACACGGAGAAAGACTAATTTTGGTGGGCAAGCTTGCGTAGTGCGCGCGCGAGGGAGGAAGGGCGAGAGAGAGAGAGAGAGAGAGAGAGAGAGAGAGAGAGAGAGAGAGAGAGAGAGAGAGAGAGAGAGACAGAGGGATCCGCTTTGGCGCGTCTGCGGAACACAATGCCACCGCGGATAGATGGACGCAGTAGCGGCAGTAGCGGCAGTAGTAGCAGATTGAAAGTCGATTGAACGCTGCTCTGGCCTTTCCATTAGTCTCTCCCAATGCCAGACCAGACGACTTTTGTTGCAGCACGAGAAAAGCTTTCATTCTAATAGTCTTACCAAAAATCTCTTTCAACGAGTCGCGGTCATTCATTGCCGATTTTTTTTTTCGGGAAAAAAAAGAGAAAAAAAATTGCCAGCGCACGCACCAGTTATACAGTCAATCGGAACTACGCTGGCAACGCTGTCGATCATCGAACCCTTGGCAAGCATAGCAAAACGAGCGCGCGGAACACGGCAACCCCTTTCGCTGGTATACTCGGCTATCTTTCATTCCATTCGCTCCCTCGACTTTCACTCGCTGCTGCCGATCAAGCGTGTAATGATTTAAAGGCCCGCGCCATTAATCATCGGGATTAACGCCCGCCTCGCTCTGCCCGCTATAGCCGACCGCCTGCCCGCGCATCCAATTTTTCAGACCGACGCGCAGCATACTTTTGCCGGCTTCATATCGCCCGTGAGTGCAAATACTGACTTTTTTGCCCTGGCAACAAGGAGAGCTTTTCAATTGGCAAAGCACTGTACTCTCTCTCTCTCTCTCTCTCTCTCTCTCTCTCTCTCTCTCTCTCTCTCTCTCTCTCTCTCTCTCTCTCTCTCTCTCTGTCTCTGCGACATTGTGTCCACACTAATGCGATTTCGAATCCGATCGAATTTTAGCCTCTGTGTACACGCGCGCGCAAGCGGACAATGACGATTGACGATCTGCCCCCGCGCCCCAGGACAATAGCTTCAAGTTCATCCTGTACACTATACACATGCTCTGACGTTTAGAGAGACCAGACAGTCGCCGCATCATCATAGTCGCCTGGATTTTATTGGCTTCCGCGCGACTCCCCATTGTTCGCCTTGATTAGAGCGCCACTGTTATGTGTTTTCATCGGGATAGCTGACTAATTAGATTCAGGTATGCGTTAAATTTCGAACTAAATAATTATTTGTAGGATTTTTACTTAAACTCGAGTAAAGTAGATTTTGCAGAAAACGACTATGAACATGTTGTTGAGGCTTTTCCCATTCAGCAGAATCTGAGATTATTTTTGCTTTCGAGAATGAAATTCTCTCTTTAAATTGAAATGCTGAGAAAAGCTACATAAAAGCATCATATTAAAATTACTTAGAATCGAGCTTTATTGTACTTCGCTGGTTTGAGAAGAATATTCTCACCTGCCATTGTTATTATTATCTCAGCATTTTTTTTTGAACACAATACGCAGAAGTAAAATAAAAATTCAATGGAAAACAGTTGTATAATGCAATAACTGGCATGAAAAATAGTGGGTCAGTGAAAGGCACTTGGATAGAAATTCATTACTTTTGATATGATTCTCAGTGAAAAACGGCAAAACGCATATATCATGAGCAGATGCACATGAGAGCATTGAGAAAGATTTTTTTCAAGCCCGATGAGTGCAGCGGCGGTGGCGGCTGTAGCAACAGCGGCAACAGCGGCAGCAGCAGCAGCAGTGCAGAGCGAGCAAACGAGAAAGAGAATTATGGAGCTCGGGCATATCGCGAGCGTTCGCTATCGGGAAAAAGGATGTACACTCGCGCTCTCGCTCGCTCGCGGAGAGAAAGAAAAGAAGGATGTAGGTACACACACAGAACGAACCTGCAGGAATACATACACAGCGAGAGAGCGAGAGAGTGGTGAATGGCATCGGCCGAACGCAGAGCGAGGGAGAGCGCAAACTAACTCTGTCTCGCTCCTCTTTAGCTTATTTTTCCATGCGTAATGAACTCTCGGTGCGCAAGCGGTCAAACCCTTTTCAGTGCGGTCAAACGCTGCGATTCAATGGCCCTGCTCGACTTTGTGTACTCTCTCCCCTTCCCTCCTACCTCACTCGCTCGCTCTCTCTCTCTTTTTTGTCTGTCGGTTCGCTCTGATATCTGCTTTTCTCGGCTTTTTTTTCCACCACAGCAGCAGGAGTTCCGAGCTTTCTTTGAATAGTTTTCTCCAACGGGGGGATCATGCGTGCAGGCTTTTTCAGGGTCTCTATGACGAGAGAGAGAGAACGAGTTGTTCCTATCCTCTCGGATATTGCTTTCGCTACGACGATATTGAACATCCCAAATGTATTGGCTTTCAAACTCTGGGCAGTTTTTTTAAAAAAGTTCATCAGGAATGTAAATTTTCAAAAGTTTACCAAAAGAGCACAGGAACGAGAAGAAGAGTCATTTAATTCAAAAGTCAAACTCTCCATTCTCAAAATTCGCTTATATGCATAAATCCTAGTTAAACGTCATTCTCCCACCCACCGCCTTTTCCATCTGCATATACATGTATATAAGCCAACCTATGCTGCGCGCCTAGTTAGCGCACTATCCATTCAGTTTACCCTTCGCGTTATATTCGCGCTCGTGGTATTGTGCAGGAAAAAAAAATTGTGAGAATCGAGAAAAATTATTTTTAACGAGCTCGACTTTTTTCACTCGGTAATGAACTACTCGAGGAACAATTGCATCAGAGAGGCTGTTGTCGATAAAATTTATTTTATTTTTTCCCTACTCACTTTAAACATTAATATTTCATAAATATAAAATAATTTTTTACGTCTTTGGCAATTATATTAATATAATAATTTAGCTGTACCTGTTTTTTTAATAAATATTCACATAATATGTGCTTTTATTATTGCAGCATGTACGTTACACTAATTTTTTTGCTTTTTTTATAAATTCCGTTAAAAAAACTATTTTTAATTATTTTTTAATGATTAAGTGTTTTTTACTCATTGAGAAATTGCTTGCCTAACAAGTCGCATGTTTTTTTAAATGACATTGCAAAAAGTAAAAAAAAAAATAGTTGAGCGCGTACCTAAAAAAAATTATTTTATTTAGAATAATTCATATACTTATGTTCCAGTAGTTTTTCATATTTTTTTTCTTCGATTATTTTACTTCTCTCTACTATTTTCTCTTATGTCCTCTTTCGGTTATAACTTCTCCGATAGCATTATGCCAAAGTAACTGACAACATTTGTTTTCCTTTACTTACGTTGTCAATGCACGTCATTTTATTTTGCTCACTATAATCAGAGTCCCCTCATCAACTTTTTTGAAGAAGAGTCAAGAAAACTGAATAAATCTTAATAATAACACGGTCTTTAAAATGTCGTACCTTTAAAAATGATTATTGATTCATCACAACAATAATTTTTTCTAATGCTTCCATGATCCTCTTTTCCAGCGAACCATAAACACTCGGGCACATTCCACTCTTAATCATCCAGTGATTTACAATCGTATCGAGCTTATCTCACCTGCATCCCGTGAAAAAAAAGGAAGAAGAAGAATAAGAAGAATAAGTTTGCGCTGGAAGACTACGACGCGCGAGTGCAAATTCTGCTGCGGGAAAACGCGATAAAATCGGCGATAAATAACGAAGCCCGCGGCTAACGACGCCGTTGGCTGTTTAATTTTTACCTCCGACGGCGGTGGAGTGACTTCTTTTCGGTCGTCCCCGGGAAACAACCACCTGCCGCGTGGCCACCTGGCCCCATTGAAAGTCCTGTCGTATAAGCAGAGAAAAAAAGACCTTACATTCGCGTGTTTGCGTACTTATGCGGAATATATTCGCGAGTCTCGACAGTCGACCGGCCTCCAAAAATCACTTCATCTGCAGCAAGGTGTGTGCGTGATGCGGGAAAGTGAATTTGGTTAATGAGCAGACCGCCGACTGACATTCTCGGAGTTACGTTTGACACTTATTGGCATTCCGCTCGGCGAGTTTCTTTTATGACCATTAATTATATGTGAAAAGAAGGCGCTCGTAAAAATTCTTACGACAAAGAAGTTGCCAATGAAAACATTTGAACGTATTACCTTTAGCGCTTCATAAATACACTAAAAAAATAGTACTCTTATAACAAGAGGACAGTAATCTTGAACAAAATCCTTTTGTAACAAGAAGATTCCTCTTGTTACAAGAGGATTCCTTTTGAAGCTATTTTGAGAAGAAAATCTTCTTGCAACAAGAGGAACTTTTTGTTACAAGAGGATTTTTTTCTCAGTGTAGGCGTTCAAGTAGTAAAAGGCGCGATTGGTCAGACAACGAAAACTTTCGAGTTGAATAATCATTCCGATCGGATTTGCATAAAAAAGAAAGGTGGCGAATCACAGAAAGCCGCTTTTGTCGGGTTCGCAAGGGAGCACCTGGCGCGAGGAGTCTCGTAACAAGGGCCGTGGCCGCGATTTACTTAACCGTATCCGAAATCTGCCAGTGCACAAAAACGTAAGGAAAGTGCGCAGCACACCGAGCAGCTGCATTACACACTTTGGGAAATCTGCGGTAAACGTTGAAAGCAAGCCGTTGCTACCACCGTCATTCATTCGTTCTAGCATCAAGATTGAGAAACGATTGGGCATCAATACTCGCGTAAGATGTAGAATTGCACCAATAGCTTTATTGACGAATTTATTGTTTCATTATTCACTTAAAAAGGAATTACCGAAGAACATTCATGTTTCGGCGTCGTCTTTGTCGCGTTACTTTCTGCAAAAGACGAAAAAAAGAAACGTGTATGTATATCAGCCGTGAGCCTTGAAATGTTTTATAATTCCAAAGGGCGATGCATCATTCGCCTTTTATTGTTTTTGCAAATGCATTACGTCGAAAACCTAAAGCCACACACATGCTGCACACGCATTGAAAACAAGGAAAAGAAGACAACGAAGAAAAAAAAAAGACAGCAGCAGCACTCTAAAACGCATACGAGTTTTTGTCGGTGGAGCCGTTGATAAAGCGGAAAAGTGCATCGCGGAGCGAAATGCAAATGTCGCGCCGTGCCGCCGATAAAAGTGGCGTGTAAAGGTGTACATACGTCGCGGCTAATGAACGCAGCGTGTGTCGCTGGGAGAAAAATCGCGTGTGAGTGCAGGTCTCTGTCGACCTTGCCAATCACTCGAGCACCTGCTCACGGCCTAATTAAAAAGCCCAGGCTCTCGCTCTCGCTCTTGCGGAGAGTAATATCATTTGCATTTGTCGCGCACTTTGTTTACCATTAAATCGGCAAGAAAAAAGGAAGGAAACATCGCCGGTCACACGCGACACAGGTGACATCTGCGGCTCTCGCTGCTGCCGTTCATGCTGTTGTTGCTGCTGCTGCTGCTTCAACCGGTTTACCCATATGGAATGGCACGCGCTCGAACCTGTTCAAGTCCATTGTTGCTTGCGCTGCTGGCCAGAGCGAGCGACCAAGTGAGGGGGAGGAGGAGCTGCTGCAGCCGCGCCGTGCGCGTTTTTTTCACCAGCAGTAGCAGCAGGACACTGGTAATGGCTCGCTCTGCGAGAGGAGATTCGAAAGTGATTTTTCGGAGGCAAGCCTGATGTATGGAGGTGCCACGGACTTTAGGCCTCGTTAATGTCACTTGGCGTTTGTTAGTGTCAGAAAGTCAATTTACGACGTGATATTCGGATGCCAATTCTTTCACTCTCCATGCATATTCCTCATTTTTATTTTCACCTTTTCCATTCTTTTTCTTCCTTTTCCATCGCCCGCTCAAGTAGGTCGCACACACAGAATTACGAATTAACCTTGCTATTTATGGGGGTTCATTTATATTATTTCAAATAAACTTAATTGAATGAACTTTCGCTAAAGTGAGATTATTCACGGTTGCCTTCACTTATGGAATGTTCATATAAACAAATGGAATTGAATATTTTTTATTACCATTGAAATATTAACCATCAAACAAATGCTGGCGGACGCGAAACTTTCTCCGAGAACTTTTTTTTTTCCCACGACGACCCGCTTATTGTCCCAAAACTGCCTATTTTATCCCTTTTTTACAGAAAATCACTATATACTACGCCAAATTACTCGTTACTACTTCATTCCGTTATACAAATATCAAACAATATAGACATATAAGCAGAAGTGGCAGGTTTTTTTGAGAATCGCAACAGACGGTCGCTTTCTAAGCCATTAATCTTGCGGGTTATACGCTGGCGGCGTATATTCTCAGCCGTGCATGAAAGGCCGCGCGCGACGCCTCTTAGATCGCGGTAGGACAGAGTCACGCGAACCAAAATCTTTTTGTTCTCCGACTTCCTCGTAAAGCCATGGAGGAAGTTAACAAAACGGCTAATTCCGCTTCTTTCTAAATCTCGCTCGCGGTTCGACGTCTAAAACCAACATGGTAATTGCCATAAAGCCGAGCGATCGAGTCACGTATTTTGCACGGGCTAAATTGCAGGTTTCGCGCGCGGGCATTCTCACACGCTCGGTTTCCGTAGTCGGCCAATGTGTGTGTAAGAGATTGAGAGATGACGAATTCGCGAGAGCAAATTGAAATCGCTAATCCGCCGCATGATAATAGCGACGACGCTAAAAAAAGGAGGAACATTAATCGTGCAGGCGAGAGCAGCGCGAGGGAACATCAAAGAGGCGACGAGCTTGTAATGATCTCTCGTGGCGCGCTGTATTAACATGAGAATGCTTGTCATACAACGCGATAAATAATGCATCGACGCGAAATGCCGAGGGAGAGAGAGAGAGAGAGCGTGCGCAGCTCCGACTTCGAGATTCTTGTCGCTCGCACGCAGAGAGCGAGCAAGTCGAGGCTCTTTTGGCTCTGCATATGTGCATGAGCGATTATTAGGCATTTGCTCCGTGCGGATTTGAATTCGCGGAATATTTACTTTTGCATCGATTTGCATTTATGAATAATGCCTCGGTTTCTATTGAGGAATGAAAGAATCATTTTGTCTTTTTTATTTTCAACGTATTGAACATTCGCAAAATTGTTTCTTACGTACACTATTTCCTGAACAAAGTTTATAGTCATTAGAAAGAAGAAAAAAAACGAATATTTGATTTTTTTTGCGTGCTCATTGTATCGTAAGTAGCTTCTTGTCGCATACTCTAGGAATGCAGGAGGCTCGCGCTCGTGCAACTTGCAACGACATAACTCAGTGCGCGCGCTCGTGCACAATGCCTTTTACGCACCTACGACTAGTTTAGCCCTTCTCGTCTCTCTCTCTCTCCCTTCTCTCTCGTCGAGTATATGGTAGTATCGCGCTCACAATAGCAGAAACTCGCGTACGTCTATTTTTTCTGCTACTCGTTCGCTTCGTTTTTTTGCTGTTCGCGAAGTAGCGAGTCCCCGATGAATATTTCATGGCTTTGCCACACTCGTAATTGACTTATTTCGTGCACACTCGCGCCTCTCTTCCTCTTCTATACTCGATTTTTCTTTATTCTCCACTGCTGCGGCGATCTTCTTTTGTGCGCGCGCGACGGTATTATCTCGTCTTTCGAGTGCCAAGCAAAAATCGCTCCCAGCACAATGCTTGTATTAGAGACCAAGAGAGAGAGAGAGAGAATGGGCGGGGGGGGGGGGGGGGGGCGACC
>JAWWMK010000001.1:5336169-5390068 GCA_035047105.1 Galeopsomyia nigrocyanea | reverse complement strand
CGTGGTCAGGCAGTTAGAGAAATGACGATTTCGATGCCTCATTCTTCTATTTGCCGGCAGTTCGCTAACTGCCTAGGGAGTTAGCTAAATGCCGGATTCTTCTAAATGCCTACGACATATACATAAACATTCGTGAAAATGGTTATGAAACTAGAGCAAAGTTATTAAACTGAAATTTCAATCATTCGAAAGCTATTTTAGGTCGTGGAGGAGATGATCGGCGAAAAGAAAGAGCAAGCGCAAGATCAAGGCGACACAGCAGATAAAAAGACGGCCAGGCAGGCAAGAGAGCGAGAGAGAAAGAGAGGATAGAGGGCGATCAGAGGACTTGTCAAGCTGGGCGAGCAAAATTGCATTTTACAAACTTGTTTTGAGAAAAGAATTGGAGGGAATTGTGGGAGCAAGCGGGAGAGAGTAGGAGAGAGGATGAGCCTTGGTCCTTCCGATCCTGCAGCTCCAGACTGATGAGGAACGCGCGCGGGCGTTCGCTTGCTCGCTCGGTCGCTGGCGCTCACTCGCCTTCTTTTTCCACCAAAAAGGGGGGGCTATGCAAAAGCTCTCCTCTCGAGCCGAGAGCTACTCCTTACAAAGAGACACACAAATTGCCTCGAAACTTAGTTTTCTCGAATATAAAGGACTTTCCGATTACGTTACCCAGAGCGGCTTCTATCCATCTCCTTCTCCTCCTACTCCTCTTCCTCTCCCCCCCTCTCTCTTTCCTATACTCTTCGTCTTCGTCGCTACTTCTTCTATTCTTCTGTTGCCGATCGATTCTACGCCGATGACGATTGCAAGCCGAATTCGAAAGAGGGTTGACCCTCTTTTTGTCCGATTGTATGCACCTTCGCCTTTTCTTTTTCTCCCTTTTTTCGAATGTCTCGCACGCGGATGTACGTTCTTTCCAACATTTACCAACTCTGAGCGCTAGGCCTGTCGCAGATGTTTTTTTTTTATTTATCCTTCGCTTTCGTAAGCAGCCGAACATAGTGATCACACTGATTTTGTTTACTAGACATAACGCAGTTTACACGATGGCCAAACAAGTACGTATATCCGAGGGACATATTCATTTGAGCGTGAGATTGGTGACAAACTGAACGGTCAGCTTAACTGGACTTGGTAGGCATCCAAGCATAAACTAAATAGGATTAAATCAACGCGGAGGGGCTGTCGAATCCCTGCATCTACGCGTTAGTACGTCTAAGATTACCTTACCCCTTAAGATTCAGACTCGATCAAGCGAAAAATAGTTATTCCTACGTCGAATCGACAATTCGCAAATATACTCACGTTTTTCCATTTGGTCATTGCGAACAAAAAAAAACCCTGTTGATCTATCACGCATACAGTAGCCCTGTAATTTATCGAATTATGCGAGGCTCAAATCGGCATGAATAATGCATTTTTTGTGATTTCAAAGGATTTCACGGAGCTAAAGTTTGCCGCTGTCAATTATTGACCACCCTGGCTCGGAAGAAAGGAAGAAAAAAAAGCATACGCAGTCCACACATCAGGCAGTAAAAATAAAAGCTTTTAATGACACGCTCGACTCTCTGCGCTGACCCGTATTTTGCGGGGGGTTGAAAAAATTTTGCCCCAGCCGAATGAAATATTCCCCATGGACGAGCGGGCGAGTTTGGACGAGTTTTCCGCTTGATCGGACGTTGCGCGCCGGCCGCGCCGACGCGGAAACCTCCATTCTCTTTCTGTCAAGCGGCGCGCTGTTCTGCGCTGCGCTGCTGCCTCGTGCAAACGTGGTCATTTTTTTTTCGTGAATACCGACTGTCTCTCTCTCTTTCCCTATTGGTTTTATTGGATAGAAGGGGGTGTAGGTGTGCGCACGAGCCGCTAGTGAAATAAAAATGGAGGTGGAGTCTGGGCTTTTTTTAAGCTTTTTGGGATGATTGCGTGGCGGGCGTTGGCTTTGTGAGCTTTGATGATTCCATTACACTCGTTCCATTTCGTTCATGGGTACGATATTTTCAATAGATTCTACAGCTCGCTACCTGTATACAGCCTTTACAAGTGATGCCGGGATATTGATTCGCAAATTTTTTTTAACGTACTACCTATCATGGTTTTACCGAAAATTTTCATTAAAAAAGTGGTCATTTATAAAAATATTTACGTAAATGTATTATAAAATAAAGAGCAAATGATACAATTTTTTCATTGAATAATTCACTAAAAAACGACGCGTGTATCATGAAATGGAAAATAAAAGTACAAAAGTGTAAATCAATTACGGCAACAAGACTTCAAAAGAAAAATATCTTTTTGATGTATTCCATTGAATCATCGAAGCAAATTGGAGCTGCATGGAAAAGCAAAAAAAAAGGAACGGTCGCAAGGTAATCCACTCTGGTCGCGCGCTATCAGCGAGCGCGAGCGCCCGGCCCACACAACAGCCAGGAATTTTCGCGCATATATGCGCCAAGCTATATTTAACGCATTTTGCGTTTATCCGTAACGAGTATAGCATCGACGCATTGGCGGCCTATCGAGGCCCCGGCTAAAGTCGCGAATCGAATTTAGCGGCTGGCGCGTCGAATTTCGGGGGCTGCAAAGCGACAAACCTCCAAGTTACGATAATTCGCTGTAGCTCGGCGTGCGATCGCAGGGCCCAATGCGCGGCTATTGTAAAAGCGAATGGATCTGCAGTGGTGGCGATCCCCTAATGACCGCGGCGCCACTATCGTTTCGTGTTTGATCGGCGAAACGTTTGCACAATGAAACTGCAGCGCTTGTCGCCACTGCGATGCCACTCATGTGGAAGTTAATCAGTGTTATAACGGATAATTAGTTTAATTTCACTTCTTTTTCCCATTGAGCTTTTATAAGCTTTCAAATAATAGATAATATGAACAAAAATATCACGTAGACACGAAAGCTCAGACTCTTTTGATTCTTATCGTATTTGAATACGGAAAAAAAATCGCAGGAGGGTGTAGGGAAAAAAATTCTCGAGTGGTTGCAAACACAAAAGAACGCAGGGGTGGCGTCAGGAATTGTACACCATCGCGAATGAATTTCTCATTTTCAAATCACATTAGTCTCGGATCAGCGCCTGTTCAAGTTTACGGCTTCCAACTGTTGATACTTTCTCGCGGGCTCGAGCGCGTGAGACATTTTTTTCTTCCTCGAATTCAATTTCACCCACCCTTCTCGGATATATCACAATAACTTTGTATTTTACTGAAATTGATTTTTTTTCTCTTCGGGATTTTCAATTCGATCAGTTATTACTCAATACTATTTTCGATCAAATTTTATTTTATTTAGCTGGTGAATATAGTTGATATATGACAAGTACACAACTTGGCAGCCTAAAGGGATCAGCAAACCTCTAAATAATCCATGCGGCCGTTCCTTGGGCGCACATACACACATAACTTGATCGCCTGAAGTTGTCTTGGGCTTGAATTTGCATGAGGGCGTCGTGGCGTAATAAATAGAGAGAGAGAGAGAGAGAGAGAGAGAGAGAGAGAGAGAGACTGAGAGCGTGCGAGCGGTTGCCGCCGTTGGCTGCCGTTTGATTGGGGAGTGCGCCTCATAATGACGAAGCATTGTCATGCAAATGCCGCCGGGGCGGGTTATCGGCGCACGGTTTGCCGAGCATAAATCGCCGTGAAACCGGACACCCGCGTCGATCTTCTGCTCGAGGGCACGCGTCTTTGACTGCGTGCTGCTGCTGCTGCTACTGTTGGCGCTGCCGCTGCATCGCACACATACACGCGCGCGCTCTATCGATTCCCGCTTGTATCGGGACATGCAGCAACACCAGCTATGTCATTGTGCCACTGCAACGATGTCTGCTACCCCGAGGGCGCTCTCGTCTGCCACCTCTGGCTCTTGTTATCTGTTCCCTCCAAAATAACAATTATTGGACTTTCATCTAACTTTGATTTGTTCTTTGGTTGAATTTTACTTGTTTCATACAATCTTGTGATGTCTCATTTTTATTTTTAATATTGTAAGTTACAATTGAATTCATTGATTATCAATTGATATCTTGTCACTTATTTGAAGGGATCTTGTAGTATGATTTTCAATTTTAGATCGCAAGTAAGTAGACTAATGACCGATCATAATCAAGCCGTTGATTATCCAACTTTTATTTTCTGTGATGGCATTCACGTGGTACACCAGATGGCGTCTGTAAGTAACAAAAGTAATGTAGATAAGAGACGTCATTAATAGTAAGATGATATTACATTAACGAGAAATATTCAGCTGGTAGATTTATTCAATATTTTTAAATTTATTCCAAGTTTCATGTTATTTATCAAAAGCTCATACTATTTACTTTCTATTAAATCTGTACTTATATTTTCGTTCACTTTGTAGCACATAAAGGGGTTTGCCCCGTGTATTTGTCCAAATGAATAAATAAATATCAGAATAACATTGTGTATCTAAAATAAAAGAAATTTCTTTTGTAGAAGTGTCCTCGTAGAGAGAAGATCGGAGAATTAATTTTGGCCGAATCACGAGTCGGCGGGTCAACAGTCATTGGTGAAAATATATTCCATGGAAATGCAAATGACACTGGTCTCGCTCGCCCCCTGGTGTTTACCTTAGTAATATTCAATCAGCGCGCTCGCGCTGCGCTACACGCTGTGCGTATAATCATTCGTTGGAGAGTTCGATGTACATACTGCCCAAAGAGTTCCGTATAGGTATATCGTATCTACACCTATGTGTGACGAGCGATCGGGATATGGAGTACTTGCATTATGGCTTTCGATGGTGTTTTAACGAAGTCGCGCCGATGCTGCTGCTGCTATTATTTTCTGCCGGTGGTTTGCATTACACTCGTTAAGTCGATTTGCTGTATTTGCTCGGGCGCTCGTGATTTTCGCGATTGTGATCTAATGCGATAAAGTTTAATTTCAAACGAGCGAATTAAACCGTATTGATGAGCAGGTTTTTAGTTAAAAATAATCTAAAGCGAAAATGGGCGTTGCACCGAGCGTTGAATGCACGCATGAGAAATCGCGTCTATAGCTAAACGGCGCAGTATAGCAGTTGGAAATCGAATTAAACTTTGGAGAGTGTATCGAGGCTCTATAGCTCTGGCGACTTGTTTGCAGCAGCAAACCCTTTGCTTGCCGTATAGCCCTGTGTCGACGTGCGCGAGCGAGCATTTAAGAGGGTAGGCATACACGTATATATATGGGAGAGCGGGAGAGAGAGAGGAGAGAGGCTGCGCATGCTGCTCTCGCGAGATACCAGAGAAATAATGGCCAGTGAGTTGCACTGCGGCTGAGAGAGGGAGAGCGACTGACCGCGATTTCGGCTCGGGTAATAGTCGCCTCGACAATGCGCGACGTTTATTGTTTCTCGATGCTCTGCAGGAAAGAGGAAGAGGCTGGATTGAATAGTTGTTGCTGATGCGCGCTTGTAGATATTAGCGCGACTATTGCTGTCAACGATTACGACAGTTGGCACATTCTTGTTTGAAAATCCACGTATCGTCAAATAGAACAAAAGTTATTTCTGCTAGAACTGTAGCAATACAGGTAACCTACTTGAAAATAAAGCTCGTAAATCATCGGTCGGTCAGTTCAGTCGTATCGGAGCACGTCTTCTTCGCATTGCATCGCCCAGCGAATAAATAAGCGAAACAGCCGAATAAATAAGGGCCACGCGAGCGATAACGATCAGACCACTTGATATTCATTTGCCGCGCGCTCGCAGCCCTTCTCAGCTTTCTTTGCCGCAAGATAGCCGCCTTATCGCGCCAGACAAATGGCATGGGAATTCGACTCGACTTCTTCTTTTTTTTTATTGGCCATCTACATATGGCACTCGGAGCAACTTACTTTCCGAGAGATCTGTAAGTGCCAGGTTTCCCTGGCTGCAGGGATTCTTTCCCCTACATTTTTTGCAGATGTCTAGTCGACCGGAGAACGGGTTATCGAGGCGAAAAACGCCATGGGGGAATTGTTTCAAAGAAATTAATGATGGGCTTATTTGAATTGATTTGGTAACTTTGACGTTTTTCTTTCATTTGTTCAAAGTTATTTCGACGATATTTTGAATTGACAAGAATAAATTGATACGTAAATGCAGCCTGAGAATTGAACGACGCAGTCTAAAGATGATAAATTTTCCGTTCTACTGCTAGATTGCAATCCAATTTTTTTTTTCTTCACTCGCGAGGCGTAATCGCCTCGCTCGTGTCACCGACTAGCACCTGAAAAACTCTACTCTTCTTGCTGCTCCAGCAATTTCTCGACAGTAAAAGCAATTGCTTCTTCTTTCCACCCCATCCGAATCTCCATTCCCGTCTTATCTCCGAGGCGGAAGTAGAGAGGACGGTTAAAAAATAATTCCGAGAGCGCCAAGCCTATTGCCACGCACATGTGCGTGTGCGCCAATTGAATTTTGAATGTCTCGCTGAGAAAAAAAAAAGAAGTGCGCGAAATGAGACAAGCAGCAGCAGCGGCAACGGCGGCGGCAAGAAAGAGCTTCGGACGGCGAAATGAGGTGGTGCCAGAGCAAGCCTCGATTATGCGAAATAAACTTGCCAGCTGGGAATAAGAGGGCGAAAACTGCCCTGACAGCACTCGAGGATGAGACTCGAAATAAAGCGCCGCTAGAACTGCAAGGGAAGATACTTTTCGGCGGGAGAAAATTAATTCTCCTTGCTGTTTATTTTACTTACTTTAGCGTCGCGTAAAAATTCATGTTGAACGTATTAAATACGTCGCTTTAATTGATTTTTTCAGAAGGAAAATATTCGATCATTTGTCGTGACGCGTAATAGAAAATTTGAGCGAACATTTTGCATCTGACGTTTTTTAAATTCGTCGATCACTCTGACGTATTAGCAGTGAAAACATTGAGCGCAGCGAGCGACACTTTGTAAATTATTATTTGCGACATTATTAATTTCGAAAACGTTCGGCTGCAGTTGGGAAAGTACTTACGCGGCGACGTGTATTCAGTAACGACTTCCTTGAAGGAGCCGAGCGAGAGTCTGAATTGCCGATGTTGATTGAGCTTCGCACCTCGTCGCTCCGTACCCTTCGAAATCCGCTTGAACGCATGTGTCGGTGGCAAGGCTCTGATTGGGAGCTTGATGGGCTCTTCAAGCTCTTGCCTCAATCCCGACCGAAGACCAATATATTGCCACTTCAAGACTTTATGACAACATGTTATAAAATATCTTTTCAACGTATTTTCAGTCGTTTTCTCAATAAATCAATTGAAAGTTCGCACAACTATTCTCAATATTACAATTTGGAACATATTAAAGTTTATAGTTAATTCAAATTTTCAAGCACTTGCGCGTCAAAAGCAACAAAGCCACGGCTTGATAAGGGTTTATGATGACGTTCGTTAGAAAATAATGAGGCATCAAGTTGTCGGCCAATTTGGCACATCTGTTCCATCGCCCGTTGGTTTTGTCTATCGACCCTCGTATTTAGTATCTCCTAAATCTGCTCAGCAACTTCGCACTTCTGTCACTGTACCCTCTGTACTGTGCATTTGTTTGATCGATATCGCTGTCAATTCTCATGAGAAAAACTGAAACTTCGAGATATGACCGTGAAAAATAGTTTCTGTGCGAAAAACTGACTAGCACACATTTAATCGCATTTAATCACCCAGCAATAATGATGACTTTACGGAATCTTCGGCGACATGCGACAAAGAGTAGGAAGAGTATAGCCAAGGTGGGCGGCGGTGGCACGGCGTCATAATTAGAGTGAGTTTCGTTTTCGCTGCAGTAGCGCTCGAGCGACAATAGTATACGCGTCAGTTTCACGGCTCGTTCGCGCGGTTAATAAGCGTGCGCGCAGTTGGCCAATGAACTTGTCTAATTGCCCAGTATGCGGCGCTTCGTTAGCTCTTCTGTGTGTCACTCATCGCGTCGATCTTTTGTTATCTTTTGCGCAAGGCGGCCTTTAGTCATCTCTCGGTGCGCCGACAAAACTCATTGTTGCCGGGAAAACGTATTCGCGCACGGAGCTACGGCCTAACTGCTAGCCGCCCGTCAATATTCTTCTCCGAGCCGCGCAAACTCGTCAGCGTGCAGCACACTGGCAGCTTATACATCGTAGCGTATAATTGTGTTAGAGGAAAGTCAGCCGAAACAAGTGGTAACTTACACAAGTTAATTAGATGCACTTCCGTGCCGGGATAGTAACTCAGTCGGGCAGTGAGCGCGTGCCAAAATTCAAAAGTATCGCTCGAGTGGTAGCGTGACTCGTGACTTTACGACAACAACTTGTTAGGCGCGAGTTTGCAGCACCGGAAGGTTATTCCACCGGGCGAGTTTACGGCTCTCTCTCTCTCCTCTCTCGTGTCTCGTTAGCTTGGCCGAAAAACCGACGTGAGCGAGCGAGCGAGTGAGCGCCTCTCTTGTCGTTCCGGCGTCGAACACATCCTGCGGTCTCGTCGGCTTCGTGTTAGATTCACTTTGCTAGCCAAGCCTGCTTGCCCACCCGCTACGACATCAATTGGCCGTTAAGGCCAGTCTACCTCAGGTGAAAGCCAAACAGTTTCGGATTTCACCTCACCTCCCTTTATTTCCTCCAACTTTATTTTCAATCGATCAATTTCATTTCCACGCATATGTTTCATTGCTTTTATTTTTTCTCTTTTCAGCGCTCGTCTAAAAGCTTTTGAACGACGTTGAAGCTGAAAAAGATACAACGCGTGATGTGTGCCCGGATGCGAAGGGCTCGTGGTGAGCGAAAGGGGGTGCAAGAGCAACTTAGACCCCGGCAGACCGCAATGGGGTATGCAATTTACGTAGTGTCCAAGTCGCGCCGACAAAGCGAATGGACTGCGTCTGCCTGGCCGCCTTTCGTGTCCACCCGCCATTCCCATTTCCGACTTTCAACCTGTGACTACTTTCGACTCTCACTTATTTTTCACTCTTTCGACGTTAAGCTTTATTTGTTTTTTTCTAATCTTTAATTTAAATTTGGTAAAATTTACTCGTCAAACACTCGCAATAAGAGAATCTCTTAGCATTTTTTCTCTTAGCACGCTCAAGCCTAACTTTTCTCTCCTTTCCTTCATTTTCTCTCATGTTTTATGCACGCACCATGACAATTTTATGAGCCCAAGGAGGCGCGGTGAACAGATTGCAACTGCAGGCATTCAACGAGATTTCGGCGCGTAAGGCCTAAAAGCGGATTTTTCCGGCGACGCGCTCACAGGCAATTTAAATTTTAAAACGCAAATAGAGGGAATCGTCGCTTTTTCGATTTTTTTCTGGTAACAAAAAAAAAAGGGAAAAAAGGAAGAAAAAAAAAGTCCGCACAGACGTGCAAGTTTCCGGTACATTCAGGACATATTCTCTGAATGGAATGGTTCCCAGCTGTTGAAAGTTTAATTCGACTGAATATTTCATCATTTCGAACAGTTTTATTTTAAAAGTTGATTTTTTTTCATTCAGTATGATCTAATACAATTCAATTACAAAATTTTGATACACGCTGGAGGAAAAGTCACGATGATACTTTGTTTATGGAATAACTATAATTTGGTTATTTAATACAATTTATTCAGAGCTCGAATCTTAACTGTAAAATGGAATAATTTCACGGACCAACAGCAATATTAGCCAATGACCTCACAACTTCGCCAGCTAACCTGATACCTTCGGCGAAAACTCTGCTGCCAATAATGATTAAGGGGCAATTGGCAGCCACGGTAGCATAGACTCTGGCGATAGTGTCGAGAATGACTCTGATACTGCCGACAGGATTGTCGCTATTCAAAGCCACCTCTACAGCTTCTCGAATTCCAGTTCTTAAATCGGTGGTGATGTTGAGAGCAGCTTGTAGATGCTGGCGAGCTTGCGACAAAGCTTCGGACACTCCGGGAATGTAAGGACCATTGCTTCCAGGTATGTTGATTGAAGGTACGCTAATATTTTTAGTGCCAATGCTAGGAATTCTCGAGATGATACCCTCAATGCTGGGAAATCCAGGAAGGTTGCCTTGGGCGTTCTTCGGGATGAGTAGATTGAGGCCTGGAATTAGGCGAAGGAATGGCGTGAAGGGTCCGAAAGGTGATCCGGTGTAATTGTATGAGCTGGTACTGTTAACGGAGCTGGTGCTGTTATCGGAGTCGGAGTCGGAGTTCGTGCGAGATATGTTGAATAAACTGCCGAAATTAAAAAGCGGCGCATTGATCCCGGGAATTTTTGGGAATGTTATTTCACCTCCAGCGAACACCTTCGAAAAAAAGTCAATAGCCAATGGCACGATGGTCAAACATCACATGCGAAAAATAATATCATGTTCTTTTTTTTTCAAATAGAATGGCGCTTACCTTCGTTGGATCGATACCCGCGTATATGGACGAAGCCGCAGTGGAAGCGACGAGAGCTAAGAGAGCGTACAACAGTTTTCCTTCCATGATGGTGCGTAGCTAGCAAGTGTAATTGGCGCGTGCGAACTTGACTCTGGCTAGATCGACCTTCGCTGATGCATTTTATACTTTGCTCTGGTATCGCGATGACAATAGCAGCAGCTGTAACGACACATGTGTGTCGGCGCAACGACGACAGTCGATAATTCACCTGCTTGCCATGCGTACATGCGTTTTGCGCACATTCCGCATCGCAATTGCCGATCGCGAGAGCTCATCAGTCAATGGGCCGTCGCTTCACGCGTCACCTGCGCGACAAGTCCAATTCGAATGCTAATGCTTGCAGGCGATTATGTCAAAAGTGTCGCGCTCTTGTCAAATAGAGTGAATCAGTCGGTGCAATCGCCAGCCACGTAATGTGACAATGGCTAATGAACGACTCTGCTCTTTCTCATTCAACGATGGAATTCGAAGCTGACTTTAGTTATACGAAGTGTGTGTGTGTGTGTGTGCATATGTGTGCGATGCTGCAATACTCGGCACGATGAAACGAGGGGAAAAGCTTGAGCTATGCAAAAGCGAATTTGCGACGCACTTTGCGTGAAAAATGCCGGGGATACGCAATGATGATCGTGGCAAAGCGAATTCCAGAAATTTCTTCTCATCGCTCTTTCAAAAGTGGGAGAGAGATGGAATCTCTTCCTCTTGACAAAGCAGAAGCACGGCATAATAGCTCGTGTATAATATTCAAATTTCCGCGGTGAAACTTTCCGCCAGTCAAACCTTATATTGGACTTGAAATTTCGCAAATTTGCCGTAAGCTTCAGCCATTCTTTTAGCCTGATGTGACTTTGCAAGTTGTATGGGATGAGCGAGCGTCTGTATTCTTTCCTCAGTGGATATTCAATGCAAACGACCGCGGGTACATTGGCAACACATATAAATCAATGAGTAAGCAGGCAGATGCATTGTCGCGATAGAAAATGAAATTTGGAAAGAAGAAAGGCATTGAATTACAAACGGATGGCGCTTTTGCTCAGATCTGCCATCAAAATCAGTTTTTCCGCTCGAGCTGGCCCCCAAGTTTCGCTCCCTTTAACCCTCGAGAAGCGCGCAGGCAGGCAAACCGTGAGACAGCAAGCGAGAAGCGACTGCACGGATTTTGCGTTTGGCTCCCTTCTCTACTTGCCTTGAGATATCGCTCGCTAACTCTCAACTATTCCTCAGATCTTCATCCCGAGCAGAGAACACAGACGGCAGCCGCGCGCTCGCATAAGGCTTTCCACCAGTCGATTCGCGCATGACCGCCCTCGCCCGGGACTTTGCCGCGTCGGGGAGCTATTTACTCGCAGGAAAAATTTGGCTTCTCTCTCTCTCTCTCTCTCTCTCCCTCCTGCGAGCGCGATATAGCACTATATTTACATACATGTGGAAAGGAATTATTTGGAAAATGTTAGAAAGTTGCTTGGTCGCTGTTTCGTTCAAAAATGTTTATTTTATGAAATTTATGTTTCAGTTAAGTTATTTTGAGCGTTTATTCGTATTTGCTTCTATTTTTTTTCATAGCAAATCAAACTTATTGCCTTATGAAAAAGAGTAGCCCTTATAAAAAAGAATTTTCATTAAAAACCATAAACTCCAAGATAACAACTTTCCCCTAGTTCGCTGAACGGACGAGAGGGGAGAAAGTGAAGAGAAAAAAATTAGCAAAAAAATCATCAGGAGTCTAGTAAAGTGAGCGCGCGTGTGTGTAACAGTGCGGCTGGAAATTTATTAAAATAGTCTCGCGCTTGGTGCGCTCAAATTAGCCTAGCGGGAGGCAGACTAGTGCCATCGACTATCTGCTACTACTGCTGGCAAGCGACGATGAAAACGAGAGAGAAATAGAGAGAGAGGGGGGGAGTGGGGAAGAGCTAAGCCGAGGGGGGTAAGTTTTACAGCGCTCGAGGGATCCAGCGACGGCTCGAGCAATCAATGCCCGTCTGTTATTTAATCCTGCCTCGTCCGTCGCCAAACGAGACTTTTTACACGTGCTCTCTTTTTCCTTTACTTATCCGTTACTCACGCGCCTTATCAAAAGAATCAATCCAAATTTAATCGGAATTATTCATCTCGTTATCCACGTACGTATTCAAATGAGGCCGGCGATGCAAAGCTGCAGAGACAAAAAAAAATCAAGGAAAAGGAGCCTTTCAGCCGTGTGCGACCTTTGATTTATGTCGTCTCGTCCAGCAGATGATCCTCGAGCATCGATCATATGTGTGCCGGCAAAGAAAGAAAGAAAGAATGAAAGAAAAAAGAAAGCACAAGGGAAGACAAGAGGAAGCACTAGGCCGTGCATCTTCAGGCGTGCACGCAACCACCCGAGAAAAAGTGCCGACTGGACTTTGCAGCAGCAGGATTAATGGTCGCCTGCTATGCCACGGTCTGTCTCGCTCTCTCTCTCTCTCTCTCTCTCTCTCTCTCTCGCCCTCTCTCTATCCTCGTTGTGTATTCAATTTCGCGGATTTTTCGAGGTATCGAAACGAAATCACAGCCAGACAGAGCGAGAGAGAGAGAGAGAGACAGAGAGAGAAAGCGAGTTGAGTGACAGCAGAAATTAATTTGCGCGCCCGGTGCACGCGGAAATTGCGCGGCCTTTGTTCGCGGCGTTTGTCATCATTGCGTGAACGCAGGCAAGCAAGCAAAGCAAAGGGACAGCGACAAATGTACACGCGTTTACTCTCTCTCTCTCTCGCTCTCAAGTATTGGGCACAGATGCGCCCGAGATCGAGATTGTCGACGGCTTAATAATAACCTACCAAGATACGCAAGCGCGCGCCTAGGATATTGCGAGTTCGAGATGTTGCTGCTACTGGCTTAGTCTGGCGCAAGCACAATAGATGAAAGCGCCGCACTCTGTTTGGGCTGCGGGTGCGACGAGGTGTCAAGGGCTTCCACTGCGCACAGGGCTGCTCAATAAACGGATACACAAATACATGCTTTTAGCTGAGCTCTATATTTGTTTTTTTTTAATTTTTACTTCTACATCAACTAAGACAAAAACCAAGTGACTAGAATTCAGTTATTCAATCAGTCATAAAACATTCATTATTTAGAAATGAGAAGAAATTCTCATTTGCATTTTCTGCGCTACAACCTCGTAATGTAATAGAATAGAGAACATCGTTCAATCATGAGTTATCTCAGTATAGCTTTCATTTCCGCAAAAAAACTTCCTGCAAATATCAAGGATCATATTAAACATTCATTATTCACTTTGCACATTCGCAGTATCGTAATATATGTTTTACTGCGATTCAACTGAAATGGAAAGATATGTTGAATTTATTTTCCATCTTACATCCTCGTAAAGTAATGAACTAAAACTTCAAGCGTGTGCTATCCAAGTAAAGCTTTCATCCCCTCGAAAAAAAAACTCCTTCAAATAAATCCCATTGAGAGGCAAGTTGAACGTGCGCGCACGATGCTTCTGACACCGATTCAGGCGAATATCAATTTAATGGCCGGATGCGGCCCCGACGACTTTATATCCACATCAGGGGTGCAGGCGCCTCAGAGGTTACTACTTTACATCTCGTCCCTGGCAATTTGCGCACAGCGGTGGCAAGGGTGTATATAACGTCGTTGCCTACTCCATGGGTGGTCGACGGAGGGTCAGCTTTAATTGCGTATGATTTTGACGGCAACTCACTTTTTACGATAATTTACTCGTCTGCAGCTCATTATATAGCATCATTAAGCCTCATACTCCGTTCGGTATTTTTCTGCAGCATTATTTGGCATTTCTACCCCCTCGTAATTTTACAGAGCAAATTTGCAAACACAAGAATAATCTTAGATCCAAGGCATTATCATTGAACCCTCGTCAGCCGATCTTTTTTTCCTCGAAGCCAATTCCAAAACGATTACGCAGCCGATTAACGCTGGGCAAACAAATCGTGTGTCGAACGGGCTGGGTCGCCTTTTCCAAAATATTCATAGCCCCTCGCTGCGTTGTCTCACTGTAGCGCGCTGTCTCTTTTGCACGCGCCTGCGGCGTTCGGCGAGATAGAGCTTTCGAGGTGAAAATGCAAACTAATCGGGTTCCGAAGCGAAGCTACCGGCCGCAGCCCCAGTCCCGCGGGGCAGTTTGCCGTTGCGCGCACACCTCTATGACGCGCTATCGTTCGCAATTAACGGCCCGTCAGTGACTTGCGCGCGCGCTCGATCCTCGCTAATTTCTTAATAAATTCGAAAAGGCCGAAGGATTTTTTTTGTCCCCTAGATTTTCAGTGATTTTTCACGACCGGAGGAATATGTGCGAGTCATAAGCTTGAAAATTGGCTTTATATGCGTACATTTTTGGTACAGTGTATGGAAAGTGATCGAAGAGTGGAGATTCGCAGGCTAATTTCTTAATAAATTTAGAAGGGCCCATAGCCGAGCCCAGAGAGTGGCTGTCGTCCGTCAGTCTCTCTCTCCCACCTCCATCTCCCCAGATATTGCTCCAAGCAGAGATTGCTTAGGAATTGCAATAATTTTTCTTTTTCGTAGCCACACATTACTTCGATGGCTTTGTATCTGAGTTTACATTATCACGGTTATTATTTGGTATAATTATGTAAAATATGTAACACCGAAATTTGCGGAAAGGTTGAATCTTTTGCACAAATCAGTTCCGCTTGGCAAAGCCTTCGCTCTATATACATGACAAAAAGACACTCGATAGGATCATAGTTTTTGTTGCCTTCATGCGAGGTATAGTAGTCGCGATCGCGCTAAACAGAGCAGAGCGCGGTAATGGGATAGCGGCGGCGACCACAGCGCACACAGTTGTTTCAGCGGCGCGGAAGAGAAACAAGAGAACGGCATTAGCCGGGCCTAGAGGGAGAGAGAGAGAGAGAGAGAGAGAGAGAGAGAGAGAGAGAGAGAGAGAGAGAGAGAGAGAGAGAGAGAGAGAGAGAGACAAGGAGTGTATATGGGCGGCTACACAGCGAGCCAATGAGCCTGCGTAAACAGACTGCCGCCGAGTGTACACAGCTCTACTTAATTGCACCTGAAAAACGAGGCAGGAAAAACGAGGGAGAAGAAGGGAAGCGATAACGTTTAAATCTTGCAGCTACGTAGGTATACGTAGGTAGGGCATTTCTCTGGCTCTGCCGCTGGATTTGGCGGTAGGAGGTACAGGGTTGTAGGGGGTTAGGGAGGGTTGGGTTGGGTTGGGAGGGGCGGGAGGTGTTAGTCGTGTGATCCTTGATGAAGAGGGCATCGAGGGCCTCGTTTGGCAAGCCCAGCTCGCCTGGCTGGCTTACGGCGCAGTTACTAGGCCGTTACCATGTCGATGCTCCACTACTCTCTTGTCGAGACAGAGACGAATTGAGGCTGGCTTAGGTACACACCCAGCGAGAGATGACCCCAGTCTCGGCCAATCAACCTGTAGACGCTCGGTTAACCTTGACTCTCTCCCTCGTCGTCGGCTTATCTGTCTGCGGCGTCCTCGTGGCCGCTTCCTCGACAATGAAGCTGCTTCTCGCTCACGAAAAATAGAGGATTTACCTAGTACGTTGGTCTATCGTCTTTTTTCCATATATTCATAACTAACTGCTTACGAGGAATTTTCAAGTCAACAAACCGCATGCAAGTGGAAAATTATGGAAAAAACAAGTGATTACGTCAATTGTTAAAACATTAATTATTCCATCGCGTGCTTAGGATGAATAAATATCCGTACTCACTTCCGGTCATTAACGTCATGATGCATTAGAGTCTCCAACACTTGTTCTAGTATAATTTATGCGTATTGACCTTCGACGCGATAACATTATTTATAGGCTCCTCGCTCCATAGGTACGGCGGAATACGCGTGATTCAGTAATATTCCTAATGAAAAACATTGTACACGCTGGAACTTTTTTAATTGTTAATCTCGGAATTCTTTTTATTTTCCATGTCTGACCAAACGAGCATATTACTACTGCAAAGCCAGAGCATGGTTCGATAAAATAAAAAAAATGTTATGATCACAGATCACAGTGAAGTTTTACTAAAACTCACAATGGCATTTATAATTAAAAATAAATAAAAGTGTTAATATTGCATTTACTGGATGAAATACCAAGCTAACTGATGTGCTGCTAATTGCATTAGCAGTATGTTTTTTCAAAGATCATTCAAATTTTATTGAATGAATTTATTATTCTCAATAAAATACAATTTTTAATCCTTTTATCAATGAGTGAGATACCCGGATATCCATTTCATTAAACATCATAGGATAAAAATGGGTTTTCATTGTCAACAGAGTTAAGCTCCCACAAACAAATGAATCTTTTTTTTCAATCTGACATTTTTTTATCATTTTATTTTATATCCTTTCTATTGAACGTTGTCATTTTTAATTGAGCCATTATACGAAAAAATTTATGATAATCAACCTTAGTTAATGTACTTTGAGCGAACAACTTTTGGCACACTTTTGGACAATTTTTTCCTTCAAGTTAAACGTCAATTAAAAGCGAACGGTAGGAGATATTCTTATGAAACTTCGCAGTCGTATTCGTCTTGCCAAAATATAAAACATATTCAATTTTGAAGCATGTTGATCGATTTTTCTGAAAGTTATTGGATTTTTTGCTGATAGACAATTTTTTTCATTTTATGCAAAAAAGAAGATAAGTTCAAAATGCGATAGCTCGGCTTAGAAACAGTCAAGTCATCGTATGATGGCTAATTTTAAAGCTCTTTCTATCTTTTCAAAATGAGCCGTCATACGATGAATTTAACTATTTCCAAGCCGAGCTATCGCATTTTAAAACCATCTTCTTTCTTGCACAAATTGAAAAAAATTGTCTATTAGCAAAAAATCCAATAACTTCCAAAAATATTGATTAAGAAGCTTCAAAATTGAATCAGTTTTAGGTTTTGGCAAGACGAATACGACTGCAAAGTTTGGTAAGAATAGTTCGAACCCTTCGCTTTCAATTGACGTTGAACTTGAAGGAAAAAATTGTCCAAAAGTGACCGCATACACACATACATATGCACACACATAACCACATGCAAAATTTTTGGGATCCGGAAAGTTTCTAAAAACATTATTTTCTAACTCAGCGACCTCGAAGACATAGGAAAACATCAAAATTAGGCAATAGAAAATTTTTACCATTACAAAGCTTTCTCTTCGAGAAAGCAAAATACAGTTTCTTTTTGAAAGCAGTTGAAAGTGTAACATGTCAACTCACATAATTGTAGAGTGCACATTATCAAGGAGCGAAAGGCGATTATTGCAGCTGCATCTCGGCGAACGTTCAGACGGTTGCTGCACTTGGTAGATAAAGCGCGGTCGAAGGCGTTGCTAGCGGGTTAAATGCCGGCCGCTCGAGGAAAGCCTCTTAAATCACCGGTAATCATTTCTGACCACTCGTGGCTCCCAACGATCTCAGATTTGCTACAACACTGCCTCGGGTTCACCTTTTTGTCGGTTTTTTTTTTCTATCTTACTTTTTTTTCCTTTTTTTTTGGAAGGAAGCTCGCTGACGCTGATACCACTCGACTACTAGTGATTGTTTTTCTGTTGAATGCTGCTTTATGCTCACTGAAAGAAGAGAGAGATTTGGAAATTCTGTTCAGTAACTGATAATCTATAGCTTAAATAGAACTTCGCTGAAAAATTGACCATCACATCCATTTTTTCGTATTATTGATACTTGTGTAATTTAAGTATTTTTCTCTCTGTTTTATATCTTGAGAATGTTTAACTGCTGTTAAATATTATGAATATTAATATACCGAGCAGAACCGAATATCAATGTAAAGTTGTGCAATTCAAGTTGACACAATAATAATATCATTTTGATTATTTAAATCTCGCCGTGGATATCGGAATCCGACACAATTCATAAAATATATGATCTACTTCTGCGGTTCGAAGTGTTTGAATATATCTGGCGTCGTAAAAAGTAATATTGACCTTTTTTTTTATCGTTGAGTAACATGACAAATGGGTAGCTTTCTCGAGAATTCTCTTAAGCTTGTAAATACTTTTCACGCAGAAATACAGACACACACGCACGCGATAGATGTATTGGGACGAGCGAAAGTCGCGCGGCATTGGCAAGCAGCTTGCGATGTGTTCGTTATACGATCGACGTCATTTGCCCAGGGAATTACGATCCTCTGTCACTCTGACTAATCCACTTCGTTACAAGCGACAACGAAGCGTGAGAGAGAGAGAGAGAGAGAGAGAGAGAGCGAGAGAGAGAGAAAGAGAGAGAAAGAGATAGAGCCAGGGTGTCACTCGTACCGCACTGCGTCCTTTCTGTTTCTCTATTTTGCGACCGAGACTATCTGTTTTATGTGTGCCTCTATACGGCCTTGTTTTTTTGTTTCACGTTCAACGACTCTTTTTACCTCTTTTTTACCTACTACCACTACCTAGTCTACCCCCGAGCGCTCACGCTTTCATTTGTTTTGGCGTTGTAGACCTGAAAAGCGGTCAGCGGGGATATACGCTTTTTTTTATCGCTCCCCAGTAATGTCACTCATTCATTGATCTCGGCTACGTTTATCCAGAGATTAATTCGATAGTCTGATATTTATTCAAACCTGCTTCAGAATGTTTCAAAGGAAGTGGAGTAAATTGTAGAAAAATGGCGTAAAAGATGAAAGCGAAGTGCGAAGACGGGGGAAACAATCAATCAGCTAGCAGCAGCAGCAGCAGCAGCAGAATCAGTCGACAGAAAAAGCTGAGCAGGCCGTGGCACGCGGGTCGGCAGCTCAAAGAAGTCGTAATTCCTTGGGAGGCAGCACTTTGCCAGTGGCAATCACCGGGTCACCTGCAACAGCAGTGGTAGCAGCAGCAGCGGCGGCGACGGCAGCTGAGGACGGAAATCCTGCTTCCATCCGCTAAAATTTTCGGGGAGCTTCGCTCCTTGGGATCGGATTTATCCGCAGCGAGCGTAAACAGGGGGCGTCTCGCTTGGCTGCACGCCGCTGAATCAGCTTGGCACGTATATACCCCTCGCAGCTCCTCTCTCTCGCCCGCGCGCATGAGACGTCTTTCTCTCTCTCTCTCTCACCCGAAAGCGCCACTTCATCATGCGTAATAGGGACGCGCGCTGCCGCCGCGAGTGTAAATCTCAATTAATCGGCCCGCAGCTTCTCTATATATACGCTGCTGTTGCGCGCATGGCATCGATCGTGCGCGCGCGGTTGCCAATTTCCCTCGTTTTCACTTCCAAGCCTATATGCCCACGTGTGCTTGTGCGCGCTATATACCTGCCTACTTACCGAGCGCATTTGCATAATGCTTTTAAGTTCGATAGCTTGGAGATTTATTGTGGTTTTATGTGCGGGGAAACTAATATTGGGAAAAGAATCTGGAGTGCAGCCTGACGCTCTAAATGCGGATTGCCATCGAAAACTGTATCCAAAGCTACTTCTATATGCTTTAGAGACTATCGTGCTGTATATTGCTGATTAGTTTTGAAATTTGATTTAAAAATATACGCTCGTCATTGTATGCACGAGCAAATTCAACAGGAACATATAAAGTGATTGATTCAGCGCAAAGAATTGGAATAAAATGCAACTGCACTCGCGCTCGCGTGCGCACCTATAGCTATCCATTATCGCAGCAAACATAGAGCTTCACGAGCTCGCGGCTCTCTATAGAAACAGAGGCGGCGCATCATTCTCTCGTCGTTCATTCCGACGATTTGGCCTCTTTAATGCCGCATCAGCGTAATGGATTCGTCGGCAATCCCATCAGGAATATCAGAACCGCGAGCGAGCTAGCGGTTGAAAGTATGTGTGCGCGCCCGCGCGCGCTTAAAATAAGCAGAAAGTTGGACAGGCCCAGACGGAAAGTATTGTAATTATGCTAATAGCTTCGGCTCGCTCTCTCTCTCTCTCTTTCACTGTGATGTGGTCGCGCGTCTCTACCGCTGATCAGCCAACTTTTCCTTCTACTTATTAATATTAGCCTTCCTCCTTCGTCATTCCTTCTCTCTCTCTCACTCTTGCTGGCTCGTCTTTTTTCTCGCTCGGCAAGAGTCCCTTCGCGAAAAAATCTTTCGCGGTTTTCTTAGCAAGGACTTTTCTTGGGAGGAGCCTGCGTGGAATGTGGTCTCGCCCAGAGAGCAAAGTGATGAAATGGATTCGAGCCGCCGCCACCGCCGCCGCCTAGCTCGGACTAACTTCTTTCGACTTCGCGAGAGGGAGGGCCGAGTTTTGCGTGGAGAAAGTGGCGGAAAAGTATCATGCCTCGAGATTTTGATGCTGTCACAAGAAGTAACGCTTATTTCATTTTATGGGTATTCGCCAGACTTGCCAGATTTTTCATATTCATTCGATTTTCCTTGATTACCTTAATGCAACCTGAATACCCGTAATACTAAATGGTGAGCTTTACCGGATATTTTATCGAGCAACACACTGCAAAAAAACTTAGAACCCGTGCCAAATGTTGCATAATTCAAAAAAAAAAGAAGAAAATAAATAAGCGCGTTTTTATTTTCGATGAGATTTCGAAAAGCCGTTCGCTGCTCGCGCGTCGTAAATAAAAGCTCTCGCGTGGCGCGGGGCTTTATCGTCTACTGCCGCGAAGCGGTAATATTTCCGTGACGCCATTACACTTACCGGGAAATGGGCTGCAGTGCAGCTCGTTCTATCCGCGTGCACGTGGTTAACGCACTGCGTCCTATACTCGCGAGCCACCGCGAAATTAGTCGCAAGATTCTAGCTGTCGCATTTTCTCGCGCGTATAATGTGATTGAGCATCGGTGATAAAATTGTTGGAAAAAGATTGCTTATCGGAAAGCCATAATCTTGGATCATGGATTCAATTAGGAGACAAACGCCTTAATTAGAATCGCGGTTAAATTCCGATCATGTCCCTTCTCTATCCCTCGCTCTTTTTTTTACCATTGAGTCCTTTGTCCCTTGGAGTTTATGAACAGCGCAGCGATCTCGTCTCTCGTAATTTCGACGACGTGATCCGGTACAAAAAAAAAGGAAAAAAGAGCTTCGGTTCTGAGAATGAATTGTAATTTGTGCTTTCGAATCGACGATACAGCGAAAAAGTGCGTGCGCTCGGACTTTTTTTTTCGTGTATCTGGCAGAATATCGAGCGAGGGGCTGGGGGGACGCGTAATCGTGCGTTCGAAATGTAAAAACGTTTATCGGCCTACGTGGAACGACGCTGTCGTACATGGCTTGAATTGCGCGGGATATAGAGGCAGCGATTAAATAAAGGTTTATACTGTTACACGAATTGTTAGCCAGTTTATTTAACGCGATAAAAATATATAACTGAACGCTCGTGCTATCGAATTCCCGAAACATCGTTTTTTTTTACGTACCTGTTTTTTTTTTCATGCGCATTTTTTTCACATTTTTTTTCGTGAGTATGAATAAAATTCAATTAGGTGTTCCATGGCTTCAATTTCAATATAATTTGCGCGGATGCAACACGAGCTAAATTATTATACGTTTTTTTTTAAATCAAATAAAATAAATAAAAATAGCTCCTTTATATCGAGAATTTTAAAAAAATTCAGCGATAAATGGGAAATTTTTAGTTATTGAAAATGTCAAATATCAGCATAGCCAGTATTCTCGCCATTTGGAGAATTCGACAGAACATGCCACAGCCACGAGACACTCAGCGTTTCGGCCGCAAAAATTTTCCGACTCGCAGCTGCACTCTGGCTCTGCGGTCGACTGGCGCGCGCGGGATTGGCCGGTTAATTTCACACTTCCATGGCTGTATAGACGAAATCGAGGCCATTTATATTCTCGACAGAGGTGGAATCGTGGTTGCCAGGCCGGCTGCTGCTGCTGCCTGTCTCGCTGAAAAAACCTTCGAAATAGACCTTTAAAATTCAATAGCGAGCTCTCAGCCGAAAAAAAAAATATTTTTTCTTTTTTTTTTGGAAAACATTTTTCTCTGTCGCCGAGGAAATCACTTTGTAAAGTCTTTTTAGTCTGTTTTTTCCTCGGTCCCTCGATTCTTTTATGTACATAAAACTTTTCTCTTCCCGTATGCTCGCGGGAGGGTAAAAGAGACACGATGTCTTGGCGTAGCCGAATCGAAATGTTCGATCATACGCGAGATTGGCTCATTCTTTACTCGGACGCTCGGCGGCGCTCTATTTTCTCGCGGGGGCTAGATGGCTAGATAAAAGCCGGGGATATAGTGCGGAAGGAACGGAGATAAATTGACAGAGCGCCCGGGATTTTCCAGGTATATGCAGATATCCAGCCCGACATCTTTATCTTTACCTGGAAAATGCCCAGTTTACGCAGTGCTTACGCTGTGCTTCCTACCATTGATTCATGCGATCGACTTGGCCTGTCAAAAACATATCGACAATCTCTTTGCAAACTTTGCTCATATAAGTTTCGAGCGTGCTGCTGTAATTGAAAGATAAATTCACAATTGAACGTTCACAGCTTCATTCTTATTCATTGACCTCTTCTAATTCGGTAAAAAAAGCACGAATAATCCGTCAGCGCTGATATTTTTTCAGCGGCGCTGAATGAAAATAAAATCGTTTTCGAATTGGTCGTACACGCCGCGTGATCGAGTCCGCGCACACCCTTTTCACCCAGCAACCGGAAAATAGAGCGAGAGAGTGAGAGAGAGAGAGAGAGAGACCGAGGGGTTTCAGCGTGAAATGAATGCTTGTAATTACGGCTGCGCGAACCGGGGAATACGTGTCCAGTTCGACGGAGAAGAAAATACAAATCGCCATCATCAAAAAAGAGAAAGAGAGAGCAGGAGAGAGAGTTAGTTTGACGTGGATTGAACGAAAATATTTCTCATCCAGCTTTTTTTTTCGAGAGGTTTCTAATTGACTGCGCGATGAATACGAAACGCATACATTTCTCTCATCGATCATCTCATTTCTGATCGAGTTAAAACTATTCAAATCTAATTTAAAAAATGAGAACTATTTTTCGTCGCTTTTTTCATTATTCAATCAATCTAGAAATTCTTTCAAATTTAAAAATAGCCTATTGATTATCTAAATGTACTTTTCAGTCGACAAAAAGAAACGAGAACGCGCTTCATTATCGATAACTGGATTCTCTAACGATTCATCCGACATCCCCTCATCATTCTGCATCCCTAAACGAACGATTCCTCGCTTCTTTTATTCTGCCATTCGTCTTTTTTTCTTCCTAGCGTCGTCCATAGTAGCGCCGGCTTTTGACACTGGACCGATTGAGTAATTTCAGGCGCGCATGGTTAACGAACGGCGAGAAAAAAAAAAGAAAAAAAATTTGCTCGTTCTTTGCGTATCGCGGGCAGTTGAACTTGAAAATTACAGGTGAGCGAGCGACGTGGGCAACTGCATGCATATATGGATGGGCCGACGAGCTGAACGGTGCGCTCGATTATAGGGAACGCTCAATCCTCCAATTACGATGGTGGCGCGAGCGCGACGACGTCGACGCTTTAATCGACGAGAAAATTACCTTTTTTTCCGAAAAATTTGTTTATCAATAAAAATTTATTCACCATAGTATCAACAAATTCTAACTGAGAAGTTTTATTCTACATATAACTTGAATAGCAATCAACTGAGGGCTCGAAACATTTCAAGAACGAATCAGTAGTAAAAGTGGCTATTGAGTCAGGCGACATGGATTTTTTAGTCTTTAAAGAGTACAATGGAAGCTTAATGTTAATATTATTAATTTCTGGCTTATCTATAAATCAAAATTGAAAAAATCGAATCAACAAAGAATGTGCACATTGTAGATCTGTGCGTGGGACGAATCAGTAGTAAAAGTGACTATTGAGTCAGACGACATAGATTTTTTAGTCTTTAAAGAGTACAATGGAAGCTTAATGTTAATATTATTAATTTCTGGCGTATCTATAAATCAAAATCGAAAAAATCGAATCAACAAAAGCGGAGCACATTGTAGATCTGTGCGTGGTGGCTCTGCGGAGGTAATCGCAAACACCTCACGTACGCGAGGATCCCGCTGTAAATGCGTTCGGTGCGAGGGTCATCAACCGAGTCCCTCCATTCAGTGGATCGCGAATAAACATCGGCAATGGTACACACGTTCGGCGTCCTCATCCTCTCCCTCGACACAGCGTCGTCCTGCTCATTGGCCGATGTCAGACAGATACCCCGTAAATTGATACTCGAGGCTGAATCGCTTGCGCGTGTACGTACATCCCTTATTATGCAGGGGAAGCCTCGAGGATCCTCTTGATGCCGAGTTGCTTTCAGCCTCTCTCTCTCTCTCCCTCCCTCTCTTTCGCTCTGCTGGCATTCGACCATCCTATCCATCTCTCTCTCTCTCTCTCTCTCTCTCTCTCTCTCTCTCTCTCTCTCTCCCTCTCTCACTATCACTCGCTCACTCTGCTTTAGGCTGGAAAAATGCACGTACGCTTTCGAGTTCGTCTTTATTTTGCGCCAACTCTCTCTCGTGCATACAGGCCGTCATTACGAGGGGAATATTCAATCGCGAGGCTATCTCTCTCTCTCTCTCTCTCTCTCTCTCTCTCTCTCTCTCTCTCTCTCTCTCTCTCTCTCTCTCACGTGTACTGAGCAGCGCGTCAATGCGCGATACTGCTATTTATGCAAATATGTGCGGATATACTCCGTCGGCTGTTTTTATCTTTTGATGAATGGTCGAGTCGTTGATGATCTGTTGCAATACATACGGCGAGTGATGGAAAATGTGTTACAATCTAAAAGTTATTCATAGTTGCTTATATAAACCTAATGTATTTGAAAGCGGTACGACATGTCGAAACAATTAGCTCTGAAATGATAAGCAGCAGCGCCGTGTAACACAAGGCTCTGAGGCAAGTTTGGCGCGTCGCTACGGCGCGGTGGTGGCCCCCCTAACTGCTACATGTACATGGTGAAAACGATGATTAGGTTTAACGAAGAGATGACGCGAGTAATAATAGGCGGCACGTGGCGCACGTGCACATTAATCCGGCGATTCAGGACGATATATCTGGTAGTTCGCCAGGCGCGACCGCCGGATTTAATTAATAATCAGGATTAGATATACGAGCTAGCTCGCGGCGGCGCTGCAAGGCCTGGCGTTGCCGAGGCAAGAGTTCTTAGCTCGGCAGAATGTTGCGTGTTGCCGGCTATAGTCTGTGTATTGCTCAAGCGGCATACAGAGGCGGGGTAATTGGAGCGATGCGGAAAACTTGAGATAGCTTCGGCGTCGTCTAATCGTTGTGTATAGGTGGGCGTGAAAAGTTATGGCCTGTTGCAGCCACGATTGGGTGGCTCTCTCTCTCTCTCTCTCGCTCTGCTCGCGCGAATGCAATTAAAACTTTGGGGCTGACTGGAGAGCGAGCCCAACTACTTATTTTTCATTTGGCCGCTAGATAGAGAGAGGGAAAGAGCGAACTCGCGCCCGCGGAACGAACCTAATGTCTGCTGAGATTGTGGATACAGCGAACAACGAGAAAATCTTACTCTACGAGCAACCAGCAAGGGCATCGTTCGTCGTTTTTGTATTTTTTACACGATGAAAATTAAAATGAACGTCGGTTGACCAAAATCAGTGGAAGACGTGCAATATATAGATAGAATACGCGCGATAAAATCGCATCTTAAGCGACATTGTGCTAATTCAGAAGCGCTCGGGTCCCATAATTACGCTAAAGCTTGATCGGGTATAGAGAGGAGAGAGAGAGAGATCCGTCGGAATCCCGTCGAATATAAGCGCGGCTCGCCTCGAGGCATCCGACTAATTGCCATCAGCCGCAAACCGTGGCGCCCGTGCTTATCAAATTCTACGGGCAATAATACCGCTGCTACCACTCGGCCGCGCCGCGCGCACTGCGTTTTGATCCGTTTCGATAGATACGCGCGCTCTCGCTCGGTTGACTTCTACGCCAGCGAGTCCCGTCATTTCGATATTGCCCAACTTCCACGCAACCACTCGTCCGTTTCGCGCCAACTCTCTCTCTCTCTCTCTCTCTCTCTCTCTCTCTACCTCAACTTTGTACTGGTCGCAGCTTGCCTCGATCAAATTGCTTAGATATGCTCAAGTCGTTGGCAAATTTGATTGGTTTCGTTAGTATTTGCGGAATCGGGCTTGCCCAATTTGAATCAATGAGCAATGCACTCTCTGTCATGAAAAGCTCATCGATAGTTTTTCAACTTTTAGCAAATAAATATTCTGTCATGTTATCCCAGTGGAACGTTTCGTGGGATTTTCGTTTTTCTCGGAAACGCGAATTGTAAAAAAAAAATTTCAGAGTCGACTGTCACTGTGGAAAAAATGCTTTCAAAATATATCAACATCTTGTAAATATTGCTAACTTTCTACAATCTCTAAAAGTGGTATGACAAAAATAGTAAATGACCGATGAAAAATTCACTTAAAAATAAAAAATCTCATTGTTAAGTACTGAATCCTGGTCGAATAGGCGCAGTAAAAGCATTCCACACACAGCCAGTGCTGGCCATCAGCGGTCAATTTAAATTTTCAAGCCATTCGGTCCAAAAGCGCGCGCGCGAACTGTACATGCACTATCGAGAGAGGGAGAGAGAGAAAGAGAGCGAGAGCGGGTGCGATGCTGCGCGGAAAGAACCGCATAGAGTATAGCAGCACACACAGGGACGACGACATCTGGGTGGGCGATACGTTAGCGTGTCAAAAATGCGCGCACTCCTCTCTCTCGCTCTCTCGGCCGGCTGCGTAATTGATGGAGCCGAGCAGGGTAATTAATAGGTGCCGAGGCCGCGCTGCCGCGATTTAAAACGCGCGTAGTTCTCTCTCTCTCTCTCTCTCTCTCACTCAGCTAATTGATTCGCGGCCATTAATTATTACGTCATTTCCGGCGCAGTAGCACGTGGCCGTGACAAGTTCCGTGGTACACACACACACACACGTGGGCAGCATACAGGGCAGCACGGATAAATGGCGAATTAAAAAAGATCAAAGATGCAAGCGAGCGCGAAAAGAGAGAAAGAGAAAGAGAGAGAACTCGACCGTATAGGTGAAAAGCGATAATTGCAGCCTCGCGTGCGATAAGATTTATTCTTTTAATATCATCTCCACACTGTGAGGGAGAGAGAGAGAGAGAGAGAGAGAGAAAGCTTGGGCTTTTAATTAAACTCCTTTGCAGTCATTCGCTCTGCAGGCTCTTATTCCTTTTTCATTCGCCAGGCTGTGCATGTGCATACAGTCCGAACTTTGTTTTCATTATTCTGCCATTCCCACTGTTAAGTATTAATTACGTCGATCCCACGCGCTCCGGATCAAGAGAGAGAAAGAGAGAGAGAGAGAGCCAGAGCGAAAAAAAAAAGAAACAGTATTCAGACGCAAATCCAACGTGATTAAATATTGATTCGCATAACTAGGCAGCGACGTAAGAGGCTTAGAGATTTCTCCCTTCGTTTCATTTTCCAGCAACGCCAGACTACTTTTGTGTCATCGGCGCTCGCTCGCTCTTTCCCTCTCCCGCGGATGTCAGTTTCATCAAAGATTACTCGCTGCCGCTGACTTCTCTCGCTATTAGACCACCGCGCGCAGATTGAATTTCCGTCCTGGCGTTATTAAAATACACCAAGCCTTAATGCAGCCAATGCCCGTTGCCAATATGATTGCCGAGAGATGTCTCTTCGCCGACATTTTTCCCCTTTCATTTCGAGAACTAACAATACTTATTATATTCTCGCGAATATCGGAGCTAGCACGCAATATTTCAGGCACGAGATCAATGACAAATTGAAATCCCGCCGCGGTCGACGACCAGCCGAGAAATCAATCGAGCAAAGTATTATATCGTGAAATTCCAGAATAGCAGAAGAAAAAAAAAGAAATTAATTGGAACATACAAATCATGAGGTGCAATTTAATATAAGAGACTTGGAGCTCATACACAGGCGCCTCGATATTTACGAGGCCGAGGGCGTACTCACGCAAAGTGTCGGTTAGACCGCGAAGGAAGCGACGCGTACACATTTGTACAAACGGCCCTCTGCGCGTCGCCGGTTTCACAAAGGGTTCGCACTGCCTCCACGTGTAAACTCGGCTGCACTTGGCTCCCTAGCCGAAGACACTGTTTCCGTCTGCGGTTCTGGCGCTGCTCACGTATGGACACCTCTCGCAAAGCTCAAATGAAAACTACAATTGGTTGTATAATTTGATAAAGCGTATCCAATTAACACGCTCTTTTTGAGATTTTGTTTTTGAAGCCCAATTAAAATGTTGACTCATTCAGCAGCAATAGCAAGAATTTTTCAGGACTGATGATAGCTTGGAAAACGATAAGGCAGAAAAGAAGGAGAAAAAGAAGAAGAAGAAGGAAGAAGGCGTTGCAGATCTTTGAACAATGTGAACAATCAGGCTCGTTTACGCTAGATCGAGCATTGCGCTGGTCGGAGTAGGAATGCGGGAGTAAAATCAGAGCAAGAAGCCGGATATAGACAAAGAGCAGCGGAGTATAAGAGAGCGGATGAGGGCGAAGGTGCGGTCAAGACGTGACCGGCAGCTTCAAGTGCCTCTATGCGACAGTTCTCTCTCTCTCTCTCTCTACTCTACTCTTTCTCTTGTGGCTCTCTAGTGTAGGCGAGTAGTCGAGTGGCTGCTGGTCGCAAGCCGCCGCCGGTCATCACACCCCCTTAAACCTACCCAATTTCCTCGAAGAGTAACTGAGAGAGAGAGAGAGAGAGATTCGTAAGCGAAGAAGCAAATTTCCATCGCTTGCAGCTGCGGAATTCTCAGTTGCGTTCGCCCACGGGAATTTCATAAAAGCCCACTCGACACGCAAGCCGAAACGTTAATTATACAGCTTGCTGACATGCGTAAGAGGAATGCCGGAGAGATAGTTTTAAGGCTTGCTGCCGTAATATTTATCGTTATCCAGTTACTCTCTCTCTCTCTCTCTCTCTCTCTCACGCGCACGAGCGCGACTTGATTAAAATTTCATTAGGACTACGCGCGCTGCAGTAGGAGGATTTGTTTGGGACGCCTCGCAAATTCTTGTCTTTGAAGTCGAAAAATGCCAACTCAATTAACTGCGATTAAGAACAGACAGACAGCAAGCGCGTGCGCTCTCGTAATTATTATTTTCGCGGCGCGGCGGCGTTAGCAGGAGAGAGAGAGAGAGAGCGAGAGAGCAGCGATTAATTTAAGCGACCCTCACCTTCATCCTCGCTTGGCTTGCGCTTGCAAAAAGCGACGCCTCGTTTACGCACGCCAGCAGACTGCAGGAGAGAAAAAAAAATTTCTCTCTCCTTTTTTTTTCTTCATTCTAATTTGCGCTGTAATTAAGCCACGACTTCTGACGTTTTTGTTGTAATTAAATCTAATTGGATTAGTCGATCGCTGTTGTAGCCAAGCGCAACTTTTGCTGCTGCCAGACTTCTTTCTTAATCCAAAGAGGTGCGTGCGAGATTGGCTTTTGCTGCTTGAAAGTTTGGCAAGTTTTTGACGAGAAAATTACGATCGATCGCGTGATATGGATCTCTCGCTCGTGACGAGAGCAAAAGTGGAGTCATCAATGTCAATGTCATATCTTAAACGAATTCTTCCGTTCGAAGTAATATTTTACCTTAAAAATCGACGAGCTTCCAACGTCAACGAAATCTTTTCTCGTTAAAAGACCAAATAATAATAATAGTAATAATAATAATAAAAAGAAAAAAATGTATTAAAAAAACTCAATGGAAATCTCTTAATGACAGTTCAGTGTAATTAATCACGTTTTAAACCCTCGAGAGATTCGTTGACTCACGGCTTAAAGATAGTTGAAATCAAAGGGTCGAGCGAGAAAAGAGAAAGGCTAACAATGTTGTCCGACAGGGGTTGCCACTCGCGAGCGCGCGCGCAGCCTAATATAAATGCAAATTAGCCGTGACACGCGCGTTCGAGTGTCGCGTAAACCTCGACCCCTTCGATGACGGCTGCGTGTGCACAAGTGACAAGAGAGAGAGAGAGAGAGAGAGAGAGAGAGAGAGAGAGAGAGAGAGAGAGAGAGAGAGAGAGAGCGATCACAGCGCCATGCCGATTCATCGCTAATCCATCTCTGTTCATACTTTGCATTGTTCGGGCTTTATCGACTACTGCATACATTGCTTGTCACGTGATTATAAAACATAAAATTAAAGCGTATGGTTTTTATGTCTATTTTTTTTATAAATTAGTTTACCTGTTTCAGTGCGACATGAGAAACGTCGAGCATTCTTCTGTAATTGCATTAGTGACGAATCGTATTTTTAGCGCAAAAATCCCAACAACTTTAATTAACGAGGCTGCGCTCACAGGCGTCATTGTTCTTCCGCTAGACAAGCACAATAGGCTAAGAAACTCTGTTCAATCGAAACTCCCTTTTTCTTGGCACTCTCAGCTCGTTGCCTCGCCTTGTGACACTCTTTGTCTTGGTCTGTGTGTATATATACGAACTCGTAGAATGACCTGAAAGCGTTAATCAAGCTTTAAAACCAAACTACAGCAAGCTTTTCTCTTACTCTCAGTTGCTTTACTTTTCAAACTAAAGCTACGATGCCGTCTATTTGTTGAAAATAAATAGCAGACAATCCCCTTCCCTCTTTTAAATAAAAAACACGCTACCTCTAGCTTGCTCGCAATTTTTTTTACGGTAGGAATCGTGACACCGTCGGGGACAATTTCTTTTTAGCTGCAGTAGCAGCAACAGTAGCAGCAGCAGCAGCTCAATTTTTATCTCATTCCCGGGGAGTCGAGAGCGGGGCAAATATAAGCAAAAGAAGTGTGCAGGGCCGAGCGAGAGTGAAAATTCAGCGCCTACCATCTCTCTGGACCCCGGAATTGTCTTTCGCAATAAGAGGCTTGTCGGGGCTAAAAAGAAAAGTTTTTCGGTTACGCTCGAAATTGTGTACCTATAGCCGACTGCCTGCCTGCCTGCTCGCTCGGCCCCTATTCGTCTCCGTCCGTCTCGCTGCGGCGTCGCGCGTTGTCGGATCTTATTTCTTTCTTACTTTGTTTTTTTTTGTCTTGCTCTCCTACTCCCGCCCTCCTCAGTGAGAGAAAGAGTGGATGTAGTTTGTATAAACAAGCGGATTTCGGGCTTAACCGAGCCACGCGAGTGATGTCCGAAATCGACTTTAGCTGTTATTCTGTCTTCTTTGTCTACGCTGCTGCTGCTGCCGCTGCTGTTGCGGGGCCTCCAATTTTAAGTTAAGTATTCTTGCGTACTACCAGACAATTGGGATCCCTTTTCCTGAAATTGACGTTTTTTATTTGGAAGTACACTATCTCAAGTTAAATTGATAAGAAAATTTTTTTATGCTTTAAAAATAATTTTTAAATATTTGTTAGCGATAAATTTTGCGTTAACAAATATTCGAGAAACCGATCAAATAATTTCATTTCATTTTCAGAAATATTTATGTCACATAACCCGTAAATTCGTATAAAACCAACGAATTGCGGAATATAGTTGACGAATACTGTGCCAGCATTTCCGCCAGGGATCGTCGTAGAAAAAAAATTCGTTTTGTGAAAGGTTGAATCGAGAACCCCAACGCGCGGATGCTTTATTGCCATTTCCGCACATAGAACTTCGTCAAATACTGCCAACTTTGCCCAGGGGAAAGAGAAGCGAATTCGTCGAGCGATATCTGACGCGCCGATACGATTCCCGAATCTCGTTTGAAAATGTTTAATTTATGACTCTGGTGGGCGCGAGTTGACGGAAATCTTTTGAAGTTTCTTTTCGAAAAGATCGCTAGGATTGGTTACGAGATTTTTATTTTAATAACGTTTGCTTTCATGTAAAATGAGGAAGCGCGTTATTGAATCTACTTTACAATTCAAAAGTTACATAAATTTGTTGTAATTTTTTAAATAATCTAATATTTTATAAAATTCAGTATTTCAAATATTCTGCCTGGCATCTGTTCAAACAATGCTTTTCAACACAAACTACATGTAGAAATTGTAGATCTCCCGTGATTAAAACGTAGCGTCTGACTTATCCTTGACTTATTCTACGCGTACCTCATTAACCATGTCTCTTCGAAAAAAAAATACGAAAAAAAGTCTAAAAAATCTTAAACTTAATGAACCATCATTAAAAATAGCCCTCGGCGTGGAATTGCAACGTGAAAAGAAGGAATATCGCAAACGGTGGCGACAGCGTGCACATGTCAAGCTTGTCACACGTGTGGCAGTGACTTGGCTTCTCTTTCGATCGGGTTCGCGCAGAACCGTATAGTGCTTAGCTATAGACGTTGCACAGGCTTTGCGGGCTGCGTAATGGCGGAAACTTATTACGCGAGCTATAGCTGGGGTAACCTCTCGCCATGTATATAGCGTCGTCGCTCTCGAGTAATGAGGCAGCCGCTCTTCGCCCGCGTTATTATATACTTGCCGCGAGTTGCGGTGAGCTCGCGAATATACGCCTAGCTCCCCTCTCTCCTCTCCTCTCCCGCGCGCGCAAGCGTAATTACCCCACCCGGATAAATTTATATGTAATTTTGTAATGGGCTGTTGGCAGATAAGTGTCGCGTACTCGAGCGTCTGTGTGTGTGTATAATCTTGTTTTTCTATTTTCTGCGATGGTTATATTGCGATGAAAATTACGATGTTGCAAGGTGAAGCCAAGCCAAATGTCAAAATTTATGTTGCCTATCAGTTATTCGATTTCGGGCGGGCGACATCTGCACTTGGCAGGAATTCCCGCGAGTCGTCGATCGTTCGCGAAAGCCTCGGAAATCGTTAGACGCAAATTGCACGGCGGAAGCCATGTACCGTCTAAACTGACAAATATCAAATGGTAATCACCTCGACTCGTGTACTTAATCGAGATTTACGCATTGCGCATGATGTTTCACGGGAATTTCATCAAAATTTATTGCGAATTTTCCAATGAACTTCAAAGATATAGAAATTTCGAAAATAATATTGGAAATTGACTTTCTATATAAATTGGCGACTGCATTTAGTTTACTCGAATTCTTTTTTCAGTCTTTCTATAGGAAAAGAAAGAGCGGCCAGGTAATTGACTAACTCGAGCAGCAGCAGCAGCAGTAGCAGTGCGGCAGTGAGCCGAGCTGTCCATTGTCGCTAGTGAAACAATGAGAGAGTGGGCGTCCATTGGTAGATGGGGGTGGCATCGATTTTTAATGGGCTTTGTGAAGGAAAAGCCTCACGCGCGCGCTAGACATAGAGAGAAAGAGACAGAGAAGTTAAGTGTCGTCTCTTTCTCTGTGGCTGACGCTGACGTTGGCGGCTGGCAGTGTTTCCAGTGCTCGTTAGCGGCCCCTATCCGCTCTCTCTCTCTCTCTCTCTTTCTCTCTCTCGCGCGCGCGCCGCGTCCAGAATCAAAATCGCTCTCCTGAAAGAGGGTCGTTTCCGACGACACATCATCGTCCCTTTTTCCACTCTCCTTCTCTCTCGCTTTCTATCTCGCACCAATATAAATGTATTCTCTTCCTTTTTCTCTGCGACACTTCAGCCGGCGTCGGCGGCGGCGCGACGAACAATCGTCCCCGTAATTCTTCCCAATCAAGCGATTGTCGAGCGCGTACGCCAGCTCTGCTAAGCCCATTGTATGCTCATACGACCAGAGTGTCTTCCGACTGACCGGAAGTGGTCTGCGCTCACTCCTTTTCCTTTTTCTACAGCCTTTGCCGCGCACGCTCTTTGCAGCTTATGTTTTGTTTTGCTTTCGTTCTGAAGTAGTTTACTTTTTACGTGATCCGATGCGATAATCAATATTTTTATTAAGTGACCGACATTCCAGTCTATCATCGTAATATCGACCATTCGACCTTCATAAAATTCAATGATCGAATTTCACTTCGCGCCTTTTGAGGATTTTCAGCGTCGGCTCTTCACACGGCGATTTCGCCAATTGACCAAGGACGCGAGGGACCACTTTCGATTTCCGGTCGCAGATTTATAAGCGGCAGCCGAGTGGAAGTAAGAGAAAGAAAATGCGCACGGTCAATCGAGCGCTACAAAGCGCTACCCATTGTACTTGCGAGCTTGCAGCGACACGCTCGAGAGTTTTGCCCAGGCGACAATCGACTTAGACGCGCGGGGTGCGTCGAGTGGACCCCGCCAAGTGGCTTTCTTACCTTGCTGTAGTTCAACTTGGAAGCTTTGATGAAAAAAAAAAACGTTTTTTCTCTCCTTTTATGTTGTAATGATAAATTCAGGTGTTTGCGCCAAACATTTTCTATTCGATAAAGTACAATATTTCTCTAGAATACAGTAATTTTTTTCCGATCTCAAATAATACATGATTTACTTCAGTGTTAGGCAGTAGTGGCACTACTTTCGCTACAATTTGCGATATATTATTGCAACTACAGTATCGCCGCTACTTTGGTTGAAAAATTGTAGTGTGTACTACTGTAACGCCGCTACTTTATTTAGCATACGTGACGGCGCTACAAGTAGTGCAACTACTTAGCACAACTACAGTCAAAGTAGTTGCGTTATTAACGCAACTACTTTGGTTGTAGTTGCTCTAGTAGTGCAACTATTTCCATTGTATTTACGTTTTTTGATTCAGAAAAATTGACGTAAAAATCATTTTCACAAGAAATATATGAGCAAATCGAAAAAATGCCTTAATTCGAGAGAGTATTTTCAAATATTGAAACTGTGTGCACTCTCTCAATTTTGTGAGTTGATGGTTTTATGGGGTATCAAAAGATTTGTAATACTCTGGTCCATACTCTCCGTTCTGTGTGACATCCCTTTTTTTGCCTGCGAAAACAAGGGCGTAATCATTAGGCACTCGGGTGCATAGTAGGGTTGCGTAAATTTGACCTAATGGTGGAGGTGCCTTAGAAGCTATTTATACTAACCAGTCTATAAATTTTCACCATTGTACCCAATTAAGGTTTTTAATTTTTTTTAATCGTTTAAGCGTTCAAATTTCTGCGTTCCGAGTTTTGGTTGTTGCGAAATTTGAAGAGTTTTGATTTTTTTATTGAGAACTTGAGTTTAAACAGACAAAAAACTCCAGAGCTCGAGCCAGCTCGAGAGCTCGAGTCGCTCGAGTTGTTCGAGCCTTTGCAGAAGCCTATAAAATAATGTTTTTCTCAGGGTTCATTGACCTTTCAATATAGCTAGTACTGGTCAACTAGTTCTTATTTTGCTAATTCAATAAGCTGCAGTTTAAAAATTTCAATTCAAATTTTATTTTTCGAGAGTAGTGCAACTACATAAGGCAACTAGTGCCACTATTTCCAAACATGTGCAACTACTCATGTAGCAACACTACAAGTAGTTCAACTACAAATAAAACAAAATGTAGCAGTGCTACTAACGAAAAAATTGTAGTTGCAATACGGGTAGTGCCGCTACACAAGTAGCGGAATATGTAGCGGTAGCGTAAGTCCGAACTTGCCCAACACTGATTTACTTACATAAGGATTACCTAAATATTATGGAATAATTATTATTTATTTCTTTAAGTTGAAGATCAATTCAGAAATTTACTTTTAAAAAAGCTATATCAAGTAAATCATCGAGTTGTTCCGAATTATTATATCGGATGAGTCGGTGAGGAGTAATGACGTTGATTATTGATTAATTTAAGATTCGGATAAAGCCGCGTAAAATCGATGGCCTTTAACAAAAATTAATGCGAAACAAGCAGAGAGGCAATAGATCAGCGTCCGTCACGGCTAGGTGCAATCCCCGTGCAAAGTACCCGAGCAACGCCGGATGATATATCCATCGGCAGAGGCCAGACGACGGGCCGCGTCTTTCTCGCCGTTCGTCCGGCCACCGACGGGGATTAAGAGAGCGACCGGCTGCCGCTTGTCTGACCAACTGCTCGTGAAAGTCGATTATCTAGGATGGCCGCTGGAGCGCGCTGATTGACTAGAGCTTGGGTGTCTTGTTATCACTAAATTTACTTATTTGTTTAATTCACCTGCAACTATTTAACATTATTAATTGTCTTGATAAATACGTTCTTACGTTGGGTTCATCTAAAATAAACTCATCTAATTTTGATTTAGAAAATAATATAGAAAATGTACTATTGTAATAATATCTTTACGACCAATAGTTATAATCTCATTTTCACATAAAAAGATGAAAAGTTACTTATAAAAATACATATGCATAGCGGTCAAGTGGTCGGTTACCCTCTTTTCATTTCGCATTCGACAGGCCAATTCTCCTTTCACATATACGGGGGAGGTATAAAAACGGGCGCGTAGCTCTTGAAATTTCTCGGCTTACCGACAGCTATTTAGCATTTAAAGCGGCCAGCTCTGCCAGTGAGAGAGGGAGCCTTTTTCACTTCATTTTCTACGCGGCCACGCAGACGTATGTACCACAAATTCAATATAGACGCAAGAGCTAGCTGCTCTACAAGCCTGATCGTTGTGAATAGACCATTGTGAACTTAGTGAAGAAGCTAAGAGCATAAATTATTTATTATGAATTATTTATTATTATGAAATTAAAATTACAATTTGTTATCAGTGACGTTTTGCTAACTTGACATTCGGTGGAATCTGTATATTGCTAAAATGGTGAGCTGATGGACCATTAAAAATTGAATCGATTTTATATGGAGAGAGTAAAAAAAGAGGAGCAGCTAGCAGCAGCATTCATCGTACGGGAGAGAGAGCGAGAGAGAGAGAGAGAGAGAGCAGCCCGCGGGATAATTGGCGTCCGTCCATTCTCTCTAGCTCGACCTCGATGAATGTATTCGGCGAGATTACGCGGAATGGTTGTAAATGCCGCGTCGCTCAATTCCCATGGCCCTCCCGGTCTCTCGCTCTCTCGCTCTCGCGCGCGCGAGCTCGCGGGAGCATCAGAGTGGGAAAAAGCGAGCCGCTATCTCGTAGCTGCAGTTACAACTGCACAAAGGTTAATGCACGGCCATTGTTGGGGCAGGCCGCTCGGCCGCTCGGCCATCCAACCGACCAGCTCCAGCCCCGGCTAGCTGCGCCGCGCACGACTGACGGCATTACGCTGCGAATATATACCGGTGCGGCAATGCGCACTGCAAGTCTGCTACCCGGCAGCCGACTAATGGCCCCGTTTAGCCATTTTTAGAGCTTCCGATTCTCTTCTCTCTTATTCACTTCACTGCTGCTATGCTTTTTAGTTTGCTTTGTCGACGATAATTCCCACTCTGCTCCAGCTAAGCCAAGCTTGTGCGCTTTTATTATAAATTCCATTATTTCCCCTAATTTACCTGATACATTCCGAAAATTTCACTTGTATAAACTTTTACAAGTAAGGCTTGTGGCTCAACGCAGCGACAGACGCTTCCGCAAGCAAGCTGCGGGGAGGCAGCGGCGGTGGCGGCAACGCGTTATCCCGCGGATGCCGGTGGCGCGAAGATACGCGGATATTCTATTAGGGGCTTAACTGTGTGAGCGCGCGGCCAACTTAAGAGCCCAAGCAACCGGATTAGCCTAACTATTCACGGGAAATTAGCTGTGTGCGTTCGCGCGCCAGCTAAGGCGTAGTCTCGCCGCCAGCTCGCTGCGCGCAGAGCATGTCGCGTCGGGATATTGCACTCCCGGAACCTTGTACGCATCGCGCGCTCTGAACCGAGTCCACGAGTTACCATGTCACACTCGAATCGACATTCTGCCATCGCAACTGTCGTCATCCAGTAGCAACGGAATCCAAATGGCTTCTTTGACACGTGCCAGTAGTACAAACTTAGTATGGTCAGATATATTTTCTTCGTGGCATTATGCAACGACTGCAGTTAGCAAACATAGCTTTGTCTATCAATTTCAATCCACTCTATATTTTATGGTGAATAAGCAAAATGAAAGGCTACGGCGGCGTATTGTTTACGCTAAGAGAGAGAGAGAGAGAGAGAGAGAGAGAGAGAGACAGAAAGAGAGAGAGGCGTACTAGGCCATTTACCGCTGGAGCGCACCTCGATGCCCCCGCGCGCGGCTGCCACAGTAGACCAGTTTAGAATTATGGGCTAATTAAATCGGCGACGAAGCCTATTAGCGCGCTTGGCACTAATTACCGCTTTACTGCCACGATCTGTCCATCTCTCGTGCGATCGCGCGACATTTGCATGACCGCGAGCGCCCAGTGGCAGTCCTGTCATTTTTAACGGTGTCAAACAAAGGGCCATAGTAGCCAGTTTAGTTTAAAATTTGCAAGCTATTTTGATGATTCGATGAATTTCGAATGGCTGTTAACTTTGATTATTTTAAATTACTTCTCCATAAATTATAGTTTTGATGGTAATTTAAATATATATATATATATATATGTATATACATATAGGCGTACAATCATTGGTCGATATGGAGGTGGAAAGCCGGCAGTATTCAATTAGAGTATTCTCAAATTAGGCAGGTATTTGAGGGTTAGAATCAAGTGTTCATCGAATCGACGTTAATGCCAGTGTATCGCATGGATGAACGACTGTTCGTAGCAGCAGCTCGAGCGCGGCTTTTCGCGAAATTTGTGCGTCGATTCGATGGCCGCTCTCGGATTGAGTTAAATCGATCGTTAAACTGCATACCTCGTCGAAAGAGCCATTTGGCGCTTCGAGTGATTTGTCACCTGATGATTGGATCGGCGCCGCTGCGAGTGAATCGTTTCGCGCGATGTCTTTATCAAAATTCACGTCCTATTATCTGTATGTAGCCCAAGTAGTTTGTCATGCTGTCAAAGTATAGAACTAGAGTGCGCTCAAGCAACTAGTCGTGTCGCTAAAAAAAACGTAGTAGTGGTGGTGGTGGAATAGTGAGAAAGCATATCGATAGTTATCAGATAGGCAAGAGCGTAGAGGGAGAGAGAGAGCGACGAGAGCATATCGGCAGCTGCGGTGCCATCGAAATTGCACTCCATCGGGCCATAACAATTATTAGCAGGGGCTGCAGGCCTGGAAGTGGCACAATAATATGCATAGGGAGCTGCGGAGCTCGAGCGAGCAAGCGAGCGGCAGCCTATGCCCATGCCGCCCGCCGCCTAGCGCCATTTCCATTACATTAGCTTTCGCGTTAACGCGTGCGCCGGCCAACGATCCGGAAATAAAGCGAAATTACGTGTATGCCAGGTACCTAGCGACTTGACCGTCTGGAATGAAGCCAGGTACTTAGGCCTATATCGATTAATCAGCTTTTCTTCCTAACTGCTTCTGAAAGTTCTTTTCCTTTTTTTTATTTTACTTTTTTTACGATGCCCACTTGAGCGTTAAGGTTTACGCTAATATCCTACTTTCGAGCTTTAGAGAAACAACAGTTTTCGTGCTTTTTTTTCAAAGAGCTCTGATTCTCTTTGTTAACTCTTTCGCTTTGCCCATCATTTTTATGTGAAGCGTACTTCCCCAACCGTTTATGTAAACGAGTCAATTTTATGTTCGGTAACAAGCTGTAGGCAAATGCAAAAAATCTTGCGAACCCTTCCTTTTATTTTTAACAATCTCGTGCAAACATTGCGTACACAATTTACGTTATATTTCCGGGAAACCCCCAATATATTGTTTGTGTTTTTACTTATAGGATGTTTCATTGTTTATTATGGCAACAAATGTATCTCGGAGCACTTCCTTGCCTAGTTGATACTTACTGCTTAGTCTTTATCTCGATTTTTTTTTATGTCAAATATTTTCGTTTAGCTTTAAAAATTGTAAAAATAACTCGTGAATGTTTTTCTGACTAATCGCAACAGATTTTCTGTACAATTAAAAATTTAAGCAAACCGAATTTTATTTCATCAGTCCATCATTGATATAATAATCATTGATATAATATATTGAAAAAATTATGTGTACAAACGTAGTTTCAAGAAAATTATCTTTTAACCCTTATAACTTCGCGTCCTCAAGAAGATTACGCGAAGTTCGAAAAAAATAGAAGAAAGAAATGCTGAAAAAGTTATGACTAACAATGGTGAAACCTACCATGAGCTTAATTCTCGAAGCCCATTACACGTCTGAAGCAAGGTGCGCGCAAGCTGGCGCTTGGAAAATTTTTTTCCTCTATCTCTGGAACCCTTAGCGCGTGGGTGCAAAAGGCGCGAGATAAGTAAAAGATGTGGGGGGAAGGGGGAAGGATGCGAGCGCGAAAAGACAAATAGTAGGAAGAGAGCGCGCTGGCGAGGCGCCACGGCGATTTATTTATTTTTCCTCGGCTCCTTTCTTCTTTCTTTCTAGCCCTTTTCTCGCGCCGCGGAAATATAAGGCGCGGAACGACGGCGTGCGCTTTCGCAACCGGCTATAGGACAAACAAGAGCGGGAGTAGCAGGGAGGTGGGGTTTGCTTGCCCGCGCGCAAAAACATTTTATTACGCGATTAAGCTCCGCTCTGACGACAATATTTCAGGCGACGATAAAAACTCCGCAGACGCCGTTTACAGTCTTCTAGCGAAATGAGCTGCTCGCGCGTGAGAAGAAATTTTTAATGACGCCCCGGCGCAAGAAATTCATAAATTTAACGAGGTGAGCCTTTCTGCCACTGAAGGATAAATAGATAAGTATGATTTGTCTGATGGTGGACAACGCTTACGTCGTTATTGTCGTTTTGAAAATCTCCGGAGACCGACGATATTGCGAAACATTCATTTAGCTATAAAGCGTCGCGTGAGCTGCTTCATCAACTGCTAAGTGACTCGAATGACCACACGGTTGTCTAAACTTTTTATTGTTCTTTAGTGCAGCCGCGATATCAATGTTCGTGTTTTTGCTGATTTTAAGGACTTTTAGTGGATATATTATCTATTAGTATTTGAAAGAATGGTTTGAAAAATTACCTATGAATCGTTATCATTTTTAACAGACCGACTATTTTTCACGGAGCTCCCAACGATATCTCTGGCTATTTCTCAGTCAGCGAGTCAATCAAAAATTGACTTGCGTCCAATTTCGATAAGCTCGACCCCGTGGGTAATCCGCGATCAAATCGATTGGAATTCCCGAAACAGCACTAAAGGATCATCCGGAAACGAAACCGAAAAAAAAACAAACTATGCGTGTCAAAACTAAAACGAATCGTCGTGGGGCCATCCCAATAATATAAATTCAGCTCGGTAGCGTTATCGCGGGAAATTTATTGGGCGAATATTATCGAACGTCGATTATCGCGATAGCATCGTCGTCGATGTTTAAAAGCGCATTATTTATAGTTCGGGAGCCACGATACGAGACTTTGCGCATTTTTCACGTGTAACTCAAGCGCTCGTGCGCGCGAGTGCGCGAGCTCGTGGCGTATCAAATTTATCACCGAGAGCTTGCGCATTAAGCTCGCAGTTTCGGGCTTGAACACCATGTTTTATCAACGAGGATTTATGAAAAGTAGCTGCAGCTTGCGCGCTGTAATTATAAAAATTGGCTGAATTTTATTACAGCGATAACGCCTGCAGCTTTTCTGGCTTAATTGATTCAGTGTGGCTTTTTGGAAAACGCTCAAGTTCCACCACTCATGCGATACATGATGTAATTTCGATACCGACGTGGAAAAGGTTTATAAAATTTTCATACGCATTATGTATAAAGTTAATTGAAAAATATTTCTCTCCATCAATACTTGACTGATTTTACATTTCTGCAGAAAGTAGAGTGTACTTTGTTTGTAGCCATCATTTCATATTTATATTTTTCATACCATTCATAATATCATTAATTTTTATATATAATCAAATATCAATAAAATTATTTTCACGATAATTACATATAATTTACATTTTCTATAAGAATTTGACATAATTATTTGTTATATGTTTCCTATTTGAAGCATTCAAAAGAGTTTTATGAAAACACTTATAAAACATTGTCACACACACGTAGAAAATCTATACATTTTCAGAAATTTTGATTGAGTTAAATTTGATAGTTGAACAAAGGAAAACAAAAACAATAAAAAATTTTCGATTTATTCGGAATTGAAGCTAAACTTGCAGCCTTAACGAGCAGACCCTTAACTGACAGCAAAGGTATTAAGAAGTTACAGGCGTTCGGGAAAGTCTTTAAGTAAGTTATAACAAGACATACATTACACCCAATGAGTCTCATGCGAGTTATCCGTCGTAACGAGCGTGTAGATACTCATCTAAACCCTCAATTCCGAGAGATATAGACCATTACGAAGTTGTGTTTGCGTCTTTATTGGTAAAATAATGGAGGAATGAATAAACGAATGCCATGTTTTTTTCGAAGACTTGCAAAAAGTAGTAAATTTTTTCTTTAGTTCCATAATAATTAGTCAGCATGCCTGTAGATACTCGTTGAGTCGACTTGATTTTATTTCGTCTTGCAATCCCGAAGTCAATCACAGAGGCTCGTCGGCAATATTGGCTTTAAATTAGACAAGGGAGCGAAAGCAGCTCATCTCACATAAGACCTGGCACCCTCGTGCGCGCTCAGCAGCTGAAAAGAATCGAGGAAAAGGATCGCTTTGTTTCGCGCGAAATTGGGAAGAGACCGATCGAAGATATGTAATTGTCTCTCAGAGCAAAGCTGCTTCACTCTCTCCCCCCTTGCTTATTGGATAATTACCGGTAGATGAGAGTTGCCGAGAGGGAAAAAGACGGGGGCATAAAAGGCGCATTAGCGCCGAACGAAGAGAAGTCGTTAGAAAAAGTCAAGTCGAGAGAGAAAGAGGAAGAGGGAGGGGGGGGGGGGGGCTAGGGCACCTCAGATTAGCGTGATCTCCGGTGATAACGTTTGCCTTGAGTTTCTTATTCTCTTGGCTCTCGAGCTTCGAGCCAGCCAAGGCTTCGTCTCATCAGTGCGTGCGGATATATAGGGAGGATCTTGTCTAGTTCACTTCTTAGCACCTTATACCTATCTCCTCTTCTCGACTTTTCTCACGGCTCGGTACTTTTATAGACTTCGGATTTTGCCACTCTTTTTTTTCATATTAGTTTTATTATTCTTTGAGCTTTACGCTTGTACGTGATGTCGTGAGCTTTCACCCACCAACTGGATGTCGATCGTTAGTCTACTATAAATTGTTCAAGTTTCATGAGCAATGCCCATTGTTTCAAATGATCCTTTTTATATCAATCATTATTTTTTTCAATGGCAAAATCAATATCGAGTGATTTTTTAATAAAAATTTTAAAATAGTTCTTTTTAACTCTTACAATTCTGCTTTCCATTATCTTCTTGAAAGCTCTTTGACCCATATTCCCCCTTTCAAATAAAGAAGAATACATGCTTATTCTGAAGTTTCCAATAGAATTATATATCGACTCAGCTAAATAAAAAAATCATTGAGGGAGAAAGTAATACTCGACTTTATTTCACATCAGCATGAGAATGAATGATTGACGAAACAATAAAGTGCAGCCGGAACGGTTAATCCATCAACATTAATTATAGATAAATTCGAGTTATCTCAATTTTTTTTTTCGTTGGCCCCCACGATCGCCTTGCCTCGGCTCGCAGTAATCTCGGCAATCGTCCATTCGTCTCCATCGCGCGCGCGCGCTGGGGCTCTCTTCCATTTGGACTCGCGCAATTATCGGTGGAGTATAACGAGGCTCGTATAACGCGCCCGTCGAATTGCGCGCCGAGAAATGCCACGTTTTGAAAATCTCCTATTAGAAATAACGGGCAAAATTGGACCCTGGACACTTGTCTGAAGATGGTAGAAAGGCCAGGCTCTCTCTCTTTCTCTCTCGCTCTCTCTCTCTCTCTCTCTCTCTCTCTCAGGAAATCTGCCGATCGCTTTCGCGCTCGTTAGATAGATTCTCATTTCGCGTGATAAAGCGCACCGACGCGCTCACAATGCCTGTTTATTGGGTTTTCCCTCGCGATGCTTTTGAGAGGCGTTCGAGCGCCTTCGATTCGCTATTATACGTCTGCTGCTTTTCTCTGATTGTAACGGCGCTCAACGATTATTGCAGATGGAACGCCTCTCTCGCTCTCTGTGTATAGCCAGGAAATCGTTATAGTCGCTCGCGCGAACGCAACAGAAAAAAAAACGAAGAAGAAGAAGAGAGCGAGAGAGAGAGAGAAGAGCTTTTCCTTTCATTATTCCGCATATTGCAGCAAAGCGCACTCTTTCTCTGTTTGCTCGGCGAAGCTTCGCACAATGGACAAAGCATCCGATCCTCTCTCGCTCTCTCGGCCATTATCGTCTATCTCTCGAAGGCGAGAGAGAGAGAGAGAGACGCTGCTGCTGCTGCAAACTCATTTGACTGCGATTCTCCTTGACGCTGACGCACAATGCCAGGGCAGGTTAATCCAATCCACTATATAGCGCAGCGGAGCTTCAGTGATCTCGCTTTTGTGGGTCACTGCGAGCATGCAATCCTTACCACCTCGTGCGTCAAGCTCGCTCTCTATTATGCGCTGTTGATTAATTTTCAGCTTGACTGTGTAACTACAAGGCATAGTTTTTCTTTGATTATTTGTGTTTACCAGCGACATACTGTGTAACTCCCAGTATATTCCAAGTTCTAGTAAACACAAGTTTCGAATTGATTTGCCATTCAATTCTAGTCGCTATTACGTAGATTTTCGATCACGTTCGTTTACTCCAACTTCATTGTGAATTTGTAATTATAGAATAGATTCGTGCAATCGATTTGCTTTCAATTCATTAATTATTAACGTGTGCTTTTATTTTAATATTATTCAAGCTCATCAGCATTATATTCAGTACTCATAAAAATTTCCAAACTCTTATGGATCATCTTCGGGGGCTGGAAGTATATTTTTCATTCCACTCTACTGACATGTTTTAACTTATACATTCGAAGCTTGGTAACGAGTAGCATTAAATGCAAAAAGCTATAACCCTTCAAAGGGTTAGCTGTGCTGTGATCGTAGGGGATTAGAGTGAAAGCTTGCTTTTAAGCAGAAGTGCCACCTTACTTTCACGAACGTTATATGAATAAATAAACAAAAAAAGAGATGGCATCAAGACAGCAAAAAGAAAATAGTATAGAAGCTTTAAAAAAGTTGAACGAGGTGAGGGTATGAGAAATGGAAAATAAAAATTGAAATAGAAGGAAAGTAACCCTTTTTTTCGCGCGATAGTGACTAAATCAATAAAAGCTTTAAGAGACAAGAATTTATGTAAGAGTGCTAATTAGCAAATTTTAATTTTTATAGCTTATCTTATTATAGAATGTAATTAAAAATACATCTTATAAGTCGTAATCTTTTTCGTAAAATATGAATACTTAATCATATTTCGAATAATTATGCATTGAAATTTATATACGACCAGGTACTTTATTTGAATCTAATTAATCATTACAATCAGAAATGGAATAATAAAAATTATAGCCAGAAGATGAAGTAGTAGACGAAACAATAATTTATATGATAGTAATGTTCTTTTGATCATCATATATTTAACAAATCCATTTACGTTGGCCAAACTTTTAAAGTGGTCCCAAAGTGTCATCGCGCTTCTCCTCCCAGAACGAGTCCGAGCGTTTTCTTTTTTTTCTTTTTACTTGGAACTGTCTCTCATACGTGTACACTTCCTTAGCGACGGTGAGCGTATCGATAAACTATAACGAGACAAATGGGTGAGAAAGCAAGTTGACCCTTATCGGCTTCGTGGGGGACTACATTTCTCTCTCCCTCTCTCTCTCTCTCTCTCTCTCTCTCTCTCTCTCTCTTTTTACTTCTTTATAAGTTCTTTGTCTCTCTCACTTTGCGAAATCGCACGTGGACGTTAGCCAGAAGCAATGCGAGATAAGAAAGTTACGCTGGCTACGCTTCATTCCTTTTCATTTTATATGAATTTTTTTTCGGTCTCTATTTGTCAGGGGAGCTGAGTTAAAAGTTTTTAATGTGTTCTTCGATTTTTAAGGAAACGAACGTCACCGACTCATTTTTTCATGTCGATAAATAATTTTATATTGAGTTTAAGATTGTGAAAATTCCTTTCAAACTCTTACTTTCACATATTGAATATACATCTGTCAGCACTTAAGTTTTTTAGGAGTGCTATAATTTGATGTACAATTTGTTTCTCTTTGTAATACTTTTCGTTAAAGGTTTGACATAAAAAAATGATAAATATTACTTAGTTTTTCTTGCTAAAACGTTATAAAACAAATAAAACTTTATAAAAAAAATATGAAGAGGTCGATAAAAAGAGGATGGGGAGTTACAATAGTGGAGAGAGTTCAAGCATGGATTGAGAGATGGCGCTGCTGGTACGACTACTCAGAAGTAAGAGATATAAGCCCATTTCTTTATTAAGGTCTCAATGCAAAATCTCTATTGATATGTAAATTCTGCATATATATATTTTTTATATTAAAAAACTTAAGATGTAAAATTATGAATTTATTGATCCCGAAAATACCTATAAACTTCAATGACATGATGTTTTGCAGAGTAATTTGTTTTCTGGATCGATAAATAAGTAACAAAATGTATTGACGGCAAATGAATGTTGCTAATGAGATTGATTGGAAGACCAATCTATAGCGGTATCCATAGACTGAATCGGAATCTAATCTCATACCACTCATATGCTACTCTCACAAAAAAAAACATCATAGACAGCAGCGTCTTTTCAGACATTCCCGTCATGTAGACAAACACGGTCAAAAGGTGCATTGACCCAGATGCAGTAGCATCAACATCGCAGCAGGCATTATAGGTAAAAATCGGACAGGAGAGCCGCGTATAGGAGTGCGCAGGCAAATTGTCCGAATCTTCCAGTACTATTTAGCGATTTGCCGGGATCAGCGTGAGATTTAACAGGCGGCACACGTACGTTCGCTTCCAACGCACGCTCCGCCTGCTCTCTCGCAGCGAGTACGTGCTGCTCCGGTAAACCGATAAATTTGCCTCTTTTTGTCGATGCGATTTAAGTTTTAATTGACGCGTGTAATTGCGCTTAATCATTGATTACAGCTCCATCACGTGAAAATTCAGGCGTTTAGCATTTTGTGTTTCCGAAAGTTTTCTCTGAAAATGTGGCCGCTCGCGCTGTTTGGAAAAGTAAGAAACGCGAAGCCGCTAAACTAAAACAACAGCAGAAGTAGAAGCAGAAGCGCTGTAGGGCCATGTAGACGGTAAAAGCGAGTCGAGAGCAAATGTTTTCCCTTCCAACAGGGACGTGGAATTTCACTTTGAGGATGACTGATGCCCCCTTAGCACCTATGTTTTCGTTTTATCACCTATACTTTCATGCGTGTACACGCGCACATATACACATATGTATGCGAAGACGATATTGCAGTAGCGAGGCGCTGTCGTATCGGCACAGAAATTCGCGGAATTTTCAGCAGGACTGCAGGTGTCCCTCTCTCGCTTGCTCCTTTACTTCGCGGGAGAGTGAGAGAGAGAGAGAGAGAGAGAGAGAGAGAGAGAGAGAGAGAGAGAGAGAGAGAGGGGATGAGAGGGAGTCTGCATGAGACATACGAAAAGGTGGTGCAGGCTCTTTGTCGCTTTTTTTTCTTCCTTTATCCGGTCTTTTGTTTTCGTGTCGTGTGTACTACAGACGACTACCGATAAAAAAATACAAACTGTGCACACTTGGAACGTGTCTTCCGTGCATACTTCGATAAACTTATTACCTATACAATTTAATTTTTCGTAATTGATGCAAATTGAAAAGTTTATTTGTTGGAGCCCACCATTTTAGGACTTTGAGAATCTACTCTCAATTCTAAATAATTCGCATCTGGGAGGTAAAATTGGAGGCTAAATTGTGAAAATTATGTAAAAGAGAAATGCTCAATTGAAACCATCAGGAAAATAGCAGCAGCAATAGAAGAAAAGTGGAATGCAAACTTTTGAGAAAACTCAACGGTCGTAAAAAGCAAGTGTAGGCCGTGCAAGCAATGTCCCCTAAAACCTGCTTATCGAGCGATCCTCCAGCTCTCTCTCTCTCTCTCCTTTCTCCTCGTTCTCTTCTTCGTCCAGAGAGTCGAGCGCTGCAAACTCTTGAGCGATTCGGCGAAACAATGGGCCTATATATCGTGGCGGCACATGCGTGCGAAATCGTATTAATTTATCGCGGTGCAATTACAAGGAGCCGTACGTCAGGTTGAGTCGCGCGCTTGAGATGCCTTAAACCGCTTCACTCGGAACGCCGCAGGCTGCTTAACTCGCAGCGAGCCGCGATAAGTCGCAGAGGAGACTACTCGATCGTTAAAAGCTACCAAGAATATAATACCAAATGCAAAATGACCCACTTTCGAGCCAGCCAAAAAGAGTTTTTTTTTCTCTTGTGCTTTTTGCTTTCTCTCGAACGCTCGAGCCGCGCGATAACAGTAATAACGAGCGACGACGATTTCGCGCGGCGCACCGTTAATGAACTTTTAGTTGGCCACCGCGAACGCGAGCTCGTATTATCCGGCGCCAAGTGGGGTGACAAAGAGGTGCATTTTTTCCAGATGAGAATTTCACTTGAGTGCCTTAATTGCGGCTTCTGAAAGTAACTGATATTGTTATGGACACTGGAACTTTCACGATGGCCAATAAATACAAAAGTTTATTAAAATTTCTCTCTTCTCTTTTTCTTTTTTTTTTAACATCTCGCATTAATATAAATCATTCGCGTGCATTGGCAATTTTTTTCATAAGCGTATTCGGTGCTCACTCATTAATTACTTAATTAGTGTATCGAGTTTCACAATAAATCCAGAACGGAGGCTTTTTGCTCCAAAAAATTTACATGGTTAATAAGCTTCGTCCAAAAGGTGGGGGGGGGGGGGGGGGCCGTGTATAAACGCTCTCGGCTTCTGATTATAAACATGCCCCTTTTATCTCCGCGCGCTTGCGTTAACGACAATAATTTGTTATGCGCGAAATTTCGCTTTTTTTTCCTCATTTTGCCATTAACGATCGCGCGCCCGTGCGCGCCAACGACATTGTCACACGCACGTTGCCCCCTGGATATTCTATTACGCTCCCGTTTGCCCAGATTTTCGCTGGCATGCAGAGCGAGAGAGATAGAGAGGAGAAAATGCTCGCAACATTTTATCAATGAAGTTGTATGCGGAGCATATGTGTGTATCGCTAATAAACTGCGATAATGCCGGGACGTTATTGCCGAGGTTATTGCAATAAACGCCAAATATAAATACAAATTTGCGACTATCCAGAGACCGCGGTATCGTTTCATAAAATCATTAGGGGGGGGGGGGGGATGGCTAATCGTAGAAATATGTAAATTAAAACGTAATATTTATGTTTCAGTCGATTTTATATTCGAATAAGTCGATTGAAAATTTGTAAAAACTAATTGTCCAGATAAAGCACTTTTGGAGTATAAGCCAGGCATGGAGTGTCGATGGAAACCGGCTTATTGTAAATTGATCTAATCTATATGCATTAAAAGCGTGTTGGGCGATAGGCTGGATAGGTGGGCGTCGATATCGCATTTTGATAATGCGAGAGAGAGAGAGAGAGGCGCATCGTGCGGATATTCAAATTAGTCGCGGAGTTTATCAGATTTATCGGTCGGTGGCGCGGGTTTAATCCGCCGAAAGTCGTGTTTATACGCCGATCTGTCGCTCGCCCAAAGAGCCCACTAATTGTTATGATGCAATTCGGCACTTTTTGATCTTCCTTTTACACTTATCATGCTACACGCAGCCTCTACCTGCAGACGTATACACATATATAGTATTCATGCTTGTTTATTTTATTGCGCACAGCACTCGAGAGGGAGAGAGAGAGAGAGAGAGAGAGAGAGACAGAGAGGAAGAGTTTTGTCGATTCTACCTTGTTTTTACATCGACGACGAGGACGCGCGACACTGGAAATATTCAGCACACGCAGCGCATGCGATTCCACGTATAGCGGTAATTGCGAAGCAATATCCGCGGAAATCAAAGCGCGCGATCAAAGTGATCGCTGGCACAAAGAGAGAAACAGAGAGAAAGAGAGAGAGAGAGAGAGACGCGAGTGTGGAGACAAAGAGTGAGATATCGGAGGGAAAAGTATACACGTTACGCCCGAAGCACAGCTTGCGAGGCGATTCACGCGCGACGCACCATCCTGGAATTCACGATTTTTCGCTCGTGCCTATACCGACCCTCTTCCCCCCATTTCTCCTCCTCTCTCTTTTACGGGGCTTTCCAATGTTACAATAAATATTTCAGTGCCTACAACCGTGGCTTTTTGCGGTTGGGATTTGAAAAAATTTATAGCGGTGCGTGATTGAGTTAAAATGAGGACGAACAGCGTGGAGGCTGTTTAAATCAACTTTTCAGTATTTTTTAAAATCTCTTTTTGTTTAACTAAAATTATATAATTACAGGGCTCAGCTCTAAATCATCGCTTATCGGAGCATTAATAAAGCAAGAATCCGAGAAGAGCTGAAACTCAATTTGTTCCACATCAATAACGTCTTTAGCGTCACAAACGATAAATCATGCTCAAAAGCGTACACAGTGGCTCTCTATCTGCTCCGAAAATTTCCAGCCAGAGCCTAGAGTTAGAAGAAGCGAAGAGGAAGAAGAAGAAGAAGATCAGCAGAAGACAAAGTGTAACAGCTCGAAAAGTTGAGCAAGTGGTCTCGCGATCGTATCGCTGGATTTTCTCGCGCAGGCAGCGGCAAAAAAAAAAGTAAGAAGTAGGCAAGCAGCAGGCGCAAGCAGCCTTTGGCTGGATAGTCCATTAGAAGTTGCGAGTTGGCCTGAGAATCGAAAGCTTCTCTCTCTCTCTCTCTTTCTGCGCGCGCGATGACGACGAAAACTGGGCGCGATAACGCCGCAAAGTGGATGCTGCCGATACGAGCAATTCCCTCGCGGCTGCAGGCTGCAGAGAGCCAAGGCGCCTAGCTCGCCTCGCCGCCCGAGAGAACCGAGCGAGAGGGCGTATAAGTAGATATCAAGTGGCCGTAAGCTACTCTTTCAATCCAATCGGCTCTTATTTCACGCGACGCCCAGACTCATATTTCACTCGCTCGGTAAGCTTGCGTCCCGGCCAATTGAATCTCTTTATAAAATTACCTAGCCCTTTTTCGCCTTTTTCTTTCTCACCCCCTCCACCTCCTCACCCTCCTTCCCCAGACGCTCCGTGCATTCGACTTGAGCGCTTTTCTTTTGGCGCCTTCGATCGCTTTCACATGCTACGTTTTTCCCGCCAAATTCGCCTTTTATGGCTGATCAAAGTAGATGGATGCCAAATTGAAGAGGCTCTGGCTCTCTATTCTTACTTATTCATCGCTCAAAAAATTTTCTTACCAATATGATTGTTTATTGAAAGAGGATAAATGATGTTGAAAAAAATGCTATAAATCCCACAAGAAATACTTTGAGACGACAAATTTTACAAATGAACTTTTCTGGACAAAGTACGTTGTCGACAATTCTTTTTTTTTCCACCTCTCTTTTTTTTTTTCCTTTCGGCGCATCCCTCGTGACTCCGCATTTTGTCGCACTGAAACGCTAAAATCAGAGTAGCGCGCTGCTCGGCGCGCACGGAGGATTTGAAATTTATTTCTCCGAATCGGCATAAATTTTAGCGAATCGCAATATCGGAAATAGTAGCCATGATTGCGCGACTCTCTTAAATTAGAATGCACCGGTGAATAAATCAGCCCACGAGGGAGAGAGAGAGAGAGAGAGAGAGAGCCTGATTTATTAAATGAATATTTTCAAATTAATTTACTTCCCGTTCGTCTTGTCATTATAAATTACTCATTTTCTCAATCGTTTTAAATATTAATATCTTGTTTTTTGAGAAAATCTCAGTACCTATCTGCTTCCTACATTTTTGATAATTGTGAATGTAAAAGTATGCATCCGCTGCAGTAAAGCTTTCGTTAAAAAATAATGCATCGAGTTGCAATAATCTGCGAGCAAGGACGGTTATTGAGTATTGAAGGGACGAGCCGCGAGAGAGATCGGCCAGAGCAGCTGAAAGGCGAGTCGAGTTACAAAAGTCTCTTTTAATGGCGCGAGCATTCGCTCCTTTAATCCGCTGTGGGATTACGAGCTTCGATTCACAATACGTCGCTGCTCTCTTTTTTATTCGCTAACGAGGATTGTCTTTCAATAAACAGCTAATTAACGTTTCCATGACAACTTTAACGACTGATTGTGCCTTTCACTGCGATTAATTCTCCCTTTCTTTTTTTTTTATTCCTGCGCATATAAAGAGCACAGCGTTTTGTAAAATCCAAAATGAATATTTTGAAAATCGTAAAAGTAGTGCATGCATCCAAAAACAGAAAGGAAACATGAATCATGAATACTTGTATATTCCATTAGTTCGTGGGACAGAAATGTTCCAAAAATTTCAAAAACTTTGGCAAGCAGGAGTATTAAAAATTCAGTCGTATAACAAATGTCTCTTACGTCGAATAACGAAAGCTTGAAAAATTTGATGCCACATACATCCATGATAATGCAGTGCTTGCTGTAGCAACGAAAAAGAGAAAGAGTGAGAGAGAGACTGATTGAGGAAAACACACGTGCACACAATATGTCGAGCTGCCTTTCATTCGCATCGGTGCATACCTAAATGCGCGCCTCTCTTTCAAGTCCTTCCGCGCGAGTGCGAATTTTTTTTTTCCTTTCATTTGTGAAATCGAAGCGATATCGCGGGGATAGAGCGCGCGCATACCTCTTACGCAAATGAAAATTTCACGGGCTCCGGTATTTCTGCATATCTTCCCTGCAGATTTCTCGTTTTTTTTAAATATTCCGTTACTCGAGATTTTTGTATTGTTTATTTATACATGCGCGCAGCACTCGTGGTAAATATAGTCTTTTTCAATTCGGCAAGTAATTCCGTCGAAGTGAATATATCAGCAGAGGACGGCCTTCCAGTAGACTTCCAATTTCTTTCCACACACCACCCACGATCTTTCATTGTCTTTTCATCTTCGTCATGTATATATAAGTAGGTATTTACAGAGGATGTGCCAAGGTGAAGCTGGTCTTTAGGTATATATTCAAATTGCGGGTCACCGCGCGCGAGTGGGAGAGAGAGAGAGAGAGAGAGAGAGAGAGAGAGAGAGAGGCGCGCCCCGCTGAATTTGAAGGCGATGACCGCGACAATCATATAATCAGTACCACAAACTTTTACATTTCATTAAGTCTAATGGGCAGCAACATTGTATAATAGCATTGAAACATACTATAGACGTGTCGCGAGCGAGCTAGTTTTTCATCTTTTTTTCATGAGCGACGCGTCGAGGATTACAGAGCGGCGGCGGAGTCATTGCGTCTTCCTGTGTACTTCCCATGACTATTATGCTTTGCCCGCTTGTTCGCGAGAGTGTGAGTCGAGCGCTCTATCATTATCCGCGCTTTATGTAAACAATTACGCTTTAGCCGCGTGTATTTCAATTCGTTCACGCCTTTTCCTAGGAAACTATGCTAAATTATACATTTATTCCGATTGTGAATATAGATAATATCTTCTCCCAGTTGTAACTCGACTGATGATCTTATAAATAATTTTGTTGCTATAGAATGTCAAAGTATAGAGACGTTGAAAAATTGAATGCAATTTCCTCGTTAAATCCATCGTTTACGTATATATATGGGCACGGGAGATAGTAATATTTGCTGAGGATCACAAAGTCGAAGCTCGCAAGTCAATTATTCGAGTAAAACCTCACGAATGCACACGGGTCTCATGCCTCAAAGGCTTAATTTGCTCTATCCTCTGTGTGGGGGGGGGGGGGGGGGGGGGGGGGGGGGGGGGGGGGGGGGGGGGGGGGGGGGGGGGGGGGGGGGGGGGGGGG
>JAWWMK010000001.1:5317607-5336069 GCA_035047105.1 Galeopsomyia nigrocyanea | reverse complement strand
CTATTTGCCGGCAGTTCGCTAACTGCCTAGGGAGTTAGCTAAATGCCGGATTCTTCTAAATGCCTACGACATATACACGTTACGACGACATTTGAATTTCCTGCAAGCGAAACAATAGTACAGGCGCGAATTAACGAAGGATTGGCTAGTCACGAAAGTAACCTATATTATATAGCGTTTAAAGTACAAGCGTTTCATTACCCTGCAGACCTTGTGAGCAAAATCAAGTAACAATTGCAAGGATTACAATCGCACTCACACCTCTCTCTCTTTCTCTCTCCCTCGTGCAATTTCCTTTTCGAAATGAAATTTCATTCGTGTGCGCGTGAGTTCCTATAGGGACCGAAAGTGTCTGCGCGGAACTCTTGCCTTCCTTTCGGCTTAACACATCCTACACATTCTTACCCTCGATTTTCTCGGCGCGAATCAAAGTTTAATCATTCTGGTTAAATAAACCGAATAAAAGTGATTAAAAATAATACTGACTGTGATTAAGAACCCGAGAAACTTTGCTGCTCGCGCCCTTCACTTCAATTTGTCCGCAAGAAAGTTTTTATTGTCTCAACTGAAAGCGCGGAAGATCGAAAGAGTGTAAAGTGAATCTGTCAGCCGCAAGAATCAGCAAACGCGCGCAAGCATCCTCCTTGATGTCCTCCCCGGAGTACCAGCGAGAGAAGGAAAACTCTCTTCCACCTAGGCGTTTCCAAAGTAACGACGCAGACACCTGTTTCTCATTTATTTTCCTCTTGAATTCTCGGGCTTTTCCAATCTTACGAGAAAAATTGCTTCCAAGTCAACTCGGTTAACGATGACGAACAGCTTAAAAGAAGGCGGAACAGTAAATCGAACGAACGCGTGATCATTCCGCGTTTAACCTGACACATCTTCTCTCTCTCTCTCTCTCTCTCTCTCTCTCTCTCTCTCGCTCTGGTGATTAGCATGGCAGCGTGTCGAGATAAGCTGCCTAACGCTGCGGCGTGATATAGTCGGCCCTTCAACAGGACCGAGTAGGCCTCGCGATAACGTCCAGGGATATCTGCCAGCGCTACTGACCAGAACACCCTGCCCTATACCAATTGACGATAACCCTCATTAAATTGAAGGGTGAACTTTGTTTATTTTTGCAGACCAACATGCGACTAAAATTTATTTTCATAAATTTTACGACAAACGATTGTCTCTCAAAGATACCCACAAATTAAAAGATTAAATTGTGTAATTTATATAGAGGATTTTGAAATTCTCATTTTTACAAAAACACTTGAAGTATACAACGCTACTCATTTAATTTTTATATTTATAGTGATATAGCTGCTACTTCGATAAAAAAAACAATCCGAATTGTAAATAGCTTCAAAGAAAATTAATTACCATCTACTTTTAATTTATTTTATTTTTCAGAGGCTCGACTTGTACAGTCGTTCCCTTTAAGCAATTGCCGTGATTAGCAAGACCGACTACCTTTTTCTTTTTGTCATTCCTCATTTAAATGCCGTCGTTGATTGTTGTTTGGCTCCGTCCAACAACTAATTAAATTTCAAGCGTCTCTTGAAAAGAATTTAATCGGGTGTAACAATTAAAAGTTTGCTGCGAAAAAAAAAGAAGGCACTAGAGATGATCGTACTCGATGGCAAATTGAAGCGTCGATCTCGCAGAGGCGCAAGAGAAACGCGGAGACTGCTCAAACAGTAAGAAAGTTTAACGATCCTGACAATGGTGCGCGACAATAACGATAGTTCGATCGTAATGGCGTGCAGTCTACATAGAGAGCGAGCGACGAAGATGGCCAAATAAAAAGGTAGAGGAGAGCGAGTGGGGGGTGAGAGAGGAGGCAGGAAATTTCGCGAGCCGTACACCGAACGTCGAAGTTCGTTTCCGGCTGCTAGCACACCGACGCTCTCTTGCAATAGCGACCGACAAAGGACATGATGACTGCCACTGCATGTGAATCTCGCTATGTCTGTATGTATGCGTGTGTCTGGAAGGGAGCGAGCTGACTCCTATAGATTCAGAACGAATTCGTTTAAACTTTAGCAGCCAGCTCATCGTTATGTACGCTTTCGAAATGAAACAATCGCTTGATTACACTCTATTTTCCATCGTTCTTTGCATTTCTCTACTATATTTTTACAAATGATTTTCCAACAAAGTTTCCGATAGTGATAGTTATTTCTTTCCAATTTTTCATCGTGTGTCAAATTACTTTTTTAATGATATTTGCTTAATATTTATTTAGTAACAATTGTATTTTCAGTCCTTGGCGGAAACATTTATATTACAGAATCTATACAATAGAAATAACAAAAAATAACAGAATTTTCAACAAATTGATATTATTTCATGCATTATTCGCAATGTCGCACTGCATGATTCGAGGGAAATACACGAGCACGCATGAAATGAGCAGTTGAGCGCTCAGCCAACCAAGTAAAATGTAGCAGCGCCGGCAATTTCAAGGTAATTGATCTACCTTTCAAATGTAAATGTGGATTCATTAGGGGTACATGGCCAGCACGACGATTACCCGACAGGTTACTGTCGCTTCTTGTTCTCTAACCGACACGACTCTGAGGCGTTAGTTACAATCGTTTTCACGAATACGCTAAAATTCACACAGTCTCGTACATTTTTACATTTACAAACTTGTATAATTTTGTACAGAGTCGCTTTAATGCTTTAGTCTATCAATTTTCAATTTTTAAACGGTTTAATGACCAAAAATGAAATAACAGGATATTGTTCAATCAAAAATACAGTTCTCGGCGATAAAATTTATACTAACCACTGCTTGAATGTAAATCCAATCAATGTACGTTGAACGACGCTTAAAAAACTTCATAAATATTCTAAACTCGACGTCAAACAATTTGAACGAAAAATAAAAGCAACGCAATGCGTGAATAACCGCAGTATATCGACAGTGCAAGGCCAGGCGATAAAAAACGGAGGCTCTCAAAAATCATGGCATGAAAAAAAAATACGCGCGGCGAGCTTTAATTTTTCACCATAAAGAAAGCTTTCGCTTAAACGACGTACAGCAACACCTGTTCTCCGTGCACCTGCGCGAGCTTAAAAACTAGGGATTATTGTACTGCCGTATCGCGCGCTCTCTCGCGCAGGGCTTATTGCGCTAGGCGAGAAATGAATTTTTACGAGCGTTTTCAAAACTTTCGTTGATTCTCTTGCTTTTATTTTTGTCGTGCAATTTTATGTGCCTAGATGTGGTAGTAACTAATAGATAAAATATCTAGAATTTATAGTGCGAAAGTGATGTAGAATTTATACGTAAATAATCGCTCGTGTAAATTAAATCAGATATCGTGTAGTTATCGATTTCTTCAAAACTAAGCGCATGCAAACAATTAAACAACTCTGCCGTGACTTTTTACGTAATCATCATTATTCTAATTAGACAAATAAAATCGATCAAATTTTTCCACAACTTTGAATTTTCATGACGGTCGTACCGCCGCCAGCAGCAAAGCTCGAAAATATTCAGGCATACAGCAGCTGAAATTCGCGAGAGTATGCCAAGCCCTATCATCTCGTTCCAGCAGTTAATTCCACCGGTGCAGTTGTAATTGCAGTAGGCCTGACAGTAATCGCTCGACAGGAGCAGCAGCAGCGAGCCAACGAGCAAGGGTCACTCTCTCAACGAACTCCGAACAATTTCCGGATAACGGCGCGCATCGTCGATCGTCTAATTATCACGAACACCTCGCGTCTAATTTAAGGGCAAGCTTTCAGTCGTCCAGCTAGATCGTCACTAATTTGCCTTGACTTTAGCTCGCAGTTCATTCGCGCAGATCGCGTCGGCTTGTAATTCAGTCGAATCGTCGCAACGATACGTCAAAGTATAGACTATTGGATTAATTTTTTAACAGCATCAATTACTTGCGTGCGTGTGCCGTGGCCGTTGCATGGCGGTGATCATAATGGACAATGCCTCTCCCCGCTTAGAGTAGCGCAGCTATACAGCAGCACTACTGGGGCGTGCAGCGTGAATAGAGAACCGAGGCTACGGCAATAATCTCTACGTAATTGCTAATCGATCTCCGATCACTCGCCTACCAATACAACGCCCAGCTGACAAATTTTCTGTAATGGCTTTGGCTTCAATGGGGTACGTTGATTCATTAGGTAAATTACATTTTCACGCAGGATTGCATTAATTTAATGTCTTTTAATTTAAACGTTTGGCTGGGTACATTATTTTTTTTATTTTAATCAGAATAGCGCGAATTTGAATGCCAATAGAGTGCTTGAATAGCACAAAATCAAAGTGTATTTCGGCAGCTCAGCAAGTTCACACCTGGAGGACAGTCTTAGATTCGACAAGCAATATCCCGGCTCTCGAGGTTCTCACTTTCAGCCACGGCAAAGTTATCCCATTAGTTGGCCGTAGTCCCACAGACGCGAAAGTCGTAAACATAAGCCATTCGAACGAGCTCGCCTAGTAGAGTAACCATAGGCAAATCGAAGACGCGTATCCCTGCCTGCGCACGCACAACTCGCCCCCGGAGTTCTGATGCAGTTTCCGTGATTCTCTGTGAGCGAAAGCCAGTGTAAGCTCTCGCCCTGTAACGACGCGTATAACTACTTTGATAAGTCGTTACAGGGCGTATTCAATGCTATACGAAATTGCAAGGACGTCAATGAAAAATAAATTATTTACGTATCCACAGTTCAGTGAAAATTCGATGTCCGCAGATACGTGCACAAGTGGCGGCAAGCATTGTTTCATACCAATCGGCAAAAGACACTCGAAAGTTGATCAACTGTGTGATTCGATTAATCACGACAAACACTAATAACGTAGACACGCATACAAGCGCGTGCGAGACGAGATATTACAATGACGATAGCGAGGAGATCGTGTGAGCCACCCAAGTCATCACGGCCTGATTAAACAGGCGCGCATAGCAGGCCGCCGATGTTTGGCTTCGCATGACCGCCGATATCCCTTTCGATCGGCCAATATCATTACGCAAGATCATCTCTTTGAGAGCCTGAGCGAAAGCTTCCTCTCGGTTATCCGACGGTCCACGCCGCGCATCAACAGACGGATGTAATTTGCGTAAAGCACAGACTGTTTGATACCGCTGATCCCGTGTATTGTTTATCAATTATAAATAATATATTCGAAACCGCACAGCAAGTTAATACTGCTTACATTCGATATTAAAAGCAATAACTCACGATTATTGCGTTTTAATTCAGCGTATCTTTTAATTAACTTAGCATCATCTCTCAACACCCCCCAAAATCTTATCTAGTGAAAAATTAAATGACCCCATAACGACTACGCAGGAGAGCTCCGAAAAGAAAACAATCCCGTTTCTTTGTTATGATACCCCTGACTCGCATAGTTTTTAAGTAAACTCCGACCCTTTCTCCATGAGATTACGCGCTCCCGCGATGATTTAATGCAGGCGGGGTGCGTTGAAAAAAACTTTCTATAATCGCTATGGACTCGGAAGCGCCGAGCAATAAAGCAAACTCTCTTTCTTGTCTTAATCATTAGCATTAGTTTGGGTATTCGTGTGCGTCCTGTGCAATGGTTTAATGAAAGATAAATAGTTTGACTAATAAAATGGTTTACATATGTTTTTCATACGAATTTTGTAGTAGCAGCAAGGAAGATAGCAGATTAGCGAGCTTTTTAATAGTCCATTGAAAATTCTCATATGCGAAGTGACGATAATAGTGTGGATATGATAGACAACTGTTGAAATATTTGAATGGGGCGATTAATCAAGGAAATGCATCGGGAGCAGCGCGCAAATTAGTACGCTGTAATCTGAGCGAGCTAGGTGCAGGGCAAACGAGGAGGGAAAGACGCATAGAGGCGGCAAAGGGAGAAGCGATCGCAAAGGGCCTATCGCGTGCATTCGTTATCCGCAATGGCTTCAGCGCGCGGCGATAGGCCAGATAGATAGCTGCTGCAGTAGCAGCGCCAGCAGCATTGGCGGGACTTCATTGAGCTAGGAGATGTGCAAACGCAGACTGGCGGCTTTTAGTTGATTAACGTAACGCAGCGAGAATCCATTTGGCTTTGTCTCCCGTCTTTATCGCGTCGAATGGCTTTCTCTCTCTCTCTCTCTCTCTCTCTCTCTCTCTCTCTCTCTCTCTCTCTCTCTCTCTCTCTCTCTCTCTCTCTCGCTCTCTCTCCCGCGAGAGGAGACAGATTACTCAAGATTATTGACTTTCGCGGCAGTCGCGGTATCTTCTCGCTGAGATTACGAAGCACCCAGAAAACTGATGTAGTCGTGGTTATATATCGAAAAAGATGAAATGTTCAGCGCTCTTCATGCGGTATTTAATTTTTTTGAAAGTCAAATTTTCTACAAACTAACATTTTACAAGGGTTTTTTTTTGATAATTGAGCACTTAACCATTTGTGCATGTTAATAAAATAGCACAGAACTTGTAGTTGAAAAAGCAAAATACATCGTAACTCAAACGTTCATCTCGAATGAAGAGGCAAAGATTAATCGGGGAACGTAAATAGTAACTGTGAATTACCGGTGTATAGTGCAGTTGACTGAGCAAGGAGTAAAAAGGAGAAACGAGAGAGAGAGGAAGGAGAGAGAGGGGGATATTTGTCGAAATCTCACAGGCAAGCCTGCAGTCAGTTTCGCATAATTGCGCGGCAGCTTTCGGGCGGGCCGCGAGCAAACATCGCGATATAATCAGAGCCCCAGCTAGCTAGCTAGCTATAGTGCGTTTCGCTAGCAGAATTAAACTATCCGCGCGCGCGCGCGCTGCACGACAATATCACTCATCCAGAAGCTCTCGCGCTCACTCGCTTCACTCATTTGCGCCTAATTCGCCCTGATTAATTTCGTTTGGCTTCTCGAACCTTTTAGCAACGCTTCAAATTATTATTGGCCTCTACACGCGACTTCGATATTTGCAAGACGAATATTGCACTGGCAAAAATGTTCTCACCCTCTCTCACTCTCTCGACGCGCGTTAACTAGTTCTGGCGGTTAAGGGAGTAGAAGACATACTCGCGCGAGCGCGAGCTTTCTATCAAATTATAAGTTGTCACATGGGTGACGTTGCCGGCTTAGCTTTCCTAGTTAGCGCCAATCAGCTACCAGCCGCACGTGTGCACATACGACAGACAGCCAGAGAGCAGCGCGAGAGCGAGCAGCGTAGTACAGATCCAGCACTGTATATACAAGGCTTGACTTGTTTTCGGATGGTTGCTTCAGACTCGACATAGGTTTTCGTTGCCTTGACTGCACCTATCGCGAACAATTATTTTTAATTGCAGAAAGGATTAACAGAACAAAACAACATCACGCAGCAAAGGCGCCAACATTCGCTAGAATAAACAATTTTACTTTCCGCTGTTTACGCGGCAACCTCGTTAGTGCGTTGCTGCTTTTAATAATTTACAATAACAAACATTGCGTGAGGTAGAAGAAAAAGCGCGCGGTAAACTTGTGGAAACTGTTGGCGCTGCTCATTAAGAAAAAAATAACAACCCACTACTCTCCGTCGAATCTCGGAGAGAAAAGAAGAGGAAAAAAAAGGAGAGAGCGCGAGTTCGTCGGTGGTGCTACACCGCGAGCTCCTAGTATAACGACGCCGTCTGCGCGCATCGAGTATCACTCTATTTACCCGTCAAATATTTGTGCTTTTACCGTTGAAAGAGCTAGCAAGATAGATAGAGAGAGAAGAGAGAGAGAGAGACTTGGGGTGCGCGCGCGCCGAAATCTCGAGAGCCACTTTGTATACGGGGCTGGATTTCCCTAACGAAAACTCCGCTGCCGCTCGAAAATTTGCAATTCGTAAAGTACGGAGCGAGCCAACTTGTCCCGGGAGCCTTAACGAGAGGCCGGAACTTCCGGTTTTCTTCGCTCCGACTCCGTTCCTCCCTCTTCTCCCTGGCTCTCTCTCTCTCTCTCTCTCTCTACCCCTTTCTCCGCTCTCTGGATGATCGCTTTGCTTCTCTACTACTGCTGCTACCATCAACCCGCCAGGATCATGCAAATTCAAGAGAGGACGGAATTCAAGAGACAACGAGAGGATAGAATGATTTTCGAGTTTGCCAGTTTAATGATTTCTTAATGCCGAGGATACATTCATTCTAGTTTCAAATCAAATATTTCAGTGCAATAACTAAATTTCAAAGTTGCGTTCTTTTGTAGCGTGATACTGGGAAGAATTCGAAACATATTCTGTCGAAAAAGAGTAATACTTTTATGTGTGTGTTGAAAATTCATCGCATCCCCATACAAGAATGGCTTATCTGCAGCGAGTTCAGTGAATTTGAAACATACACAAAGGCAGCTGGAAATCACGTAGCAACATCGGCGAAGCTAAGGGTGCATGGAGGCAGGCAGGCGCAGCAAGCCTCGTCGTCGTCGTCGTCGTTGCATCGAAATAGCCGGAAATCCGTAGTGACCGGGCGTATGGGCTCTTTCAATTTCGCGAGCATATTTCGGGGGAACTGGCCGTGGCGCAAAAAAGTAGCTTGCTCACGTATACCTGTCCGTGACAGGCGCAAGAGAGGAAGAGAGAAAGTAGGAGAAAGAAGAAGGAAGAAGAAGAAGGTCCGAGCTTGCAATCCTTATTCCGGCGGGGTATTTGGCATGGCGTCAAACGCGGATATTAGGATTCCCCGAGGGCGCGCTTGGCGTGATCGGCCTACTCGAGCTGCTGGCCTCTCCTATTCACGCACGACTCGCCAAGTCCTTTCCGCGTCGCTCGCTCCTCATCATTGGCAGCACACGCCATCTCCTCTAATTTTGTGCTGCTGCTGCTGCTGCCTCTTCCAACGAGACTTTCGGACTCTGCGTCGGTGCAGCGATCGTGCATCGCTGAAAAATTCTCAATTTTAAACTGCAAGTACAGTTCAAATACACAATCGTTCTGTGAACATTCGTTATGCCAGTAAACATAAGCGTCAGACTTTCAGCAAACGAAGTATTGGCGAATCGTGTTTGAATATGGAGAAAATTTAAAATAATCACTCTGTCTAAAGGAAGCGAAATTAATTATTTTCAAAAAATAAGTATGTATGCGGATAATAATAAAGATCCTAAATGACTGAGCGATTCAGCGTTCGGGCGTTGCAGCCACAAGACTTCCTATTAATTCACACCTGGGGTGTTAATCTGAAATCACTGGAAAACGGCGCTGTGCGCGCGCCGTCGACCTGCCGGAGGCGTCGAAATTGTCGCTGCATTCGATTTGGAAAGAGTCGCAGCTATACACGAATGCAGATACCATATAACGAGCTCGAGCGATTTGAATATATAACTGGCTGGATATAAACGAGCCTATGAATAAAATTTAAATTCCAATCAGCCCCAAGTCGAACAATGGCAACAATACAACACGCTCGCGGCGGCGGCTGCTGCTGCTGGGAAATGGGAATGCGTCGCCGTGCGATGTGTCGTTGAAGCCAAGATACGATTTTGGTTATTGTCTCAGGGGCTATATTTTTGAAGTTTTGGCGGTGTTTCGAAAATACGGTTGACGAATTTCATTAATATTTTGAATGCCATAATACACTCCGCAACTGAATCTCATTGTCGAAGATAATTTCTCTGCCAGTGCGAATTGAAAAAGCATCCCCCCATGAAAATGTCGCAGCCGCGCATGAATTGCCGCATGCAAGGCAATATTTAACAGGCCATCATTAGCGCGCGCACACACCGCAATCCGAGCAAACCGAAGGTAATTCGAGTGCCACGATTATGCGCATTTTAATTCAGTGTGTCAGGCTTGACGGTTTGACGTATTAATTAGCGTACGGCGCGTGGCGCATCAACCATATTTCATCGTCTCTTATTCGATAAAATTCATGCCCGCACGTAGCTACGTACCTACGCTATTTGCCAATCGTCTGTCAGCCTTAATCGTCACGGTATCAATCGAATTATCGTAGCTGCAAGTTTTTATCATTGCAAGAGTTTCAACTGATAAATTACATTTTTTTTCTAACTAATTAACATTCATTTTTTGTAAAAAAGAAAGTTAACTATTACAGAAAAGAAACGTGCAATGAGTGCATTTCTTGCAAATAAAAGTTTTTAAATAAAGCTTATTAGGTTTTTCAGTGGAAAAAGAGAGGGAATATTAAGCGGCTGAGAATCTCTCTGAAATCCTAGACTCGTGGGGCTCAAAAAAGAGTTGACTTATCACTTTCGTCTAATCCGGATGAGCTGCTTTCGACACTGCGCGCTACCCGTTAAATATTCATTGCGAATCCGTTTTTCTATATATCAGCGTCATTCTCTTGTTAAGCGGCCAAGTTATTTTTTTTTCTCTGTCTTGTCTTTCAAAATTAATTGAAATTATGAGTTTTATTACGTAAGGTAAATGTAACAGTAAATGGTATACTTACTTAAATAGCATCGCGAAGAAATTGCGACACTATTTATTTTATACTGTTGCCTCTTCGCGTTTTAACACTTACGATTAGTCAAATATCAAAATAATACATAATGCAATAATTGAATAAATAATTGAATAAATAAATCATTATGAGTCACATGATTCTGATACAATGAATACGCACACATAGCAACGCTTGTATTTTCACTCCTATAACCTCAAAGTCACACTTTCGCCAATGTTTTTCGGCTCCCCATATGTAAAATCAGTTCCTACCGCGATCGTAGAATATTTTTCGGACATCAATGTGAAGTGGCTTGTTGTGTATCGGTGTTCGTATGATTTGTTGTAGTTTATTTTATTTATGTTTTAGTATCGATTTTAGCAGTGTTTCCACGTGAATATTTTGAAGTATTTTTCGGTCTACCCGGAGTCTAATTTTGTAAGACTGCCTTTTTTCTATTTATGACAAAATACACCACCTACACGTACATAAATATTTACAGTGAATAATACATAAATAATCAATAAATTTAAAAAATTGCAGGTGAGTGTTTATTGTGACAGATACGTAAAACGACTTCGTAGAAAAATTGTTCAAAGCAAAAAAGAGACAACACCAATCGATCGCTAGCTTGGAATCGTTGTTTTATTTTTCAGATAAATGATATTCGCCTAAATTCGGGGGTAAGTATATTTTGATTTTAAAATCAATTTTCATGTCTTTTCATGCGTTTAAATGCCAATTGTGCGATATTGATTTACGTATTTCATCAAGCCAAAAGTCACACGCAAATAGAATAATAAAACGGTGAGAGAACTAATCGGCGGTAGGCGCGTGAAGTTGATTAAAGCGCAAATTAAACGGCGTCGAAAAGGAAACAAAACAAGCATTCGCGCGCGCAAGAGCGAGTTGATTAAAAATTAACTCCATCTCGGTGGAGTTTTCTCTCTCTCTCTCTCATCTCGTGTGCCGAGTTAATAAAGGGAGGAGCGTTCGGAAAATTTGGCCGCGGGGAAAAATCGCGCCCCGCTCCCTTCCCTTCGCCTCAGTCTTGGCGTCATTAGCAGGTAGTAATGGGCCGAACTTTTAATAAGTTAGCCAATTTCATTCGGACGTTGCTACTGCTGCTGCTACTCTGCTGCATTGTGCTTTCTTATCCAGGCCTACAGTGCCTAGAGCGTCTAACTAGAGTGTAACTCTACTCGCAAGCAGTTTAATTATCTTTGCAATGAGAATGAATGGCACATAGTCTATACAGTAGCGTAAAATGCAGCTGTTAATAAATGTACGATTTTGACGTTGAATAAAAATCGATTTCTCGTGTGCCGGAGTGGCGTGCGAATGGGGAGGGGGCTCGGTTTAATTACTCAGCTCTTGAGCTCCCATGTAAATGGCCACCATTGAAATCGAGTGCAGAATCAATGCGCAAGTATGCATCGAATGGCAAGGGATGATGAAAACCACTGACCCTCACTCTCTCCCCCTCAAGTAAGCGCACTCGTTTCTAGATGCCTCCAACTCGCATTTGCATTTTCACAAATACCTACTCTCTCACTCTCACGCGAGCTAGTGAATCTTTTTGTTTACTCATTTATTTGATGAGTGGGCTTGAGCAGCACTATGCACTTTGCTCGGCGCTCAACTAACCGAATTCGCTTTAATGCTATTTGCACTGGCACCGCCAATGCGTAATTTTCAATGGTACTCTCTCGTAGAAAATTTGAAGATTAAAGAAAGATATTTCCATTTTATGGCAATTTAGCAGGATCAATCACAAAATTTCAGTCAACTCTTGATGCGAAATTACTACAGAAAAAAAAATTCATAAAAGAGCGTCAAATCCAAGCGGAACGCCGCAACAGGATTAAAAGTTGCGCATTGGTATCTCATCGAGGTAGCGTAACAGAGAGGATAACCGCCACTACAGATCGGCTTGCCGGTATAGATAGTCATGGCAAAAGCGCCGAGAGCACCCAAACTAATGCAAATTTCGTACGCGTGAGTCTGGCGATTTGCATGTTTATAAGCAAACGCGGGCGCGCGCGAGCAACTGGAGAGCTCGAAAAATATACGCACACGCACACAAACTCGCAGAAGTACGAGAGGAATTGGCGATTCGAGGCTTTAATCAAGCTGAATAATATTCCATTGTTGCCCTCATATATCGCTGATGCGATGGAAATTTGGACGTTGAGTGTTATTACAACTAGCGAGCCGCGATGTTAGCGTCAAGTGTTATCCCCAGTATATCTATTTTCAAATGGTAATTGGCGCGTCTTTTCAATGACGATTTTACGTTACACACACACGATGGATTTTCGTTAATTACCATCATGCGGAATATTTACGCGATCAAACGAGGAACCCGTTTAATTATCTTTGTACGAGTGATTCCCGCAGTAAAATTGAAAGCCGCACGATTGCTCGCTTTTGTACAAATAATCTCGAAGCAGGAAATAGAGTTCTCATATCCGGACCACCCTGGCTCGTTCGGTCATTTATTTGCAGCACGTACGCGGGTTTTAGTTTGAATAACAGGAAAAGAGCAGCCAAGTCAGTCGCGTTTGATCCGTTCGAGTTTAATTATTCCATGTAAATTTGGCGATCAACGCGAGCTTTCAAATCGAATATTTACACTGGCGATTTAAAAATACGATACTGCCGTTATACACATTGGTGTATCTCCTTGAAGCTATCGCTGCAGGCGCATCGAATCGACCACTTTCCAATCTGATTAATATTGCAGCAACAACATACGCATTATTCAGGGGATGATCCCTTTCGCTTTCGCCATGCACTTGCTGCTGCTGCCGCTGCATCGGCGGCCCTCCATGCTAATCCTCGCATGAAATTGTTATCAGCCGCTCGAGTGGTCGAGAGAACGGGGACCACCCTAAGACTGATATATAGAGCTTGGCACGCATAATATGCGCTGTACTCTCTCGAATTTGAGTTCGCTCTATGATGCCGCCGTGCCTCATATGTTCGATACTATTTACGCATAGGTATTCGTTAAATTATCCATTCACGAGCTTTGCCGGATATTCCATGAAGTATGCACCATTTCAATGCTTAACGCTCGGGTAATATAGAGCCAAAACGAGGTAATTTAACGACGCAGACAAAGCGCGCGCGCGAGCACGTCATAATTGTTCGGGCAAGTTTTAGCGCGACTACTTTAACGGGGGACATATTCTCTCCAAAGAAAATCCCTAATTATCTCGAAAAATTATGCAAGACAATTTAGGAGAGTCCGAAACAAAGAGCCTTAAAAAAGAGAGTGAGGAGGCGCGCGCGCTCGCGAGAGAAGAAAGAAAGGCAGCCGAGTCAACAATATTTTGCAGTGCACAATTACACTTGGGCGCAACTTTTAAGAAGAACATTCGTTAGCGCGAATTATATTACACGTGGTGTGCTACCTACTCCCTTTTCTCTCTCACGCTCGCAGCCGCGAAAAATTACGCCGAGCTGCTGCTGTCGCTGTCTTTTACTTTGTCCCTTTGCGCGCACGTGCAAACGAGTAACTCTGCTCTGCGGAGAGCGCTTTTCAACTTTTTCAGCGTTAACGTGCCGCGTAAGCGAGCACTTTGAGATACGGCACTTTTGACTTTTGCGAATGGATAAGCCACCTCACAAAGACACTGCGAGAAAAAAAATCAAAAGTAACTAGAGAGAAAGACAGAGAGAGTTCATTTTGTTGCAATTTTTGCAAACGATGCTAGTGCTAATGGTGTGTCCAGCTTCGCGGGGAATGACTGAGAGAGCGAGTAAGCGAGCAGACGGTAGCGTGAAATTGGTACTTACGAATTTCATTAGTGAAGTCAGCTGGCGTCACAGATTCAATTAGCTTTTTATTGAATTCCGAACTGCGCTCAAATTGTCAAAGCGCTGACCGCGCGCTACCTGTTATCATTGCACCCTCTTCTTCTCGTTGGCGTGCGTGGACAGCTATTTTTATATTGAACGCTCGGTGAAATATTTATCCGCATCCGCGCGTTGGAAAAGAGCTTGTATCGAAATAATGGTGGCACAACCCTTCTCTGCAGGACCAGTTTGTCTAGACGGGAAGAGGCCGAGGTCTACCATTGATAAACAGCGGAACCTCCTAATTACCCGACGCTCGTCCCTCGATCGCTCATCCCCGAGGGTCTTCCCACGAAAATAAAAAATAAAAAGTTTCTCCTTTCAGTCGTGCTGCTTTTTTTACGGTGCATCGCAGCCAGACGATTGAGAGAGGGAAATAAAATTCACCGATTGTGCAATGAATTTCTCGTTATTTTTATTTCACTTGCAATCAATCTCCTCCATAATAATCTCTCGGTGCAGAATAATGGTGAAATTTTGCCAGCAGAAGATTCGCCAGAATAACTTTATAAATGTCGTCGCGGGCGACAATGCAAAGTGTGAATCGCTCGCTAATAATTCTCACAACTGCCTTCACTGAAATTCTTATGACTCATATTTATGGAGGCAGAAGTACTAAAAATGCCACTAGATGCTACTGCGATTACTTTTGCTACGTACGAGAAAGATAATTGTTTATCATTAGATAGCTTTACTTAGTTAGAGAGTACCAATTTGAAATGACGTAACATAAATTTTGTGGGTGTACTTGAAAAAATATTATCATTAAATATTAATTAAAATTATAGAGACTGGCGGAAGCAAAAAGAAATATATAAAAGTGCAGCTAAGGGAAAGCTGAAATACGTATCACTTGAGAAACGACGTAGCAGCGATAAATATATAGGTATATCCCCAGTTATCTATTTACACAGAGCGCGCATGTAGGTTACGCGCGCAATACATACAGTCGTGGAGAGAGAGAGCGCATGTAACAATAGGGCGTCTCACGGGAGAGAAGGAGGAGGAGGAGGAGGAGGAGGAGGTGGAGGCGGGCGGAAAAGAGTCGGTGGCAGTGTTGGCGGCCTCCCCATTGTCACCGCAATCACTTTTGGATTGCTCGGGCTTCCTCGTAACGCGACTCGAGGCGAAACTCCTCCCCGGGGATTCGCGAGCGGCGCTGATGCACGACGCGCCCTGCCGCTACCGCTGCTTTCTGGCCTTGTTTTCTCACTGGGCTTCCACTACTGCTGCTACTTGTACTTTACTATCTATCTTCATTTTATGATGATAAACTTTTTCATTGTTATATTGCAGCGGTCGCTGAAGCCTGCAAAACTGAATTTTCATCGCGCCTGACTATAATTTAGTTGTACTACTTATGGTGCCCATGAGTCCCGCATTAAATACGAGTTTTAAAAGCTGCCGAAAAAAATGATTCCCAATTTTGAGTTTTATATTTTTGTTCAATGTCAACTTATTATGCACAGGTTAACATCGAAATAGGCCGTCTTGAAATTATTGTAATCGTCGGATCTGTCGCGAGTCGTGTAGACGTATATACTATCTGAATTTCTTCTACCGTCAGCGATTGCATTATCATAACCAAGTGCGGAATAATCTCTTATTATTCCCCCGATCTTACTTTTCTTCTTTTTTCTCTCTCTCTCTCTCTCTCTCTCTCTCTCTCTCTTTCCTCTCCCGCGCAGCTTTCCATTCATAGCGCTGCTTGGCCAAGTTTCTTATTATACGCGCGTAAATAATCATGGCGTTTATAGCAATGAGCTGATGCACTTATCGTGTCTCAATGATAATTTGCATTGCTATGAATAAAGATGGCAATCGTCGGTGGATTCGCTGAGCGCAATATTAACTCTGCGTACTGTCGTATACGTATATATTCGAGCAGTTTGGGGGGGCCAGGAGAGCTTTAAACAATCTCGTTTCATTGGGAAACGGTTCCAAGCCAATTTCGCGGCGAGCCACTTAAACAAATCATAAATAAGAGCTCGCTGCGCGTTTACCATTTCTCGGTTGGCCAAGCGCTCGCTCTCGAGCACTGCAAGCTCGCGCGCTTATACTTGGCTTTCTCTCGCCGACGCGACGTTCCCGCTTTATGCATGCCCTGTTTTAATCTAATCTGCGGCCGCGTGTAAGAATATATTAAGGAAAAACTTTGTACTCGACGACGTGCTCTTTTTCCCCCTCTCTCTCTCTCTCTCTCTCTCTCTCGCGCGAGAGCAAGGCCGCGTGCAAATTATGCGGCGCACTTTCTTGGCGCTCGCGAGACAGTAAGTAAGAGGGAGCGCAAGGAAAGTTTTATCTGGCCGATCCAACCCCCAGACGCGCGTATAATGTATACATGCGGCATCCAGGTGCCGGGACAGTTACACTTACAAGATAACTTTTTCTTTTTTTAACGCCCTCACCCTCTCTGCCTCTCCCCTTTTTTCTTTACTTTGGATTAAACATTTTTTTTTAAATTCTTGAAATTGGTTGACCTTATGCTGCCGAATAACAGATTAATTTTTTTAATTTACGAGTCCCTCAAGTTTGAGTTGCTAATGAATTCTAATACTATGTAGAATCGTCACTTCATTTTTTTTTTTTTTTTTTGAAAACTGCCTTTGCGTTCCGAAATTATAGAAGTCGCTATTCGCGCTACACGCAGAAATCGTAACCATTGACATTGTTCATTCATAATTTTTTTAATGCAAAGAAATTATTTTCCAAAATTTCATAATTAAAATTGCACACTGCGCTGAATCACTCACTGATCAGCTGGCAAGTTGTAACTTTTCGCGTTACCAGTGCGAATCGAAGTGGCGTCTTTCGAAAAAATATCAAATCAAAGAGCTTGGATGGGACCGGGAAAGAGAGAAAAAAAGAGCACACACCCTCTTGGCTTTTCAGGCTCTCGCACGCACACGACGGCGGCACAGCGAAGGCAGTGGTGGCTGCAGCGCCTTATCTCCGAGAGAGCCAAGATTGACTTCCTTTCTATCCATTCAGCCGCTCAAATGAGTTCCTTTGATAACTGTTGTGTGTGTATGTGATCGAGTGCCGCGCTCTGAATGCCGAAGGGCTTAGACGGCGTGAGCTCGCACAACATTTTCTTTTTTTTTTCCTCTCTTCCCCTCTCTCCCTCTGCCCCTCTTCCTCTTTCTCGCCACAGAGCGAATTCTCACATGCAAAATATTTCGGAATTCGGAGTGTCGAGGCCCCGAAATATCAATGAGCAAAACTTAACACTCTCTAAAATTTGCGCCGCACGCGAGAGGAGGAAAACGAGCACTTGTCGAGCTATATGCGAGAAGGAAGATTGCCTCTCCCTGCGCTGCGCAGTAGGGCCAAGCTCTTAATTAATGGGGCCGGGATGCCGAGGCTGGCTTTATACGCCCGGACTTGTAATCTCGCGATGTCGTAAGTTATTCTAAATGCACTCGGCCGATCCTCCCCCCCCCCCCTTCCCTCCTCACTACGCGACGCCCGTACTACACTCTCTCTCACAAGCCTCTTGCAAACCAGGCAACCTCGCTTTACTTTACTTATTTCTATTGCTCTGCGGCTTCGCCGACAACGCTCGTGCAAGCTTTCTAAATTCATGTGGTTTCCCCGGCTTATTTTTCATCTTTGATTTCCATACGGGTCAGCAGCAACATGCAGACTGTGGATAGATAGTAGACGACTTATGGTTTGAACATAACCGATCGAGCTTTTCGATTTTTATCACTCGCTCGCGAACGGATGGATATGAAAAAAAATCACTTGGTCATCCTTGAAGTAATAAAAATTCCGGTAAAATCGTAATGGTATATGAAATAAAAAAGAAAATATTGCGAGGATGATAACAAAGGACGACTCATAACTCTAGTAGTAGTAGCAGAAGAAGAAGAAGAAGCGGCACATTCGCGGAGCGAGCAAATAAAATTTGGGCTTTCGTAATACACGCAGTTGAGAGCAGCCTCTCATCCCAGCGCGCCATGAATCACTCCCGAGGGTGCGGGCGCCGCTCGGATTCCACGGAGAGAAGACAATAACCGACGGTAAGTGAGAAAGTCAGGAGTGAGTAGACGAAGGGGGTGGGTGATAATTGTGGCGAGTTATATAACCTCCGGCCAGCTATGCTTCTCTCTCTCGCTCTCGCTCTCTCTCTTTCTCCTTTAGTGCCTTATAGCAATACGAACCTCGAAGATTAGAAACTCCAAGCCGCATGTATACCGCCAGTCACTACCTCAATGTATACTTTCGATTGATTT
>JAWWMK010000001.1:5275107-5312607 GCA_035047105.1 Galeopsomyia nigrocyanea | reverse complement strand
GCGTTCCACTATCAACCCACGTCTCTCTATAGCTTATTAACACGCAAAATATCTTTATACTCACAAAATTAGTTGTCGAGGCGGATCTTGGTTTAATATCGATTTTTGGTGCACGCCGAGCGAGATAAAACTCTTTAGCGATGTCTACCGGGAAAAAAAATTTTTTTTTAATAAATTGTACAGTTTTAAAGAAATTTCTCGAAATAAAAGTTGCGCAATAATACGTGAAAAGACTATAAAACATTTGTTAATTACACTGATACTATTGATTTTGACGAGAAGAAAAACTGAATGGGAAATCCGTTGAATCTCCTTGTTGGGATATCTCTGGCTCGTTTCCGCTTGGCTGACTCGCGGCAATGCGTCCCGCAACTGAATGTACAAGTCTCTATAGAGAAGCTCTCCTTAGCCACGACACCGAAATCCGTCGCCTAATTAAGCGCTAATTAAACGGAAAATTAATAAGATCGCACGAAATCCCGTATAAGCCGGGTACCCGGCCGCGAGGGGCTTTGCTTCCTGTGGCTTGACTCCGACTCTCTCATTCTTCTCCTACGTGTACAAGTAAATACGTACTACTAACGAACGTGCAAGTTTAGCACTGCCTGCTGCTCGGAAGGAACTGGAATAACTAAAGCTGCGGCAATGCTCTGCTCGTTATTCCTTCGCCATTCATTATTTCAATACAAGATTTCCATAATACTGGCTCGCGATACACAATAGTCTATATTTTTCTACAAATAAAAACAACTTACGTAAACTCGCCGAATAGTTTTTTTTTATGCTCGATCAGTCATAACAGATAATCATCATAGATAATACGCGTATGTCAAGAAGATTTGCTTATCTCTCAATTTAAATGTTTTTTCTACAAGACTAATTTATCAATATGTTTGCTATTAAAACTACTTTTATAGACGGACACCGACAGAATAAAAGTAATGGGCGGTTATAAAAATAGAAATGCAATATTTTTAAGTGAGACATTATTTTTAAGTGACTATGATACGAGCGTTCGATTTGACAGTTTAATTAAAAACGATACGCGCGAAGAATTTTGCAACAATGTATCATAAGAAGCCAACGTAGTAATTGCCGTTTATCAAACTAATTAAATTCGCATATTCTCATCGAAATCATTATTATGGCTATTAGCATTATCACTATATACGATTTACCTCATGCCAAGACATACGTTGACCTTTTTGTTGCAGTGTTATAAAAACAGCGAATTTAGATAAGCTCGGTGAGATAAATATTTATTAAGACCGAAAATGTTCCACGCTTCAGTGACTAAAAACTCTCGCTACTTAATACTTTTTTTTTTTTTTTTTGCAATCACTTGGCTGATACTGCCCAACGATCGAATTAACAATTGATCAATTCCTTTGCAAAATTGCCGCGTACGACCAATTTAGAACTAGTAAAAAGTCAATCCTGGATGAATTTAATCAAGCAAGTCTTGGGAAAGAGAAAATTTGAGGAAAGCTGCAGCTGCAGGAACAAGCAGAAGAAGAAGAAGAAGAAGAAGAAGGGAGGGCTCGACGAGTAATCCGACGTAGCCCTTTGTTTTATACGCCGTCAGGGAGAGAAGGAGAGAGGGCGATAGGGCCAAGAAAGTTTGGTCGAACGTTTTCGGAAAAGGCGCAAGTCGAATGGAAATCCCGCGCGTCCACCTTATGCAATCAGGCGTCCATCGCGTGTCTGTCGATAGGCCGTCCAAAAGTTTCTTTAATCAAGTATTTGATCAGAGCAGGGGGTAAGGCTTCGCGTCTCGTTCTTCTTTTGCTCTAGCGCTTTAAAATCAGCTCTGACAGCCATCATTATTCGCCTCTATTGCCTCCAAGTTTCGTACAATGCCGAGGCCCGAGCTTGCTGCTGCTGGCAAAAAAAAAACACGATAGCGTGTTCCGTGTTAGACACGATTACTTCGAAAACTTTCCTACGGATGCTTTTTCACTCTACGAAAGTAAAAGTGCCTTTACTTCAAGTTACGTAGATTCACAAAATATATGCTTAAAAAAGAAAAAAATCATGAATAAAACTTTTTATCGATCACTTATTATACTGAAGAATAAGTTTCGGTATTAACGTTTATTATGAAGAAGTGCTATTTTCACATGATAAATTATGTGGTCATTTCTTAATTAATAATAAACATTGGTTTAAAAAATAAATTAGAAATTGGTCATTATACGTTAATAATTGGTCGAAATGAATTTTTTTCGAGTTCTTTTACATTTGCGTTTCTTAATTTGAACAAATAAATGCTAAACTATATTGAGAAATATGAAATTGAAATTTTTAGCCATTGTTTATATAGGATTTTTGAAAGTGACGTTATTAGGTCGAATCGAATGAGAATAGTAATACGGTCGGCATTTGACTTACTTGTGCGCTAAAGGAAATTCTGATGAGTGTTTTTGAAAGAGCAAAAGAAGACGAATCGAATGGTATGTCGCAGTTTTATGTTTAGATGTATTAGACTAATTAAAATGACACATATTCGCCCAGAAGAATTTCGAGGGTTGGAAAATTTGCTCATCCAGAGCATAAAACATATGAAATAAGAGCAAGTGGCGTGATTGGGTATAGAGGTACATTATTAAGTAAATGATACTTTTTACGAGAACATTTATAAAAAACTTGGGCTACCTGAGGCAACTTGGAGATCCAATCATACCATGGTATCAATTCAAAACTCGAAATTTTCCGCATAAGTACTCTAGCCTAATAAAAATCGGAATCTCAAAGTAAGTAGAGACAGACGGAAGTGGTCGGACATGTCGCAAAGATAGGAGGAGGAGAAGGAGGAAGAGTGGAAAGTCTAAAAGACGAGATTTTCCAAGAACGACGTCGCGGCGGCGCATCGGCTGTACAAACATCAAACCAATATCGTAATTGCACGCTACTATTGGCACAGAAGTCGCGGGACGACGACTCGGATCTCGAGCTTTGTGTAACCGAGGAGTTTTAGTGCTCCTATACGACGTTTTCAACGTAGATGGAATGTCCCTTTGCCCGCGCGCTCTCGCCACGAAATTCTTAAGAAATTAAACTTTAGAGAGGCTCGCTCGCTCGCTCACTCGCTCACTCGTATTTAATCATAACGGAATTTTTCCGACAATTGCCGGGTGGATTATTGATACAAGTAATATCCCAAAGTGGAAATTTTTACAATGGGCTTTCGCACAAAAGCGCCGCTTGTATAGTTTGAATACTCCCAAGTGAAATCAAATAACGCTACGCCGCAGTTTACAGATAAAACGCAAAAAAAAAAATTAATTATTCCTTGCATTAAGCGTTGTGGAGTATTTTAGCCGTCGCGCCAAGTTAGTTTAATTTCTAAATATGCATGAAGCCATAGGCGAACGTACGTTTGCTCTTTGACGCTTAATTCTCCTATTTTTGCGGAAAAAAGTCAGTGACTGCGATTTCGCGAGAGGTTAACGATATGCAGATACGAATCGCCAACGCTTTGGGATGACTCGCGCTTGCTAGATAAAGATAAAAAAAGAAGCCAATGAATGAGAGAGAGAGAGAGAGCGAGGCAGAAAGGGAAAAAAGATATCCGCTGTCGGAGACGATTGCGAACGAATGAAATGCAAATCGCTGAAAATAAAGGTAACGCCGCGGAAAATTAAATACCATTTGAATATAATGCAAATGGCAATAGAATCATCGAGGAGAAGAGCCTTGGCAGGAGCCACGATCGATTAAAGAAATAATACGCAGCAGTTGAGGAAAAAACAAGAAGCCCCAGACGCTTTTCTTCGGCAAATCGAATTTTCCTGACGCGAGTATATAGACTTTTACCGTACAGTCGAAATGTCGCGGCAAAAAATTACCTCTGCTGAATCTGACGTTTAACGTCGAACTTTCGGAAATTCGCTTTTATTACTGGGAGTTTTCACTTATAAATGTTATCCACACAAGTTTCCGCGAGTTTTTATGTACTTGCTGTCGAGAATACGTCGTTGAATTGAAAATGAGTTTCGCTCTAAGTAAAAGCTTGCCAATACATGAATACATTTTTATTCAGATTATGAAAAGATAAATGCCGATATATATCTATCTTTCTTAAAATTTTATTTTTCATAAAATTATAATTTTACTTCTGGAAAAAAAAATGTTAAGAAATTTCTCGATTCAAGAAAAAAGATACTAACATTGCGTAAATAGATTAGTTAGAGACAAGCGATATCAATTTAGAAAGTATTTTGCACGACATTTATCGCATAATAACAAAAATATCAACGGTAATGTATTTCTCAATTGTCTATCAGTTTTTTTCCAAGATAATTTATTGCGCGATAAAAATCCACTAATGAACTAATTACACGAAAAATCTGAAATAATTATGCGAGATGCAGTTATTGAAAGCTGTTATTATCTGAAAAACGTGACCAAAACGTGAGGCTTGTAGTCTTCTTGCGAAATTAACATTTGCTTTAAGAACATGAAAAATTATCTTTATACGATTATTCATGGTTGCACAAGTTAACATAAGTTCTTAAAAGTAAATTTAGCACAAATTTTTTTAAAGTCTTTTTAATAATAAATTTATAAAAAAGAACTGCAAGTTTCGATAAACTATCACTCAATAGCGTAGAATATAATATTATAATATATAATTTATTATTTTTCGAAGAAATTTCGTAACGGATCTACCAGTCCGTTTATTTATATTAAATAAATAAGTAAATGTGCTGATTTAAAAAATTGTAACCTTTACAATGAATATAAAATATTATATTTCATTTTTAATTTTTTGCTAATTATATTTGACTTCCGGCAAATATGATTAGCAATATCTATATTTTAATAAATTTCAGTAAAATCAACAGTATTATATCTTCATGTTTACAACCTGTTCGTATATCAAATATATTGACGTTAAATTTTGAGTGAAGATTTAAATAACTCCTTATTTTTAGCTAGTTCATTTCTAGCGTCTGCGTGCGTCCAAGTAACGTTCATTTTAGATCATTTCGGAAGAGGAGCTCGTACAATTATAATAGAACTTCACTTACAAGTAAGTTCGTTTAATCATTTAATTTTATTTAGCTACTAATTTTTCCTCAAATTTCTACAGTGACGAAAAATTATTAGCGGAAGGTTTTCATCGATAAAATAAAATCCGATTTAATGAATAAACTTTGTCTTGTTGATTATTTTGCTTGAAAACTCTAAAATAAAAAAATAATTCTGAAGTATTACTAGATCAATTGAATGCTTGATCTAATATTAATGTATAGGAGCATGCAGAATAAGTGTGGAAATATTTCCAAGTCTCGAAAATATTGACAAATCGAGTTATTCGGGCAGTGCAGTAGGTGTGTGATCGACGCGCAATCTTTCGCATGTGAATTTATCAGGTCAACAGGTCAACATGCCACCTCCACCACGGCTAATAACGATACGATTTTGGTATATAAGACCCGGATCCACCACCAGTTGGCATGCTCAGCATCACAATGCAGTTCAGCATCGTGTTCCTTGCTCTCCTCGCCCTCGGGACAGCGATTCCCACAACTCCACATCTCCATGCTGGTAAGTATCCTTTACTCTCCGAATCAACATTTTATTAATCACTAGAGTAACTAAATTATTTTTTTCTACACAATTACTACGACAATTTTTTAAATCATGAAGCAACTTTTCTCAAACTTTAATAATTTCACGTAGAGTAACGATTTCAATGTTGTTTGTTTGAACGATCAAGTCAATCAAGCTTTCTAGAGTTCAATAATTGAATTATGTATATTTTTCAGCCGACCAGGAACTCCTTAAGAAGCAGCAGGATGTGATCTACCTCCTCGAAAACATCGTCGGCGAACTGCCCTACGAACCTTACCGCGAAATTGGATACAAATACGAATACGAGCCGTACCTCCAGAACTACGAGAACCCAACTGTAGTCAAGTACTACGTTGGTCTCGTCAAGACTGGCCATGTACAGCCCAAAGGCACTCCATACTCCTACAGCGTCAGCCAGCTTCGCAAGGAGGTCGCCCTTCTCACCCAAATCTTTTTGGGTGCCAAGGATTACGAAACCTTCCTGAAGACCGCTGCCTGGGCCCGTGTCTACGTCAACCAAGAACAATTCGTCACCGCTTACTCGAGCGCTGTTCTCCAACGCCAGGACATGCGCGGAGTCGTGCTGCCACCAGTCTACGAAGTCTTCCCCAACTACTTCTTCGACACCAGAATCATCCAAAAGGTCCAAGACTTTGTCTTGAAATACGGCTACGACTACTACCAAGGTGAGAAGCACGGAGACTACTATGACATCTATGTCAACTACACCTCCTACTACCCGTTCGGCGAGAACCAGATCGCATACTTCACTGAAGATATCGGTCTTGCCTCTTACTACTCTTACGTCCAGTTGGCTGGATACATGCTCCCATATGTAAGTCCAATTTAAAATTCGAAACTCTCGATGATGATGATGTGTACAATGTACGATTGACATCGTAATTTGTTCGCTTGTTTTGATGCGCAGGGCCAGTACGAACACAAATACGCCAAAGGAGAAGAGAGCAAATACTACAAGAACGGCCACGGTGCTCACTACTACTACATCCACCAGCAGTTGCTTGCCCGTTACAACTTGGAGCGTCTCGGTCAGGGACTCGAACCCATCAGAGGACTCGACTACTATTATGAACACATTGAGACTCCGTACAAGCCCAACCTCCGTTACCTCAACGGCGTCAACTTACCCGGACGTGACGAGCACCACTACGTCAACGCCCATCACCACAACTACGAGCTCATCAAGGTTCTCCGTCTGATGGAGCATAGAATACTCGATGCCATCGACCAAGGATACTTCTTCACTCCCCAGGGTACCTTCTTGTCGCTCTACCAGCCTGAAGGTCTCAGCATCCTTGGTGAAATAATCGAAGGAACCGGTCACAGCATCAACCCAAGATACTACGGCAGCTTCGCCCAGGTCGCCAGACAATTCCTCGGCTTCGCTCCTGAATTCAACAACATCTGGGAATACCAGCCATCCGCTCTTGAACTCGGCTACACCGCCGTCCGCGACCCCATGTTCTACCAGCTCTACAGCAAGATTCTCGAGTTCTTCCACTACTACCAGGAGTCTCTGCCAGCCTACCAATACAACGACATCGTTCTCCCAGGAGTCAACATCGAGAAGGTCGAAGTTGGTGACCTCATCACCTACTTCGGTGACTACCAGGTCTACCTTGACAACGCTGTACCCCAACCCATTGGCAAGAAACAAGAACAACAGCCATTCCCCCACATCAGGGCTCACCTCAAGAGGCTCGACCACAAACAATACGAATACACCATATACGCTCACGCTGAGAAGCCAGTTCAAGGCGCTGTTGTTCGCATCTATGTAGGACCCAAATACAACTACGACGGCCAACCCATCGACATCAACGTCCACCGTCACTACTTCTACGAAATCGACCAATTCATCTACGACCGTAAGTACCATTATTCGACGCGCTTGAGTTGAATGTGTAATCCACTGCAATTTAATCACGATTTTGTATGATTCTAGTCACCGAGGGCAAGAACGTCATTGTCAGGAACTCCCACCAGGCTGCTGGTCAGAGCTACGACTACCCATCAGTCTACGAACTGAAGGACCGCGTCGAAGGTGCTTTCCGCTCTCAACACCCATACTACATCAACTACGTGAGTTGACGATTTTTTTTACTATTCCACGACATTTGGGAGATATTCGCGCAATAAATCGTTTGACTTTGTTTAGCCCGAACAACTGTACGGATTTCCAGCTAGGTTAGCCCTCCCCAAGGGAACCAAAGAAGGATACCCACTCCAATTCTTCGTCATCATCTCTGGATCTTACAACCAGCCAGAACACTACGGCCCAATCGTATCTGAGAACTTCCAGACCTACCAGCCACAACACTACCAGATCGTCGATTACGAACAATACGAGCAGTACGCCAGGAACCCAGTCGACAAGATCAACGGTGCATACCAAGCCATCGAGATTCTGCCCGACTTCGACGCCCAGATCATCACTGAAGGTAATTAATACTTTTTTTTCCATTTTCTTTAATTTTTCGAGTCAAATATTAAACTTTGTTGTCGTTGTTGTTCACAGGAAACTGGCACTGGGGATATCTCTACAAGAGGTACCCTGGCAGCTACTACTACCCACACTGGCAACAAACTCACTACCAGGTGAAATCTGGAGGATACGGACAACACTACCCATACTCCCAATATCAATACGGTGCTGGATACGGTGAGAAATACGCCCAGAAATACCCAGAGTCATACAAACAGGGCGAGAAGTACCCAGAAAGCTACAAACAGGAAGGTTACAAATACCCATACGCCTACCAGAAGGTCGTCGATCACCCAGAGACCGGCAAGTACTACCAAACCGTGTACAAGCAAGGCTCTTACGAGTCCATGGAATACCCAGGCAGCGGCCACTACCCAGGTGCCAAGGGCTACTACGGCAGCTACCCAAGCGGCAGCTTCAAGGGCTACAACGGACAAGAGGAATACGTCCACAGCTACTACATCGAGAAATACATCGGCGACGTGATCGGTGGCGTTGTCTCCCTCGACGGCAAACCCTTCGGCTACCCACTTGACAGGCAGCTCGCCCACAGCGCCTTCTACGCCAAGAACATCTACGTCAAGGACGTCGTCGTCTACCACGACGAGGAGTACTTCTACGAGTACTAAGTAGCTAGGCTTCCAGCTAATCTCGCTTTATTTAATTTTATTTATATCGACTTTCATAGTGATGAGGCAATTTGATTTATTTTATTTTTAATACATGTCTGTGTCTGAATGTGCATTGTTACGCTACTATATTTATTGACCTGTATTCAAAAATGATAAATAAATGTGCTTTAGCGTATATCTCTTTTGTCATATTCTTTCTATGCTCGCATACCTATTCTGCATCAAACATTTAATGTACATTTTCTGACTATATAAAGAAATCCAATGATTTTCTCCAAATCTGAGCAATAACATTACACTCAAGATTTACTTGTACGACTATTAAAGTCCATTTAAAATTAATTAATTAAATGATTAACATCTGCTAAAATTTGCTACAATTTATTTAAAATAGTTAGTTCACTTCCAATAGCGTGTGAGCATAAAAGCAATTAATTTTAAATGGAATTGGTTTTATTTTAAATTCGATGTTGCTGAAAAGAATCAATCGAAATGATTGAAATATCCGACATCAAATATGAAAAGCTATTACCTTTAGCGTGTATTGCAAAAGCATTCAAATATAACTGAAAGCTTCAGAAATAACTTTTATATGTGTTCTCTATATGAGGATTGCAGTTAATTGAAGGCGTACCAGCAACCGTCGAATGTTTCATCGAAATTTGCCAGAGTGCGATATTTACGAGTATCTATTTAAAGTTGTCAGCTCGTTTGCTCTTTCAGAGTCACTATACGCATGAAACTTTGAACATATTTGCAAATGATGCAAATACTGAATTGATGTTTTCAATCAGTTTTCATAATCATTTTAAATATTGATTTTAGAAATGAATGTACGTCTCGACATCAAAGTTCGATACAATTCAAGGGTAAGAGGAGAGAGAAAGAAAAAAAACATTTATTAAACTGAGGAGAGTTATGGAGTGCGAAAGCAGGCGGGGCGTGAGTTTTCCCACGTGACCGGCTACCCAACGCCGCGAGTTATTTATATTCATATCGATGCATGGGGAAAGTTGGCAAGCTTTTCTTGCCTCTTTCACTGCTTATTTCGTATATCCTGACCCTCCATCTCGGCCTATTATTCTTTTCGCTTTTACCCTCTCTTTGTACTTATTTTACGGGGCTACGTGTGTTCCGTCAAACTTTTGCCTTTTTTTCTTATCATAATAAACTTATGTAGTTTACGGCTGACCCACAAATACTTATTATAAGATTATAAGATTATACTTCAAATTTGCCAACTCAAATGAAAAGAGTAACGTTTTACAACTGTAAGGATTTCCGCTCACGCATATTTTTCATTTTTTCAATCTTTTATTTGTTCTAAGATTGTATTAAAATTATCATTTTTATGTATTTTTCGCTACATTCGACTTGCACATAGCAAGCACGGTCATAAATACTACATGAAGGCTGAAAAAAAGTATCAAAAAATAAAGAAGGATAGAAAGAAGCACCGGTGACCAGCCAGGCCAACGATTTATTGCATATGAGTTTGCCGGATTTGTCAATCGAGAATTTTCTTCGTAGCAACACTCGAAAGAGAGGAGAGAGAGGCGAGAGGAACGAAACAATAAATTCTCGAATCGTATCCACTGCGAAAATTTCGAGACAAGAACTTTTCTCTTTTTCTCGCTTTTTAAAAATTCAAAATACATAGAGTTCAAGTCGAGAATAGTCGTTGAATTCGTCGAAGCTTGCATTAAAAAGATATAAAAACTAAATAAAGCGAAAGTTTTGAGGCAACCAAGCGGGTTATCGGGTTTTCCGGCCGACCTAACACTGAGGCTAACCCCTCGGACGAAGCGGCTTGACTTTTTAATTACGTGTCATAAATTGGCCGACACGCTCGACCCGTTCGGCGATACTCTATTTTCTGGATGGCCGCTGCTTTGATCAATCGCCTTCTCGCGTCGTATTTATCTACCGTCTCGGCTCCTCTCGCCTCCTATACATATATACTATGCCCCGCGAAAGCTCCGACGATAAAGTGCGTGCCAGCTATATACAGCGTGTGTCTAGCGTCAAAGTTGATAAATAGATTTGCCAAATAGTTTTTCATACTTGGTGGTTGTCATGCGTCGTAGCGACATAAGTACTAAATTTAGCTGTTGGCTGAAAAATTACTTGCCAGCTTAAAATACGAACTTGACAAAGCCAATGCCAAACTTCTATGATTTCGAGGCGAATGGCAAGGGAAAGAGCTGGATTCGTGAAACCGAGTCGTCCAATTCTCGTTTCCCTTTTTTTTTATCCGTGCTGCTGACTTTTCTATTGCCCAGGCAACTCGCGCGTCGTCAAGTTTCGGAGCACGAGATCTGGACTCTCATTATACTCGAAACGAGCGTCTGACACAAAAGCTCGCGAACTTTCCGCGAGAATTCCAGCGACGCGATTGCCCCCTTCCTTTCTCTCTTTCTCTCTCTCTTTCTAGGAGCGGGACAAACTTTTTTAAATTTCATTTACTCTAATTTGTAAGGTAAATTTCCGATAGCGATTCACGGCTTGTAGCGCAACTTGTTCCCGCTAGCGGCGAGCTTTGACTCGCAGGCAACTTTTCCCTCACAAGTGCTTGCTTTTTATTGTTCAGTACTCCAGCTGCAATGTACAATGGTTTAGTCTTTAAGCTATTTTTGCGTTTATAAAAATCATTCGTCCAAACAAAAGTAAGAATATTCCACGAATCATCAAATCAGAAGAAAGACAGTTCAGAGTTGGAAGCATCGTATTAAAGAGAGGCCAAATCAAAGTTACGCCACGGTATTGTCCGCGACGGCGCGCGGTGGAGCAAAGGATAAGGCCACAGATATTAATTAATCTTTCGCGCGCGAAAGGCAGCCGCGGCGCTACGCTATAGCGCGGAGCTGCTCTCATTCATCGAGAAGGAAAATTCCTCGCCTGGAAGAAGCCGCGGGATATCGGCTGGTATTTAATTAATATCTGCACAGTTTCTTTATCCCCCCCCTTCCCTTCTGTCTTTATCGTTTATTGTTTCGTGATTGAACATTTTTCACGCCCATAATTATAATATCTATGGAGAATTCTTTCTTGTGTTTTAATTAATTTTGAAGTAAAACCGCACCTATACAAAAATTTTTTTGGAAGGGGAGGGGGGGTTGAAGGAAGAATGATGATGAACATCAAATTGCACAATCTCAAACACAATTAGTATTTGAGTAAACCACCGAAAAAATTTAACCGAGCGACAGAGTTGAGCGAAAATAGCAGCGCACTCGAAAGAAAACAGCCCGCAAGCAACAACAACGAATGGTGCTAGCAGCTGAAATAGTCGAAATAGGTAGCTGTGCAATTTTTAGGGAAAGGCTAGGCAGGCCTGTTGTTTCGGAGTAATGCAGTGTGTTTATGCACGCAAAGTGAGAGTAGAGAAGAGAAGTTACTTAGCCTAGTGAGGAAATCAGGCTGCAAGCTTTCCTGCAACTCTGAATGATAATATCGTTTGACTCATTAGAATTTTCATTAGAGCTTTGTTTACGCGAAGATGTGCCACGGGAGCCAAAGTAGAGAGAGAGAGAGAGAGAGAGAGAGAGAAAAGTTGTGGATGCCGCGGCGACTATGTTAATCCGGGCGGGTGCGCGCTTTTGGCTGCGAGAATTCGGAAATAAAGACACTTGGCGTGCATCGTCTCGTCGTACACACAGCCAGCTGCAATGGGCTTTCAATTTACGAGAGCTTATAAGCGCCGCGAGGCGCGAATGAAAATTCATCATGTAAATCGGGAGCGAGCGAACGAGCGAGCGCGCGGCAATTGACCCGTGGTATGAATAATAAAAGCGTTTGCCCGAGACAACGGGTCGCCTAACGAGTCATCTGCATCTATATTGACCGGCCGCGCGCGAGCGAAAACCAGAGAACGAGAATGTTTCTCATTAAATTAATTAATTGCCAGCTTCTTTCGCGCCAGCCAAGCCCCTCCCCACTCGCGCCACCAAATAAAACGCGCAGACACATACACACAGCCACACAGGCTCATAGCACAGAGGGACGCACGCCGCAAACGTTGTATAATTGGGCTGTACGAGGAAAACCACCGACGCAGCGGACCGTGAGCGCGTTTACGCTGCAAGCGCCAGACGCGAGGCCTCGCTTCACGCGAGGCTGCCCGTCAAAACGTTTTCAATTTCGAAAGCTCTCAGCCATCATTATTTTAATCGTTTTCTCATATTTTTTTTTTCTGCTGCTGCCTCTCTTTTTCATCCAGATCTGTCGCCCGCGCGATGTGCGTTTTATTTAATTTTCATTGTTTTTCTTTTTTTTTCTCGTGCCCGCTGCACCTCGCGCGCTTTTTTTGCTCTCGTCGTTCATCGAGCGAATCATTGCTTTCTTTTGTTATTTTTTGACGCCGCTTGAACCTGTTTTTCAAACAAACAACAGTCATTCAGAGAATTTCTAGTTATCAACTTGAGCTACAAAAAGTTAAAAATCGTAAAAAACTTCTGGGCAAATATTAGAGCACGATCGTACCTCTTGGCAATAAAGAGACAAAAAAAGTGTTCTTTTTGATAATGATCTAGATAAGCGCATGCAGTGCCAGACACAGAGATATATTAATTTCGCTAAGGCGTGTGAATAGCAATGTCATTTTTCACATGTCAATATCACTGGCTCTAACCTGCATGCAGCGTCAGTCACTAAGGTGATTGCTTACAAAGAAATTGATTTTATTGGCCTGTTACCGTAATACTCAAGTAAGTTATTTTATTAATACAGTAAATACATCGCAACGAATTTTCTTTTGATATTGGCCTCAAGTAACAGTGTCGTACGAGGCTGAACTTTAAATTGGGCTTTTCTATAAAAATATTAAATTTCTTTCCAACAGACGCACGATGAATTGGCTGCGTAGTAACATCTTCATCAGCGTCCTCGCCGTGATTAATTACGCACAATTTAGTAACGCTTAAAAAATAGGTATCATCCTACGACGTGGGCATAATTTTTTTTCGATTCTACACACCAAATAGTTTGTATAAATAGCTTCCGTAAGTGAGTGTCCCTAATATGAAAATTCGGGCGAACGGTGCGGAATTATGGCAGTTTTTTGTTGAATTGCTCATATTACGTGTGTACGCGCATGTCTATTTATAAACGTGTTTATCGAACCTCGTTGTCGCACGCGCGCGCAGCTGTAGAATTGTATCTAATTTAATTTAACGCAAAAATCGCAAGTGAGAGCATTTTACTATGATATTTCGCTGGTGAAATCCACACTTTACCTACTCAGCGGAGTCGTCTATTATTAAAATAATCCCCTACAGGCAGCCGAGCGGGAGCGGGAACGACGGCGCAAGCTCGCCGATATTCCCAGGGGCCATGAAAAATGCATTCGTTTTTCGCGCCCGCTGCCTTTTAAATTTCTCGCTCTGACGGATAAAGGCGCGAGATGAATAGGTGCTCGCGCGAGCGCAGCCATTACCGCACGGCAACGGCGCGACGCGTCCCAATCGATTAATAACTATCCGGAGGCTCGATAATATCAATAAGATATTTCCACGCAAAAAGGCTTGGCAGCTGAAAAATTCAGTCATTCGCCTGGAGACAGCCAGCGATTTTGCAGACGCTCCTCGGAGATTCGCCGAGAGACAATCTCGTCAGAGCCTTCTTGGATACCAAATCCGCGGCTGAGGGACCCGATATTTATAACTAGGCTAAATCGCACAATACATATATAGTTTCGGAATACAGTACGTGTCTTGACAAATAAAACGTTCAATTCTCTTTTTTCTTGTCATTATAACTCTTTATTCATGCGTACGTAAAACATTGTTCATTCAAATCTTGATATAAAAGGCAAATTTAGAAGAAAAAAACGAAAAAAAAAGAAGTAAAAATACAGCGACGTCTAGTGCAGTGCTCGACACGTCTCGTCGGCTCATAATAATATTTAATCCGATCCATTGCACGGTACAGCGCTTCGCTTTTAACCCGGCCTTCGAAATCCTTTAAGGACTTTTATCTCGACGTGCTGCTGGAAAAGCCACAGAAGAAAAAAAAAGACAATGACGAAGGCGACAGATTCGGATATACTTTGGTTATGCTTCCGTTACAGTCGCACTTGCAGAATATCGTCTGTAAATTTTTTTTTTTAAATCTTGTAAATTATGTGAGTTCTAATTACCATGCAAGACTTCCCTTAGAAATGGAAAAATATAAATGGCTATACAGGCAATGGAAAAATAAACATGGGATTGATAAAAGAATGTGGAAAAAAATGTTTGAATAGAAAAAGAAGATGTAAAAAGCTTAAAAGACATTGGTACATTAAGAGGGAAGGCTGGTTTTATTAGCCGAGCGATAGGCCAAGCTCGGGAGCCACTCTCACTCATTTTATTTCTCATACTCGAGTTTAATTAGACTCCCGATAATACCGAGCGCTATCTCACGCCAGCCGCTTTCTGAAAGAGGCTGCTTCCACCGTCCTCCCTTATTCTCGCTTTCTCGCTCTTTCTCTCTCTCTCTCTCTCTCTCTCTCTCTAGTTTCTCTCCGCAATCATGCAGTGAGAAAAGCCTGCGGGGAATCGCCCTCACCATTCTCTCTCTCCCTCCATCCCTTTCTCCTTTTTGTTCTTGATCGTGTACCCACTTATAGCTCTCGTCTGCTTTTTCTACTTTTTTTTTCTTTTTTAGCTTCTTATATATAGATCTGCCTGAGCAAATGAATGGTGCAAGACTTTATATTATTCAGTTCCGCCAAGGAAAAAAATCAAATAATCGTGGACGGTGATGGAACGAAATCTCAGTTAAATTTCATAAACAGCGCTTACAAGTGTATACTAGCCGTCGGCGGCAGTTGCAGTCGATGCCGGCGAAAAAACGTGACGATAGAAAAGCGCGCAAAAAAAAAGAGAGAGGGGGGAGGGAGCGCCGGCAATTCTAATTTCCCTGCAGGCGCGGAGGTTCGTTTCATTTTTCGCAGCGCCGCCAAGTTGGTCGATTTTTTCGTACCGCCGTAGCGCCTCTCATACCCCCCGCGCTGCAGAAACGAACGTCTCTGCAGAGACCCAATCCGATTTGGATCATTTGATTTTGCATTCTCACCATTCAGCCTGACGCGGCGTTACGTGCAGACAGATCGAACCGCTCGCTTGCGCGTCCCATATATATACATATATATATATACGAGCCTTCTCATATTTCCCCTTATCCGCGCGTCCTCACTGCCAGATTCGCTACTCTCGGCTTTTTATTTTTCAACAACCTATTTCATCAGCATCCAACTTCTCGTTCGGATTTTGCCTGCCGTTGTGTAATTGAATAAATCGGGTGATAATCAGAGGAACACTGCTGCAAACGTGAAAAAAAAAGCTGCCCGCGTGAGCGAGCGCGAGCGCGCAGTCAAACCTCAACGCTATGAAAACGCGCCGCGCGTGGTATGGCTTGCAGCTTTAATTGGCGTCGCTCGCTCAAGCCAACTTTTGCTTTGTCCAGCGGACCATATTCGCGAATAATGTTCAACTCGTGCGCACTTGAGCGCGAGCCAGTCTGAAGAGGCCAGCGAGACGCGCAAATGAATTTTCGCGTCACGAGTGCTCGTGCGTGAATCGTAACGTTATTAATTCCGCTCGTGGCTTTTTCCAAAAAATTTTCCACGTAAACATTTCACCGCGCGAATGTGCTTATTTCAATCCGCAAGTGAAAACTTTGATAGCAGCCAACAGGTCAATAAAAAATCCCAGAAATGATCATCGACTCGTCGCCGTTTTTTCATAGAACAACCGTGCAATCATTAGAGCAGCGCGTGACGTAAAATACAGCTTTAGTATCTGAAGCATTAAGAAAAAGAATTGCCGCAGCCTGCGACCCTTAATCACTTTTCACGCCGCCCTGCAGTTATACGGCTACGGAGGTTATCGGGGGCAACGAGCTACGAAATTGGTTTGCTGCGCGTTCACGCCATAATACTTTTTATCTCGAGATCATTTTTTAAAAACTTCAAACTTCTATATTTGCCTTAACAACATTTCCAGACCAGTCACTATCGCAGCCTCTACTCGATTACGAATAATCTTCTCGCGCGACCGCTTTTTTCATTTTTCACGCGAAGAATTTACATTTTTTTTAAATGATCGACGACCGATCGATTCTCATTTCAACTCGAAACAATAATTCAATATAGCATGGTTGAGCACATTTGCTATTTGATTGGGCCGCGCGCATCGCCCTTTGGGTAGAGTTCACAGAGAGAGAGAGGGAGCAAAAAAAAAGATCAAACCAGCGGTATTCGAGCGCGATCGCGCGTTTCACAATGTCTTCCGCTCGGATGAGTTTTGGAGAATTCGCGTGAGCACGCGCGAGACTGTTTTGAAATTCGCGCTGATTAATGACCCATCGGCTAATGGGCAATTTATTATGCCGCCCAGCGGTGACACACACGGTCATGCGTGAGAAATATCGCAATTATTGCGATTGCTTTTTCATTGCCGTCTCGCGATCATGCTGATCGCGCGCAACTCTGAAATTTACTTGTCTTTTGTCCATTGCACATTACTTGTGTGTACGCATGCAAGGCTAATTTTAATATTCGCATTTGTGAAATTTGTATAAAATGATCGACGACTCTTTGCCGGAGATTCGCGAATGAATGGCGATGCGCATTCGCACCCAATCAGACAGCAAATGTGCTCAACCATGCGAATTATATTGAATAGTCACAGTTTATACGACAGATCGCGCGCATAGCAACTGGATGCGGCCGCCAGCATTTTGCCGGCTGAATTAACTTTTCATTTTCATCGAAATTCACAAAATTCGCATCACTCCGAATAGTCGATTGCGAGGAAAAGAAAACGTCAGGCCCGAAATGTGAAAGATTTGCAAACTCGATCCAAACAAAGGAGTCGACATCAGCAGCTGGTATTCACTCGTCGCCTTTCAGCGGCGTACGTGAGATCTGCACGCGAACTCGACGAAAGCCTGGCATTCCCACGAAGGATTCGACTGCGAGAAGTTATACGACGGCGGAGTAGTAATCGATGTCTTACTGTATATATCGTCAGCGTCGCATCAATAATTGACTGCGCGACAGGGGCGTGCAGCTCGAGTCGTTTATTAGGATGGAATAAACATCAGGCTCTGCCGGAACAAAGACAGATACATTGTGCGTTATAATGCGAAGATCAGCCGCGATTCTTCTGAATAATTGAAGCGTCGAGAAAGACAGAGACGGAGGGCGCGAAGCGGATTATCAATAAGAATCGCGTGAAAAAAAAACACGTGTCGCCATCGTAACCCCCCTCCCCCTCCCCAGAAAGAATAACTTTGCTAAACAAAAAGAAAGCCTGATACTGTCGCTAGGAAAAAGCTCATTTTGCGCATGGTAAACTCGATCGCATTAACCCGACGAAAGAAAGAGAGCAAAAAAGGGGGGATGAGAATTTCGAATTTCTTAATCTCGATGGTGGCAGCACTATGCAGCTTGACGTATATCAGCTCGCGTTCGCGAGCGTGCGAGAGAGCGAGAGTCTGGCAAGTCATTTAACGCGAGAGATCCTTTGAATGGCAATATCCATTATCGCGGCGTTACAGCCCAATGGACTCGCGCGTCCTTCCGTGATCGGATTAGCGACGAAGGAGCAGCTCTCTCTCTCTCTCTCTCCTCCCTCTGGGATTCTTTATTTCGGCGGGCAAGGGAGCGTGACGCAATCAGACCCCCTTTTGTCGCCGGCTTTATTGGCTGTTTTAAAGTCAATTCTTCGGATAAATTATCTAAAGTGTCTATCTGTGATTAGTGTGGCTTGTTCGTTAAAATGTCCTAAGTTATTTTTTGACAAAATTGAGCGCATAAATATTTGTATAGAAGGTAGATTTTAATTGTTGTCATACTGCGTTTCATGAAGTGCAGATCGATCGATTTATGATCAAATTCAGCGAGCAATTCGAGGAGCAATTTAAAATTTAATATTTTTATTTATATAATACACAATATCAAAATTGTGAATTTTCAAATAAGATTGAAATGTACGCAATTTTCGAAGGAAATTCAACTTTGCAATTACATGCATGCTGAATTTACAAATTTTCACCATCTCATATATTTATATGAGAAATGCTCATGATAGTTTACAAACAATTTCGCGAATCAGCAACTCTATAATGAGTTCAATTCAGAATTGTAGCGGCATATCGGCAGAGACTTGTAAAAAAATATATCTGAGGCAGTACTCGACGCAACCATCCCAGTCGGCAGTGTCATTGCCACCTAACTACGCGTACACATAACAATCACGCGGCGGCAGCGGCGGCGTCGAAAGCCCCGCGCACATGAATACCCAAGTATGCAAATGCCTGGAGGGCGGTGAGCGCCACCCTTATACCTGGCCCGCGGCGACGTCGCGCGTTCCCTCCCTCCCTCCCTCGCTCCGTCTCTCGAGCGCGTTATATACACGTTTAATGGCATTCGCCACTCTGGAAAATCAGCCCCGTGCCGATTCCGCCGCGCCCGCGCGTTTAAATCTACTTACGCTTTCTCTCTCTCTCTCTCTTGCTTGCTCGTTGCGAATTGATAAATGGCATTAGGCATCTCAAGGAGAAGATTGCCTACCGGCAACAGAGAGAAAGACGGAGAGAGCGAGGGAGGCTGACTACTTGTGCTCTAATTGGCTTTTGATGAGATTCGCTCCGCGAGAACGAGTTTTGTTGCATTCGCTGCACTCGCGCAAATTTTTACCGCGGACAAAATTGAAGCGGCAAACATCGATGTGTGCCGCTACTGCTCTCGCTGTTTACTTTGGCAGCTCGACGAGCCGCAAAACGCACTCGGAAATCGCGAAAAAGTTGCATTCCGTATTTTCTCTCTATCGGGTAAGCTGCTCACGTAGACGCGCCCCGATAGATGTACATTGTGCCGGCGAAGAAACGAGGAAACGAGGAAAATAGATCAAATCAAACTATACCGAGGCGTGCAAATAATTGAAAAGATCAACAATTATATATCTGGCAATCCAGCTCGATAATTGCGTTATCTTTCAATCGGATGATGCCGTTAATTTATTTATCATCGATTGACAAATAAATAAATTTCCCGATACTCCGAATTTCCACTGAGAACGAATAACGCACTGGTAATCTCCGGCAATTGCAAGGTGGGAATAAATCTGTGCTTTTAATTTGCAGCAGGCGATCCGGAGACAAAGCAGAGAAAGAAAGAAACAAGCATCTCGCAGGCTTGAGAAAGAGAGATAAATCGAGGAGCTGTTCGACGGAGGCCTTTCGATAAGGTAAATAGAAACGTACGACACGTAGGTTCTACGTGCGATGCAATAACGTGCTGCATTCTTATTCCTCGTCGCGCCTCGTTTCTCTGCATCTCCGACTTATTTCCCCGCGCGCTTTTTGTTCCAAGCGCGGTGATTGGCGGACCCCTACCCCGCCCGCCTCCCCGCGTATACCCGTTGAAAAATGAACCTCCGTGCCGTACCTACGAGACAGCATAAATCTCGCGATGCAAATCAACAGCACCGAATTTTCCTGCATACATTGCGATTATAACGCGAGTAAGCTGACGCGAGGCGATAGCGCAAGCTTAATTGTTTGGGCAAATAGCTATAGATAGCTGCGAGCAACTTGCTCCCGGATGGTTTACAAATTAATCGTGTTTTAGTGGGCTTGGGGACGTAAATCTCCCGCTATTATTTGGCGTCAAGCTCCCTTGAGCTTGTATTAACAGTTGCAGTTAATTTAGATGCAAGTCGACTGGCATTACTCATCAAATCAATGCCAGGCACTTTGCATTCTCTCTTATAGCAATGCTACCGTTTCACATACCGACCACTGCGTGTTGCCTCAATTCAGGCGAAGCAGTAGCTCTTTGTTTTAATCTCCACTCGGCTTCTTTCCTTTTTCATTATCAACGCCATTTTCATTTTTCAGCTACGCTTCTTGATTGATAATATAATATTTTACGTTTAACAGCATAAATCTCCTCATCAAGGCACTCGGCAACAAAGAGGGCGCAATTCTGTTGCATTATTCCGTTCTAATAAACTCGTAATGCTAATGGAACGTTTTAAAGCAAAAGTAACAACAAGGCAGTTAAAGTCGTGAGAGCAACCCTTCCGCCAACCCCCTTCACGACCGCGTCGGAGCTCACACTTAGCTTCGTTCCTGTGTTGCCCGTAAAAACTCATTTTAGAGTGCACTATTTAATATACCACACCAGTTATTGTTCGTTCGTTTGCAGCTCGAATTTCGCGTTACGTTTCTGTAAACTTTAATGGATTTTTTTTACGAGCAATTCGAAGCGAATGAATATGTAGATGTGGCTTTAAATTATTTTTCAAGCGATGACATGCCAGTGATTCCACGAGTTTCCGTTAATAAAACCTACTCCATCGATCAATTCGTTAGAAATGTAAAGTCATTCGAATTGTGCGTGAAAATGTTTGAGATAATATTGTGCAAAAAGTGCGGTTAAATCGAACGTCGATTGATTTAGGTGGCATTTAAATACGCGTCGCCATTAAATTGCCATACACGAAGGTAATTGAGCCATAAAGTACGTGCATCTACTTATCGCTGCGATATTATGATCGAGCGTCTTCGATAATGCTCCATTACATGCAATTTCATATGAATTGATACTTCTCGGTTATAAACGCCAAGGTTATTACATTTTTTTTCCTATTTTTATATACATCGTTTCAAAAGACAATTTAGTTTTTTACACATTTTTGCTTGACAAAAAAAACTGCTTAGTATTTAGTTTGTTTTTACAACAGCACAATGTAGAGTCATGCTATCAATTTGTATTTTTATTTCGTCAGTTTGCATGCAAATTTTTAACTGAGTTTGGAAATTGCTCAAAATCACGTTAATTGAATCCTATTGACTAATTGTAAGTAAAACAGAACGAAATCTCTATTGCGTCGCTAATTTCAATTAAACTTCTGAAATAAGAAAAATCATTGAATAAACAGATAATTAAAGGGATTGAAAAGCTTGGGCATCGATAGAGCTTCGCTTCGGAAACAAAACGGCGAAATTACAAAATAAAAGGCTCTCGCGTCTGACGATCGGATCATTAGTCAAGCTCGACTCTGTCACAAATCTTCAATTGGCGATCGATTGCAGCCTAGGCTGATTCGTAATTAGCATTAACGAAGGATTTTGACCGTGCGAATCTAAAGGCGGACGAATTCGGCTGAATTTTAATGAGTCGCCGACTGCTTCTTCTTCGCTTTCTTCGGCTTCTGCTTCTTCTTCTCCTTCTTGGCGAGTCGTCGACTTTGTATAATTGTCAGGGCGAAATCTTCTTTGGAAAGCGGATTTCGAGACCTTCTTTTCGTCTCGGTGATCCTCGCTGCCAGCTGCTTAGTCTCCCCGCATAATGCAGCTGTCGTAAACAATTCCTTTTTGTTATCATTTTCTTATTTCTTTGCCTATCAAGAGCTTTAGTTCGAAAGCTCAAGTACGATTTTATTAAATGTCAAGCCATCTTATCTTAAAAAAAACTATAAACATTAATTTGGCATCGACTTCGCATACAATTTTTTTTTCAATTAATAACAGTTTCAGCCGTGAAAACACAAATAATTTTTTTCGTCTGATAAGTCAATTAACTCTTAAAGTAATTTAAACGTAAACATGCTTTGTAAGAATATCCTTGGCATTAGACGAGAGAAAAAAAATCTCGTCGATCGATGAGCATGCTCCTGCAGGAATTCCACGAGTTCTTCATCGACAAAGGCTCAATGATCGCACGCAAAAGGAAAACTTGAGAAAACCAGTGAGAAGCAACAACGTGGTATTCGCTGTCGCAAGTAATTCTCGTATAGCTCGGACATGTAAGATCTTTTTTCGCAATAGCTCGTTCATTTTTTTCCGTTCCTCTCGTTGCACGTTTCGTTCTCGCGATGGAAAGATCTTCTTCGAATGATACTTTCGCAACCCATATGAATAACAGCCGTCACTTCCGTAGGACAAAAAGGTAAATAAAAAGCATCCAAGACTATTTATAAACTCGTGAGGTATGAAATGCAAATCGCGAGCGACAAGACGGTGCAGGCACAGGAAGCCTGTTGAAAGAAAAGCGAAGCCGAAATGTATCGCGGGCGTCGGCGCAAGGCCGTTGGTTAAAAAGCAAAGCGCACTGCCACCGACTTTCGCCTATTACCGCGAGAGCGTATGTGTGTGAGTGCGCGCACGCGATTAGAGGCCTCGATCTCGATTGCGCGAGAGTGAGCGCAATCGATTTAAATCGTGCATGTCCGCGTAAGGCTGGCTGCTTATTAAAAAAGCGTTATTCGCACGGTCGAGCCATGTGTGCGAGCGATTGGAATTCGTTCGTTGTCTTCAACATATAATTGCCATATGATTTCCGGTTACGCCTTTGATTTCATAGTTTAATTTCCATTCGCGGTACGAGGACAATTTTTTTTATTGATCTTAACAGCTATTGAATTTGATAATTTCTTATGAATCGCCCTTCCGAAAAAATTTACATGGCTCCTCGTATAGCCATATACACACGTAGGGAGCCATACGAAAAGTTACCTGGAGAACCGTGTAGGGATTTTTTCCCGCAAGAGAATAATGTATCGTACTGTTAAAAATCAGCCGGTTATCATTCTTACCATCAAAAAAATAATTTCATACATACTTTTATGAAGCAGTATCACGTGGTGAGTAATATGACGCACAGGCTACCTGAAAACTTATAATAATTCAAAGCAGACGTAATATAAAGTGCTCATAAGTCATTGACTCCTGGCTTCTTAAATCTGATTGACGTGTTTCAGTGATAAAAAAAAACTGCTTAAATAATACGTCGATTAGATGAATAGAATTAACTTTTTACCATTGTAGTACTTGCTTCCTGCTCCGTGGAATATTCTATAGAATATATATAGTATAGCGAATATTTTTTTGTACATTGATACCTAAATATATTTTAAAAACTGGTTTTCGTATGGAATAGGCTAGAACCCATTGTTACGATGCCAGTTATATCCGATATCGATATTTGCGACGACAGGCACCGTGATACCGTGCCTCATTTGTTATTCACCAAAAATTTCCTCTATCCCGAAGAAAAAAACTCAACTGCTGTTTCCATACTCTCGAAATGTTTATATGTTTATTTAAAATACAGTCGACGAAAACGATTTAGAGGCAATAAAATTTGGGTAAAATTGGCGAGTCGCCCGATTCGCGGTTCTCTTTCTCTCGATGGGCCGATGCCGCCATCGACCGAGTTGAGCTGCGTAACCTGCGAGCGCATTGTCCTCAATTATTCATGAGCAGAGCCGAGCATATACAGCGATCGGCATACAGTACACAGTTCGCTCAATAAACTTGTCACGCACTTCGATGCCGGCATTCCAAGGAGCGTACGCCCGACCGAGTGTCTTCACGCCGGCGATTATCAATCACTTCCTGCTCTTCTGTTTCTTTCACTTTCCGCGACGACTCCCGCGATTTCACTCTCATCGAGCACCGCTATCATCTACCATCAGTCCTTCGGGCGAAAACTAGCAAACTGCGTGCTTGTAGCGCTAACTTATAGAGCTTGTCATTACAGAACCGATCAATCAAGAAACAAATTAAGAAAAAAAATTCGAGAGAGATTTTTTGGTTACATGATTACTGTGAACTATTCGAAAAAAAACCACCTACAACCATATTTCATAGTTTACAAACAAAGCAGGCTAAAAGAACGTTATCTCATCCCGTCTCACGTAATGTGATTTCGAAACAAGACGGTTTTGCCAAAGTCTGAGGAATCCCAGAAAAAAGTTACATCAATAGCCTTTCACTCAATGTAATTCAGGCAAAATTTATCGCTTATTCATACAACATTTGAGTCAACAGCTTTTTCACGAATCAAATCTTTTTCGGATGCTTATGTGTTCTATACCTATCGTCATTCTAGCAATGAAGTAACTCTTGACGACACTCACTTTCACTATGACCTGTTGATGGCTAACGTAATTAACGTAATACATACGCGTGCTACTTTTAACTATTATTTCACTAGTCAATCCTGTAATCAAATCCAAAGAAAGTAATAAATTGGAAAACCAAATAAACTTTTAGCTTTCCAAATTTAATATGAATACTTGAAGAAACATGATGAGATGCGATTCATTAAGGAACCGTTAGTATCAATCTAATCTGCTCTCGATTATCATTTTATACGAAATTTACACAGGCCTATATGCTACCGTACAAAACTCATTAAACTCCATCATAGCTATATTGTCTACGCAAATGCTGACCTCAAGGCATCGTAATTCTACACATCAACGCAAAAAAAACGGGAAAGCCCAATCAGTGCCTAATTCTTAAACAGGTTGTGGCTTGATTATATTTTTTAAGCCGTTGCGGAAAAAAGAGTTCGATCTTTACACGTGATAAACCATTTCCAAATTTTTCAGCTGCTCAAGAGGCTTAGAACTGTAATTAGGAAAATCCAAGAAAAAATGGAAAGTCGGAATGTAAAAAGATGACATTGCATCTTTTCTAGCTACTCATTCTTGTGCAAACTTTTGTAATATTGTTAGTTTTTACTGAAATAATTTAGCTTATATATACTTACAATCAGGAAATGACTGAAACCATCACAAATTGTTTAGTTTTTGAAGTATCAGTTGTAGCATAAAAAAATTTTTTTAGGTATATTGAGCAAGCTGTCATGTTCCGATTTGGTTTTGCATTTTACAGATCCCATGATTTAATTTTTTTCCAAATGAGAAAACAAATGAATTAATTACGTCAATCATACAAGTTATTCATCGATCACGATCATCGATTATCATTAACTCACGTATAAACAGAAAGCAAGAAATGAGCTCTTTTGTTTAAACCAGTTTTCAATTATTCAGGCAGGTCCAACAGAGTATCTTGGAATGTAAATTTTTAAATTTCATTAAAATGCAGAACACCGGATTCTCCAGACTGCAACAAAACAATTATTGCGTGCCATATATCTAATAAACCCCTTATCGCAATTTGGAATGGTTCTCGAACTCATTAAGTAGGGTGAGTCACGGATTTTCGACAATCCGGAGGTAGATGACGTCGCATACAGATATATATTACGCAAGTGCAAAAAAACTAGAATTCTAAAACGCTGGGATAGCGCGTATGTGATCATTCAGCGCGTTCAAGTCACTCGCGCCTTTCCCTTCCACCTGTGAGCTCGCAAAGCTGCATCGCGGGCCCCGCAGACCGCTGAGACATCAAAACAGTCGCTCGTTTGCCGGGCAGCTCGTCGGTCGCGAGCTCCTGTTACAATTCATCGTAGTTGCTTCTTTGGTATTATAAAGTTCGACAATTTGACTGAAAGTGACATAGGTTTTAAGAAACATTCTAAAAATGGGACTGAAATTTGAATATAGTAATATATTCGTGAAGAATATTGCATGAAAATTTGCGAAAAAAAGCTTTAAATTATGTGATTTTGATAGTGGAGTGCATAAATAAAGACTGAATTGAAAATTTTGTGCGTCAAATTTTACACATACTCCGAAAAGTTTGAGCAAACTCTGTTCATTGGAATCAGTGCGGTAATTAGAGAAAAAATGAAATTAATAGTTCTTCAAGTTTTGCTTTTGGGGCTCGTTATAAAGGCAGAAGAGACAATAGTTTTCAACGAACAATTGGCAAAATCTGAGCAACCACAGGTGATTACATATGAAACAAACTTCGAAGGCTACACTTTGCCTTTTATCGCGCGTGATTTGGACGTTTTAACCGGATTAATAGAACATATCAACAATCCAGCGTGTCGACAACAGTGTCAATTAATTGTTGCTGGTTTGAGAAATTTGACCACGTGGGCCGTTGAGTTTTACGATGCATCTGGCAAATTGCCTGAAGGTGTTCTTGGGTAAGTGCAAGTTGTTTTAAAATTGAACTAGTTTCAGCAATTTGAGTTGAGAAACTTTAAGCTAAACAATTCATCGTCAGCAGTAGGGCAGTTGCACACAATCGCTCATTTTATAATAAAAAAAATTTGTATTTATTCATCTGAAATTATGGCGCTACAGATTATTGTAGAACATTCTATACGAGCTTCATTGCAATTTACGTCGCTACACCGGCTTGAAGCAACACATGTGATATAATATCTTATGCATATTGCAACACAGTAAAGAACGAATTGCTAACTGTTACACTATATCGGTAGTACGGTTATGCAAATAGCTTACTAACGAGATTTAAATGGATTTTCTTTTAATTAAGACCCGACATGTATTCATTTTTTTTATCGAATATGCCCTCGCTCGTTTGTTTTTCAACAACAGCGTATTACATAAAACTTTCTTTTCAGCGGGTCAACATATCACTTGGGCAATTTCGACGAGTGCTTAGACATTGGCAGAAATGCCGATGACGAGACGCCTCAGGGCATCGGTGGACAATATTGCTTGGGTCAAGTGAAGATTGATGTGCCCGCTGGAGCTCATGACCTAAACAGCGAATTGTCGCCGATGTGGAAAAAATTCACCAAACTAGAGCATCGTTATGATAATAAAATTGACGAATTGCAATGGGGTATCTGCGTGCCGGACTCATGCACGAGTGAGGATGTGCAAGAGTTCATTGAAACGATTTTTGCCAATACTTTGGCAAATATGCACTTTGACGTGAATACTAATATTTCAAAGAAGGCTTGCTATAAAAACGAAGAGATACCAATCACGACTAATCAAATAATATATTTGTGAGTATAATTCGATTAAATAATCTTAAAAATTCAAAAGTAAACTAAACAGCTAAGTGTACGTGTATTCGTTACAATTACGAAATCTGTAGAGTCGAAATCAAGCTTTACGTCACCAAGTTTCCACGACATCATTTTACACTCTCAGCAAAATATTAACGACACATTGCTGTTCAGAGAGAAAGTGTTTCTTTTTTTTTAATCAAACGTTTATTTAATGATGCTTAAACAACGCTAAACGCCAAATAATAGCATTTAAAATGTTTTAATTTTGATTTGTTTTCAGGGCTGTGATATCATTAACAGTAGCAGTTATGATTCTCGGAACAGTTTATGATGCTTTTTTCATGAAAGATAAAACTCAATTAAGAAATATTTTACCTCAGATTTTGCTGGCTTTTTCATTTCCAGCAAATTTGAAAAAATTATGTGGTCCTGCTCATGAGGATTTAAAATTTGAATGCATTTCCGGTATCAAGTTCCTCGCGATGGTTTTTATCATTGCTGGTCATACGTTGATCTTCGTAGTCAGTGGTCCGGTGCTTAATCAAAAATTTTGGTATGAGGTACGTTTTTAAAAGATAATTTTGTCATTCAATTATTTATAGCTGAAAAGCAAACACATATCTACGTTAGTATGCATATCAATATTTGCCAGAAAAATATTGACAATACTTTGATTTTCCTCGAAGTACTAAGATGAATCATTTGTGTTGTAGGCAATTGGAAGAGTAGAGAATTCAATTTTCCTCAATAATCCATTACTCGTCGATACATTCCTGCTATTGAGTGGATTTCTCTTTTCACGGATACTCCTACAGGAGCTGGACAAAAGAAAATCCGTCAACTTTCTGTTCTTATACATCTATCGCTACTTTAGGTAATTAATATCACATTCTAATAAAAAATAATTATTAAATTTTGAAAATCCTTTTGTGCATCATTGATCTTACTCTTTCATTTCTCTATACAATCAGTCTCAAAATCTTTAATATTTTACTCACGATGCAGTTACAAGTCTTTCCGTATTTTCATTGATTATTAAAACAAATACCTGTCAATCCGTACGTGATTGGTAAATTAAATGAATGCTATCGAAAGAAAACATCATCTCGAAATTCTTACCTGTCTGATTACTGAATCTCGCAAACGTTTACAACAATAATATAAAGTTCTCCGCCGTGCTGATGACTTTTCAGACTTACGCCTGCGTATATGGTGATCATTGGTCTGTACGTGACCTGGCTACCAAGACTCGGCTCTGGGCCTCTTTGGTCGCGCATGATATTGGAGAACGAGAGATGTATCGCTTCATGGTGGGCGAATATTTTGTACATCAACAACTATGTCAATACTGATCAATTGGTATGTAACAAATGACTTGTTCTTCATTTTTTTAAAATTTCATTCGTAATAGCCCACTTTATAACTGATAATTTCTATCATAATCATCATTTTCACCATTTTTTAATGAAAAATAAAGTAATCATCATCTACTTATGATTGTTGTTTTTGTTCTTTCATAGAACGGTTAACAAGGAAAATCCATACGGTTTTCAAATTTTTTTCTTTTTTATTTTAGTGTATGTTCCAATCGTGGTACTTATCAGTAGACACTCAATTATTTATACTGGCACCTGCTGTCATGTATCCACTCTGGAAGTGGCGAAAATTTGGACACTTTATTCTAGGATTCGTAACAATTTTTGCAGCCATTTTACCTTTTATTGTGACTTTTGTACAAGAACTGGATCCTACGTTATTGATTTATACCCCGTAAGTGAATAAATTAAAAAATGATTATTACTGTATTATTCCTGGGGCTTATGTAATCTAAAAATACTTTTTTATTCACAAGTTGTCATCTGTAAATCCGGTCCTCTGTTAATAAAATTTTTGCGCGTCAAATTTCAGGGAAGTCAAGGACATTTCTGTGAACGAATATTTTAAAAGCAGCTACATCAAAACGCACATGAGAGCCGGAGCTTATTGCTTCGGCTTATTGTACGGCTACATCGTCTACCGCATACAAAATTCTGACACCAAGATTACCAAGGTAAAAAATCTCGCACACACGATGCTACGATAAATTATTGCCTAAGACAACAGGATAAATATTTTGCGATTTTTCTTGAAAATATCTTCAAAAATACGATAGTATGTAATTTAATGCAAAATTTACAATTTGCAATATTTTCATTTTTTTTTTCAATCATTCAATGTGATTTTTTTAATAAAAATTGTTATTATTTGAAAAATTTACTTGGTAAAAAATCTGAGTTTATTGTTGCATGCGTAGAAAACAGTGAAGATTGGTTGGATACTAAGCAGCTGTGCACTAGTATCGTCTATGTACTCGATTAGTCTCTTTTACGGTCCACGGAGGAATTTCACTACCGTCGAGGCCGCCTTCTACTCGTCTCTGCATCGAGCTTTGTGGAGCATTGGCACTGGTTGGGTTCTTCTAGCCTGCATCACCGATAATGCTGGTACGACTTCTTTTTTAATTAAATTAAATATATGTAAACTGTTATCGAATCGTTCAAGAAGTTGCTAATATGAAAAAATTGTTAATAGAATGCAAATAAGTACTGGATAAAATTTATGACCGATAATTAACAGAATGAATTTATTTACAGGTTCTCTTCGAAAATTTTTGAAATGGCGACCTTTTGTGCCTCTTAGTAGACTGACTTATTCAGCCTACCTAGTCAACGGTCTTGTTGAATTACACAGTGCTTCTACTGTTCGAGTACCTCAACATTTAGATACGTTTACTTTGGTAAGATCATCAATACGTTAATGAAGCTTAGAACATTGTTCGATTTTATTTGAATAAATAATTATTTTGAAAACAATACAAATTATAAATGAATTCACAATAACTTCAATTTTTTATAACGCGAATATATTTCTCTTTTGTATTTAACAACAGTACCATTAATGAAGTTCTCTTTATTACAGTTAGGGAAAGTTTTGTCCCACCTAACATTGACATTTGGTGGCGCAGTTTTACTTTCAACAATGTTCGAGTCACCAATTCTTGGAATAGAAAGAATTTTCTTACGACGTGGTAAGTAATAAACTGAACTGTATAGAACGTTAATACGCGGCGTGCTTGAACCGAGGAAAAGTTTATCTAACATGACGAAAAAAGGATGGACGGAGTTTTGTTTCCAGAAATTTATGCAACAAATATCTTTTTATCAGAAAATAGAACCAAATTTTTCAGAAGAAAAAAAAAATTTTTTTTAAATAATTTAATTATAGTAAATAATCAGCAGCTACAATAAAATAATTTTTCAATAAACTCTTTCTCGGTTCGAGCACGCCGTGGATGAGCGACTTTTTAAAAAATGGATCGTAATCGATAATGAGTATTTACTTATCATTTTTCATATTGTTCAAACAGATAGGAAATCAGCTGGTACATTGTCAAAAAAAACCGATAGTGAAGAAACTACGACAACAGATGCATGATTATGGCCAATATTAGACTTGTCAGTTTTTCTTGTGTCCATTTTTCTTTTTTTTTTTCTTTATAACATGAGAAATGGAACGACTATGTGATCGTTATGCATCAAGGCGCGATTGCAATAGCCTTGTATAGCTGTGCACAAAGTTTATTTCTTTTTAGTATGTACATACCTTCATTCGCAGCTCATGCTGATGAGCACTTGATTACGCTAATTCATTCTCGAAGAATTGGTTGTGATGTATTTTTTACATTCACTATAATCATTTGGCTTTCATAGTTATATATTTCTATTAAATTATAAATTGAATGACATTGATTGAAAGGTATATGTTATAATATTTTCAGACTGAAAAAATTGTGCAAAGCAATATTTGCTTCAAAGATTTTTCCAAATTTTTATGATGTATTATGTACATATATAATAGATAGTAAGCGATTTTTTTATAATGTACAAATATGATTATGTATTAGATGATAGTCACAGATATTTTTACTGTAAATTTATCATATTGGTATTAAATTTATAACAAAAAGACATACTTGTGGTTGATCGGCTCACTTTAATAACATGACAGCAATTATATTTAAAAAAAATTTCTGTCTAGACTGTTTCTTTCAGTTAATTAGAATGAATGAATTCAATCCACACTTTACAAACATACTGGAAACGTTTCCATAATAAGAAATCTTGTCGTATTTTTTACTCAAGTCATTTCTAGCAAAGTTTATAAGAAATTCGTATAAAAATGACTAAGCAATGGTCTACACTCACATGCTGAGATGAAATTATTATGTTGAAGTCTCTCTCTCCTCGTTTTAATCAGTTTCTCGGTCAAGTATTTTTTTCGGACCACATCCAACTTTCTTCATCAGATTTTCGTCTGTTTCGATAATTTTCAAATTGCTCTTCTTCATCGGGCCAATTGATATGTGCAGAGGATGCTGAAGATGTAGATTTCGTACTGCTTCTAGTATCTTCGATATCGGTGTTACGTGGCTGCCAAACTAACGTTACTTCGCACCTGACATCTGGATCAGGAATGTCATTTTCCTGTTCTCCAGTTTCATTTGATTTTTCATTTTCATATTTTTCTTCTGATTCCTCTTTCGAGTTTTCTGAAGGAGGTGAAGCTTTTGTTTGTTCTTTAATAATAAACGCAGCGGAGCCTTCTTCTTCAGATCTAGACTTTTGCATTTGCCAAGCTTTCTTAAATGGATGCTCTTGTTCCTGTTCTATCAGCTTGGGTCGCTCTGGCAGTAAATACTCCGGATCTTCTTCGCTCGCTTGACTCTATAATGGTATAGAATAATGTTTTTAATTAGCAACAAAAATTATTTCACAGATAAAATAGAGTTACCTTGACTATGGATTCTCTTTTAAATAAGCCGGATTTGACATCTAACTTATTCCAATTATTGTTTACAGTAGTATCATCTTCAGCTGATAATTTGCTAAGATCTTGGACAGTAACATGCAAGTTTCTAGTACCTTTGTTCAAAACAAATTCATTACTATTAGTGTCTTCTTCTTCGTCAAAAGACGTTGGCAAGCTTTCACTCGCAAAACTTCTTCTTCTGCTCGAATCATCGTCTTCACCTTCAAATTCCTCTCTCAAAGGTGGTTCTTGCTCTCTATACTCTCGCCTTTGCTGTAAATATAGTTCTTCGTCGTCTTCGTCGGGTTCTTGAGATGAACCAAGCGCCATTTTCGAAACCGTCCACAGCTCCATATTTCCTGGTCGGAATGGTTCTTTTAGAAGAGCCATTTTTCCTTCAGCAGAGGAGCGCCGTTTCAGCGAACTCCGCTGGTTGCTGTCTTCCTCCTCTTCTACAGGTGGAGGTATCCGCTCGCGTTCCTGAGAGCTGACCCGTTCATTAATAAATCGATTTTTACGAATGCGCAAGTCTTCTTCCCAATCATCTTCATTGACGATTCTAGGTTCGGTAGACAACCGACGATTATAATTGCCACTATTTCGCCGACTGCTCATAGGATCTTCACTTTCAGAAGATAAAGATCTCTGATGGTCATTGAATCGAGACATAGAGGAGCGTGGAGAACGCGGACTTGAATAATCTTCTTCCTTGCTAATCGTTATCAATGGTCGTCTACTATACTCTCTAGAAATTTCTTGTTCTTTCGGTAAGGGGCGTTCTCTCGAAGCAGATCGACGGGATATTGGAGCATCAAGATCTCTCATGGGTGACCGGGAGTATCCACCAGAATAATATCTTTCTCTCGGATGTAAATAGCTGTCAGGAGGTAAGTCTTCTAGCCCGGCATCACTTAATCTGTAATCGCTTCTGCTCGTCCTACCGTCGTCTTCAGACCTGGAAGTCCGTCTACTGATATTTCGGCCATCCCATTCGTCGTAAGCTTCTGCCCTAATCATAGATTGTCGCCTGATATCTTGTCTTTTGAGCCGAGAGCTTCGATATTCTTCAATGCCGTTTTCTTCATACTCTCGTGGTGGTCCTGGCCTGGCAGATTTTGTAAATGTACCGCGATTCCAATTCCATCCCCCCGGAGCAGGTTCATCTTCATCATCTGGAGATACATCTTGAGAAGTTTTATGTACATTATTGTGGACTTCTTGATGCAGATGATTATCTGTAGATTTTTCTGCTTCAACTTCAGCAAGAGTATCACTACATTCCATAATAATGTTTTTTACTTCTTGCATAGGAATGTCAAACAGCAAAGTCAATATGATTGATACAGACACGACAACCATTGCCTCGTGTAGATCGATCTGTAAATAAATTAATATAAGAATACAAGAAAAATTTGTTGCATTTGTGCAGACATTTTTCGCCTTACTGTTCTGAATGGTTGAAAATCGGAAGCATAACGAGCTGTACCAACATTATAGAAAAATACAGCAAATTGTGATAAGTAAATAGCGTAGGACAGTCTACTAAAAACCACCATCCAATAACTTGATAATATTCTATTGATAATGCCTAGACGTAAATAAATTTTCGAATTTAAAATAATTCAGAAATCCATCAAATGCCATTATCACTTAAGCACGTACCTCCACTATTTGTAAAACATGCCAATATTATCCAAGATAACGCTAGTGCCGTTAAAATCGGACTGACAACAGCGTAATACGTTGCTTCTTCAACATCATAGGTGTAATCTCTTTTAGCTAAACGCCATGGAGAAAACAAAGACCAAGATCCTAAAACTAGAGCCATCAGCCATCCTAACAGAGCAAAAATCTGTAAATTTTGTTCAATTATGAATTATAATTATTAACATTTATTTTATTTAATAATATTTTTAAAAGGTAATACATTGTGCATTCGTAAACGTCTCCCTGTATAATGTAAAAGAACACCGAGGCTTACTCCAAACAGGTACGGTGTGGCCCGATGCAGAGGTAGCGTATACGTTAAATTAGCTGTTTTGTACAGATGCTTCAATCTGAAAATCATAGATAAAAGAAGGATTAGAGGAAGCTTGAAGTTGTCTGCGTAGACCTACATCAAATTAATACTCACGTCATTCCATGAAAGATTACGAGCGATAAATTATTGTTTGTTGTAGCCAAGTATCTCAATGTAGCAGATACTTGCAATATAAAGAAAATAATAATGATACCCACAATTGGTTTGATTTGTAGGAAAAACACGAGTGCCGGTGCAATTAGGAATAACTGCATATCAAGAGCCAGTTGATGAGTGTGAGTTGCACACTAGAACGATATAAATACTTTCGATAAAATAAAAACTTGATTTTTTATATCATTTGAGTTTTTACCATTTCTTCAAATGGAAAATAATTTTGTACGTAGAGTAAATTAATCCATGAATTTTCTTTGCAAATATCGGCATTTGATTTTACAACCGCATTCCACTGCGGTCCCGATCCAACATGCTCCATGACGTAAGCATACCAGAATACAACGGCTATTAAACAAGGTGTCAATCTGTTGAGAAAAATTTTTTTATTCGACTCAGAGTTTTAATCGTACTCTGTAAATGTGCATTTTACCTCACGTATCTCGCAATCAAACGACAAAACCAACGAATTTCACCACGATTATCCAATTCTTTTGCCATATTGTAAGCCGTTAATACTCCACTCAGTAATAAAAAGGAATCAGTATACACTAAGGAAGTTCGAAGAATTGTACTAAGAGGATGATTAGCTATCTGTTTAAAAAATACATATCAATTTGAAAAAGTTTTTGAAACAATCTTTTCAATGCACATAAACGTTCAAATTTTCATGCGTGGTCTACCTCAGTAAGTGATACGCGATTGGCATAAGGCATTCTTGACATGGGAATGAGCTTATGAGCAGCGTACAAAGCGACTGTCGCTAAAGATCTTATACCATGAATGCACCCGATATCAGAGGGGCTTGCCTCTTTATTTGCAAATAAGGCTTTGACAGTTCTCTTGAAGGAAAAGGACATTATTATCCTCTCTGAATAAGATCCTATAAAGATTTATAAAATATAAATACCAAATTGTGAATGATTTTCTTTTACAGTTTATTGATGATAAGATTCTCAAAACACTACCTTTTTCGTGTAACGTTGCAAAATAATCTCTTAGAGTAGCAGCAATTGCCAAACATATAAAAAAAGCAAAGAAATATCTGCAAAAATTCAAAAATTAATTTAGCGAATAATATTTTTTTCAAGATCACATTTAAGATTTTATTTTTATCTACTTACAGTACTCCAATAGTTTCTTTGGAATAACTTTGCACTTTTGGCTTAACATAGCACATATCTGAATCAACGTCCACCATAAATTTCATTCCTACCGTCATGTTGTAAGAGCTGAGAGCATTTTCAATCGATTTACGTGCATCTTTAGCCGAACACGCAGCTGGTAAACAAAGAGCCCAGTTGATGGTTGTGAATTTCGGCACAAAGTGACCAGGCTAATGAAATTTCATTTTATAAAGAAAAATATTTGGAAAATTACGAAATAATTACCGAAATTTATTTGCATTAGAATCAGCCTCGAATTAATAATGTCACGTACTTACGTCGCGCATGTTTCCCCTGATTAAAGCACGTCCCTGCATCAGATTGACAGGTAGTTTAGCTGCTTGATGCGTAGCATATATATCCATACTAGCCAAGCAGTACTTTCCCTGTACTTTAACCGTTTTTTCATCGATCTTTACGCGCGCCAACACCTCGAGACATTGGTCGAAGTCACCTAGTTGATTGACGTTCCCCCGTAATAAACCCGAGGGAATCTTTGCGCTTGAGTCCAACACTATGAGGTTATATAGAATGTGAAAATTTTGTGCATAGAAGACAATGGACTTTAACGAGTAAATTGCGAAAGTTTGTAAAGGAATATTACTCTTTCTCAGATATTTAATGTCAAGTTATCCACCTTATTAGAGTAAAAGGGTTTACTTAATAGAGTATATAATGATCTGGTTTATGGAATTCTCAGAGTTACTTAAATATTAGCCGTTGCAATTGTACCGTGAAAATGACAACTATATAATGCTATAAGCAAACTCAAATTAATTAAAAATAATCAGATGTTATTGAATACTTATTATGAAACACTTCCAGATAAAGTTGTATATAATCATATTGATTTGAAACAAACTTAAAACACATCAAAAAGTTGAGGTGGTTCTATAAATTATTCTGTAAATAGTCTAATAAATTATTTAAAAATAGATAGCAGGAATTAAGTATAAAACGTTATTTAAACAATTATAGCCAGGGTAAAAAGTATTATAAGAAAATTTACTTTGGAGGGCCCATAGTTTGTAGCCACGCAGCTGGCGCAGAAATATTTTGCCATGTTGCTGACAGGCTGGATCTTCGACGGCTGTGAAATTTGGCACGAAGGTCGGCACGTTTAGAATCATGTCGTTGAGCTCGGCTAGACTAAGCGATGCCGCGTCTGCGTCTTTTTTTGCTTTAGATTTATCTGTAATAGAACACACAATTATTGCAATATGTCAGTTATATACCGTACCATTACTTACAATTCTCATTTGACGATTTTTTCGCAGTAGACTTCGACTTTGACTGATCATCAATTTTTAATTTTGATTTTGCTTCTGTCTTGTCGTTTACTTTTATTTTCTCGATTATTTTTTTACTTTTAGAGGATGTATCTTCGACTTCACCATTTTCGACATCATCGTCATCGTTTTTCGATTTAGATCGTTTTTTTCTTTCCTCAATTTCTCGTAATTTCTGTGCTTCCGCTTCTTTTTTTAATCTTTCAACTCTTTTTTTATTCTCTTCTTCTTTTCTTTTCTTTTCAACTTCCAATTCTTCTAATTCATTTCTCTTCCTTTCAGCTTCTCGTTTTTCCTTTTGCTTTTGCTCTTCTCTCTCTTTTTTTAGCCGTTCCTGTTCTTGTTTTTTACGCTCATCCTCTTCCTCTTTGAGTCGACATTCTTCCTCTTCTTGTAATCTTTCTTGTTCTTCACGCCGTTTACGTTCCTCCTCTTCCCTCCTCAATCGCTCTTCTTCCTCTTTTCTATGTCGTTCTTCTGCTTCCCTCCTCAATTTCTCTTCTTCCTCTTTTTTATGTCTCTCTTCTTCTTTCCTCCTCAATTGCTCTTCTTCCTCTTTTTTACGTCGCTCTTCTTCTTTCCTCCTCAATCGTTCTT
>JAWWMK010000001.1:5259012-5275007 GCA_035047105.1 Galeopsomyia nigrocyanea | reverse complement strand
CTCTTCTTCTTTCCTCCTCAATTGCTCTTCTTCCTCTTTTTTACGTCGCTCTTCTTCTTTCCTCCTCAATCGTTCTTCTTCCTCTTTTTTACGTCGCTCTTCTTCTTTCCTCCTCAATCGTTCTTCTTCCTCTTTTTTACGTTGCTCTTCTTCTTGCCTTCTCAATCGCTCCTCTTTTTCTTTTTTACGTCGTTCCTCCGCTTCTCTTCTCAATCGTGCCTCCTCCTCTTTTTTGCGCTGCTCTTCCTCTTGCTTCTTCAATCGCTCCTCTTCATCTTTTCTACGTCGCTCTTCTTCTTCTCTCCTCAATCGTTCCTCTTCTTTCTCTTTCTTCCTCTTTTCTTCTCTTTCCAATTCCTCTTTTCTCTTTTTCTCTTCTAATATTAATCTTTCACGTTCATCAATCACAACTATTCCATCATCATCTTCCACTTCAATTTTAACAACTTCATCATCGCTGTCAATTTCATTATCTTCGTCATCATCGACAGCACTTTCCACTTTAGTTAATTTTGACCACTTCGATTTATCCTTCTTTTTCAGTTCATCCGTTTCGCCAGGTGGTTGCAACTTGCTCTTGGCAAAGCCCCCTCGTGTGCTGACCGTCTCAAACCCTCGCTTCGGCGTTGAGCACCTTCCGGAAGTGCAGACGTCTAAGTTTGTGGGAGCTGCATGGTCTCGTATGCGAAACGCGTAGCCGGTGTAAAACAGACCGACTAGGAACAACAGAAATATTGGTACTATTACGGCATAGCACTTGCCCAAGCTGGGCAGAGCCATCCTCGATTGCATTCACATCTGAACTTGCACAATTGTTTTGATATTTTTTCACAAGATTCTAAATTGATTAAGTTATATTCAACTTGCAACGCTGCATCACTTTTGAACTGATAGTTTTCAAGTTGTCACTTCGATATTACGAAAATGATATTTTCCATCCTGATGCAAAAGTTATTTTGATTTTTATACTTTGTAGTACTATAACTGTGCTATAAAGCGTCGAGGCGAGACTGTGAAATATCCGTAATGTTTACGACTTTCCACTTCAACTCCAAAAACAATCAAGCTCCACTTTTTCCGTCGATGATTCACCGAATACTAATTCGGTCGTTTTTCGGAATTTTTGAAATTCCCGTCGATTTTGTTTGCACGAACTGTTTGTGAATGCACGTTAATATGTATTAGCAATCAATATCTCAATACCTTGATCATTGAAATCTATCGATTAAATCCAAAATTATTCATCTAATAATTAGCTTTCCGTTTGCATCGGAGTGTGTCTCACCGAACTTAAATATATTTCTTGAACAAACTCGCACACTATTTTTTCGATCAAGAGAGAGAGAGAGAGAGAGAGAGAGAGAGAGAGAGAGAGAGAGAGAGAGAGAGAGAGAGAGAGAGAGAGAGAGATAAAAACAAAAATATTGCAATAGCGGCACGGGATAGAGGCAAGATGAAAAAGCGATTCACTCGTTCGATAAGTCTCTCTCTCCCGATCGAACGAAACAGTCGAAAAACACTAGCCGCCGGGGAAAAAGCTCCGGCGAGACTGTGCGTGCGAGCGAAAGAGATAGAAAGAGAGCAGCGCGGCGCAAAATTAGAGCACATGGCAGGCTCCCAAACGGCCCGGAGAGCCCCGGAGGGGAAGTTTTATTTAGCATTGGGAGTCCGCGCGAGCGAACGAGCGAGCGAGAAAAGTAAAAGCTTCGAACCAGCCACGTGTCTTGCGTAACGTCTCGCTTAGCCTCTCTCTTTCCCGTATACCTGCTGCTGCACAATATACACAGAGAGTGAGAAAGAGAGCGACGCCTGCCTACCTCTCCGTGGAGACCTTCAACAGTGCCAGCGTCGCGTCTCTGGCAGCCGATCTTTCGGGGACGCCCCCGCGCCAACTCTAAAGCAGAGCTTTTCAGCTTGCGACGGCAGGCTTTCTTACGAAAACCGCGGTAATAATAAATGGAAGAACGAGATCTTTACACCGTTATCGCTCCAACCGATTAAACAGGATTCTAATCGAGCGGAGAGCACAAATCGTACAAAACTATCTTTACATTTTTTTAACAAGTCGAGATATAGTTTTTCATCATCCAAACGCGTAAGGTACAAAAGTCTCGGATCATTAATTTAAATAATCGGATATAACTTGTGATTGATTTCCACGTCTTCTCTCTTTTCATCCATTAGATTTTCCAATAATAGCCCAAACGTAATTTTAAAATTTATACTTTCATTCTATTTATTAGTCTACTCGTCACGTAAGAATTCTAATTTGTAACGTAAACTAAATCTATACTTCAACTTAATTAGTTCTATATTTGACCGAAAATAAATGTGATTATGAAATAAAGTTCTTGCTCGGGTTAGTAAACTCCAAAGGATAAATTTTACGAATTTCACAAAGATTGTTACATTTATAGATGTTTGGACGGATTTAATGAATATAAGCATTCAATGAATAATCTACTAAACTATAAATTGACATATGTAATACGTACATATCGTCAAATTCATAAGTACAATTGATTATAAAAATCGCATTTAATTTCTGTGAGTAGAATATATTTTATGTTAATGATACCGTATTTTTATTAAAACAAAAAAAAATACTCGTAATATTTTACTACTCTCTCCCTGTTTTATCACGTAATATTTTCAAATGTCAAGTCTTGTAAAATACAACAATCTAAATTATAAGACAATATAATAGAATATAATTATATTTAATATAAGTTAAATATATTTAATCTACAGATACTTACATCATTTTCACAAGACACGCTCTACATGTGATAATTATTGTAGGTATCTAAAGAAAATTTCGTTTGTTGGTATTTCAGTTAGATTTCTGTTCAAGTTTTTCCAAGTTCTCACTTAAACATAAATTCATTTAATATCAAGATTATAATTAGAGATAGTAATTTTGATGATCGGAAGATCAATCCCTATTTTTCATCTTTTGATTTCTCGTCTTCATTAGGCCTTAGTTCTCTTTGTGACTCAAATCGAGATTGTCGTTTTCTGTTCAACAGCATTTTTTCCAAAACCATAATTGGCGATTCAAACAATAGACTAAACAAAAATGCGACCCCAACAGAAATCATTAATGTACTGAAAAAAGAACGCCACTGCAAAGAAAAATCATTTCAATAATAAGCAGTGTTTCAAATGAAAAAAAAAAATGTGAAAAATGGAATTTTTATATACTCACTATATAGTAAGCTGAAAAATACGTAGGTGTTCTCAGTGAAGCAGCATTCATTGATTGAAGAATAATATGAACTAAATAAACACAATATGAGAGTCTACTTAGAGGTAAGAATATTCTGGATGAGAGAATACTTGACAGAGGTCCTTAAAAAATATTTAAATATAAAAATAAGATCTATTTAAATCAAATTTCTGCTGGTTGTCAATTTCTTGCTAATTATAATTTACCTGCGCATTTTTTAATGCTAGCATAAATTATCCAGCAAACTCCAAAGGCCCAAATTGGTCGACTAACTGCTGAGAAGAAAGTTTCCCAAACTGCATTATATTCATAATCAGGGTCCATAAAAAATCTCGTACCAAATGTGCAAAAAGCGAACGATGCAATCGCCGCCAACCAGCCGGCAACCACGGTCCACTATAGTGAACGTAATTACTTAGTTTATTACGATTATTAAACATTGGTCATTTGACTTTAAGAAAGAAGTATGACAGAAAATTAAACAAATTTTGTAATATCGAAGCGGCAAGATATTACATCATTAAAAAATTTTCCATCGCACCATTTCCATTAGTATTTGTTATTTTTATAGGAAAAACGTTTTCAATGAATTTCTGGAAATTTATGGGGTATAATTTTGTACACGCATCAATCAAGATTAAATTTTATCAACATGCTTCCTTTTGCACAGAAAGTCGCCGTTTTCACATAAGTAGTTTGACTTGTTAAAAATCGGTGACAATGCTGCATGAATCGGATTAACGCACTCACGTGCACAATTTTATATGCTTTGGATTCTATTTGTTAACGATATACTTATCATAACACTCAATGTAAGATAAGATATTTAAACACAAGTCAACCGATAGCACATACATTAGTTTATTCAGGCTTATATGTACTGCAATAACAGTGACTGGGAAAAGAAACAAAATTGGTTCATTCCATTTTCTCACAACACCAAGTCTTTTGCAGTTAAACAATTCAATATGTGTAATTGGTATTGGAAATAACATTAATGCTACTTACTCTATTAAGGTGGCGATTATGCATTGCTACTTCATATCCCAAAAAAATTCCAACCAACCATGCTCCTGCTCGATGGTAAGGCATTATATAAATTTCGTTAAAGACTTCTTTTGTGACAGTCATACTGAAATTTGATTGTTTTATGAATTTTGGTTTTATTATAAACTTGGAAAGAATTCTCGGCAAATATACGTACTTGAGCGAGTGAGGGTATGACAAGACTGGTAGCTTTCTGATTCCGATAACCGATGCCGGAACAGCCAGAGAAGCAAGAAATAGCGCAGCAAGCATTATCAAACCAAACTTTGGTGTTCTATAGAGAGGGTACAATATCAGTGGCGATACCCAAAAGAGTTGCATATCCACAGCTAAATACCACAAATGCCCCAAACACTACATTTCAAAGCATAATTTTATGTAACTTTATAAATTCGTCAAAATATTTAAAACAATATAAATCATACCATATTATCCTTTTCTACAAAATTCTGCAAATATAAAAGCTGAGGCCACCATTTAGTTCGACAACTGCCAGCGAATAAACTAAGCGTTACATCCCATCGGGCTCCTGATCCAAGTTTTGGTATAAATACTATTGTAAAAACTAACAAAGCTATTACAGCTGGAGTCAACCTATAATGATTCAGATTTCCAACATTCATATCAATAGTTCTGAAGAAGTAGCGGTAGAAATCTTACGTAGAATACTTACCTGAAGAATCGATGCAAATAATACATTGGAACGTTGAACCTTTTTTTCTTTGGAATTTGTTTCAAGAATAAATAAGTCATCAAGAAACCACTCATTGCGAAAAAAGTATCAACTGTGAATGGAGCGATGAAAATGTATAAAGAATTCCAAGATTGAACCCACTGAAAAAAAAAATCATTACTTAATAAAATCACGCATAGAATTAGATGATAAAATTTACTTTGAAATATAAAATGTATCATTGTTTACAAAATATTAACGCGCACTTTCATATTTTATCAATAAATTATCAAGTTCTGATATTTTGTTTATCACAAGAGTGCGACGAAAATGCCGAATAATTGATTAATGAGCTGAATTTTTTATTGTTCATTTATTTGTTTTTTCAATGTCATAAAATAACTCATTGTTAATTGCAAAAAATAATATTTCACCAATGCGCCATTTCAAAGATAAATATTCAAAGAATCTTTCGTCTGCGCGCCTTACTTTATACATTAAATATTCGCACCGAGTAGCATTTAATAATTGAACGCACTTTGAAATGTCGAAAAAATACGCTGCCAGCTTATCTTTAACGCGTCAGTTGATCTTTTAAAATGATGATTTTCTGTTGCTAATAAAATAATGCACTTACTTTCGTAAAATCGAGCGTGTTAACAGTGGCACCCATGAGCGAGAGTACATGTTCATGACCGAGAACGACCCATGCCATACTGAGGAAACGCATTCCGTGAATGGCAGGTAGCGTTCCCTCTTTTATGTCCATATCGAGAATAGATGCAGCGCTCTTTCTCAATGAAAATAAAGCTAGAGTACTGACGAAGGGATGCCTGTAGTGGCCAGCATCTAACCTTCCGTGATACATTTCTATTACCGTACAAGCGACCAGAAAAGTTACGAAACCCGTCAGAATAGCCCTGTAAATAAAATGAGTGTTTGAGAATGAAAGTAGCTGAGCAAGAAAGATCCAAAATATTTATGTTAAATTAGACCTACAGGCACGCAGTGAATTCTAGATCCCACACAACCGGATCGATCGGTGAGCACGTGGCCGAGACGATCTTGATCTTGAGATCTTTCAGCTTATCGATCCACGAGATGGTTGTGTTGAAGAACGAAACTATGTCGTCGGCTGAGCATGTTGCAGGGAGGCAGACCGACAGGGTAGGGCTTATGGGTATCGTAACATTCCCCAGAGTCACGCTAATCGAATACATGCAGTGACGTCCTCGGATATCATTATCCGATGAATTACTATGGACAGCCAAGCACTCGTCATATTGGCCAAGGTCGATAAGGTTCCCTTGCAACAGACCTGACTGTAGTTTCGATGAAGCATCCAACACTGTTGAGTAATTAGATCAATCGGAATATTTATTATTTTAACGTTGAATGTAAAAATAATAAAATTTAACCGTATTTCATTTGTGAAGAATTTTCATTGTCCGTCAAAGAGTGACTCAGAGACTTGTTTCGTAAAAATTGGCAACGCTCTTTTAATCAAATAATGATTACAATTAAAATTGATACATCAATCTTGTATTATATCTTATCTATAGATTTACCGATTTGATCGACAATTACTAATCGAGCTGATAATATTATTACGACATACAAATTCTACGCAATAATTTCCTCTGCATTTAAATTTAACTATAAATTTTTGTTACTATGCCATTACTGAGATTAATCATTTCATTAAAACACAGTTGCATTGAAAACTGTACGAAAATTGATGATGATTAAAAAAAATCTTTAAAAAAAATTGATAAACACTTAAGAAAATGAAATCAGATAGGGATAAACAAGCTGTTCATATTGATTAACGGGTAAGCAGGAACTGTACCATTACGAAAAATACACGTGGGTTAGCTTGTTGAATCACTTAAAAAAATAATAATACATTTTTTATTTATTATCTTTCAACATTCATATGATATCCCATCATAGATGAAAATGGCATATGTGATTCATACGAAAGATTGTTCAACGATGTTTCATTTTGCAACTTGGAAAGCGATGAGTAAGCGTATATTTGAATTATTTTAACAATGATCGGTTTTTTAAAATTTATATTATCATGAGATCTTATTTACAATAATATATTTGTTATGTTGAAACATAAATCGAACGTTTAGTGTGCTCAATTGACATGAAAAATGAATCTACGAGTGAAAAAAGTAAGAATCTCAGCATTTCAAAAACCGCAAACGCGTACAAAGTATTCAATATCCACTCACTTGTAAGCGCCCATAGTTCACCACCACGTCCGATCGCTTCTTCCAAGATGAGTAAATCGCGCCGACAGGGAGAATTCAGCCAAGCCTCATCATCTGCATAAACAGCGAAAGTCTTGTCGTGATTCGTAAACATCTTCTCCGGAGCGAGTAAGCTCAACGCATTTCTGTAGTCCGCGCTCTGGAGGACGCGAGCATAATTTTTGTATTTGGCGTTCACGCCACAAATCAAAAGCACTAGCAGTACGACGCTAGAAGCGACGAACTTTACGCGTGGAAGCATTGTGATTGACAAACTGTATTGGTTACTGGGCTAGCTCAATTTAAATACTCCGATGACCAGCGTTTTGCTCACTTATCTCTAACGTGCTGAGCTTTGCCCCTCTATCTGGCAATGACATCGTGTGCGTGACTCTTCACATATGCTATTAGAGCCGGCGGAGAAACCACGTGGAGAGCGGCTGTGATTAGGGCGCTGAAATCATCTACCTAGGCTCCAATTTTGTTTTGATGACTTTACAAAGTTCGACGCCCAGACGGTGCTTTAACTTGGTGGAATTTTTTAATTCATTTTATATCAAAGATTAGATTATGTTTATTCACTCGCTAAACACTATTTGTTATCTGAGGGATGCCTTAAAAATTTTCACAGTAACACAACAAATATATCACTTTAAGGTCGTGGAAAACGATTGTATCGCCGAAAAGTTTCGATAACTTGAAATGTAGATTAAACGGTTTAGATAATTCAACAGTTCGTTCAATGAATACTCGTTGCATAAGTAGACAATTTTGTAAATCATTGAAACTATAGATAATTAAGTATGTATATTGTTTTGCTAAGAATACGCGGTGTAAATAATTATCATCACGGCTTGAAAATTATAATATTTTTACAGACAATTTTTAAAATACTTTTAATTTGAGTAAATTCAATGTTTTTTTTTTACTTTAATGACGAAAATAATCTATCATTGATTAATTAGCATTACTTTGCTCTATTTTTTCAGAAATAAAAATAACGAGGTGCGCTTGAACTTTCATCAGCAGTAACGAGATTATTTCTATTTATTTATTAATTTGTGAGGTATTTAGTATTGAATCCGGAACTGTTAAAATTTTTGAGCGATTGCAAAAATTAAACATTATATTTAAATTGATAGAAATTGATTATCAATAAGTGACATACAATGACACTGCTGTAATTTATCATAATTAATCCTGATCAATCATTTTTTTACCGACAAAAAAAGTACGAGACGTTGAAACAATGTGAGCAATTACCATTTTAGACGTATCAAATTTGTAATAACAGAAACGGAATAACGAAATTAAAGATGCAATGGACTTCAGTACAACACGTATAATGTTGACAATTAACTGTATAATAAAAATAGAGAAGCTGAAGTCAACTAGTATTGAGTTTCGGATTTTCGAATTCGTTCATATTAAAATTTTAGTAGTGCTTGCTATTACAATCTGCAATCTGCGGGTGAACACGCATTAATGGCTAGTTTTAATAATAAAAATATGAATTCTCAGAAGAAAAATGTTTGAAAACATCAAAACATTTAAAACAACATGGAATGAAAATCAATTCACGCAAGTTAAAAATATTTTCCAACATTCAATGTGTTTCTTTACCGATTATCTTGTCGCTCAATCATTTTCCATGGCTTGACCTTTATCAAGTTTCTGTTTCAGAGGAAATGTGTGTCCAATGAAGATTTGCAGAGTAGGTGTCTTAAGGATTATCGCGCGGAAAAAGCAAAGAGCCTGTATATGGTGATAATACGGCTGATACTGTACTGGTCTGAGCTACACAGGCTGGTACAGTCTATACGCCTGCATCATCAGACAAATACGTAACACTCATAATATAATTATAAGCAGGCGCGACAATAACAATTGTCATAACAATTTTCTGGTGCATGTATACAGCTTTTCCTTTCAAACTGAGCGGATACTGGATGAGCTCTTATTTCACGAATAAAAAATACAGCAATGTTTAGGAAAATTGAACGAAACTTTAGAAAAGCCGAAACATAGAGCTTAGAAAATTACTAATGAGAATTTCGATCCACTGTCCCGTTATTATTTGCTATAGATACTACAATCGATTGATCACTTTTTTGGTAACAAATAATAAGTATACATCCACTATTTTTACTACAAATGATGAAACAATTCAACTTTCTCTAAAATAAATATTAATATTAATATATATTTGTTTATATACATCACTTTAATTTTTTTCATTTTTTTGAACATAAAAGGTTTACAATTGTGAACTCATTTCATGAAATATGAAAAAAAAATTTATTTTGAAAATAGCAAAATGAAGTATTCAAAAGAGCTGTCTATTATGCAGAAGGCACAAATTTAGTTTAAATTATTGTAACATCAATTACATATGTAAATAATTTAAATCAATTCAAATATTTGTTAAACCTTAATGTATACATACATAAAGCTGAGTCGACTACTATACTACTACTACTGCTACTGCTACTGCTACTACTACTAGTACTACTACTATTACTACTACTACTACTACTACTACTACTACTGGTTCGCGCTGTATTTTTCGAAACTGATTCTCACGATATTTTTCGAAACTGATTCTCTCAAGATGTCTACAGTATCGTTTATGGATAATCCACCATCTGTTGGCATATAGAAAAACAAATATAAATACGTGTTAGTCAATAGATTTCCTAACTTATCGACCAATGTTAATAATTGTTATAATGAATGAATTCTAGTAACAATATGGTAACCATAACTAAAATTAATCAAACCAAAAAATTTTTCCAATTTTCTTCATTCACAAAATCTTATAATAATCATGAAACACGGCAGCGTTTCGAGGTAGGTAGCCGCCTCGAAAAGCACCAACGTCTAATATACAATCCATAGCATGGCGCGCTTTCATGAATTGACGATTTTACCTTTTTGAATTATTTCTACATCCTCGAAACAATTTTTATCAATGTATTATCATGATAGGACTTGTTTGTTTGGGATATGTGTATGTACATACATACATATGTAAACTACAATCGTCTCTTTGTGTAGCGCGCGCCATCTACGTACAATATACGTATAAAACATCATTGTCACCAATACCAATCGACCAATCGAATCACAATAAGGTCGGTCGAGGGGTCCGATTGATTGGTATGGTTCCGGTCTGCGCAGTAGCAACTGGGGTCTTATTGATATGATGGATCCGGTCTGCGCAGTAGCGACTGCACATTGCGCAGTTGCAGCATGGAGCCTCTGCGCAACCGGATCCCACTCATATCAATAAGACCCCTGCACAGCGCAACCAGATCCACTGACCGGATCCATGCAATCAATCGGATCGGACCCCTGCGGGCATCGGTAAATTCAGTACATATATAACCTACAAATATTCACTCAAGACTAAAACTGATGAGCTGTTCGTTTCGTCGAAACCAGATAGTAGATAATATATGATGAATGTTTATGATCCTTGTACCGTGAGTGAAATCTCCCCCTCCCCCTTCACACACCTTTCAAAAAAGGTAAAACTGCCATGCGAGTAGGCTTCAGAGACTGTTTTCCAATCAATTTTTAGAACAGAACGCAATCAACGGCAAGCAAGTGCATGGAAATTAATTTCAATTGTGACTACGACGCACCATATTTTGAACTATAAATAAGACAACCAGTCAGAAAGACTCATTCGTTGTGAATAACCCATCGCCCGATCCATTTCTTATCAAATTCCAAATTGGCACGTAGTAGTCACAATCGAAATTAATTTCCATGCACTTGGTTGCCGTTGATTGCGTTCTAAAAATTGATTTGAAAACAGTCTCTGAAGCCTACTCGCATGACAGTTTTACCTTTCTTGAAAGGTGTGTGAAGGGGGAGGGGGAGATATCACTGACATTACTTTGTTTATAATTTTTCGAAATAGCTTTTGGTCCGAACAATTCCAATTTTTTATAAATATTTTCCTTTGTTAAAATTTCTTTGTAATTAATTCGTATGCTACCAACATAATTTGGTATAAGTTGCAGAGACATTAGGAACAAACAAATGATCTTCAAGTATCGAGACATAACTGATAGTGATAATGTACCGCACCACACACGATATCTCTTTATTGCGAATACATATATAATGAACAATGCAACAGTGCTCGCAACTTGCATAATTATAAAACTTATATTGCTTGTGCTAACGGAATGATGGTTCTACACATCAGATCAGTATTATTATATATAAGATGAATTTTATTGATTGTCACAAAATAACAAATTTTGAATAATGGTGCATAAATAAAGCTCTACATAATAAAAAATTTTAAAATATTTATTTAATTTTGATTATCAAATACAAATTAAACTGTTTTGCATATATTTTTACGCCGATTCTTTGCGTTCACTTAGGTAGACCCGAATGAAGTCCTCAATTTATTGACTAGTAAAAAGTATCACTGAGAATCAAAAAGCACCAAATTAAGCAATAATTTGATAAGAACTTTCACTTGGCTTTCAGTTTTTCTTGAGATGCATTGTTTTTCCTTTTAAAAATTATATCCCCTAAATTTCTCATAGGCATTTCAAAAGAAGTACTAAATAGAAATGCGATAACTAAATCCAATACAAGATTACTAACGTAAGAATGCAGCTAAAATGAAAAGTATATTATTAGAATACATACATTTGTGAAATATTGTCAGTTTTTACAGGAATTAGAAGGTCTCACAATTAAAAGATCACTAAAATATCTTGGAGTTTTTGTGGTACCAGCTTGCAATAATGGAAATAAGACATGTACGATACACAGACTGTAGGACATTCTACTAAATGGCAAAAAATATTTGGATGATAATATAGTTGCAACTAAACCTAGAAATTTCACAGGAAATAAAGTAAGAATAGTCGATGTTATGTCTTAGATTTTTCAATTCAAAAAATAAAAGCATACCATGAGGTTTGTAAATGCTCACGTAGATTATCCAGCAAATTCCGAATCCCCAAAGGGGTTTGGAAAGTGCAGCGAAAGTAATTTCCCAGAAGAGGTTGTATTCGTACTCCTCACTTGTGAAGGTCTTTGTACCAATTGTACAAAAAGCAAATGACGCAACAGCTAATAACCAACCTAAGTGGACCAGAATCTGCGTAAAGAAACGATTTTTTAGTATTGAAAAAACTTTTAAGCTCTGGAAAAAATAATCACCACCTCGTTGAGATTTAAAGTCCCTTGTGTGGCAATATATCCAAAAAGAATACCAAGTAGCCACGGTGAAGCTCTGGTATACGGCATTTCGTAGATATTTTGAAAAGCTTCTAAAAGCGTTGTGATACTAAAAAAACATTTTAATTTATTACTTCACTATTTATTAGATCACAAATAAACAAATTCGTGCAGTTTACATGAAAATACCTTATTCATACTTAGTTATAATTTATGCACATATTACCTTGGTACGTGAGTGAAGTAGATGGCTGAATATTTATTAATGCCAAGAATAGTAGCATATGATAGAACTGAACTCAACAATAGTATTATCAATAAATATAGTCCTGATTTTGGCCTTTTATGAAGAGCGTAAAGAATTAACGGTGATATACACATTAACTGCATATCTACGGCGACAGACCACAACTGCTGTAAACACTACAACGAAATAAATTCTATTAATTCAACATTGAAAAATATATGTATTTATATATTATAAAACACTTGCATAATTGTCTCTATCCACTAAATTAGGGATAAAGAATAAAACTGGTAGCCATTTAGAATTGCAGCTTTTAATAAAAATATTTTGTAGCCAATCGAATCGTGGCCCAGAAGCAATTAGGGGAATTTTCGGCCCTAATACAGTTGTAATATAAAGAACAGCTGCTACTGAAGGTGCCAATCTACAAAAATATGTAATTTATAATTTATAAATTTACAAAAATAAGTAATTTACCTTAAAAAACGATGCACGTAAAAAGAAAAAATATTAAATTCTATATTTCTTCGTCTTTGTTTGAAATATGTAAAGGCAGTCAAGAATCCACTCAAAACAAAAAATGTATCTACCGAGTAAATACCCATCAGGGGTATCAAAGCTTCCCATGATGCAAACCACTGTAAAAAGGAATCGTAATTCACGTAAATATGACAATGTATAATATGATTAGATATAGTTTTCATAATAACCTTATGTAAGTCCATAAAGTTGACCAAAGGTAAGAAGAATTGGAAAAATGTTTCATGCAAGACAACGAGCCAAAAAGTATTTAGAGCTCGAAGGCCGTGTATAACAGGCAAGTCATTTTCCGAGGCCTTCAAACTGAAGATTGTCTCAGTATTTTTCACGTAAGAGAAGCGCGATAAAATTCGCACAGTTTCATTGCGCTTTCCAGGTGAAAAAATCATACTTTTCACATGCAACCCCGTACAAACGAATAAGAAACCAAAATATAGAGACATGATAATTCTGAAAATAGTATAACTATTAAAAATATTTTCAATTCGATTTAAAAAACAAAAGGAAATGAAAACTTACGCAAATATAATTAGCTGTTTATCGATAAACATGTAATCTGTGTTGGTACAACTAGCAGAAGAAACACTTAATCCAAAACTTTTTAAATTTGTATCAGAATCAATAGAGCCATTGATAAGTCGGAAAAGATCATCATTGCTGCATCTCTTTGGCATACAAATAGATAGTACCGGATTGAAGAAAATACGCTTTTCCAGAGTGACCATGCGATCAATCGAATACATGCAGTGCTGTCCACTTATTTCGATACCTTCCATAGATATACCATGAGTTTCGATGCATTCGTCGTACATACCAACATCTATTATATTCCCTCGCAAGATGCCAGTAGGCAATTTTGACGAAGAGTCTAGCACTAAAAATTGCTTATTAGATGAATAATATTTTTTGTCATATTTTGCCATATTTCAATTATGAATATTTTACAAATACATTATATAACGGCAATTATTAAATTTGCGCATATCGATTTAAAAAAGTTGAGTTCATTTCTGTCAAATATTCGGTCGTTAAAAATATGAATAATGTAATGCTTCCGTGTAAATTTAAAGCATGAATATCATGAATTCCAATTTTGCTTTTTACATTTCTTGTACAAAAGAAAAACAGATTTTGTATAAAAAATGAACACGCCAGTTGTAAGAAAAATCATTCGTAAGTAAAATTAACTTAAAATTTGCATTTGGAAAAAAGTTTCAGCCTACAAATTTTAAGTATTGGTGGTGCAAAATCTTTAAAAAAAGAGTCATTCGAAAAAGGTAGTGAAAATTACTTAAAAAAGAGGTGAAAATACTTGATTGATACATTTTTAAAAACTTTTAAGCAAATTCCGAAAATTATAATAAAAGTTCAAACAAACAAAATTTCCAGTTGAACAGCTTTTATACGACGCCAAGTAGTAAGCATTCACTAAACTTTCTCCAATGCACACTTTCACACTCACTTTGCAAAGCCCATATTTCCTGTCTATTGATCCCTCTTTCATAGACAGCCAAATCTCGAGCACACTCGTCACTCACTCGATGAAAATTTTGATATTTCAACAAAGCCCGAGGTCCAAGCAATTGAAACTTCTCTTCAATGCGATCCTTCACAAGAACCTCTTTATAACTGTCCCTTACGTTATGAGCTGCACGGATCAGCATCAGCTGCAAGAGCAGCGAAAGCAGGAAGATTAGCTCTGTTCGGTGGTACATGACCGACAAACCGCATTTGTTGTAGCCTCCACTACGTTTATACGAACACCTAGTAGTGAGAAAGACGTGCGACCGGTTCCCCGACAAGTGAGCTACTGAGACCATTCCATAGGATTTTTATGGAAGCACTCAATTTTTAGTTAAACGAAAAAAAAAATTTTAGATAAGCTGAATGTCTTGAAAGAAAGTTCTCTAATACATATTCATTATAATAAATCGTTAGTCCTCAATTTATCGATAATTATCTACAGCCACGTTTTACAGTGAATATTTTCACGTTTTTTATTTGTATAAATTTATATATTTTATTCATAGAAGAAATGTATCCTATTAATTTTTTCGATATATTTGACTCAAGTATAGAAATGAAAAATATTTATAGATCCTCAATGAACAAAGAACTACGTATGACAGAAGCCGACATTGGATAGTCGATGCACCTATATATTGTAAACAGGAAACCTGCAAATTAATATTAATCCATGAATGATTTAGCTTCGTTTTCATCCAGCAAAGCTGCTTAATACCGAAATAATTTTTCAGAACGTAGTTATGAAGACTTTGAACAGAACGTTTACAAAAAAAGTTTTTCATGTAGCTTCTCTATTTTCATGCTATTAAACGGTCTTAAACTTTATAAAATATTCGTGATCTTTTAATATTGTGTCAACCAGTATTATTGTTACTGCTTCGGTAAACAAAATTTCAAAGCCGCCCTCGTCAACTTAGGTCAACGGCAATTTATGAAACACTTACATTTTTTCTATTTTTCGATGTATATCTTGATTTGAATTCAATTTCTACAAAACGTAGGCTATAAGTAAGTACGCCACTTCCTAAAGTCGATGCATATGGTATTGCGAATGGTTGATAAAGTTTCTAAATTAATATTCAGAATATGACGACAAATCCTACCTTTCTTCATTAAATTGCATAAATTAGAACTGAAGTGCCCAACAAGCTCATCAAAAAGCTTTTTGACTATTTTTTTGCAATGGGGATCTTTCTGCCGCCAGAGGGGACACTGTACCTTGGTCGCAAAGTGTGGGAAAATTCAAATTCAATGGGT
>JAWWMK010000001.1:5245364-5255476 GCA_035047105.1 Galeopsomyia nigrocyanea | reverse complement strand
TTGCTCGTACGTTACTAGGCGTTCGAGTGAAAATTCGCTCGTTTCGAGTGAATTTTCACTCGAAGGAAAACAGAGAGTAATTTGAACTGATCTTCTTACGAGAAATGTATTGCGCCTATGGCTATCAAGGACCCAGCCGGAGCAATCCGGTGACCGTCCTTAGCCAATTGAATAAATAAATTCTAATTCTCTCTCTCTCTCTCTCTCTCTCTCTGTCTCTCTCTCTCTCATCTGACAGAGCTGAATGGTTTAGTGACTATTTTTATACGTGAAAATAGCACTGGATCGATGCGCCTCGGCTATGAATTACAATAGACTCTTAAGTTCGGTAGTGTATATCACGAAATCTAAAATAAATACCTATTTTCTAGGGTCTAGAATTGAAAAAGTTTTTCTTCGCTAGGGCTTTTGGACCTGTTTTCTGTTCTTATTTAAGGTATATAGTGACGGAAAATGCTTATGAACATTAGAAAAGTTCTCAGGAACTATTCTTTCGGCATTTTCACATTATGATCAAATAGACTTTTTTTCAATGAAAATGGGCAAGAAACGTCATTTTTTTAAATGCTGATTTTTTAGCTTCTGAGACTACTAGAAACATTTCTGGCCAGTCAAAATTATAACAAAAAAGAAGACCTTTACGTTGAGCAAAGTTTCATTCAAAAATGATTATCTGGTAACAAATTACCAACAAATTTGAAGTAATTAAATTTTTAGTTTGTTATAATAATATCGGAAAAATTCGGAAAACTGTCGTTCTTGCAGACGCTTTTAAGGTTCTTGCATAATCATTTTTCTCCGTTTGTCATTGTGAATGGTAAACTTGGGTGGCACTGTAACTTGGTAACTAACCGTACTCGATCACGCAGCCATAAATTTTGTGAGGAACATAGAAATTTTACAAAACTGTAACTATAATTATTTCATTTCGCCTTAACAAAGAACGGCATTAACAAGAAAGCTAGTTGAAATTAAGCAACCGCAAAGATCAATTTTTTATTTTGGTAAGCGTTTATTCGAAATATCGTGCACAATTTCGACATCTTTTGACTTTAACGCCACATTGACGTTTTCAAACACAGCTAATGAAAACTATAATTAGTTTCGTCTCCATCTCGAAAGATATTTAAATTGTATGTTGTTGCTTTATTTTAGAATGAAAATAATTTCGGTGATATTCTTTATTTATTCTGCGTTTGTCTCTTTGGTAATTTCAAATTTTTGCTGGAAATATTTATAAGTAAAATCAAGGATTTCTGATTTGAAAAGCACACTGTGACTGTCAGGTCATCGTTTGGACTCTATATTTTTGCTATTACGCATTACTACATACCAACTTGTAGTTCAGAGCTTATCGAGTCTTTCTTTTTTTACACCGTGCTAAATGAAATCGCACACTTTTTTCGATGTCTACTAGTTGGTCAAGAAATATCGAGCGTCTGCGAATGACGTTGTTGCAAATCAGTATTTAAATTATTCTTGGTGATGCGAGCAATTTATTGAGAAATTTTTAAATAAAGCATCGCATCAGTTCAAATTTTTAATCGAATTTTTTTGATTGCGACATTTGCTGAAAGTCGATTAATATTTTTAGTTGTTAAATTAATAATGTTAAAATATTAAAATAATAAATTGATAAGCTTGTAACTGTAATAAAAATAATGAGAATATGTAGTGTTGATAGATTAAGTCTTCCCTCTACACGTGTAGCATATGAGTATCGTACAAAAATCGTGTTATTGGGTCTCCGTGAGAAAGTAAAGCTCAATGTATCTCTGGGAATGATTTGTAGATAAGTTTTTGAAAAAAAAAGCCTCGTTAGCTGTCACTGTTTTTTATGCTGTGCTTAGTTCTGATATTTTACGTTTGCTCGCAAATCAGTCAACGACAATTGAGTAGCAGGTATCGACAGATGTGTGGTTTAGACAAACAATTGGAGAAGATTAGCTGCGATGAAGAATGTGAGACGGTGAGTAGTGCTGGTTGTGTGCGTACTAATTATAGGTGGCGCAAGGTCAGTTTACTTAGAGGGTGGTAATGTAAATGTTTTGGAGTTCGAGGCGAGAATCGCATGACGTACAGCCGGCGCGCGCGCACCGGATAGTTTACAGCTAATTCGCGAGGAGGTAGGAGATACAGGTTAAAACCTGGAAAGTGGAGCAGCTGGCATCAGTCTGCGAAAGTTGAGGGGCTTGTAAGTGGCAGAAGGTGTGCTGCGCGGTAAACTTTGATCGTGGATGAGCGTGGAGGATAATTTGGAAATACATATTACTTATAGTAAAGGCTATAGGTAAGCTGATTGGGCTAATCAATTGAGCGGTGAATTGAGCGGAATACGCGGCGACTTGAATCAATTTGTGCAGCGAGATCGCGCGACGAGTGGTGTAGGTATACTACGTAGCGGCGGACCGAACGGCGACGATGAAGTCCAAAGTCCTTGGCAAGCGCCTGCTCATTGGTGCGCCGCGCATCCAGAAATCGAGTAGCGCCGTGTAAGTACATGCGAATGGCACTCAGCGGGTCTTGTTTAAATGCTGCAGCCCAGCCGCGCGCTGAAGGCGGATCATGCGAGAATCGCCGCGTCGGCGCGGGCGGCAGGCAGGATGAGGCTAGTTATTAGTTAACCGCTGCCGCGCGGCTAGCTGCGTCTCATTTGAATGGAGCAGTTCTCTCTTTGTCGGATGGCTGTCGTCCGGCCAAGATATATAGCATGCTAATCCAAGTATTCGCGTTGCAGACCAGTAGAGGATGATCTGTCGACGTGCACCAGTTACGACGACGGCGACGCAGAGGACCCGAGTGAGTACCGCCAACCGAGGCGGCCGCACTGGGAGAACAAAGTGCAGTTCGTCCTCGCCTGCATCGGTTACTCGGTCGGTCTGGGCAACGTCTGGAGGTTCCCTTATCTGTGTTACAAAAGTGGCGGAGGTAAGGCATCTATTCCCTTAACATTGCTGCTGCACTCTAATGCTAATTTGTCAATTGTGCCGCCGCTAATTTCGGTGAAACAACGTTATACCTTTGGCCGTCTCAACTCTCGACTTTTCACCTATACTCCAAGATTTGCCATTCTTGTAGTAGTCGAGAGAAGCTCCAAAACTGAGCTGACAGCTTGAATACAGGCCAGTCCATTGACTGGTCTATCCAATTAAAGCGATGACACAGCACGACTCGCGCCAGATTGGAGCCGATTGCAGGCGAGAAGCTGCAGCATCGCAAGCCGTTGCTGCTTGATAGCGCGCTCGGAACGAATAAATTGGTCGCGCAGACTCGGCGCAGAGCTGCTGTAGTGTCGGCAGATTTCATTACTCGCGTCTGCAGGTCAGGAGGAATAATTGATAAATTCGAATTTCCGGAGCGAGATTATACAACGATACAGTTCCCTCGGCTCGACTGGTAATTCGATCAGACAAGCGCGCGCACAAGTGAGAGAGAGAGAGAGCCATTACGCAACGCTCCATTCTGCACTCGATTCTGCATACTGGTGCAAATCGGCTTTCAAGCGGCAGTTTTACTGCGCCGTGATTTGCGTTTGAGCGGTAGTTTGCTGGAACAAGAGAGTGTCAGTGCGAGGAGGAGATGACGACGCTAGAGCAAGGCAGGTGGAAAAGCGCGAGGTCGCGAGCGAATGAATCTGGCGGATGGCGCGGCTGCGGCGATTGGCGGATTACGTCAGGGCCGAGCTACGTTGATTCTCGTGTTGCGCGCGGAAACCGGCCGCGATTTTTCATCCGGGCGTTTATCCGGGAAGGCCAGCTGCTCGCGAGCCAGGGTCATGCATCAAGTTGCAAGTGCACGCTCGAGCGAATATCGGGAGGGGGTCTATCTAAACTGGACGCCGACGCTGACACCGAGTGCCCTTGCGGCAGTGTTCTATACACCTGCACTGCAGTGTAGCAGTATAGGCTCGCCAACAAGACGCCAGTCAAATACTATACCATCGGATCGGACGATTGATTGGATGATGGTTCGACACGAGTCGAGCCTACCAGCATTACAGCTCAGCGCGTAACGAAAGGCTTATCGCGCCTAGCTTGGCAAAGATGAGCACGAGCTATTTGGATTATTTTGCGACAGAATATCAGGCACTTAATCTGTTCAGTCTATCTCTCTCTCTCTCCCTCTCTCTCACCAGTCGCTTTGTTCTTTCTTGAACGCACCAGTACTATTCTCTCATAAGAACAATCATATTATTACAATTGGCTCGTGGCCGTTATTTCGAGCTTTTCTTTTGTTTTGTCCCGATTTTAGCTAATTTGATGGTATTTGCCGATTTGTCGACAGGCGTATTCCTGATACCGTACTTTCTAGTACTGATCGTGTGTGGCGTTCCACTGCTGTACATGGAGCTGAGCATCGGCCAGTTCACGCGGCGCGGTCCGATCGGCGCGCTCGGCCAGATCTGCCCGCTATTCAAAGGTAATTAAGTGGTAAAACAGCCGCGCCGCGCCGCGCCGAGGCGAATTGCTCGGTAAAAGCTGTAATTGAAAAAGTAGCACGCGCGGCCTCGTGTGTAATTGAGAGCGATACATTACTGAATAATTCGTGTCGCGTGCGTGCCTGCGTGTTTAGGGGCAGGACTGTCATCGGTGGTCATATCCTTCATCATGTCCACCTACCACAACGTCATAATCGCCTACGCGATCTACTACTTCTTCACGGGATGCAAGTCCATACAGCCGTGGTCCAACTGCAACAACAAATGGAACACACCTCACTGCTGGCCGCGCGACGAGAACCTCTTGAGCAATCACAGTCGCAAGACGCAAGCCCGAACGATACCGGCCGCTGAATTCTTCGAGTAACAATACACTAATTATAGACGTGTCCAGGCGCAGCTGTACTGCGCGCAGCTGCGGGCTGCTGTCGCTTACTGAGCGGGCCGACTGATTGTTGCAGCCGAAAGGTGCTGAAGATAAGCGAGGGCATCGAGCACCCGGGCTCTCTGAGGTGGGAGCTGGCCGCCTGCCTGATTGCCGCCTGGGTCATCGTCTACTTCAGCATCTGGAAGTCGATCAAGTCGTCGGCGCGCGTCAGGTACATCACGGCCACCCTGCCGTTCCTGCTGATATTCATTTTCCTCACGCGCTCGCTCACCCTCGAGGGCGCCGAGCAGGGCCTACAGTTCTTCTTCCACCCGGACTGGCAGCTTCTCAAAGACGCCAAGGTACGCTAGCCCCCTACTGCGCCCTTCCTACCGAGAGCTGCGGCCTCTGATCACTAGCACGCGCCACGGATTGCTATTGCTAATTCTTCAACCAATTCTTCGACGATCCGACCGCTGCGCCGCCGCCGCCGCAGGTGTGGGTCAACGCCGCCGCTCAGATCTTCAATTCGGTGGGCATAGCTTTCGGCTCGATGATCTGCTTCGCCAGCTACAACAAGTTCCACAACAACATTCTCATCGACGCAGTGGCGGTGTCGCTGATCAACGCTTTCAGTTGCCTGCTGGTGGGTATATTCGCCTTCGCGACCATCGGCAACATCGCCGTCGAGCTGAACATGACGGTGCCGCAGGTGCTCAACGACGGTATGCTATAATCCAATCAATAACTATCCACTGCATCTCAGTACGTAGATTGCCCCGGAATCGCGCGCAACTCGCACCGATCAACGTGTGCGTCACGCGAAAACAATAGAAATGAATGGCATATCACTTTGTCGCACTTTGTCATTGACTTGTCTGTCTGCCCGTCTGTCTGCCTGTCTGTCGAGCTGCAACCATACAAACTCGCGTGCCTATGGCGACGACTGCGATGCTCATCGAGTTTTATCGATGTTATCCACAGATCAGCTTCTCCCGATGCTTTAAAGATAACGTATAACTTCCGTTTAAGGACCCGGCCTGGTATTCGTGGTTTATCCACAGGCCTTGGCCAAAATGCCGTGGTCCCAGATGTGGGCAACGCTCTTCTTCTTTATGCTGGTCTGCTTGACTCTCAACAGTCAGGTTCGTACCGGATTTATCTCCACCTTATCATTTTGCGATGGCAAATCAGTGCGAAATTGCATTTGCATACATCATAACAGCAGGAGCAGCAGCAACTAACCAACACTAATTAACGCATCATCTCTCAAACACACATACACGCACGCTCTCCTACCCTCTAACTCTCTGCCACTCGCTCTCAATTGTTTACTCTTTCAGTTTGCGATCGTCGAAGTGGTCGTCACCTCCATACAGGATGGCTTTCCTAAGTGGGTGAAAAAACACCTGATGTGCCACGAGATGTTAGTTCTACTAGTGTGCATAGTCTCTTTTCTCCTTGGCTTGCCGAACGTTACGGAAGTAATTGGAGGCATACTATTCCTTATTTACGCGGATGATTCTTCTCGCACGACATAATGAAGGCGAAAAAGAATTGGACCGCAGAATATGAAAATTATACGAGAAAACGAAAATTGATAAATGCATCATCTACTTTGTATTGGTTGCAGGGAGGAATCTATTTCTTTCAGCTGATCGACCACTACGCAGCCTCGATCTCAATAATGTTCCTAGCCTTCTTCGAGGTGATCGCCATCTCGTGGTTCTACGGGGTACGACGGCTCTGCAGTAACGTGAAGGAGATGACCGGGCGTGCGCCGGGTATCTACTTTCGCTTCTGTTGGCTCATCGCGGCTCCTCTCCTCATAATGGTATACGTTCAGTCAGCAGCAGCAGCAGCAGCAGCAGCAGCTTCAATTCGCTTTTGATTTACGATCGAGCATGACTATACTGCACAATCAGTGCTCCCTAATTGCAGGCGACTGACGTAACGACGATCCCCTGCCATATTCGACACGCACTCAAACACCTTACTTTTCATTCACTGTTCATCTGCTTTGCATTGCACTCAACATTGCAGCTCTTGATTGTCTGGCTGGATTTTCAGGCAGTATGGGTGTTCAGTCTGATCGACTACGAGCCACCGCATTACACCAAAAATATGGGCTCCAAATACCAATATCCATGGTGGGCGGAAGCCATCGGCTGGGGTATCGCCTCGCTCTCGCTCATTTGCATTCCAGCCTTTGCCGCTTGCGTTTTGTACCGAGCGGAAGGAACCACGTTCATCGAGGTAAGCTCCAATATAAACAGCCATTCGCTGCTACGACTGATACTTATACGAGCATACCTATCAGCAATTCTACATACAAACAAAGTGCTACAATTCCATCAAGTTTTATTGCATTTTTCAATTTCCTGCACGCTCTTGAGGCTGCGATTTTATCAATCCGAGACACCCATTTTTGTCCTGCATAAGTGTTAAAAGTAATTAACAAAAGAACATCGTTTTTCATGGGTTTTTTTTTTTTGGAATTTCGCAAAAAACGTAATATTATAGCGTCAATGTGGTTTCAAATTCCAATCCTACGGACAAAATACGTAATTGGAAACCATATTTCGCTTTTTTTTCACTCGAAATTCTGAGAGCTTTGAAAACTGTAGCCCCCGCATGAAAAACTCATACCTATATTGAAACTGCAAATCTGACACTTGTAATGGAATTTACGGGTTTTCAAGGCTCAACATGGGTCGGAAGTCCAAGGAGGAAAGAAATCAAAATATGGTTGCCGTCGTATTACGAGCGGTAGAATTCGAATTTGGAACGGGATTAACGTTATCTTGGTTTGTTTATTGTTAAATTGGAAAAAAACAACGCGAATAAACATAAAAATTCAGGTTTTCGATAGGTCCAGTTATTTTCGGGTGGGGTACCCTTTACAGAATGATAAAATCCAAAAATTAAGAGCGTGCACTATGAAGATTCGGTAAAAACGCTATTATGTATAATCGATAAAACAGTGCCGATTTATGGCATTTTTTCGTAAAATTGCTCACATAGGTATTTGTACACGCACACGTAACACGCTGCGCGTGTACTGAGTTAATTAACGATAAATCACTGACGTCCATTCAGACGCAGGCGGCTATTAGTTCGTACTGTTTTTTCGACTTTCCAGAAGCTGCGAAACTCCATCAAGTCGGATTTCGAAGCTTGCGAGGTATGCGGACAGGAGTACTGCACCGAACCGTCGCACAGCACGGACGACGACGTGCTCAAGGAGCCACTTCACGAAATGAACAATGTCATGGTAACAATTTGTGTTGAATAAAACGATAATAATATAACTATACCTATTCGCAATGGTGTAATGCGACTATTTCAATTATTCCAGGTAGTGCAAACATTCCAACCGCCGAAAACTCAATTATGAAGCAACAACGATGACTTAGTTAAATTAACGAAAGCCGAGAACTTCCTGCAAAAGGCAACCAGATCTTGACCTAGGAGCTGATCTCGTTTGAAGATCGACTTACAAAAATGACGCGCTGCCTCGAGCTCAAGTAACGCAACGTTGTGATACTTGCGTGCAGACAAATTTTCTTGTACGCATCTTGCAAACTTTCATGTGTCTGCTGATATTTTAAGTTATTTAATTATCATTATTATTATTATTATTATTATATTACGGTATTTTTCATTAGACATTCCGATTGTCAGGCTTATTTATACTGACAATACTGATTTAGTGATACTCATTTGACATACATATGAGTGTTTTAGTTTCAATCAACGATGCTGGAGCATGGCCTATGTAACAAAGACGTACTACGTATTTTTTTCATGTGACAAAATTTTTGTTTTTATAAAAAAATTATAGCACGGAGTCTTATTATTTTTACATTATTCAAGTATTCTATCCTCCCATTACTATTGCTTCAATTAAAAGCTTCCGTCAGTTGATTTCCCGCGGTACATTAAAAATCAATTGTTCTCGATGTCACTCTTTGACATTACACAGTATAGGTTTCCTTGAAGTGATCAAATTTTTATCCAATTACAATATTAAGTTAGTTAGATAAATTCACAATTAAATTATAAATGTTGATAGACATAGGATTTCATGTTCGGTATAGCCTCCGTGAAATATCATTCCTGTATTTTATTATCTCAAGTCATTAGTACAAAAAAAAAATTTTTCGTTTAACATGTGAGAATCCCTTTTGTCTCAATAAGAAAGCAACTGTTTTCTTATTACAATAACACCTTTTTCCAGTGAACCATTTTATGGATGCCAAGCATTATCGACGATGTGTACACCTGTCGTAGAACATAATATCAGTGGTGTTTTGCAAAAAGAGCGCAAGTCCAATTTTCGAAAAATGTGGAGAGACATCTTCACTTGTTATATTCATGAAATGCCTATATCTTTTCACGTTGAAATATTCAATAATTAGTTAGTTTGTAAGAAATCTTATTTTTTAACAATATTATTGTCAATTTGATTACAGTTTATTAAAAAGTATGTACATATATTTTTATGTGACTAATTATGCTTTTTTTTAAACATTACATTCTAACGGCATGAAACAGTGCGTTCTTGTTATTTAGAAGAGAGCAGTTGAAAAACTGTTCCTATATAGACACTTATTATTATTATTGATATGGAGCACTCCGTACTGAGCACTGTCAACTGCTTTAAAAAATTGAATCGTTTATCGATCCAAGCCAGGCAATCTTTTGGATTTGGATTTTGTTGAGCTACAGCTGGTGTCGCAGCACTACAAATGCCATAAGAATGCCCGTGTGCAGACAAATGAATCATTGCATTCAATGTACATATTAGAGTATTTTTTACCGACTTGAAAAAAAAAAGAAGGTCCTTTATTCGACCTGATTTTTTTTTATTGCAGGTAAATTGAAAAAAAACATATGAAATACATAAGAAAATCAAAGTGAAATTGAATAGTCGGCATTTGCCCAAAAAGAAATGTTCATATATTCAGCGTATAATAGCAAGCCGTTTACTTGCCATATGAGATATTATATGTCAGTGCAAATATTTTTATACATTTAGCATGTCTTGTTAATGAACTAGGTATATCTGCGATGGCCGTAACAGCAATGGTGTTGATATATGAGCAATTCCACAAAAAAACGGCCATAATTCGGCATCGTTTGTCCGAATTTTCATATTAGAAGCACGCGCTAACGGAAGCCATTTTTACAAACTATTTGGTGTGTAGAATCGAAAAAAAAATGTGCGCACATCATAGAAAAATAGCTATTTTTTTTATTCCCTCCTAAAGTTCTAAAAGTAATGACAAATTTTGCGATTTTTGC
>JAWWMK010000001.1:5198744-5225246 GCA_035047105.1 Galeopsomyia nigrocyanea | reverse complement strand
GCGCGAGAGAGAGAGAGAGAGAGAGAGAGAGAGAGAGAGAGAGAGCAATGGGGAAGGCGCGCGCAGGCCTAAACAAGGACAGACCGAGGAGCGCAGGTGTAGAGAGCGAGCGTGTGTAGCGAGGCTGCGACAGGTTTATGGGAGGACGAGGTTGGTGTGCCGCGCTGTGTGCCTCGTCAAGCTGTCCGAAGTGCATTTTTAAAGAGGCCCCGGCCACAGCGAGCGAGACAGGCGGCCCGAGACTCCAAATTAATTCTCAAATTAAGAGCAAAAACCAAGAGAGCGCAATTATCTCCATTGCAGTCCGTAGGAATTAATCGCTGCTTTCTTTGTCCGAATTTTCATTGGAGTTCGATTTTCAGGCATTTCCTTGAGCTAGTAGACGCGTAGCTGCATAGCTGTCGAGGGCTCAACTCGATTTGTCTGCAATGTAGTAACGAAAATTCCGCTCTCAACTGAAAACCCAATAGCTCCCGGGCTGCCTCCTCCCTCTCAGCCGATTTTCCCGCCGCCCGCGCCGCTTATTTTGCAATATCGCGCTCGAAAAACCCATCGTGATTGCGGCAAATGCGACAAGTCTTGGCGAAGATTGGGCCGTCGCGTGGACTATGCGTTGGCTCAATGAAAGATTCAGTGAGCGATAAATCAATAAGCCGCCGCCGCCGCAGCTGAGAGGGAGAGAGAATCTATTATTAAAAATTACTCAGCCGAGTTTAAAAGCTCTTTTCTTTAGCATGAAAGGATAATGACGCGGCATAAACGTGCCACGCTGTGTATGGTATAACATAGGGTTAAACAGTGAATGATACAAATCAAAGACAGCGAGTTCTGGCCGAAGATTGATCGATTGATATTTCATGCCTCGGAAATGTTGCTGGCGACTGGTCGACCGACTCGCTGGCTGCCGCCGACTACAATCAATAATACATAAGTTTTCGCATGAAACGTTGGAGAAAAGCTGAAAAGAAGCCGAAGCCGCAAGTAAAAGGAGAAAAAAGCAGCAGCAGCAGCAGCACGAGTGCCTGGGCGCAATATAAAAGCCTATGGACAAAACAAGCACATAATGAAAACACTGCTATAAGAACAAGTGAGCTGGCTGGTTGAAAAGATAGATTTTTATGCTCGCTCGCCGCCTTCCTGGCATATTTAGCGTGATTTTACCAACGAACTGCAGCATCATATAGCCTTGCGGGCTTTTATTCGTTACGCAGTCTTCCAATTCGTTTGCCGTCGTAACTCAAGCACGGCCTCCTAATGTAGCTTTTTTCTCATGCACTTTGACGGCATTTGCGGGTTTATTGCCCCCAAACGGTCAAAGGAATTTACGACTGAATTTTAGCGACATGAGCTGCACGCTCTTCCCCTATTGTTGACTCGTATCGACAATAGACGCCGCCGCGCAATATCTCATTATATTAGGTATGTTTTGCACGCTTGCTACGTAAATCTGCTCGATAGAAATGGAAAATAGCGCGTTTATTGGACTTTGAAAAACGACGCGGTCTGTTTGAGTGGCGAGTGCGCATCTGGAGTGTGTAGCGCAAAAAGTCGCTCGTCACGTCTGCGTCGCCGCGTACCTATATTAAATATCACATAGCCGACAGCGATCCATGCGGAAAACTGAAGCAAATAAAAGGCGCGAGCGATTAAACGATCGGAGCCGAGAAAAAGCATGTGAGCAAAAGCCCAATGAGCGCACCAAAAGTACAAAGGCTCGCATGAGTAAAGACAGCAAGCAGCGCTATAGTAGTGCAAGTCGCTGATTAGAGCAATTATTGGAGAGTGCGGCGGAAGGGTTATCAAGCTTGGACTGCAACTGGAGTAAGTCGCTGGTACAATCAATGCATCCTTGGACGAGAGCGCTGCTGGCGGCAAGAACATTTTGGCAGTGAGTAGCCGACTTATAGAACAACAACAACAACAACTCAGCGCAGTTGCTGCACGTTATGAGTCTGCGAGATGCGAGATATATGCAGCAACAGCAGCAGCAGCGGCGGCACGCACGCACGTACGGCTGCTGCTATGGGAGCAGAGAGCGAGAGAGAAAGAGCAGATGGCCGCAGAGAGATAGGCTTGCGAGTTGCGAGTGGCCGCTCGCTGCTGCTCCTTTGGCTTTTGCTTGCTCCCTTATACGGCACTGCAACTTGGCCGCGGGGCCACTTATAGGCTAATTTATTGGCTTATCCTTGCTAGCTCCCTCTATTCCGCGCCCATTGTATGCGCGCTTCAAGCTCCCTCCCGCCCACTTGCAATCCAATCCAGCCTCAAACTTTCCTTTTCCACCTAATTTCCACTCACATTACCGAGCACAGCTCACACTAGCCCCGCCGAGCGCCCGAGCGCCAATTCATGCAGGCTTTTCATCCAAATTTCCCGGCCGCGCTATGCCAGTATGTCGTAATGCGCAAGCATCACCTCTTCGAGCGGCAAACAAGGCTTCCAGCAGCCTGACAATTTATTCAGGCGGGGGGTGCTGCTGGCTTTATGAAAATGCGCGCGCCAGGCCAAAAATTTGAATTTCAGACACTGGCCCGCGCGTAAGCCCCTGATGAATCGCACTTACACTAGCTCGTACTTTGTGCCAACTAATCTGTTTTGTTCCATTTTTTCACAACTTCTCCTCGGCCAGCTCGATATGTTGTTTATGCAAGCTGACGCGGCAATAACGACTGCACTCGACTATTGCATTTTTCATGCTCCTCACTCGTTCTTGTTAAGGTGTCGGGCGCGCCTCTCTGTGTTCTTACTGTGTCTCTGTGCGATGGCTCGCAAACACGCCTCGCTCTTCTAATCCACGCTAACGAGTCTCTTGTTTGTAACGCTAATTTTTTTTTCTGTGCTGCCTGCGTATCACATATGCGCCGCAAGTGCACTGACAACGCAGCTACAGACTACAGCTCGAGCGACGGCAATCAAATTTTGCATACTGCCTTCGTGTCGCGTCGGAGCTAGCCCTCGAAAAGTAAATTACCATTAAGGTAAACACGCTTTGGCAAGTGGCGGAGTCATTCCTTTTTCTCTCTCGTGCGCGTCTCGGCCCCCTTTACTCCCCTCGTTCCGCGTCGGGGAAATTGCATAACCTTGACAGCCAGCGATTTCCATGATAAAGAAAAAGAGGTCGTCCCCGCTCGCAAGCGAGAAAAAGGCAAACGGCTCACGCCCAATCTACCGCGCGAACACACCGAAAAAATAATACAAGCTTAGCTTTTTTTCTTCCTTCCTTCTTTCTTTTGCCCCGTAAAACCTTCTAATAATTGTTATCAAGATTTTCCTTTCTCCCTGCTGCTGCCCGGATGGCCCTGAGCTGCAGCACTGCGCGGTTTTTCTTCTTGCAAATTTAGCCGAGCACGCTTGGCATTTTTTCCGTGCTCCTCAAGACGTTAACGCCCTCTTCTAATTATACCGCGGGCTTTGTTCCCCAATGGACAATGTACTATATTCGCATTGCTTTAATATCACAGCTGGCTGCATTGAGCTTCAAGTGGAACATTCTTTGATACGAGTAGTCGCCTGGATTTGCGCTCGCTGGAAAAGTGTTGAATTCAAAAAAAGTGCGAGATCATAAAGAAAGTTGTATCAAAGAAAATGAGACGGCCGACCGGCCGGCCGGCGCGGCGCTGGATGAAAAAAAGGAAAGAAAAGAAAAGAAAAGAAAAAAAGAGAGCTAGCGCCTGCGAGCAGGATCTCTGGTAATCCGGCGCCAAATGAAAATGTAAAAAATGGCCAAGATAAAAACTGAAGACTGGTGAAAGGCTTTAATAAGATAGAGAGAGAGAGAGAGAGAGAGAAATATTTCAATGATATATTGGCATTAGCATGTATGAGCGCTACATATACATATTTGAAATGAGCTCTAATTAGATGCGGCCAACTGCGCATATATTCTCTAAATGCTCGCAGTCACATATTGTATATTTATGTTTATTTGAAAGTTGCCATAGATTGTAGGCGTGCGTATATGTGTGATATAGGAAGCTCGCGCTTATAGTGCAGGGCCGCTCGTTAACGATTCATTCATGCAAATTCGGATTTGCCAAGATAATTTGCCTCGCGGCCCATGCATCGACAAAATAATAGCTATATCGCGGCCGAGCTTCAATTGGCCAGCCAGCCTGATTAATTAATGAAGCATGCCAATAATAATGATTGTTCAATTGCAATTGGATTATCGCATAGTTCAACTAAATAGCTTCAACTCAAATCTATTTCGCAAGTAAATTCAAGAGATTGTTCGTCGCTATTCATTGCTGTTGGTGGCGTTGAGCGGCGCAATCGCAAACGGCATCAGCTGCTTTTCTGCGCGTCGCGTGGCTCAGCCTGGCGTGGCGCTAAAAAATGCAGGCATCAATCAATTTTGCTGGTTTGCTTTGTTGTATATGGTGCGGCGCGGGGGGCGGATACGAGGGAGCAGAGCTTTGCATGTCATCAGCATGCGAGCTTGCCAGCCGAAGCGAAGCAGCCCAAGCCGGGAAAACCCGTGTATATGTATATTATACGCGTACAGGCGGAGCGGAGCGGAGAGATACGGAGAGACGAGGGGGAAACCCCAGAGCCAATCTTTATTAATGCCAAAGCCGTCAATACATTGGATTTTCGCTGAGCGCGAATTTCTCAAACGTCTCTCCCAATCCAGCAGCAGCAGCAGCAGCAGCAACAGCCGCTCTGCCGCTCTGCCGCCGTATATATTTTAAATAGTCAAACAAAATGCTCGGCTCTGCTGCTGGCGCTTTTTGTTGGCTACGGGGCAAAAACTTTTTCTCATATAAAACCTGCCCGCCTCGACGCTTATATATATATTTTTGTTTTAGTGATTTGACCAGCTGCGAGAGGCCAGGATAGCTCTGCAAAAGCACAAAAAAGCCAACAGAACTGATAGCTACGCTCAAACAAAAATGCAGTGGCGCGCAAGCTGTCTTCATTCTCTTATTTACGTTTGACAAAGCAGAAAAATGCGGAAAAAATCCGAATATTGCAGCTCCTCGCTCCTCGTCGAGTTATTCCTTGAGTTCTGTTGTTTATAGCTAATGCAAAAGTATTTTCCGACAGAAGTATAGCTATACAGGGGGCCGAGACGAACAGTGAGATTGCGGGCAGCTTGAAAACGGAGTGCAGGCAGGGTGAGTCTGTGCTTGCTGGGCGAAAACAGTGGCATAAGGGGAGGGAATGAAGGAGCGCGAGAGCTAGCGAGTGGAATGCACGGGCGAAGCGTTGAAATTGGCAGATCGACGCGGCAATTTTCGAGGGGATAGAAGAAGCTCCTTGCGCGGCGGCAAAGTCAATTAACGCGATATAGCTGTGTGGTGTTCTATGAAAATTGGAGCTGCAAGCTCCAGGCGAATATCGCGCTCGAATCACGTGCGCGTCATAAAAAAGCCCGAGTGATAAACAGCCGCTCTCTTTCCAGCGACGCACGATACATACTAATCTGCAGCAGCAGCAGCGGCGGCGGCGGCGGCAGCCGTGCTCGGCTCGCGCGGCGCGGCACTAATACCGTCAGATTAGTAGAGCAACAGCGAGCTGCACTTTATTTATCGCCTAGCGCCCTAGCTACTGCACAAACAATTGCTCAAGCTCAACTGACAATGGCAAGACGATCCTTTCTTTTGCTCGTATCTTACGGCCATCTTACAGCCACTTGGCCATTCTGCATGTCGCCAAGCAAAACAACATACATACATCAAATCAAATTGAAGACGACTCGAGGCAGCTGGCAGAAGAAAGCAAAGGCGAAGGCCCAATCCTCCTGGGATTCGAGGATTCGGGCATGGCGAAGGTCAATAATGTATAATCTAGCAGCCCGGGCTCCACTCGATTATATATATATATATAACCTAACGCAAGCAAGCGACCTGCCGGCCGCGATCAATTTCCATTGCTCAGCTCCGCCGCGCTCACTGGTTTTCTGCCCCCTTTACACACTATCTCCTGCCACAGCGCTCAGCCAAAATAGCCATAATCCAGAGCACACCATATACGCATACACGCAAGCAGCAGCTACTTGCTCGCAATCATTTTTATATCTTCTTTTTTCCAAATCAGCAACCATGTATGATGCATTGATTAATGCATTGTTCGCGGCGAGGCAGTTGCACAAAAATTTCAACCGAAAACCCTGCTGCCGGTATAGAAGCCGCGCGGTGGGTTCACATACGACCTATTCTGCCTTTGTAGATACATACGCAAATAACAGCGGCTAGGGGGCCTGCAATTTCGAAATCGCGAAAACATTTTTAATGCTCGTTGGCCGAGAAGGAGGACGAAGGAGGAGGAGGAGAAGCGAGCGCCAAACAAGTCAAACATTATTAAAGCGCAATTGTTCGCTGACAGAGAGAGAGAGAGAGAGAGAGAAAATGTTTGCTTGCGTTTAAGAATCAAAGCAGCAGGGGCTGAAAAAAAGCGGCTCGTCTCATATGTACTCCGCACGCCAGGACATGTAGCCTGGACCAAGAAAGAAGCTCGCAAAGAATAGGAAGCAGGAAGGATGGGGGAACAGATCTCCGTTGAAAATACAGAGAATGGGGCGCGTATAGCGATGCTAAATCGAATAGCCTGCTACGAATAATCGGCCCCCTGCCCCCTGCCCCCTGCCCCCTGTCCCCTATCCACGTGGACACACAAAGATGAGGAAGCGGCACTTAGTGCAACGGCGCTCGCTTTTTTCTCTTTCCCTCTTTAAAGCGCTAGAGAGAGAGAGAGAGAGAAAGAGAGACAGAGGCAGAGCAAAAAAGCCTATTCCTGCGGTATTCAATTACACCTTTTTTTCTTTCTCTTTCTCTTCCTCGTTCTCTCTTCCTCTCGTCGCCTTGCGGTCGTTGAAAGTCAGCTTAGGGTTTCCAACCAAACACACTGCACAAACACGCACTTGACACTCGCTGAAATTGAATATGCGAGGCTGGACATATAGGTGCAAAGTTGCTGCATCATGCACAATTGGCGAGCTGAAAATGAAGATAGCTGCTGGCGAAAAAAGGCGGCGAAGCCGGCGGATGGAAAGAGGTGCGGACTCGAAGGCAATATTATATATACCTATGTGCAAATCTACCAAAAAAAGGCCGTCATTCGAGAAAGTATTTTCAAATATTCAAACTGGCTGCATTCTCTTAATTTTACGCAATTTTAGGTGCACGCTGTTCTACGAGCTATCAAAAGATTCCTAATGCTCTTGCCCACCTCCTCCTGAAGAGTGACACCCCATTTTTTGCGTGTGGCAATATCAAAATCACGTGTAAACTCTGATATCGCTAAAAACGAAAATCTGCGGTTTTCTTGTTTTTTATTGTTGTTTCGAGTAACGAAAAATTTTAGCATTAATCTGACTTTATAGAACCGAATTCTATGGCTCAAAATACGTCGAAAAGCATTTTTTTTTTTCTACTTTGAATTTTGAGCCCTGTAGAGCCCTGAAAACACGAAAATTTCATAAAACGTGTCGAAATTGCATAGTTTTGAGTTTTCATGCCATCTTATTTTTTTGAAAGCTCTACAAGGACAGGAATTGCAAGTAGAAAAAAAAACAAAACACGGTTTTCGATGTATTTCGAGCCGGAGAAGTCAGATTAACGCTATCATTTTCCGTTTTCCATGAAATTCCAAAAAACCATGGAAAACTGCGTTCTTTTTTTCGATTATTTGTGGAAATTCTATGCGCGAAAAAAGTTTGTCACTCGCGGGTTGGGAAATGGGCAGCTGCTTTTTTAGGTTCTGTATGTAATATAGATTAAGAGAATCGCATCGATCCCGAAGAGCGTACAGCCCTTTCGAAAATTCGCCCCAACTTTCTCGAACTGTGGCATTTTTTGGGTAGATTTGCTAATATAGCATAGCTGGGAGCATAGCAGTGGAACGAGGGCAGCCGCGACGGCAACGGTATAAGGGGGCCTGGCGATGAAAATGCCGGAGTGCAGTTAAGTTGCTCGAAGAGCGAGCAGAGCAAGTTCAGCGATAATTGCTAGCTCTCGCAATTGCGGGCTAAACAGCTTAGTACTGCAGCTGCTGCAGTGGGGAAAGTGTGCAGCTCGCGGTTCGGAATTTGGCGCTAGAAAAGCAAGAACGATCTATGATTGAGGTGCTGCTGCTGCTGCTGCTGCTGCTGAAGCGGCAGGTAGGCGAGAGGAAGCCGCTTTATGTCGGAATTCAACGCCCCTTCCTGTAGCTTCTCTCTCCTGCTCGCCTCCTCGCCTCCTCGCCTCTCCCTTCGCCCTCCCACTCCGCGCGCGAGCAGGTATATCCGCGCACGCAGATGAAAGAGAAACCGGAATTCACGAGTTATCCGCGCGCAGCCAGGACACCAACCGACCTGCCGAGCCACTGCTACGCTACTAGCTCTTTTTGCAGTAACAGTCGAAAAGCTGGCGCTTTCCGCCGACTTGCTATACTTTTGAGCCTCCGTCCTCCCACTTAGCTTCCTCCATCCTGCAGCCAGAATACCCCAGGATACGTACATATCCTCGCGTAGTCCAATGGATTTGGCTGTAGTTACATTTTATCTCAGTCCTCGGTGCGGCCGCGGGGCGTCGACTTAAGCGAGCTTCTTTACCACTGCTCCTTTATTTTGCCCTCTTTCCACCACTATATACCGGACCCCTTTTCTTCAAACTCCACTCAATTCAGACAGCAGCAGCAGCAATCCCAACGCTCATTGACTTGCCAAACGCCGAGAACAACGAGCCTCTGATCAAATTTGCCGAAAGCAGCTTGCTGCTGCTGCTGCTGCTTTTTACCGATTTTAATGCTGCTCCAAGGCAGCAGCGCTGAATAATAATATTCCTCGGCGCTGAACAGAACAGGCATTTACCTGCGGACGCGACGACAATTACAGTTTTTCAGCCTTGCCCACTTTATCTTTGTTTGTCGCGCGTGCACATACTTTTTTCCCACGTACACGCGCAGCGCCAACTTGATGTCTTGCAAATAGAGAGCAATGGTTGAAGCGTTGTAGCGCGCCACGCTAAATTCTCGGCTTATTTACGAGGGCATGACAAATATCGGACGAATAAATGGGGCGAGCTACCTCGTTGACGCCCTTTCGTTTTTTTTGTTTTTTTGTTCAAAGTGATCACGCATTAATTAGCGCAACGCGTTTCGACGGACAGACAGACAGACAGACAGACGGACGGGCATATTTCTGTTAATTACTCGAGGCTGGATTTTTGGACGATCAATCGAGTGGGCGCGCTTGGGCGCGAGCAAACAATGGCGTGAAAAGCAATTAAGCGCGCCTTTGAACTCGGAGCTGCGGCTGCTAAGCCAATAAACAATAATTCGCTAATCCAATCCATCTGGGCCGGCGCGTGCACGTACAGCGCGTACAGCCTGTGTGTGCATACAAAGCTGCTGCTGCTGCTGCTGGGTCGCGAACAAAGCACATTATCGCAGCTGTTCGTCAAGTGTCTTGCTAGAAGAAGAGCTGCTGCTACACCTATGCGCGCGGGCAAAGTTTCTCTCTCTCTCTCCGGCAAAGCCTTAAACCTCAAATTCGAAACTTGGCTGCTCGGGGCGAAAAGACAAGCGGCCGCGCAGAGCGCGTGAAGCACTGTTAAGTCCAATTTGGAAAGTTGCAAAGAAAGCTCCTGCCGAGCTCACACTTTGAGAAACTCGCTGGGCTGCAGGGAGTCAACGGCGCGCCAGAAACGCAGCCCGGCAAATTCAATTAAAAGGCCAAGCGCGAAAAACGAACTTGCCGCCCCCGAGCGGCTCTGCTCTGCTCCGCTTCACTTGCTTTTTCAGCACTCCGCAACACGTGCAGCAGTTGACTTGCCGACGCGCTCTCTATTCCCTTCCTATCGGCCCTTTTAAACTTGGCGCTTTCCACCAGGCAGGCAGGCAGGCAGCCCCAGAACAGTTTGTTAGTTGCGCCTCTGTTATACGCGTCCACGAGTTTTTAGTGTTTGCTCATAGTGCTTCTCCGGTTTGGATTTGCTGACCTCCTTCTCGCACCTCCGCAACACGCATGCCAAATTCACATCGTTTTTCCAGCTTCGCTGATTCGCTTCGGCCAACGATCAATCATAACGCAGCTCCAACACGATACTCAAATCGCTACTTGACTTTGCTTGCCGTTCACTCGCCGCCGCTGCCTGCTTTCGCAGAACAAAAGCTGCGCGAGTTACATTAATGCACGACTGTCCGAAGCTATTGCTAGAGCCGATTGAATAAAGCCTGATATACAGGCTGCTGCTACAGTGTAGTCACCGAAAAGCATAAAAAACAACTTCGCCCGATTCCGCATTGTTCAATTGACTGAGAGTAAAAAAACGAACAAGCATCGAATCGATCGCTACAGTGCACGCGGGCGCGAGTGCTGTTTTTCAAAAACAATAAGCTCTTAATTGAAACGCCCGATGCAGCAGCAGCAGCAGCAGCAGCGGCGGCGGCAGATTTGGGGCCGGTCGGTAACGGAGAAATAAATAAATAAAACGACAGCCCATGCGAGCGATTGCAATAAAAAGGATGAAAAATTGTCAACCTACATACCATCCAATCTGCACAATTCGAGCATAATAGCGGCAGCTCATTTTAATCAAGAATCGAGAGCGCCATAGAGAGGCAAGGGGGAGAGAAAGTAATTGCGTATATACGAGTACACTCTCTGGCGCGAGTCGATCATTGGCCTTTTAATATCCCGCGCAATTTCCGCAGCGCCCCGCGCACCGTACACATCCCGAATCCCGAGCGCGCGCGCAGACAAAGAGAAATACAGAGAGCCAGGATAATGAAAAGCGAGCGTTTAAACTTTTCACGCGCGACAGCTATCGCAGAGATAACTCGATTATTAATTCACAATGGACTATCGGGCAAAAATAGAGCTAGACTGGGAGCTCGCGCGTGATGTCATTCTCGAGTCGAGCTTGCAATTTCATTTGCCGCCGCCGCCTACGTCGCCCCGTCACTGCTGCAGTCATGCTGCAATTAATCGCACATGCAGCCAGCCACAGGCTCACTGCCTGTACCGCGCGATCAATGACGAACATTTCCAACAGCCGCGAGTCTAAAAACAAAAGTGTCAGTCTGATGAGGGAGACGAGTGATTGGCCAAAAGTCACCTCTCTCGCTCTCCCTGCCGCCGCCGCCGCCTAAGTAGACTTACTATGCTTGCGCTGGCTTGATGATGATTGATCCGCACCTCTGCCATTTATTCATTTCTATAATTATCCTCGCTATCATTTCATCTCTCTCCTTCAGTCACTTCAACTTGAACCTCGAGCAGGACGGCCCTTAGCATTCATTAACAAGCCTGTTTTTTTTTATTTATTTATTTAATCATAGCTTTAGCTCTTTCACTCATAGCCCCGCCGACGACAATTTCTCACTCGCTTTCATTTGCACTGCACGAGTTTGCTTTTAAAAATAATTAAATTCCTCCTTCCGTCAGCTCATATTTCTCATGCTGCGCCACTCTCAATCCTCCGATTCAATTAAGCAATTATTTTATCGCGCAATCGATATCGCAGTCAGCGAGCCCAGCGGCCCTGACATCGCAAAGGTCACCTATCGCTATTCAAAACAAATCAAGCATGACCCGCTTCCCGTTCCCATCGACTATATCGATCAACTAGTTGCAAAGAACATCACGATAAATACGCTATTTGTAACAATGGTAACAATACAATATACAACCCAATGACAGACGATGAACTGGCTCGTTGTTTGTTCATTTATATGCGCTGATGAATTTGCGATACTAGGTCGCGAGCGCCTTTTTTTTCTCATAACACACTTGCGTTTTGTTTCGACGAAAAGCGCCAATCACGGCATTTGAAAACAGCCTCACGCAGGTGTTCGTCGAAGCGCATACTTACTTTATATAGAGAGTCTATGTCTTTTTTCTCGATGCCTGCGCAGTCAAAACAAACAAAGGACGACGAGAGGCTCGCAGTGCATATTCGTTCATCAATTTTCGTTGAACAACATTTGCGCTAAACGTCAAAGACCGCGGCTCTCGCTTGGAATGCCAATATGTAAATGCAACGAGGTTCTCACATGCAGCAAACATCGCATCGCGCACGACAATATTCAGCGCAAAGCGAGTTAACAATTGGAGAGAAAAATAAGCAAAAAAGCTAGAAGAAAAGACGAGGGAAAACTGAAAAGAACAGAGCGCGAGTACGCGGGAGCAAACAAAGATCGAGTGTTTGGCTGAAATCTGATTACTCACCTTGAGATAAGCGGGATCTTGGCAACGGTGGCGGCGGTGGCGGCGGGGCTGCCAGCTGGAGAAGCCGTCGGCTGCATCACTGATGATCGGCGCGCTTGATCGAGCACTCATCGCCTGGTTTTTCCCGACAAGCCAAAGAGAACAAGGAAGAAGAGGAAAACAACAGCAGGAACAACAGCAGCAAGGAGGAGGCTGTGCCTGCTGACGTTGACGCGTTAGCTAAACAAAGCGAGCGAACGACGTTGCACTGCGCGAGGTCACTGCTAAGTACGGAGTAGTTTGCGGGCTTATCGCTGGGAGTAGCGGCGCCGGTTGGCCCTCGGTTGCCTCATCGTCCCTTGCCAGCTTGCTCGCGGCGGAGGCAGCGGCATGCACCGAACAGTGCAACCTCCCTGCTCGCAGCACTGATGCTAATGGCTAACAAGTGCCGATGAAACTTGCTGCGGAATTACTGTGACTTGCGCTCCCCACGAAGCCAGCGGGAGAACTGAGCTGTGCGAGCAGTGCGCGAGCAACCGCGAGGCGAACAGGCGAGCCGCCAGTATGTCGCAATCGAGCTGCTGCTACTTGCGCACACGAACGTCGCTGCTATCACTCGCGGCGCGCGTGCTCGTCGAATCTCGACCGTGCAGCCTGCTCGGCAATCCTCGGCACTCCTCGGCTCTCCTCTCTTTCTCTCTCTCCCTCTCGCACACGCAAACGCCCGAACCCGCCCGCGCGCGAGTAGAGACTCGCACTCTGCTGTGCTGCTGCTGCTGACGCTCCCAGTCCCATCCCACCCAACTATCCTGTGTATATAACTATACTCACTCCCATCATAGCGATCCTTGCACCTTGCCGCTCGCCACCCTTCTACTCTCTTTCTCTCTCTCTCTCTCTCTCTCTCTCTCTCTCTCTACATATCTATATGTATATGCTTTTACGTGTGTGTGTGTATGTGTGCATGTGACCCTTTCACGCTCTTTTCTTCTCATCGCCGCGAGGGCTTTGAGTTTTGATACAGAAGCCCAGTAGCAGCAGCAGCAGCCTATGTATACAACATCAAACTGTCCGTTAACATTCGCATCTGAATTCACTTGGATTACCAACACTTCTATCATTGTCGCCTTTGTATGTATACAATTAACGTTTGGACTGATCTCATGCACGAGCAGCTGTATTTCATCGTTTTCTCGTTCACTCAATCTCGTATCTTTTAAAAGTTGGTAATTGATCTTTGGAAACGAGCGAACAAATGTTTAACGAGGAGTATCGGATAGCTGCTGCGAAAACGATACGACATCGGGCTACGTTAGCTACGTAAGCTCGAATAGGGCTTCCGCACGTACATATGTATGTATGTACATACATACAAAACGACAAGTAGTCTTACACTGCAGCTTTGAAAATAAATAAGCTATTGTAATACTCGAGCAATTCCAACTGAGAATTCGAGTGATTGCTTGCGATTGCTTGAAAGAAGAAGCTTTTGATGATTGTGATTCAGTGAATTGTGCGCAGATTAAATACCTACTTTTGTGTAAATAAAGATATATAACAATTGGCGAAACGAGTGGTAAAGAGAGCAACTCGGAGAGCAAGATGAGAGTCGGCAGACTCGCAGAAACAATGTTGGCAAATGAGACTTTAGTTGTTCTCTAGTCTGCAGTCTTTAGCAATTATAGTTGTAGAAGAGATGAAGCGTAAAGGGGGCAAAACCCGGCAAAACCTCTCTCCGCGTCGCGAGAGCAAGTCTCCGCCGCGCGCGCTGCAGTACCTATCCTATAACACGGAATCTTATAGGAGGAAAAGAGGAGAGGGCAAGGGGAGAGGAGAGTAGAAGCTTATAACGGCAGCTCGCGCTACGCGGCGAGTGCATGCGTGCAATCGTATAATGACGGCGTGCGAGAAAGTCAAAGAGAACTGAGCTGCGAGAAGAGTGAGGGAGAGGGTCACTGCTGCGGGACTCGAGACTCTCAGGCTAACTGAACTCTCGCTCGCGGAATTCTCCGCGTGTTAGGGCCAGCTCCCTTCTGTTTGCCTTTGGCAGCCGATATAGCTGTGCTGCACTGCCTATAATAGCTTGCAACTGTATCGCTATCGTTTCGGCTTTCTAGCTTCATTTACCAGCTTTCATCAAGCAACCAGACTTTTTTTTATCTCAACGAATTATTTTTAGGCGTAATAATCAGCATAACATAATGCACTCCTATATGGAAAATGAATGTTGAGCATTAGCAAATTTCAGCCTCTTGCGTGACATTTGCAGTCTGCACTGGAATTAAACACATGAAATCGCTTTATCGCACCAATATTAAAATATCTGACAAGTTTCTGAAGAAACTCTAATTAGTAATTCTGAGCATGAATTTTCAAATCTTTATTCATGAAAAAACATGCAGAGTATGTCCATTACTGGATTTATACGCAAGCTCTGTAATTTATTGACTCTTTTAGTTGTCAAACATGTCACCATCGGTGATATCAACGAATATAGACGCTTAAGCGTCTATATCCGTTGGTGGCACAATTGAATAAAATTAGTGATTTCAACAAGTTTTCAAATTTTTCGACGCGTGTCTAACGCGATTAAGCACAATTTAATACTCGCGGTATCACATCGTAAACCTCGACCAGTAAGTAAAGTACACGTCATGATACAATTTTTTATCACTCTCGTATTTAAACAAATGACTAGATTATCCCAATTATCAGGGATAGCTCTCAAATTGGGATAATCTAGTCATTTAAAGTACACGTCGTTTGTCCATACCTGCTTAGGGTGTATCTACATTTGCGCCTTGTGCCTTGCGTCTTGTTCCTATTTTCAAATTTTGTTATTAATTGCTTTAAACAATTATATTTGCAAGTTTTCAAATTCAAGTATGCATATTATAGATAGATTAATCATGTTATGTGTGTTCCGCTTTGAAATTATGTAAATAGGCGTAAAAATTTTGAACCGTTCAAGGCGCAAAGCGCAAGGCACAAGGCGTATATGTATGTATGTATGTAGATACACCCTTACAGATTCCCGTTCCACTATTCCAAATCAGAGAGAGAGAGAGAGAGAGAGAGAGAGAGAGAGAGAGAGAGAGAGAGAGAGAGAGAGAGAGAGAGAACGCGAGCGAGCTGAGCGCGAGTGCGGACTGCGGCTGCTCAGCAGTACAGGCAAGTACAGGTAAACCAAACCTCCAAACTTTTGTCTTCAAAGCTGGAATTTTTCTCAGGAACGTGAATTTCCAGCCTGATTTTTTCTTTCAGACGATAAAACTCGATTGCCATAGGAAGTGGTTGCACTCGGGAGTATCAATTTTGGCAGAGTCTACGAAACGTTCGAGAACTGCTCGAGAATGCAGTGGCTCGCGGTGCTAACCCTAACCTCACTCGCCGTCTTCTTCGAGACGTTGGCGCGCCACGTAGCACTGGCTGGCGGAGATGGCAAGCTGCTGCGCGTCCGAGGTGTACCTGTCGCCAAAAGCTCTCTTTATTCGCCCGACAGAGACTTTGAGTGTCTCGACGGCAGTCTCCTCTTACCTTTCGAGAGAGTCAATGACGACTACTGCGACTGTGCCGACGGCAGCGACGAACCCGGCACCGCTGCCTGTACCAATGCTTCGTTCTACTGCCAAAATTCAGGTGAACACTCTATTACTATTATTTATTATAGCATGTTGTCTTCAGTTGTCTTCGACCAAACCTCCAACCCAAATAATTTCTGCTTTATTCTGCTCTAAAACAAATTATTTCTCTTCTGAGATTTCAAGCTCTTCAAGTTTTATTCATTTTTTATTTGTTTCATGATACAGTTTGTTCCTCCTTTCTTTTCATTTGTTTTTCCAATTGCTCCTTGATAAACTCTGCTCAAATGTGGCTGTCGTGTGCATTTATTTCTAAAAAAAATCTCATTCTGCTTCATTGACAAGATAAAACTAAATACTACAGGTATTTGTTGAATCACTTCTTTTGATTTTGTCTTAGGTATGAAAACTTATTTCTAAACATGAATTTTGAAATAGCTTTCTTATCCTAGGATACCAAGCAACTTATATTCCTTCGTCGTGGGTAAACGATGGAGTCTGTGATTGCTGTGATGCTAGTGATGAGTATTCCTCTGATGTCCAGTGTGTAGATAACTGCCATGAATTAGGGCGAGAAGCTTGGCTTGAAGCACAGCGTATAGCTGAATTAGCCAAAGAGGGTAATAAAATACGACTAGAATATATACAGAAAGGCAAGCAACTTAAGACAGAGAATCAAGCCAAACTGGCAGAGTATCGTGCCAGTTATGAAGAAGCGGAACTGACTAAAAAAGAGAAAGAAGTTGTAAAGTCAAGAGCAGAGGAGCGTGAAGCTGCTGCTCTGGAGAAATACAAACCTCCACCTTCAGCCGAACAGGACGAGGAAAAAGAAATTTCGGAGGATGAAGTCAAAGAATATTTTCTAATGTTGGACTCTGATTCCAGTGGTACTGTAACGATAGCCGAGTTGCAAACTAGAGTCACTTTTGACAAGGATCGTAATGGAGAGGTTAGTCGAGAAGAAGCTCTCTTCTTTTTGAATAATCAGGAGGAATTAACATTGCAAGAATTTATTGATTCCGCCTGGGCAAACGTCAAGCCATTCCTTATGCTAGAAAAAGGTAAAGTCGAGTGCTTTCAGAGCATTCCTTGAAGCGTTTTCCTGAGCGTTTTTACATTAATTCATGATAATATTTTGATAGGAATTTTCAAAGCTGCCGACAAGGAAGAGGAGAGTGCTCAAGAGGGCGAGCACGATCAGCCCGACAATGAGCCTCACGATGGCTCCGACGAACATCACGAGGATGACGATCACGAAGACGAAGAGCACGAAGATGAGGGCCACGACGGCGAAGTCGAAGATGCCAATGCTGAGAAACAGGCCGAAACCGAGAAGGAGCCTGCCGTTCAGTACGACGAGGAAACCCAAGCCCTCATTGACGAGGCGAAGGAAGCTCGAGAAAAGTTCCAGGAAGCCGAGCGTCACGTTCACGACCTTCAGAGCGAGATCCGCAAGCTCGAGGAGCGCGTCGAACGCGACTACGGACCCGACGAAGTCTTTGCCTCGCTGGATGGCCAGTGCTTCGACCATACGGATCTCGAGTACGTGTACACGCTGTGCTTGTACGGCAGAGCGACACAGCGCTCGAAATCCGGTGGCGGCGAGGTCAACCTTGGCCAGTGGGGCGAGTGGCTCGGAGACGGCTCCAACAAGTACGCCAAGGCTAAATTTGACCGGGGTCTGACTTGCTGGAATGGACCGTCGAGAAACACCGTTGTCTCGCTCAAGTGTGGTATTGATAATAAACTGACTGCCGTCGCTGAGCCCAACAGGTGTGAATATACCATGGAATTTGAAACACCTGCGTTATGTAATCCCAATGTTGATCACAACACCGACGTTCACGATGAACTCTAATTTTTCACTTCAATTGTTCCTTCATTTTTCAAGCTTAGTTTTGAGTGCTTATGAGTGGCTTTTGATTTAAAAAAAAAATCTTCTATAACGTATTTATACATTCTCAAAAATATATTCGGCCTTGACCAGCCAGACGCGTTTAAAGATAATGAAAAAAATTATGATTTCAGACTCATTTTAATACATGGAACATATTTTAACTTTATATTTCCTATGAATTATCCGATATACAAATGTGCCACGAAATTTCATAGCGGTATTGTTTTTTTGTTTTTTTTTTAATGATTTATCATTTTTAGCAATATTATTTCAATATCTATTCATGCAGTGATTTATGTTGCATGCAAGTGTACTTTATCAGACAAAAATTTTTGCGGCTTCAATTTTTACAACCATATACATGGTATACGAAACTTTGAATTGCGCCATTGCGAGGCATAAATGAGTTATTACCTAAATCGACGAAAAACATGGTTTGTGGCGTCTTTTTTCTATGCATTATTGATGAAGAAGGCGTATATTGTTACGAACGTACGGATCAATCGCATTGTAGATATTCGTTTAATACCTCAGTGAGTTCTGTGGTACTCAATTAAACTCATATTTTTTTCTTTTCCGAATTTGTTTCGATACATAATTTAGTCTTAAAACTATACAAATAAATGAGCCATTTCATACTTCACCATCTCGAGAGGTCAAGATTATAAATTTATACAGTCTATTCGTTTTTAAAATGATGCATTTTTTAAGATTGCAGTACGAATATTTGATCATTTGATGTATGCCTTTGATGATCACTGAAAAATGATGTAGGGATTAAAGATTGATGTCGTTAAAGTGAACTTTAAAATAATAATGTGTTTCAACGTTGAATGAATTAATGTTTTTTCCGTTAAGGAGCGGATTTCTGTAAATTTCGTTCTCCGAAAATATAGACAAAAATTTTGTACAAAATAAACGTACTTTAAAACTAACGTCGATCACGATACTGAAAAATTTGGGTAACATTAATCTAATACATTCCCGTTTTGTATTCTAAAAATTTTCACAGTTATGAATGCGGATAAAAAAAAGATGACGAGGGATATCCTGTGATACAAAATCGGTTGCTTTTTCAGTAATATCGATTTTAATGTAAAAATGCGTACGACTACTTTTTATTTTAATAGTGAAAGCACCTAGCGCACACCAAGTATTTTCATAGATTAAAGAGGAATATTTTTTTTCAAGATGATCGAGATTGTCAATGTATAATTAAATGTACAATGAAACAATTGCAATAAATCCTTGAGTTTTTGTAATTTTGAGTTTATGAATTTATTCGAGGCGGGCGCAACTTTGATGCATTTTACACGAGTTTCAGTGAGAAAAGTTAAAGCTTTTACTGATTTGGCATTGTGTAACGTCATCCTTGTTCACACTTCATCGTCTGTTACACATGTACTCAGTTCGAACGACAGTTCAGTCACTTGAATTTCCCCGAAATTGTGCAATGTGCGTATTTGTAAGATATTTTGTAAATGTACTTTTAAGACGATGAGTGTAGATTAAATAAAACTGTTTACCGACGTTAATTTCAGTTATTTTCAATAACCTACTTGTTCTTTTCTATTCATAGATTTAGCATTAGTTTTCAACGAGTTATATTTTTTCTTGGTGAAATTTTTTTTGTGTAATTGCAAATTAATCAAAAATCAGGGTTTAATTAATTTTTTGGTCAACTGCAAATTTCAAACAACTAAAACAATGAAGACGGATGGGATAATACAAGGAATAAATTAATCATATTAAAAACATTATAGCGATGGCAGCTTTATTTACATAAAAAATCGGCAAAATCGTAATTTCTAACAATGGTTTTTTTGAACCTCTAAGCTCTACATTGTTAATCGTTTAGAGCTCTATTATTTATAGACGATTATCATTAGTTTTCTCAATTTTTTTTTTATTCAACTCGCTCTTCATTAATCGCCATTCTGGTTTTTCGAGCTCGTGTGTAAGGCACTTGAGGCTATAATAATTTTGCCGAAACTCGTTTGTATTTTTTTCCATTTTCGGTAGATTTATAGTTTATTATCAGTTGTCTTACGCCGTTACACAGTGAAAGAACATTACACGAGGATAATCTATTTACAAAATAAAAAAAAACATTACTGAAAAATAATACGATACTGAGAGTACATACGTACACTACACAGGTATGCGAAATGTGAACTAAACTACTGTACACACGAGTTGACGGCTCTATAAAGAAACCTTTATCTCTGCTGTTATAACAGAAAAATGGATAACGTCGAATGCTTAAAACAGATAACTTAGGCAAAAAAACGTCAAATGTATATTTCAAAAAACAAACTCTTTACAATGTTAATGAAAGACTTTGTTAGTTATTACGTAAAATATTAACAATAAATTGAAGTTTGACACATTGTGTAAGAAAAATTTTGGTTCATAAAAAATTTATCAAAAAATTGTACCGAGTTACATAAAATTTTACTGAAAATCCCTTCAATCGGAACAATTGACTGAAAATGTATAAATCTTGTCAGCTAGGTCAATTGCGCCGCGTGCTTCAAATAATGTAGCAGTTTTGTTGATTTTTAGAGCGATACTGCTCGTAGGTAAACAATAACGTAAGATTCGTCGGCACGTACACATATAGTCTTAAACTTTATAATTGGGTGTGAGTCTTTGCATAGACTGACTTAAATTTTCATATAATTGAGGTTGGTACTGTTGCAAATTTTAAATAAAGCTGATGAGTTTTAAAATAAGCAAAAAGCTCCCTGAAAGTTCTGAACGAAATGCATAATTTTTCTGTACATTCTTTGATTTTGATTGTTTTTGCGAGTACTGTCTCGCGATTGATATAATACTGTGCATTACAAGGTAATTTTTCAAGGTAGACAAGTAAAAACGAAAGTAACAATTGGGCGAATGGCGCGCAGAAACAGTAGCCTTCAGATGCCAACGAAAATAAAGAATCGAAAAAGCAAGAACAATAAATGAAAAATGTCGCTGTAATCGGCTCACTTGCCCAGTTTTTCGAACATGATGAGTTTTTCCTTGAAGCTTTTGGTGTCGGTCGACACCTCGGAAATATTGCCGTTGAGCATATTCTGCAGATCTTCGTCCGTATTGGACGAAGAGAGAAGATTATTGATGGTCGAGGTCAGAGTCTTGTTTTCCTCGGAGCTGGACTGCTGGGTGTGGATCTGCTGCTGGTGCAGCTTCTTTTTGGGGTAGACCAGCAGCGGAGCCGAGCTGACGGTCTTTGGAGAGGCCTCGTCCTCGTGCTGCAGTTGCTGCTGCTGCTGATTATTTTGGTGGGCGTTCTCGCCGTTGCCGTTCTCCTGGGCGATGCGCGAGACCAGGCTGTAGGCCAACAGCTGATGGATGTCCAAGTTGTCGGGCTCTTTCGATTCCTGCGAGTTGGCGCGTCGTCGCCAGTAGGAGCCCAGTTGCTTGTCATCTTCCGCCTCCTCGCTGCTCAGCTTTTCGCGCTTCTCGAGGATACTTTCCGTCGTCTCCTCGTCCCGCCTGTCCAGCTCCGAGTGGCTCTGCTCCTGCAGCTCCCTCTCCAGGCTGTCGAGCGTGCCCTCGCTGTCCGACGACTTGATGGTGTTTCGCCGCTCGGAGTCGAGGGTGTCGGTGCTGCCCAGCTCCGAGCTCTCCGAGCTTCTCTGCAAGCTCCTGCCGCCGAGCTCGCTCCGTTTCCTCCTTGCTCCGACGGCACTGCCTTGCTCGTCGGCCGGCGAGCAGCCGCCGACACCGGGGCTTTTCCCAGCAGTGGCGCTGGACCTCCTGCGCTCCTGGCCGCCGCCGCGACTCTCCAGCTTGCAGTTGTCGTCGAGCTCCAGGTTGTCCGAGCTCTCGGACGAGTGGACGAGCCGGCGGCTGGGCCTCCAGCAGCCCTCGAGGGACTTGTCGTCCTGGCCCACTGGCCGCTGCAGCTCGTCGCCCTTGTCGAAGCTCTCGGACGACTTGGACAGCAGCAGCAGCAGCTTGCCGTGCCTGCTGCCCCTCGAGAGGTTCACCTCGGAGAGGCTCGCCCTGCCGGGCTTCTCCAGCTCGGCGACTCTGCCGCCCCGATTGCGCAGCGCCTGCTGCTCGTGCAGCGTCGTCGACTCGAAGCACTCGGTCGACTTGGACATGAGCTTGTGCACGGGGTGGTGGCCTGCCGCCCTGGGCCTGATCTCGAAGCTGCTGCGCCGGCGCTCCGTCGCCAGCGAGTCGTCGTTGCCGCCGCCCTCCAGACTGCCGGACGACTTGCTGCAGCAGACGCGCTCCTGCGACTTGGAGATGGGCTTGAGCAGCAGCCTCTTGGCGGGCACCGGCCTGCCGGCGCCCGCGTTCGCGGCCGAGGCGCTGGACGCGCTGCCGCTCGAGGCGTCCTCGAGGTCCGACAGCTTGTCGAAGCCCTCGCTGGACTTGCTGAGCCAGCCGGGCGAGCCGGGGCTCTCGAGGCTGTCGGGCGACTTGGACAGTCGGTTGGAGGAGGACCGGCGCCTGGGCGAGCGCGACTCCGAGGTCCTCGGCGAGGGCTTGGGCAGCTCGCCGGCGGCCGGCGTTGCCGCAGCCGGCCCCTCCTCCGTCGAGGGCCTCGCCTCCGGGCTGGCCGACTCGAGGCTGTCGGGCGAGGCCGCGGCGGTGCGCCGCAGCACCGTCGGCAGCTTGGCCTCCAGCTCGTCGAACACGTCCGAGTTCCTCGAGGTCCTCGAGGCCCTCGACAGCCTGCTCGACGACTTGCGCACTACGGGCATGGGTTTGCCGTCCGTGGCGGCCTCGCCGTCAGCGCCCGCGCCCTCGAGGCTGTCCAGAGTGTCGATCGAGTTCTCGGAGATGCTGTCGATGCGCGGCAGGCCGTTGCTCGCGATCGCCCCGTTGGAGCTGGAGCGCCGGGGCGGTCGCCGGTTCTTCGGGCGCACCGAGATCCGATGCAGCGCCGCCGTGTGACTCAGTTGGCCGCTGCTCAGCTCGGCTGCAACGCAACAATTGTCGGGCGTATTATTGCAGTTGCAGGCCAAAATATGGCTATCGGCGTGTCGATATACGTACGTAAATCCTCCTTGAGCGGCGAGCCCGGCAATGAAGTCTCGGCGGCGAGCGAGCTGCTGCTCGGCGGCGTGGGCGCATCCTTCCTCGGAACCTACGCACAGGATAAAAATATCGAGCTGTTAGTATGGAGATGGAGATGGATGATGAAGGTGCACGAAGCCGATTGGTTTCCCCGTAGCGACGAAAGCGTTAATTGCGGCAATAAAGCAATCAAACTGAAAAATAAAAAGGAAGGGCGCGTGCCGCGCGAGATAGCAGTTTGACGAGATTTTCAGCGTGGGAACCTGAGGTCTATGGCGAGGTGGCTTAATTATGTACGATTGTCATTAGCCTGCTGCAACGAGGCTGCGAGCATCCGCGCTTCGAGTAACAAACAAAGCTGTGGAAGAGATATAACTGTGTGCGCGTGCTCGCAGCTGGTTCGGCGGCGTCGAGTTGAAGCTAACTAACCGGTTAACGGTAAATACGAAGAGTATGAGAGAGACCGGTCTACGCGTCTTTGTGTGCAACGATTAACGCCTTTCCCACTGAAGCCGACATTCAACGCTCACTCGCTAAGCTCCTTTGCCGCTCGCGCTCGCCGCGCGCTTATTAGATTTCCCCGACAGACTGCTACTGATTCTATCAGGGGCTTCGATTCGCAAGCTTGCCGCGTTAGTGCTAAATTGCGCAACCTCCTCGTCGTCGATGTCGATCCGTGCGGGGATCCTCTGTCTCGGCCTCGCCTCCGTCTTCCGGATGATCCTCCTCAGCGGCGGAGGCGGCAGCTGCTGCTGCTGCTGATACTGGTGCTCCTTGCGAAAGATTTGCAGCTGGCCCTCCACTTGCTGCCTCAAGCCGTACACGCCGATCGTCACTCTCGTGCCCCTGCTAGTCTCGATTTTCGACGGCGGCTGAGGATGATGATGATGCTGCTGGTGCTGCTGCTTTAGCGGACGATCGATCTCGTTGACTCGAGAATCCAGCAGACGGCGTCGCTCAACCGGGTTCAAATTCAGCTGCTCGATTATCGCGCGAATGTTCGACGAGATGCTGCTCTCGCGATGCGACACCACCATTTTCGCGGACCTGCTGCGACAATGGTACATGTATGAGCCAGAAAGAATGTTAGAATCGAGCCAGAATCAGAGGAGGCAATGAGGGAAAGCTCTAGTCCAATTTCAGCGGTCGACTGTACGAGTGCAGTCAAATCGATTTTCCGCAGGCTGCTACTATCGCTCGATACGATAGCCTGTTTAAAAAATACTTATGCGCGCACTCGCCGAGCAGTGAGCAGTTTCCTTCTCCCTGTTACACCTATACCCACTGCTCCGCGCTAATGGCATTGCCAACTTTCGAAAATCACTCGATTACTCGATTACTGAATTAAAAAAAGGCAAGCCTCTTGCGCAATTCGTGAAATTCAGATAGCCAAAGGAAAGTCGATTAGATCATTGTCTAACTAATGTCGATGGGTCAAATAAACAATTGGCTTGGCTGCAGAACAAAAGTAGGAAGTGAAAGCCGCACAAGACAAGAGATGGCGTCGAGCCGAGGCGAAGGTCAAAGGGCGCTTGACTTGTTGCCGATCGATCAGCCGCTCGTAGGCGAGCGAGTAGAGCCTGGCACCGAACGACGCGGCTGCACGACCTTCGCGAGCACGCAGTGCCCCGCGGTTTAATCCATTTTCTTCATGTTTTTCGATCTCGCCGGTGCACTCCCTGCTGAAATCTCATTCGCGGAGAGCGTGAATCATCGCGCCGAGGTGGCGAGAGCTAGCGCGCACGAGCCATCTACGTCTAACGACAAAAGAAAGAGCTGCCGCAGAGTCCACTATTTGCACGGGCCCACGCTGCTCAGGCCGCGTGGCAGCGCCTCGACATTCCCATTATTGCCATCTGCCGCTAAACTGTTGATCGACGGGCCCAATTGGGCTGCTGCTGCGGGCGCTCCCACGCGACAACCTGCACACGTCCAAGGAGGTTTACGAGAGGAAGAGACACACAACTTTCTATGCAAAACTGCACTGCGCTAACTGTGACCCCGTTGTTGCTCGCTCGCGGGAAAGTTCAAGAAAATTGCAAGAGCCGCCGCGTGAAAATGATCAACATCCTTTGCTCCGAGAAAGCAGCCAACTTTTCGCAGTGTCCAACACAGCAGCAGCAGCAGCAGCGCCCAATCTTTTATTTATTGCGAGCCGCAATTGACCAACTGTTGTGCTTTTGTAGCTGCTGCTGCTGCTGCTGCTGTACAGGCGTGATGTATCGCCTCGATAACGCAGCCAACGCAGTCCGTCACCTTTTCATTAATTAATATAGGTATTGGCGACGAGACACGTGCCGCAAGGCCGCTGCTCGCTCGCTCGCTCGCGTGCCACACTCTCTAATCGACTTTTTATCGATCGCGCCTCCGCCGCCTCCGCCTACTCTGCAGTGGCGTATGAGGGTACGTCGCCAAAAGTTGGTGACTCATTCAGCCTAATTCTCTGCGGACAATTTCTCGAAAGAAAGAAAGAAAGACAAATACAGACGCGCTGTCATTGTCATGCGCGCAGCGGCGACACAACGACACAACTGCAGCGAGTAAAAGTAAAAGCACGTGTCGACTTACGAGATTACTGCTTACAGCGACCTTAGCTATATCGGAAATGCCGTACATATATAATAGAAAAGGCAAAAGGCAAAAGGCGACTTGCCTTACGTAAAGAGGAAAAAAGCCTTATAAAATCTCAAAGGCAATCGGCTGCTGAAACTTTGGAAACACATTGCGTACGTCGAGTGTCGAGCGAGTAATTGCTTGCCGATTGTCGACGTCTCAGTCTCTGACGAGCACGAGGGCCATTGCGTGGGCGTTGCTCCAATCCCATTAATGAGCTAGCAGCAGTCGCTCTCGTAGCATTTTGTCGAGCAAATTATGCCATTGATACAGTACATTTGTGTAAAATGAAAGAGCCGAGCGCGGGAAAATCGCACGTACTTAATCAGCATTAATGGCCTGAGAAAGTTGCTAAAATTGAGACGCGCGCTGCATTCATCAAGGTCAATTACGAGTAAACAGCAGCCGCGTTGTGGCTTGCTTTCCAGGGTGGAGCCAGAGACAATGTGGTTGGGCGACAAGCAGCTGTAATGCGCAGAGGTCTAATTTTGTAGATGACGAGTCCTTTGGCACGAACGAAAACTAAACGCCGACACCGCCGCCACCGCCGCAGACTGCTGCACGCTCGCGCGCGAGAGGATGTGTCGGAAATGTGGCGCACGCTCGCGTTTCCGCGGCATTGTCGCCGGAAAATATGCGGTCGCGTCACACTATAGCGCAGCTCGACAAAAAACATGCCCCTCTTTTTAACACCGAGGCGTTGTTCGACCGAGACGCGCACAATGCCCGAATTATCATCAGCGGCCACGCGGCGATCCCCCGTACCGATTCGAATTCGTCTTCGCGATCATTACAACGGCGAACATTGAATTGTCAAGGGGAATAAACTGGCGGCCGAGCAGGCCGAGGAAACATCGAGATTCGCTCTGATGATGATTGCCAATTGCCAATTGCACTCTCCGTCCTTCCTCTGCTCGGCCCTGCAATTTGCCCATTCCATTGCTGTGGCTGCAGCAGCTCGCTTCCAACCAAATAAAACACGCCGTTAAGGTCCCTCTACACACATACATACACACACACACACACACACACACACACACACACACACACACACACACACACAGCACACCAAAATATAAGGTACGTGTACCTAATACCGCCACTGGCTGGTATTAAAATGTACACTTGCCACAGCGGTACGGTGCATTGACATTATGTTTATGTTAAATAATGAAAGTTCCAATGATTTAAATCATCTCCGAATCCGAAATTCGCTTTACGCGAGCTGTTTTATGCTC
>JAWWMK010000001.1:5171920-5195443 GCA_035047105.1 Galeopsomyia nigrocyanea | reverse complement strand
ATTTATATATTTATTTATATGTTCATATGTATATGTATATAGATTCTTTGTATACGTAATAAACTATATTCATCGTTTGTGATATTTCTTACATTTGGATCACTTAATGTTATATAACGTACGTGCTTTTTTTTATTCAGGTAACCTCCACGATTCTTCCTGTGGCACTTTCTTAGACGATCTCGCTCGTGACTCCTACTCTATATCATTGTCTTTCTTTCCCAGTCCAAGTCTTTTTATTTTATTTTCTTTAAATCTTTGCTAACAATTTCATTTTTCTGTAATTACGTGCGACTCTTCCACAGAACTGTAGTACGCATTGAAAACAATAACCTAATCATGGTTAGTGTGTTTTATATGCATTTTTAGCATATAAAAAGTAAAAAAAGAAACATTTTATACAATATTTTTTTAAATAACCAAATTTTATAAGTGCCAGAATAATATTGGGTCGAAAAAAATGAGTTTCCGTGAATACGATAGATTTGTTGTTGCACAAGCTGGAACCGGAGTCAGTATCGTTTTTGATTAAAACAAATAAAGGAGTAGCATTCTATGCTTGTTCTTTGTTTGGCATAAAATCATAAGTACTTCTCAAAAGCAAATACCTTATCGCATTACAAAATTTGCAGTCTTTTTAAAAAAGGTAAAAAATCTTTCCAACTTGCTATACGGAAGACTTATTCCATCTTTACAAAATATACAACGCGTACCACGAAATTAAGGAAAGCTGATACCGCCAATGCATATCATTATTAACAAACCATCGTGTAATGGTTAATCTAATCACAACTTCATATCATAAAAACGATTACGATAAGATCGACCAAAAAGAGCAGAAAAAATAAAAATGTACAATAATCATAATAGTAATAATGATAATTACGAACAAGTAAACAAAAAAAAACATTTTTTTCTATGAATCAATTATCTATCTCGAAGTACCGACACAACAGAAATAAAGGATCCGTTTTTTTTTCTTTACAAATCTTAAGACAACTGTACCCTCAATATAGTTAAAAAATTAATTATAATAATCAAGGTAATAATAATCATAGTAATAGTGACAGATGCATCGGCAATTTCCTACGAGTGATCGTCGTTTTCACGCTTCGGGATTGCAATCCCGTCATCCTACTTTTTCGGTCATCATTTCTCTCTATTACAAACAGTAGACGAAAAGAAACTGTAATTTTTCATACAATTCACGTCCCGAGCAATAACTGCTCCAGTCTTTCTAAAACAACGGAAAGAGAAGTGATCCCCGACTGCCCCTCTCTTTCTCTCCTCATAAAAATCTCTCTTTCTCTTTCCGTGTACTTTGCGAGAAGGCACACACTGGCCCGATCTCGTTGTCTATACGTAAAGAGAGCCCGTGTCCTCGCTACTTGTATGCTTCTACGTGTACATGGTCGGATAGGAGGCGACGCCATGAGGCAGGGAAGTAACATAGTTCGGCGTAGGCGGTCGCGGACTGTGCCACCTGGGTCAGGGGCCACGGAGCTTCTTGATACCGGCTTGCAGGTAGCGGACCAGATCCATTAGCGAGCTCCTCGGAGTGAGAGGACCAATAGTTTCGTCAAGCTGAATGAAGAAGGCTGAAACGAACAAATAACGTCAATTGAACTGCCCTCGAGAAGACTCGGCGTCGAGCCGATCGACGGCGCGCCAACTCACGTTTATGCTTGTCCGTGACGAGAGCACAAGCCGTGTCCCACTTTTCCTGGGCGTTCATCAGCATGCCCAGGTCCATGTGGTGCTTCTGTATGGTATTGAGTATGTGGACAGGTACGGTGACGTAGGAGTGCATCGGCGGATGGATCGCTGGGGCGCGGCTGGCCACCTCGCGATTGGCCAGCTCGCGATTAGCCAGCTCGCGGTTCGCCAGCTCGCCGCTGCTGTAGCCGCTACTTTGGCTGCCGACCGAGCCTACCGAGCCTGGCGACGGCGTCGGCGAAAGAGACGGCGTCGCGTGGCCTGCCTCCGGCTGTGACAGCACTTTATTCTGGTATTCCGCTAATTGACTGTGAGTCTCCTTGATCTCGGCTTTCCTCAGATTGAATAACTTTTGCGTTATTAGAGACTGGCACCATAAACTGCGAGAGACACAACAAATTGTTATCCTCCAAGTACTGCGAACCGCGTGTTTATTGACGCTACAAAGCCTCAAATTAATCATATTTTTAATCCCTACCTTAAGATAATTAACTTGACGTGCGTGCTATGCTCAACCGAGTCGTCCGTGTGCGCTTTGAATTTGTTTGTTATAAATCTGAAAAAAAAAATGGTTATCCATGAAATACTTGAACATCCAAAGGCCAAAAATGTTTGTTGCGGTTTACTGAAGCAGAGTCTCGAGGAAAAACAACAACTCACTTGATGAGGGACAGCGTTTCCTTATACATTCTGTAAACGGCGCCCAGGGAGACAGGACTCGAGACGGATTCCATGGCCTGGCCAGTGAGAAGGAAGTAACTAATGCCCTCGAGGTAAAGAAGAGCTTGCGTGGTTAACTCGCTCTCTACGTCTGCGCTGTGCTTTAGTCTCTGAGCCTCTGACAAAAAGTGATCTTGGTAGCTGTAATAAAAACGCAGGCAATTTAGTGGTTGTTCGCTCTAGACTTGCATTTCATCATAGTTTCGTCGTATAAAAATTCGTTAAAACAATTAAACTCACTGGTCCAAGTCCTCCCCTGTCTCGTGTTGGTGATAGAAATATGAGTAGTAGCGCACATGCGGCTCCGGCTGAGCAAACATGGCTCGGCCGTCAGGTCTTTCTTCCCGCTCGTGATTTGTCGGCTGAATATCACTTTGCTGCTACAAGGATAATGAAAATTAATTGGCCGCAATTGCAAAATTGCACTGAGTAACTTGAAGCATCGCGATTTGACAATGAGATGAAACGAGACGCGAACTTGCCTGATTAGAGTGTCTAGATGAGCCGTCTTGCTGCTCGTGGTGCTTCTTTCGGCGCTTCTTCTTTTCCTCCTTGGACTCGTGCTTCAGTTTAGAGTCGATGGAGGACACAGTGCTCAAGCTCGACTCGGAGCTACAGCTCTGCTTGCGTTTTCTCTTGACTCCGCTGCCGGTCGTTGGCACCTCGCAGCTGCTCGAACGACCGTCAGCAACGTTACTACTAGCACTGTCACTCGGGTTCGCCTTAATGTCGCTTGATTTAGCGTCCGCGTTTTCGTCACTTTTTATCACACGACTGCCACTGCTGCCGCCTCTGCTGGCCTTGACATGGCTTGGACCCGAGTCGCTGTCGTCGGCCGCTCCGGTGTGCCGACTGCTGTTGCCACTGTGCGTCTCCACAATTTCACCTTCCTCGGGCGTCGAGGACCTCTGCGACTGATTGCGCGAGCCCGATTGATTTCTGCAATATGTTGGGGAGAAAGAAGCGCTGATCAGGTTGGACTTTTCGGAACGTCAGTTGAAAGGGGGAGAGAGAGAGAGAGAAAGAGAGAGAGAGAAAGAGAGAGAGAGAGAGAGAGAATGGACGCGGGAACCGACCTGGAAGACGGCCTGGTGTCTGGAATTTCAGTTCTCTGTCTCGTTTCTTGGCCTTTCGGGTGTTGCGGTACGCGAATGCCCACGCTCAGGTCGATCCTGCAAATGATGCGAGGCACGCCGTTGACGTAACTGATCGGAGGAATGCTGATTCTCTTGTCCTCGTGGCGCTCGATCACGACGGGCCGCTCCGTCGCAGGAATGACGGACGAGGGACGTTTGTACGGGCTCTCGCTGCCAGTGGGCGTGTTGGACTGATATTCCTCCACGTAAATGCCGCACTTGCCGCCTCCTTTACCTCCCTTGCCGCCCTTGCCGCCCTTGCCGCTCTTGGCGACGAACAATCGCCGGAGCGCGCTCTTCTTGTTGTCGCCCGACTCGTCCTGCAATTTCACCGACGCCGGACTGTTGTCGCTGTCCGAGTTGTCGGGCGAGGTCGTGCGCGTCGGCGGCACTCGCGGTCGCGGCTGCACTCGGGCCACCTGGAACCAAAAAAGACAATGAATGATCTATTACGCGCTTATCACGGAGCGAAAAAACCGATGATTATAGCGTGAATATTTGTCGGACCATAGTAGCTTGAGCGCGTTTCCTGCGCTCCTTGCGTGCTGGTCATGCCATGATGGCATGGAGCTCACACTTTTTCAGAACTTTAGGTTGAGACGCCAGTTGCTCAGCCAAGTTTTAAATATTTAAAAATGTTATAACTTTAGTTCTACTGAATATTTTTCTTTAAAAATGGACATATGTATTCTTTAAACTCTAATAAACAACACTAGATAAATGAAAATCGGAATTTAAGAAATTTACAACAGACTTTTGTTGATCAACCACAAAATTTCAATGAATTTTTAGCGGTTTTTTTTTTCTTTTATTTTTTAAAAACTATTAATTCATGAATTATACATATTTTAATAACGCTAATGGTTTCCACGTAATCAAGAGCACGGTGATTTTTTTTCAAGTAAATTGGTTGTGTTGTATACTTTTGGCATCAAAATGAAGTTAAAAAATTTTTGCAATGATCAAAAAAGGGGCGGAGCCTAAATGACCTTTTGCTAGGAGACTCATGCCACCACGGCATGGGCTTCACGCTATGAACGTGAAACAACGCATCACGCTATAATCGTCGGTTTTTTCTCTCCGTGTAGAGAGTAAACAACGAGAGGCGGTTGGAGGCGAGTTGCCGCGCAGAGCCTACCTTGCGGTTGGTCCTCGGCGTCACCTCCGACTCGCTGTCCGACTCGCTGGGGCACTCGGGAGCACTGGACACCCTGGACCTCTGCCGCCTGGGCTTGATCTTGGGAGGGCTCTTTTTCTTGTCCTGCTTCTTGGGCGAGTCGAGCTTGCGACTGCGCTTTATCGGCGAGAACCTGCTGCTGCTGTTCCAGTGAGGATCGGCCTCGTGCGAGCGCTTGCTCCTCTTGTGCTCCAAGCCCTCATCGACCTCCTCGTTGACGATGATGTCGTCGTCGTTGTCGTCGTCCACCTCCTCCTCGTCGTCTTCCTCGTCGCTGCTCGACAAGCTCTGCCGCGAGGCGCGGTGCCTCTTGTCGGCACTGGCGGCGGCGGCGGCTGCGACGACGGGCGAGGCGCCGTGACTCCGGCGACTGGACGAGAGCGGCGGCGCCGGCGCGGGCGCCGCGGGCTCCGAGTCGGATCCGCCGTAGTCGTCCTCGTCGCTCGACAACACGGGCTTGGAGATCGGCTGCTTCTTGGTCCGTCCGCTGGTGCTGGTCCGTTGGCGCTGGCGCTTGGCCGGGGCCTTGGCCTCCTGCGGCAGAGAGTCGGCCGCGACGGCGGCCACGAGGGCCGGCTGCAAGGCCTTGGGACTCTTGTCGGTCTTGCGCGGTCGGCCGCGCTTGCGCACGTCCGGCGCTTTGGGCTTGTCCTGCTGGAGCTGAGTCCTGGCCGGCAGGTCCTTGCTGGCGGCGCTGCCGAGCGGCTTGTCCACGTCGCTCTGCTGCTCGCTGTCGCTGAGCGAGCTGAGCAAGGTGCTGCTGCTGCGGTTGCGCTTGAGGGGCTGCTGCTCGAGCTCCCAGTCGCGGTGCCTGGAGGAGCGGCGCTCGGGCTGCTGGCCGCCGCCACCGGACTCCCTGCGCAGCTCCTCCTTGCTGCTCTTGGCCTCCTTGCCGCCGGCGCTGGCGCTGGCGCTCGACGACGAGCTGCTGCTCTCGGGCTTCTCGGTCTTGGTGAGGAAGGAGCTGAGGTTCCAGCGCGGCTTGGACTCCTCGACGGCCGGCGGGGGCGGCTCTTCGGGGGGCTCGCGCGGCGAGACCGAGGGCGGCGTGCTCGGGCCCTTGGCCGGTTGGGCCGGCTGGCTGCCGCTGCTGCTGCCGCCGCCGCCACCGGCCCCGGCGGGGCCCTCGTCCTCGGAGTCGTCGCTGCTGTCGGAGCACGAGTCCGAGCCCGAGTCCGACGAGGAGGAGGCGCTGCCGGAGCTGGCCGGGCCGTCGCCCGGCGGGCTGGGCGGTCTTTGGTTGGTCGGGGCCTTGCCGGCCGCCTGCTGCGTCGCAAGCTGCTGCGGCTGCTGACTCTGGCTCTGAGTCGGCGGCGGTTGCTGCTGCTGCTGCTGCTGCGGCTGCTGTTGCTGCTGCTGCTGCTGCTGCTGCTGCTGCTGCTGCTGGGATGGTATGGCTTGCGGTGGACGCATTTGCGACTGCGGCTTGGAGATGTGCTCGGGCGTGATCGGACCTGTCGGCGACATGCCCATCGGCGACATCGGCGCCACAGGCGGATGGCTCGCTATCGTCGGCATCAGCGGCGTAGGGTGACTGGAAAATCCGAAAGATCCGTCGGGTTAAGTAACGTACGTGTGCGTGATGGGAGAACAAAGTCGGGTCGGGTTGGTTCGGTCGAGTCGAGTCGGGTCGGGTCGGCATTAATTGTACTCCGAGTACAATATGCGCGTGCTCTGAGAGGCGAGATTACGCAGTGCTGTCCTGGTGGCGACACGTAACGCAAACTGACGTAACGAGCTCCGCCTTTGTGCAACTGACTGCTCGCAAATAGGGGGATCGTAGCGCGGTGGCTTGTTTAGCGCATGTCATCGGTATCGGCTGAAAAATACTCACTTGATTGCCGGACTCCTTCCGTCCCTGACTGGCCTCGCCGGTTGCTCGGGTGCCTTGGGAGCCTCATCGTCCTCGCTGCTCTCCGACAGGCTCAAATCGCGCTCCAAATCGCTGCAAAACACAACGAGCGTCCAGTCGGTTAGAACAAGAACAAGAACAAGGTAGCGTGAAAATGCAAGATTGCAGCGCTTGAGGAGAGCGATGCGCGCACAGCCGCGGCAGGATCGAGTGCTGCATGGTACAGTGCAGTGCATAATCCGCGGGCGAGGGCGAAAGTTTGGTCGGAGCGCGTAAGCGCGCGAGAAAGAGAGAGGGAGAGGCTAGCCGGAGGAGCAGGTAGACAGAAGGCGCGAGGAGCTGGGAGAAGACAACGGAATAGCAGTACAGGCGCACACAGACTCAGGCACCGAGTGCGAGGCGCGAGCGCTTGGTTGTGGTCGGTGCAGGCACGTCGCGCGCGGGACATCGACCTCTAGCCTCGCGTGCGCGGACAAACTATAGTGCCACTAGCCAGTCGGCGCTGCAACTGCAATCGCAACTGCTCATAACTATATCAAATCCGCAGAGCTCGCTCTCTCGCTCTCTCGCTCTCTACGTGATACAGCAAATTAGTTATTAACACATGACTTTGTAGTATTTCTGTAAATCTTTTTCATGTGCACAACAAAATGTACATCAATAAATCAATATCTATGAATATCTATCTCTGGCGCGCGGCCGGCTTGCTTTAATCAAACCCAAAGTCGCAACCGCCTCGTGATCTTTCTCTCGCGGCCTTTTTATCCGCGAGGAGGCTACCTCGCAATCGATAGCGTAGCTGCGCGCGCGCCGCCTCTCTTTGTTGCCCTTCGGCTGAACCGCAGCCTGCTGCAGCACTTGCAAATCCATGCAGTCCCTCTTTCTATGCACTCTTTTCGAATATAGCTTTTGTTTGCTCCGCGCGATCAATCGCCACCTTTATCTGCGCCCCCGCGCGCCAAATACTCACAGCAGTTATTCGCGGGCGCAACTATTTGAAAGGCAAAGAAGACTGAGAGAGAGAGAGAGAGAGAGCGAGAGGTCGGGGGAGGGGAGAAATAAAAGCTGCGCTAAAATACATGGCCAACCTGTTGAGGAAGAAAGGGTCTGCAAAAATCAGCAAAAGTCCGCGAGTGGAGAGTCGAGCGGCGTAGGTGCGGGCCTGAAATTAGCGCCCGTGGCGGACAGCCGGCAAAAGCGTATAGATCGGGTCTAATGGTGAGAGAAGGCATTCGATTCAGTTAGTCCGTACGAGGCGGCTGGGGCTCGGCGGGACGGTATCTTGATTAAAGGGCATGACCACCTGACAATCGACTTTCCCCTCGACAGCCCCTATCGCACACTACAATAATTAACGCGGCCCAATGCAAGATGCACATTAGTCCAAGTTGATTTTCTGCATTGTCGAACGAACGGCAGATCCGAGAGCCGATAGCAATTTAGCCCGGCTATTTCGGTTGGGCGCAATCTCGAGCAACATACATACAGACCGATCGACGCACGCGGCCGCTAGGAGAAAATGAAAATCGATCGACGGGTCCGCCAAATAAGCCGTCTGTTCTTCTCTCTTTCGCATCCGATACTCGCAGCAGCAGCAGCAGCAGCGCCAGTGCCAGAGTCAGCGCCGAAAAAGAGGAAAAATGGAGCTGCCTGCTGACTGTTGTCGCTAGGAGGTCGATGAACCTGCCCGCTACAGCTGAACGTCGCACTCGCGCGCGACTGGGTCACCACTGCGGGCCCCGGGTGCTTGCACGAGCTCGCGAGGAAAGAGTGCCGCCGCCGAACGAGCAGCGTAATCGTAACGCTGACATTGATTAGGGCGCAGGCAGGGCCGGTCGGCGACCCCCAGCCATATAGCCTCGTATCTAGTGTCGCCTCTCTACTCGCCTCGCCGCCCGCGCCGTCGCGTCGATGGAGCGAAACGCATGCACAGCCACAGCAGCGGCTTTTCAACCCTCTTTCATCCGCTTTTACCCCCTTTCTACGTGCCTATCTCGCCGGCCGGAACAAAAGAAGGACAAGTGCAAAACAACGAGGAGCGCGGCTTTATCGTCGATTTGCGATAATTATTATTAGTGTGTGGCCAAAAAGAAGAAAAAAGCGCGAACAAAGCACGCTAAAACCGGCAATCGATAAGAGCGCGCCAGCCGCAGAGCAGCAGCAGCAGCAGACTTTTCCATGCGGAAAACTCTCGGCCTCTCTCTCTCTCTCTCTCTCTCTCTGTGTACGTACGCGCGACATCTAAAGCTATCCTTTATTTTGCTGGCGAGCTTTTTTATAGCGGCTCGTCGAGTCGGCTCGGCTCGGGGGGCCGCGCTGTGTTTTTTCCTTTTTTCAACGCGCCTCCTTTATCTCTGTTGTGGCTTGCGCAGCCAGCAGCTCCCTTTTATTTGTTTTCAGCCGCTTCATTTTCAGATAAAATGCTGCTGCTGCTGCTGGAGCTTTGGGAAAATTCGGAAATAGCCGCGCAGTAGATCTGTTGCAGTGCTGCTTCAAATCAGCTACCACGGGCCGCGCATGGCCGGATATAATCGGCATCGCGTGCTTTGCTATTCATAGAAGTGGCGAGTGTAGCGAGATCAGTGGCATGCGGACGTGCAAACCTTGCAGTCTTCGCTTTCCAAGCGGCACGATTATTCGCGTTGAAATTTGTTAATCTGCGAGGTCTTCAGGTCGTCTCGTAATCCCCGTAGTCGTTGAAAAGATATGCACGGCGATTTAATTAACCGACGCTCTCTTCTCGCCGCCGCGAAAACCGTAGAGAAAAAAAGAAAGCGATTTAGGGGCTTTGTCCTGCTTACGAAACACAAAATCCTCGAGAGCTGCAACGAAAATGGCTGTTTATATGAGGCTGCGTTTAGTTCGCACGGCCTTCGACGCACATGTGTGTGAGTGTTGGCGCGTGAAAGATAACTGCCCCCCACCCGCTCTCTCGCTCTATCGCTCGCTCCGCTCATTCGTAACAATGCGCGGGCAGTCATTCTTCGGAGCGAGCTCCCTTATTGATTGTCGATAATCTGGCGATCCGCGATCTTTCGTGCAGATTGGCGACTATTGAAATATTAACGAGTAGCTCGGTCGATAGGTAGAAGAAGCGGCAATTGATTGATTGATGATATTGCAATAGTTGTGGTACTTACGCAGACAGCCTGTGGCCCGAGTGCCTTTCACGCTCTGAAACAAAGAAACAAACGGCGATTAGTCGATAAGTTGACTGGAGTCGTCGTGGAGTGGTCGGCTAGTCGTCCGAGAGTTGACGAGTAGAGGGAATGTGGAGGGGCTGGAAATTAGAATAGACTCGTTAGTCGATCGGGCGGCGATTAACAGAGAAAACAGCGCGCAGCACAGGCGACTAACGAGCGAGCGAGGAGCGAGAAGTGAGAAGCGAGAAAGAACGGCCAATCAAAGCCGAGGCTTGAATTTTCGCCCTCGTCGGCCGCCTGGATCGATCCGCATAGTACACTCGGACTCGCACGCACACACGCAGCCCCTTTGCCGCTTGCTTGTAATTAAGCCAGAAGCATCGATCCTGCACTGCCTCGCTCAGGCTCTTTAATCATTAGCGCCGCCGATCCGACATATCTCCTTCAATAATTATTGCTCTATCTATTCTCGCGGATTCCTATGGGTTTCTTTCCCTTATACACCTGCCGACTGTCCTCGGCAAGCAATTAACTCCGGATCGATATAACTCGTCAATTTTCAATCGCCAAGCTTTCCTGCGAAAATCAACGCCAAAGTGTTTATACGTATGCCTGCTGCTGCTGCTGCTGTCGACTATTGAATATGCAAATAACGCGCGAGGACGCGCAGTCACGACACACGAGCGCGAGCAACCGAATCGATAACTCATTAAAAACTCCTCTTCCTTTCCCTCGCCTTCTCCCTTCTCCCCTATCCCTCTCCCTTCTTCTTTTTTCGACGGCGCGGCGCGAGCCCTATCACTTGCCATTGTTTTACACCAGGCATAACCGTTCAATTCCATCCCATTAGGCTAATCCAGCTCTTTCCCCACTTTCCTTTGATCAATTATTTGAATGTTCGCCTTTCGAGAAACGAATTTTCGACTAATTTACTAACAAACGTTTGATACCTTTGCCTATTTATTACTCGAGACAAGCTAGATTAAAAAAAAAATCAAAGTTATGATCGATGAAAGGCCAGCGAAAAGCGGCGTTATCTGCACACTTGTAGCTGCAGGTGAGCTGCCGTGAAACGTGTCGCAGATGAGGCAGAAAACAAAATAACAAACAGCATGGCGTCGATTAACTGACACATAGGTGACTGGGAGCACGTTACTAATCAGCAGGAATAAATGAAAAGAGGGAGCACGGTTATTAGTACAAGCACAAGTCGCGCGAGGAGCAGGCAATGGAGCCTCGAGTTTAGAAATGAAGCGAGATGGACTGGAATGAAGGAAAGACGGAAGGAGGCCTTGACAAATAAAAAAGGAGCTATAAGCGGGCAGTGAGCGACGGTGATTTTGAATAAGGGAGCGAGAGCAGGAGTCGAGTCGAGTCGAGTCGAGGGGTTGGAGCGCAACTTCTTGCGTAAACAATGGAGCGAGCTGCCGTGCAGTTGGGCTATGATTTGATATTCGCGCAGGCAAGCAGGCAGGCAAGTATAGTGGCAGCGGAGTCACGGGAGTAATGAACAGTTGCGAAAAAAATAGGCTGGCAGATCGTGCCAGATAGAGATGGAGATGGAGGTAGAGTAGGCCGCTTGTAAAGTAACTTTTCCACTCGGCGCGAATTTATTAGCAGAGAGCGGCGAAAGATTGGCTAGCGATGGACGGCTAAATTAGCAATGAAACTGGCAAACTTTTCTTCTCCAAAAGTTGGCGCTTGGAAATGAAAAAATTGTCGGCGGCGGCTTCCAGTCGGATTGTGCAGTCGGACGGCAGAAAGCGAGAGCAGCAGGATGAAAAGCCGGAAGTGTACTTTTGTCAAATGGCCGCGGCTGGCGGAGCGTGATGAATGAAGGTGCGTGTGCGGTGCATACAGTAACAGCAGCAGCAGCAGCAGCAGCAGCGCGAGCTTATTTTCAGCCGAGAGCAGCAGCGCGTAATTGTTTAGGTTCCAACGTAGCTATATACCCACCACGCATATCGCATCGTGAATCATCTCGATCGACCGACTGTCCACTTGCAGTTGCAGTGGACAAGCAGTTGGTGGGGGAGGGGGCTTGCTTCGATTGTCAGCAGCGGCAAGTAAAAAATAGGCTAAATCTTTGGTAAAAATTTGGAGGTATCGGCGAGAGATTAGAAGATAGAAATGAGAGGCATCAGCAATAGATCGACAGGACAGCTGGCGAAACTGAGCATTATACTGCACGAGCGTATACAAATGCAGGGGTAGGGGGCCGATGGTGAGTGGTTGGCAGTAGGAGCCAAGTAAGCTAAAGCCAGCGAGCGAGCGAGCAAGGGGGGTTACTGAAAGAAGGGGAGAGCGAGGCAAGCGTGAGAGCAAGCAATAACAAATCAAGTACAGAGAGAAGAGCTGCTGAAATAGGCTGCTACCTAGGCAGAGTGCTAGCAAGCGAGTTAGTTCCACTTTCTCGTCTCGTCACTTCCTCTGCGCTCTTGCGCTCTCACTTGATCGTCTCCGATGCCGATCTTGCCCGCGAGCGCTCTGCAACTTGCAACTGCTATGCAGCACGGCCGACAGCGAGAAAAGCAGAAATACACCAATCGCTACATTATGCCCGAGTAGTCGACGCTGCCTGCCTGCCTGCCTGCCTGCCTGCCTGCCTGCCTGGCGAATTGAGCGGTAAATCGAGCAAGAAGAGCAGCGAGCTGGCGACTAATGAGGCTGATTAAGGGGACGAGACGGAGGGACAGAGTAGCAAGGTTCTCGGAGAAAAAGCGAGTGGAGCGTTTAGCGGTTGGCGTGCCTGAGGCGGGCGGCCGGGGGAAGGCAGAAGGCAGAAGGCAGAAGGGAGGAGGAGGAGGAGGAGGGAAGGTGCTGGCAAAAAGTGGCTCTGCCGCTGCTATGGTGCACACCTGACACTAGGCGGTAGCTGCTGCTGACCAATCTCGAACACTGCATCACTACGGGCACGAACACTGGCACGGACAACTGGCACTCTGTCGCCGCGGCACTTCATCGGTAATCGAAGCACGGTCGAGCGCTTGGCGAGCTTCGGGAAAAGCTCGAGGCTCGCTTGTTGTTGTTGCTGCAGTTGCTGTAGTTGTTGCTGTTGTTGTTCGCGGGAAAGGGAAAAGAGGCAAAGAGCACGTGGCTGCGCGAGATGGCGCTGATCCGGTCTGCGTGCACTCGCTGCCGAAGTGCCGAGCACTGCCGAGCGACTGCCGCCGGTTATAGGCGCGCGCTCTCCAGTGCTCTCGGCCCTTAGCGCGGCACGCACACAAACACATGCACGCCGTGCACGGACGGAGCTAGCGCCAACTGTCTCCGCATACAAGCTGCTGCTGCTGCTAGCTCTCTCGCAGAGGACTGCAGAGTGGGAGAGAGCCGCCGCCGCTTAGCGCATATCCTGCCGACTCCTCTTCACCTGCTCGTGCCGCCTCTCCCGATGCCAATGCTCGCTTTGTGCAGTAACGCGATACGCGCGCACCATTCGATATATCCGTCCTCGCGGATCCGCTCGCTCCGGAAATTTCAATTTTTCGCAAGCGTGCCCCAAGCGCTAATAAATACAATCTCTGGCATTGCCAGTAACGCTGTCGCCGCTGTCGTCGCGGCCCTAGCGTCCTATCGGCTATTTTCGGTGCACGGCGCTCGCATAATCGACTATATTGATCGCCGGCGCGCCGAATCCGCAGCTGGTTCGCAGCTGCCGCCACAGATGGCGCGTTCTGTTTGCATACCGAGACTTGCCGAGAGTCCTGCTCCGTACTCGACAACTTTCAAGCGGTTTTCCAACTAATGCCTCCCTCGGCGCGGCCGACTGGCTAAGGGCCTGCCTGCGCCGCCCGAAGACTGCCAAAAACTGCCAAAAACTGCCAACACTGCCATCCGCCACCTCATTCCTCCCAACAACGAGCCTCGCGCATGCACTACCAAAGGCAAAAAGCAAAATCCTTTCACTGCCAGTACTAGCGAATCTAGGACAGCCGCCGCTGCAGCTACTCGCTTTCTCTCGCGTCGCGGCCTGCCAGAGATATCTCTCCAGCCAGCCAACCATTCAGCCACAACACAATCCAACAATCACCTCCATTTTCCCATTCGATTCCTTGACTTGCTGGGATATGCCTCATTCATCTGTAATGAGCCTCGAGCCGTGCAAGCTCCAATCGTCCAGCTCGGTTGCTTGCTTCAATTTAATTTTAGAGCCCTCCGCCGTCTGCAACGAGCTTGCGCGGGACAATCGCGTAGCGGGCGCTGGATCGCCAATTGGGAACTGGAGCCAGCCGTAGACAGTGGCTTCTTGCGTAAAAATCCAACGACCACCACGACAGCATTGCATCAGCTGCTTCTTGCATGCCTTCGCTAACTCGCCACTGACTTGTTCGCGGTTATTACATAAGGGGGCATAGCTCGCGCATATATATATACGAGTGTGATCTGCTTGAACGAGAAGAAGCTCGAACGGCACGAGCCTCCTAATGTTGAAAAGTTCTTTTGTTGCTCTTCCACGCCTCGTTTGCGAACTCGAGCGCCCCGGTGCAGGCATGCCAGCAGTACGAGTGCACGCGGCTATTCGCGGACGCGCAACGTCGAAAAGCCTTTTAACGGTACATGCGCGCTCGCTCGCCTGCTCGATGCTTTAACCGTTAGCCGGCTCTCTCGCTACCTAGCTCTCGCAGTTCTCATCGTTGAAGCTACGCATGCTCGATTGTCTTTGATTTTCGACGAGTTATCACTTTATTATACTTGCCTATGCGAGCGACGAAAAAGTAAAAAAAAAAGCTTCATCATCGCGGAACGCGCGGCGGCTGACCCAATTTCCACGCGGAGCGCGGATCCATCAATTAGAGGCCTCGGAGTCAATTGAATCTCTTTAGGAAAGAAAAAGGTTAAAAAGTTGTCGGCTCTTTCACTCGGCACGCGTTCCGGCGATCAAACTACGTATGTTGGCTCCAATTCGCCAACAAAGAGAGCGCAGTTCCCAATCAACGATAGCCGACCTGAATTGCTCGTCGCGCAAGGTCACTGGACATGGACCAGCTCGCTCGGAAGTCATCATCGAGAAGTTGCAAGAGGACGATCGTCGAGCAATCCACCAAGATGTGCAAGAAAAAAACAATGAAGGCTTTGTTCGTGGCAGCAGCTGCATTATGGAGCCTAACCCAGGCGCGATTTACCGTTCACTTTCGTCCTTGGCAGTCGGTCTCTCGTCTATTTGCCCCACCACTGCCAATTGCTGCGGCAGTCTGCATTGCAGCAAACTTCTCTCTCGAGTCTCGCTCGTTTTTTAATAATCACTTCCTTATCAGTTGCCGACTGCTCTCTACGCTCTCGACTCGATTATTATGTAAGCCGCATAGGCGGCAGGCCAAGCAGCGCTACGTGCGTGCATGTGACCCGCGGCTTGTCTACTCTGCGCTGCTCTTTATGCTTCCCGCGTTCCGATTAATCGCCGCGATTATCAATTCTAATTGTTCAATCATTTGGAATGCTCACATAGCGAATGTTGATCGGCATCGTAGCAGCGCCCACTACTCGCCGGCTGGGCTAAAATAGGCAGAAGCTTGGCTTGGATTGAACGAAAATAGAGGCGGCTCTCGATGCGCTTGGACGCGAGCGAGCAAAGTGTAGTTAATTAAGCGTCGCGCGTCGGCGTAAAACCGGCGACGATTCTGACAGGCCTGCGAAGCGAGAAGAGAGAAAAAAAGAGGATCGGTCATCCGCTGTCTGCGGGTGGCAAAGAGGAAGAAAGAAAAAAGCAATGGAGCGACAGGCAGGCAGGCAGGCAGGCAGGCAGGTAGTATCAAAAGCCCGCTGAAAATTACAAGCCCGCGGGAAAAACAATCCGGAGGAGCGAGCTGCGAACTGCTGAGAATCAGCGCCGCTGGCGAAAAAAGGAGAAGGGAAAAGCAGCGAGGGCGGCCGGTAAAATAGGCTCGTCGCGACTGTCTGCGATTCGGTCCTATATATCTGCGCGCGAGCTTGGCGGCCTCTGCTTCTGCTTCTGCGGGATTGGATGACGTTATATGCCGACGCGCGGTGCAGTTGGCTGCTGGACGGTTTCCATGGTAACCTGAGCGCCGCCACCGTTCCTCTCTCGCCTCATTCTCGCCGCCGCTCGCGCGCGCGCTACGGAATGACGATGAGAGGGACACACCGAAACACACACATCCTGCACCGAAAACCAACGAATTACGAAACGACCTGAAACACGCTATTAGAGACTCGACTCGGAAAATAATCAAAGGGCAATCGTCAATGACGCAGCAAAAGCAGGTGTAATGGAGCAACGACCGCGATATTCGGTCAAAGAGAGCAATAAACAGGCAGATGAACAAAAATACTTGACGGCAAGCAGAAGAAAGCCAAGATTCCCTTTCAGCTCTCTCTCTCTCTCTCTCTGTCTCGGCGGCCACGACAGAAATGAAGGGGAGCAAGGCGAGAGAGCGTGGAAATTGAGATAAGATATATATCTCCAAAGGACGACTCGAATAGAAGCTAGAATAAAGTCGAGGGAGTCGAGTCGGATGTAATGGTACGTTGGGTCGCCCGCACCGCTCGGAGGCAGGGAAATGTGTGTGCATCTATAAGGAGCGCGCGTTAGGCGACAAAGCCAATGAAAACTCGACTCGCAATTATTTAAGAGAGAGAATAAACGACGCGCTGAATATGACAGTCAATGGTTTTCCGGCATGATCAGCTATCAAAGCTTCTTGCAAATATTCTGTTACAATATTGGCGACAAATAGCGACGGATAAATGCTGGCTAACAAAAGGAGCTTATCATGGCGAGCGAATCGCAGCAGCAGCTAGTGGCAGCAAGTCCAAAGAAGCCATTTATCAGCGGACGAAGGTGTGCAGTGTGCGAGCTGTCGCACGAGAGAAAAAGAAAACAAAGAGCGCATAAGTTGAGAGAGCGGAGCTACGTCAACGAGTCGAGTCGAGTCGAGTCGAGTCGGCAGTTATATCCACCTTGCACGCGCTTGCTTGGCCTTCCGCTGCTAATACTCGCGGAGTAGGAGAAGAAAAGTGGAAGAAGCAGCCAAGAGCTAAGAGCAGCAGGAGGAAGGCTACTCGGGCGCACGCGCGCCTATGTGTGTATAATACATTTTACCTCCAGAGACGCGCGCTACGCGGCTACCGGCCGAGGCAGCAACGGAGGCAGAGCGATTTATTGTCTATTTATTAGCGCTTATCGAGACGCAGAACCGAGCATCGATGGGAATTACCGGATGATGAAATGCTTCTCTCGCTCTTTTCCAGAATAACATGCTTCTTCCTAGCTCCAACTAACTTATTGCTCTTTCATTGAATTTTCATGACTCGAGGCCGCTGACAATCGCGCTGGGTTTTCGCGCGACGCCCACGCGCGACTGCACAGCTACATTGGCAACATTCGCGCAGAGAAATCGGTCTAAGCCGCTGCCGCTGCTGCTGCGAGAGGGAGACAGAGAGAGATATATAAAAGTGGGTCACGGAAGCAAGCGATGCAGGCGCACGCCGATGACCCAAATAACCCGCCACTGTAGCGCGTTGCGGGGATGCCCTCGCGATAAGGTGCTACGAGTAATGCCTAGTCCCATTTAGCATTTTCGAATTTGAGAATTACGATGATTACTCGCGCAGACTTGCTTGCGGCCAATTTGACCAAAAGCAAAAAAAGCTTGTCGAAGGCAGAGCAAAATCGTGGAACAAAGGGAGGCGAACTCGAGGAGAGTGAAAAAAGAAGAAGAGAGGGAGAGAGAGAGAGAAAAGAGAGCGACGCACGTTGAAAAAGAATCGGAACAAAGTATCTCTCGTTCTCTATGTATACGAGAGAGAGAGAGAGAGAGAGAGAAGGCAGAGCGGAGCACGGCCGCTTTGATGGCGCATTCCGCGCGCTGTTAAGAGGGTGGAAAAGCCAGTGGAAGGAACTCCGAGCCACTCGCTCGCCTGCCTCGGCATTTTTCTCCCCGTGTATTACTGTATGCGCGCACTCTCCAATTATTTGCCTTTCCGCGATACTACTTTGCTTTGTTTCTTTCTCTTTCCGTTTTTTTTTTTTTTATAAAGTTCTCAGTGATGGGTGCATTTGCGGATTGAGTGATTGGTCAACGGGGTCTACAGAGAGATTAATGCTGGTTATACTTACGAGGCTTTGTCGACTCCTGGGGCTGCACTTCGGTGAGCTGCAATGAGAACGAAATTGCGTATAGAATTATTGGCCACTTGCAATTGTCTTTGTTTGTATTATGTGTACCTTGGCGAGGACGGGGTTGAAGGTGAACTTGGAGTCGAATTCCTTTCGAGGCGTTTGTGCGATCGCCGTCAGCGGCGTCGGTGGCATGGTCATTTCCTGCAACAACAAAAACAAGCCAATCAATATAACTGAACCGACTGTAAGGTTTTCCTGGTCGGCGGAGTAGTGCATGACGCGAGTAAATATATATGTGTGTGTGTGTCTGTGTACATAGTGTAACAGCATTGTTAGTTTGAGCAGCGAGTGATTGTGCAGTGAACGCTATAATCGGTCATAACTGGCCAGACGAGCGGCCTATAGTAGAAAAGTTGCTGCCATGGCGCACTTGTCCGAGCAAGTACCTGCACGAGCTGATGTTTATCGGTTTGTGTAAAGCTAGCGCCAAAGAACTGACTACCGATAGTGTTGGGCATCGCAAAAGAAAGTTTATTGTCGGCAGGCAGGCTATCGCAGATAAGGGCGTCTCTAACGACTGCTCTTCATTGAATTTTCGATGAAAACTTACAGGCGTCATCCGGTTATTGATGGCAGAGACCATTGACAGGAAAATAAAACAGAGTGAGAGAGTAGAGTGGGTCAATGGTGGAGAGCGCGTGCGAGTGATTGAATGCCGAAATCGAAATCGAAATCGAGTGGGCTTCTACGTGGGCTGCTGGCGGGCGCTTGCTCAATGCTGGAAGTGCAAGTGAGCTAGGCTCGAATTAGTCGAAGCTTTCGGAAAGGCTCAGAGTTAATGATTAGCCGAGCAGCGGCCGACTGCGGACTTTCACTCTTGGGCTCTTACGTAAAAGCTGCGCGGCTGAAAAGTGCGAGCCGCAGATGCAGGCCAGCACCAGCGGCGCGTTTCCATACAATGAGGAAAAGCCTGCAGGAATGTCAAGTGCAGCGAGTGAGTGGCTTGATGGCAAATTGGCACTCGAATGGTCGAATCTGTAAGGCGCGTGCAGCTAGATAGCTGGATGGCCAGGCAGCTCGGCTCGATTATGCGGAGGTAGTAGGGGCTGCGAGGGGATTAAATTTGAATGGCCATCGACGGAGCGAGCCAACGCCGATCAGCAGCAGCCGATGTGTACGTCTCACTACGGCTCAACCCCCCATTATTGTATTTGCACAAGCCCTAACAGCGCTCATACTCGACATATTATATCGGCGATTGGGCCGAAATTTCTTGGGCGAGCATCCGATTGATGCATTGCGCAACGAGCAATGAGCGAGAGTTACATATTTTGTAGAGACCAACAACTATGCGAGTGGCCAAGAGAAAGCGTCGGCCAGACTCGCAGCGCGCCTGCCTTCTTTTCCTTTTTTCCTCTCTCCCAATTCCCCGCCGCGCCGATGCAAAAATCACTTTCTCTCGGGAATGCACTATCAATTGAACCATTTCATTTGATCGGTTTAATTTCGAAACATCAGCGCCGGGCGAAATTGGATATCCTCTGTCGCGCACTGCGACAGATATATCCATTGTGCTCGGCGAGCCTGGGGGGAAAAAAGCTCTTTGCAAAAAGTGTCAAAACAAAGAGACGGCGAAATCGAGCAAAATGCTCGCCGCTTGGATACACAAACACACACACACACACACAACCAGCGGCCAACGAGACGGCAGCAGCGGCTAGGAGGAGGAGAAGGTGGAGGAGGTGGAGGAGGCGAGGAATGAAAAAACGAGCGATAAGAAAAGGCAGCTCGCGAGCACCGAGAAAACATATAGCGCAAGGAAAAGAAGCCCGGCTGATTTATGTATTATACAGCGGCGATCCATTAAAGGAATTAAATATTTCTGCCGAAGCCTCGGTTTAACTCTCTTTTTTTCGCGACGATCATTGTTTTTTGCCGTTTGTTTTTCGTAGTCAGCTCGGAACTGATTTTTTCACCGTGCAATAATTACGCTCCTTACACGCTCGTCCAATAACAGAGGGCCGAAGTGAGAGAGAGAGAAAGAGCGAGAGCGCGACAGTTCATCGAACTGCAGTTATATTTGTCGGAGAGCGGGCAAGTTTTCTTTGTTAGTTTCCGCAGCGAAGAGAGTGAGAGCGAACGAGGGATTTGGCCAATCTGATTGAAAAAGCAATTATCATCAATTACAAGTGATAAAAGTCTGGTGGTCGTCAAATCGAATGAAAGTAAATCAGTGGCTGAGAGCGAAAAGAGCAGCGGACTCGGGGGACACGACACGAGGCGAGGAGCGGAGAGAAGCCGAAGGCAGGCAGGCTTAAAAAAGGAAGCGCTGAGGATGGCGGCGAGGCGAGGAGGGCGACGCACTCGGGACGATGAGCCGGCTAAGCTATGCGCTGCTATGCGCGCACGCGCTTTCGAGGCCCATTACGCGAGCGCTGCAAGAGAGAGAGTCCCGTAACGGGTTTTCACTCCTTCACGTGCGGCGTTGCAGCTTGCACTCTCTCCCTCTCTGACTCTAGCCACGTCTAAATCAATCGAATGACATGCGGAGAATAAATCAGACGAGTGGCAGTGCAGGCGAAAATCAATATATTTGCCGAGGCGCCTAACGAGCGCGCGAGACAGACAATTGCGCAAGTGAGTCGAGTGGAGTAGCCGTAAATTAGGCGGCGCCGTGCCAAATATTGAAAAGAAGCAAGTTATGTAAAGGCTCGATATGTACTCTATTGTGCCGAGATCAATTGTAGTTTAAGTAAAAAAAGCTTGCGGCTAATACGGTAAGCAACAAGCTCGAGCTTGAGATTTGCTCGAGGAGACTGTACTGTCGAGAGAACTTGCTGGCTTTGTGCAAGCCCGAGCCTAATCCGCACACAATATCGCGACAATTAAGCAAGTTCCTCGAGCAACAGACGGGGCAACGGGGAACGGGGAACGGGGCAACGGGGCACGGTCTCGCCTCGACAAAAGCCAGATCGATACATCCAGAAAAATGCACAATTGTCGGCTCCATTGTTCGCTCGGTGCGTGCGTTCGCGCTCGCGCTTCCCTCCAATCTATTGTTCTCATTAGCCACTCAATTATGGCGAGTCGAGTCTCTTTCGAGCTTTCAGGTGCTCGGCTCGATCACGACTGATACTGCAAGCGGGGGGAGCGGGCTCAGACGGCCAATCGATCTGACGGCGATCCTGCCTGCTGCGAGAACGCAGGCCTGCTTAAACTGCCAAGCTTTCGTTCAAGGTCTGGATCGCGTGCGGCGTCGCGGCGGCAGCGTCCCGCAATTCGCGTCTAATTGAATTTTTAAGTTGGAATGAATCATGAAAAAATGGCTAGCAGCCGCAGCCGACCTTGACTGCTCAATGCAGATATGCAAATGATGCGAGGATGATCGATCACTTTTCGCTGATTACATTAATCGCTCGCCTACTCGCGTACTTGGAGAGACTCGAAGAGACTTGGAGGGAGAGCAACAAAAGCTAGTCTAGCGGCGACCTTGAAACGACGATTGGCCGTTGGAGCAGCAGAAAAATGATGCGCTCCGAACAAAAGCTCGCGTCGCTTGGCGGAAATGCCTCGCGAGCAATCAATGATTCACGAAAAGGAGTAGGAGTACCGTTGGTCAAGGCATTCCAACTATTCGCCGTTCTCTATCTTGTGTTCTTTCACGAGAGAGCTAGCGAGAGAGAGAGAGAGAGAGAGAGAGAGAGAGTACAGGCCGAAAGATGCGCTGTTCCTTCCTCGTTCCTTTCTCTCTTTCTCTTGCGCTCGGTGCCGTGAATCATTCTCACGCTGCCGGCGCTGCCGCTGCTGCTGCTGCTACTATAGTCTGTCCGTGGGAAACTAGCGGAGCTACGAGGCATCGCCACTGCTAATTACGCCTTTGCGCGCGTAGGAGGACCTACTTTTGTCGCGTTTCGCCATTTTTACAAAGCAGTCAAGGACGCCGATCTGGTTTTTCTTGGAGCTTTTGAAAGTGGAAAGTCGCCGAGCTATCGTCGCCGACTTAAGAAGCGAAAGTCAAGTGGCATCCCACTGGGTTTTTCCGAAGCTACTTGCTACTTGTTGTTGTTGTTGTGGTTTTTTTCGTAGCTGTGTGTGCGTGACAGTGTCGATCGATCGAATGCGGGTTTGCAGTGCTCACCTTGAGGATGGTCTCCACTTCGGCGGTGCTGTCGGCGCTGAGATGCCTGGAGTTGGACGCCTGAAAGGGAGCAGAGCGAGTTAATAAACCATCGGACTAGCTCTTGGTATTCAGCTGAAAACCAATGAAAGCTCAATACTCACGGTGTCGATGGGCAGCTTCGGTATTCTCACGCTCGCCTGGTGCATTCTACTTTGCAGACTGGATTGGCTATTGCTGCTGGAGGTCGAGGAGGAGGAGGAGGAGGAGGTCGACGAGGAAGAGGACATGGAAGAGGGAGCAGCGTCGGCGGGTGCACCGCCGCCGCCGCCACCCGCAGGCGGGCCCTTGGCCGTCATAAGGCCGTGACTCCTGTGCTCGTTGCTGCTGCTGCCGTGCTTGATCGGCTGGCCGGGGTAGCCTCCCCGACCGCCGTAGGGCGGCTTGCCATCGGCCGGCTTGACGAAGCCGCCCCTCTGCGAGGAGGAGGAGGAGGTAGGCACGTTGGAGGAGGCGGAGGAGGAGGACGACGACGACGACCTGGGGCCGCTAGCGCCGGGCTTCTTGAACTCCTGCGAGGAGGGCGAGCTTCGGTTGGCGGAGCTGGACGACGAGGAGGAGGAGGAGGAGGGGGCAGAGAGCCTGGAGCCGGCGCCGCCGCCGCTGGAGGAGGCTGGCGCCGGACTCGCCGGCACGCCCTCGATCCCGATCAGCTTCTTGTTGTCGTCCAGAAGCAGGTGCTTCACCAGCGAGTAGTTGCCCAGCTTCGACTGGATCTGCTGCGTTGTGCGGTCGTGGGCGTCCGTGATAACCTTCGACACACAATTATTGGCAATTATTACGGGCTGACGGGCAAAAAAACTGATGCTTGCATCATGCTCTGCATCATCCGCTCGATTTCCAGCGAACATCGCCGCGAGTTGCGCGTTCGCAAGGCTTCTATTTGTCTACAAGTTTTCTGCAGTCGACGCGACACGCCTGCACGCTACAGACACCGTAAAGCGAGCAAAAATATTATGCAAATGCGCACGTGACGGCCAACGAACGCGCAGTCTAGTCGCTATCTCGCTGCGCTGCGCTGCGAGCAAACTTTCCAAGTGAACTTTGCTGCTGCTGCTGCTGCTGCTACTTGCGCGCCGCGCCTAATTAACGCTGCTGCTCGACGATCGAATCTCGCGCTCCTCTCTTCTGCCAGCGAGTCAACCTGCAAGATTGATGAACCGAACAAAACTTCCGACGACGAATAATCGACGATGATCGATGTCAGATTCATTGCCTCGCACTTACATGAAAAAATCCAACAATTAATACCTATTTTCTGGGGTCTATCATGGAACAATTTTTTTTCTTTCCTAGGGCTTCCGGATCTGATTCCCCTTGATTTCTCATTTAAGGGCATATAGTGATGGAAAATGTTTGTGAACATGAGAAAAATCCGCAGGAACTACTTTTTTCAAGCATTTTGCCAATATTATGAACAAACTAAACATTTTATTTCTTCGTAATGTTACGTGTGAATAAATCCTTAAAACTAAATTAAAAAGTGACGGGACGGGGACTCGAACTCACGGCCCCGGACTTG
>JAWWMK010000001.1:5137134-5171820 GCA_035047105.1 Galeopsomyia nigrocyanea | reverse complement strand
GAAATACATAAAAAACATTGATAAAATCCCGGGGACCTTTCAATGTACACTAAACCCCCTTTGGCGACTAGACTATAGCTGCAGGCCGTCTATAATCCTAAATCCACTCGACAAAACTTCCTCATTTTTACTTTGCTCTCTAAACAAACCAAGTAATCTTGTTTGCTCGCTTGCTTTCTCTTGGATACTCTACGCACATGCAATCTTCCAAATCGTCACTTCGCTTCTTCAAGATGCACACGAGAGCTTGTGAATGCCATTATCCGGATCGCATTTGCTTATCGCTAATTGTGCAGTTGCGATTACGTCGATAGACATCGAGTCGACGAAAAATACCATTTTTTTATTTCTTCACAGGTGCCAGATGTATGCATGCAGATGTATTTTTTTCAGCGAGATTATACGCCAACCGATTTCGCACACATTGACGTCACGAGATATTGAGCAACGCGACGCGGAGCTTTTTTTCGTCGAAATGCAAAACATGTTTTCTGCGTACGAGAATTTTAATGCCACGAAACAAAAAGTTTTATAAAAATTTTGTCTATTTTGACTGCTGAAGACAAGGCAACAACAGTTCTGTGATTTATTCAGCCGAAAATAATGGTGCATGTAAACATAAAATCCCTATAATTTAGCAATTGTCGCGTGTGAAATTGGAAATTTGTGTGATGCGAATGATGTGTAAAGGGAAGGCTAGTAGGCGAGCGAGTTTTGAAGTTGAACGAGCCGATGAAAGGCCTGCGATGAGTGCACCGGCGCGGCGTGCTTCCTCGTCGACGAGGTTTACGCGATGTGGCGAAAATCGACGGTTTATTTATAAAATGTGGCCGGCTGAGTATCGTTCAAAAAGCTTTGACTACTCAGACTTTGCAGAGTCGTGCAACGTTGCCGCATTTATTTCTTCGAGTCGATTTGATTTGTATTGGATATCAGCGGATTTTCAAACGACATTTTCTTTCATAAGCGTCTCTCCTCGCTCGCATCGGATGACCAAATCACAAGAAGCACCTCTATTATGTATAAAATCATCAAGGCACGTATATTATCTCGAATGATGATTTGCACTTGAATAACCAAGACAACAGGGCGTGACGAATTACTTTGAGAAATACCTTTGAAGATTAACGATGAGCAGAATGTTATGATGCAGATAAGAAGAAGAAGAAGAGGAGGAGGAGGAGGAAGAGCAGATTGCAATTTAATTATAGAATGGAAAACAATGAAGAAGCCAACTAAACAATCTCCCTCTCTCACGTGACGTAGAACAGTAAAATTACGTTGCCGCGCTTTATCTCGCGAGTCAGTTATTTTTATTTGCAGCAGCGAGCACGTGGCGCGACTAACATTGAGAAGAAGTCCAGAGGCGCCACGGACTTTCTCGCCGCGCAACTTGCGCAAGGAAAATATGAAAAATCGTGGATGTGCTCGAAAATGGAAATTGCGATAGAGCACAGAATACGAGACAACAGCGAGATAGCAGCGACTTGGCTCGAGCCGACTAGAGTGCATGGCCAAATTGGGGGAACAGCTGCGGCCAAACTAAACAATCGGATAATGCAGTCTCTCGAGTGGAGTTGAGCGAGCAAAATCGCCGGTCTGACCCTGACCGACAGTCGTCCCAGTCTGAGAGAACGGTCGTCTACGAGCTCGAGCTCTATCTCCTCGCTGTTTGCTCGCTATTATTGCTGAACAGAAAAAAACACATTGACATCTGAAAAATATCCGTTCCCAACTATCTATAATATATATTCGGACACCAAGAGCTTTCGCTAAATCAAGCAGCAAGGAAGGACAGAACAGCTCGAGCAGCGAATATATAACTGCAGGAATTTCTATTCCGTGACCTCAGCTTAGTCCTGATTATCATGGGAATTCCCTCTTTTCACGGCAAGCTTTCAGCCGGATTGCTCCCGAGCTCTCACGATGACTTTCAGAAACTGCAAAGAATGAAGCCGGATTGACAAGGTCGCTCGATACGCACATAACTCGTTCTTTGCCATTACTGACTGCCGCAAGAAAACACTGCAGCAGAATCGAAAATTCATTACACAACAAAGGCGCCAAAAGTGCGAGCCAGGCGAATTCTGCAAATGCAAACAAATGCCATTGATTTTTGCACGTACAACGTTTCCCTGTCGCACGTGCCTTCCTTGCTGCGTGCAACTGCACTACCCGCAGAAAGACAATTAGTTTTAGCAACACGCGCGCCCATTAAAGCGTCGCTATCCAGAGGACATGTTTTTTTTTCGTTTTTTTCTTTCTTGCTTTCTTTCGCGTGGCATTAATTAATCAACTTAACGCAATGTTATTAATGGGTCGTTTGCACATCACAATTGTAACGAAGAAGCGGCGCGGCGTTCGACAGTTCGCGCGAGCTTGTGGAGGTCGAGTGCGTTTATTGAATTTGTCGGCGATAAACAAGGCGAGCGGTAGGGCGTGATGACTGCTGACTGCAATATATATGATCAGTGCGAATATACGGGGGCACGCGTGCAAATTGAATGGGCTCGATTACTGCAAAGTTCATTCATTAGCAGCGCAACGCCTGCAATGTCCAGCTCCTCTATATGCGGCTGATCTTTGATTTGTCGACCAAGTCTCTCACGTTCAACCACTTCATTTGTCCGCACGGAAATGCCAAGGTTTTTCCGCTTCGATCGAGACATTTGGGGCTTTCGCCAGATGTTGTTATGCAAAGCACCGAAATTGATTGCAAAAACAGCCGGCGGCAGCAAAATAATCGCGGCGATCGACGTTGAGAAAGAGAGAAAGCTAGCAACATGCGAAAATTCAGCGGGGCAAGGCAATTAAAGCTCCGAGCAAACAGCTCGCAAGCACGAGTCGCAGTTCGAGTATACACAAGCACACTTCAACTTGTGTTATATAGTATGCAGGCAAGCCCCTCTCTAGCAGCAGCTCGTACAGTCGACATTCTGGACATATTCGCTTCTTGCTATTCGCGAGCATCGTACTGGAACAGTTCAAATAATCGCTCAAGTAGAATGAGGCGATGAGCTTTCGCTACATACCGACAAACTGCGCAGCAGCGGAAATTGGCTCAAGCTAAAACTCAAATTATTAGACGAGAACGACGAGCCGTAGCTGCACGAAAATTCCCCGCTGGCGTGCTCCAAGTCTCGGCTCAATTAATTATTAATTATTAATCGAGCGACGGACGAAAGAAAGTCGAGCTATTGAATAAATAAGCGCAAGAGGGTTTATTAGTCTGTTCGCGCGAGCGAGCAAAATGTCCGATTGCTCCAGTTTCCAGATCGAGCGCAAAAATTGCTCAATAACCGCCGCGACTTTGAGTGACTTGCGCGATAAAAAAAAACGCCCCAGTGAGGAGAGAGGGTTTTTCACTTTCTGCGAAGGCGAGAACAACTCGAGACACCGAATAAAAGTGAATCTGCGAGTTATTTCATCTGGGCGTTCTATCCTCGAAATACGTACTGTTTCTCGTCCGCTTTCGAAGCTGCCCGTCCGAGGCAGTAGCGCTTAATTGCCATTACAGTTGCTATAGTCAAACGCGCAAACTAAATTAACTTGATATTTGGCGATAACGCGTGAACAATGTTAGATCGGGTGGCCTGAAATAGCCATTGAAATAGTGCAAATACTCGAACAACTAACACGGCAAGCCAACACGACAACGACAGCCGACAGCTATCGCAAAGTTTGATCGACAAAGGCACAGCTCGTCATCGCTCGCTTATGGAGCATCCTTCTGAAAAGTGCTGTGTTAGCAAAGCCATCGTCACATCTGTAGTTACACAACTAACGCGTTACACAATGAGGGAAGCTTGTACAATTAGTGGCAAAAAAACAAAGTAAACGCACGCGCAATCCACCTGGCTTCAGTTACATTTCAATGCGGTATATGCACGTTTTTCTTGTTTTTTCTTCTCGATCACGCTTGTATAACCCAATAACCGAATAATCAATCGTGCAAGAGCTACTCGAATGAATGTGCAGCAGCCCAGTTTAGCGGAACATTCGCCAATAATTTCCCCATGAAGCTTCGAGAAGGCTGCAGTTGCGCGCGCACGTTCCGGACGAGCGAGCGACAGAACGGTCATGACAATCCGCGCGGCCGATGCGATGAGATGAGGATAGCAAGAGAAAATCAATCTTACGCGCAAGAGCCTTATTGTTGGCGTGAAAAAGTGGTCAACGCAGAAACGAGCGAACACGTGCGGAGTTTATTGGAATTGTACGCGAATGCCATTTCTGTTTGTTCCACGAGCGAGTGCTGGCAAAGTTGAGATAAAATTGAAGAAGTAATCGAAAGTATGAAGGTTAATTCCCTTAGGGGGAGCAATTGCAGATGGCAAAAGTGTCGACAGTTCAATAGGCTCGTCCTGGCCTAGTTTCGTCCTCGCGGCAGGGCCGTCCCACGCTCCACGTGGTAGCTGAACGGAACGGCTGTCTCCGTCTCGGCTAAAGCCCGCGTACTGCCCACGCGGCGTCGCAGCGAATCGATGAATGGCCGCAGTATCGCCAGCACGGACGGACGATGGACCGAGCGAAAGGAAAACTGCGGGGCAGTGCAGGCAATCACAGCTCCAGAATGGAGATGATTGATGACCAAATTGCCCGCTGCTTTCACTTGCAGCCCGGCCGGGCGCTCGTAATTTCAAAAAATTCTTTACCCCCGTGCGCTCGATTTAGGCGACGTTTTACTATCAAGAGTAATGACCAGTTGAGGCCATTCCGCCACGAGAACGAGCTAGCTATTCTTACCCGAGGCTCACTTCTCACATCAAAGAGAATGAAGCTGCTAGCTGCTGATTATTTATAACCAGAACGACTGATCAAAGAACATCCGCGTAAATGTTTATACAATGGGGCTTGTTGCGAGAAATTGGCCCGACTCAATAACTTGGAAAAGTTCATTTACTCAGGGACTCGCTATCCCGACACTTTTGTGCTCTCGAAACTCACCCGAAGACCCGAAATATGAACAAAAAGACATCGTTAGAGCAAACTGACAAAAAAAATTGGATGATTCTGCGAAAAGGGGTAAAAGTTGGTAGGACTGAAAAAGAAAAAGCCATTGTAAGGGACCACAGGAAATACATCCACACTAAAGAGAGCCGAGAGAGAGAGAGAGCTGCGCGCGTAGCAGGGGTGGGGAGAAAGCGGCCGACCAACCGGGAGCCTCGCACTCGTCGGCGGCGCAATCAGCGCTCCGAGCAGTTATTGCATGGGCCGCACGCCAGTCGGACGTTTGCAGCTGTGCTAGCTGTTACTGACTGTCGAATCGGAGCAGTCGAGCGGAGGAAGAGACTGAATCGAGCGAGAGTCACGCACACTGAAACAGCTGGTCGCCGAGAAAGGAGGAAGAATGCTAAAGAGTAGCCCGCGCAGAGAGAACGCGGCAATGGCAGAGTCGCTGCCGTTGCAGTCGAGCGAGAAGACTGTTGTTGCTGCTGCTGCTAGTGCTGTCAGCAATGGCGGCCGCGAGTGTTAGCCGAGCTGAACAGCGTGCAGCAGCAGCCGCCGCGGCAGCGTGAGCGAGCCTCGCCATCGTCGACAACTGGCTTCCTCGACTCGCCAATGATCACCGAGCAACGCTCTGCTACTCTCGACCCCGAATTAGGTACGCGTGCACTCTCTCTCTCTTACTCTTTGCCAGCTCTCGGTGCTCCGTGGCGGCGTGGTAGTATCTTCAATCTTGGTGCGCGCGCGTGTCTGCCTGTGTGTGTGTGTGTGTGTGTGTGTCTCGGTGCTGGTGCACTCGCGGGTACATGTTCGAGCCAAATAATAAACAACAGCTTCGGCCTATAATAGTAGCACGGTTCAACGCACCGGGGCCCGCTGACGGGCGGACAACGATAACTCGACGCTCTTTGTTCGCCTCTTGAATGAATTGTTAATCGCTGACGGCGGCTTCGATGGGGATCATCGATTGCCCCCGCCTTGACATTAACGCCTGGACGGTCTTCGTCTCTCTATAAATACTGCCGCCCGATAAAATCGCTCGAGCTATGGCGGATAGGCGGAATTGGAGGTTAGCCCGTCCGCGAAGAAAGGCGAGGACGGGTGGGTGGCTGAATAAACGAGAACGAAAGAGCAGAGAGGGGCAGGATCGATCGGCGCGGGCTTTGGCGCAAGTTTGAGGTCGCACTGGCTGAAGGCTGCGTCCGCACGTTGTTCTCTGTTGCAGGTGCTAGGAATGAGGCTGGCTCGCTGGCCCGCTGCCCCCCGCACAAGCTCGGCCATCCCGCTGACGCTCGCGGTCTGCAGCCTCCTCGTCGCCCTCGCCGTCGGCTCCACTTCCACGCCGGCATGGCGCTGTCCCGAGCGCTGCGAGTGCAGCCAGAACGACACCTGGCTAAGCTGCCAGGACCGCGGCCTCGCCGGCCTGCAGCTCGGGCCTCGGCCGCTCGAGCGACTCGCGCTCCACCGCGTGCCCGCCACGCAGATCAGCGCCTCCACCCTCGCCCCCCTGGCGGCCGGGCCGCAGCTGCGCCAGCTCTCCTGGACGTCGAGCGAGCTGGAGCTGCTGGGCGAGCGCAGCCTCGGCGCGCTGCAGCAGCTGGAGCTGCTGGACCTAGGTGACAACCGGCTGCGCAGGCTGCCCGGCGAGGCCCTGCGGCCGGGGCTGCCGCGGCTGCGCCGGCTGAACCTGACGAGCAACCTGCTGGGCGTGCTGGCGCGCGGCGCCTTCCAGGGCATGGGCCGGCTGGAGGAGCTGCTGGCCGCGGACAACCGGCTGGAGGTGCTGGGCTTCCAGGCGTTCGAGGCGGCGCGCGGGCTGCGGCGCCTCGACCTGTCGCGCAACCTGCTGGTCTCGCTGCCCGACCACAGCTTCCGGCCGAACCGGGCGCTGCGCGAGCTGCGCCTCGGCAGCAACCGGCTGACCAAGCTGCCGCCCCAGCTGTTCTCCGGCCTGGCCGAGCTGCGCGTGCTCGAGCTCGCCGACAACGACATCGAGCTGCTGCCGCGGGGCCTGTTCGCCGAGCTCGGCCGGCTGGAGCACCTCGACCTCGGCGGCAACCCGCTGAGCAGCCTCGCCGAGCACAGCCTCGCCGGCCTGGCCGCGCTGCAGTGGCTCGACCTCGGGCGCACCGGCCTGGCGCGGCTGCCCGCGGGCCTCTGGGCGGCCACGCCGCGGCTCCGCAGCCTCCGGCTCTCGGACACGCGCATCGAGGCGCTGCGCGACGGCGCGCTGGGCCAGCTGCGCCAGCTGCGCAGCTTCGAGATGGACGACGGGCCGCTGCGCGAGATCGGGCCCCAGGTGCTGGCGGACACGCCGCGACTGCGCCGGCTGAGCCTGCGGCGCAACCAGCTGAGCTTCCTGCCGGCGAGCCTGGCGCAGCTGGGCCAGCTGGGCCAGCTGGAGCTGCAGGGCAACCCGTGGGCCTGCGACTGCCGGATGTTCTGGTTCGTGCGCTGGGCCGAGGAGCACGCGCACCGGGCGGCCTTCGACAGCGGGCTGCGCTGCGCCGCGGGCCACGGCGGGCCCGAGGACGACGGCATGGTGGGGGCCATCCAGGCGCTGCGCTACCTCAACTGCACGCCGCCGCGACTGAGCCGGGCGAGCGGGCCGGCCGAGGGGCACTGGCCGCTGCTGCGCGGCCCGGCTCTGCTGGAGTGCGAGTTCAGCGGCAACCCGCTGCCGTCGGTGACCTGGGTGACGCCGCGTCAGCGGGTCTTCCACTGGAACCCCGACCCCTCGTTTCCCGACGCCTTCTTCCAGCACCCGCGCGTGCACCACTACCCGTCCGCGGCTGACGGCCCGCCGCCGGCCTTCGACCGGGACTACGACGGGGACGAGGACGAGGACGGAGGCCGCGTGCGGCTGCTGGACAACGGCTCGCTCTACATCGACCGGCTGCTGCGCGAGGACGTCGGCGAGTACAAGTGCTTCGCCGTCAACCCCATCGCCAACCTCACCGCCTTCGTCAGACTGCGCGCCGACCCGGTCACCTACCGCAACATCTTCCTCATGAGCATCGCCGTGGGCTTCGCCAGCGCCGCCGGCTTCCTGCTGCTGACGCTCTTCGTGCAGCTGTTGCGCTGCGCGTTCATCAGGTGAGTGTCTAGTCCCTTCGTGTCCCCTCTGCCTCAGTCGGCGGCTCCGCGTCCGGCAATTGGCAATTGGTTGTGTGCCACAGGTGCGGCTGCGCCAAGTGGTGCCTGTGCTGCAGGCACGTGGGCGGGACGCCGCGCGCCAAGCAGATCTACCAGATGCTCGACAACATCGAGCAGTACAAGAGCATCCAGCTGGAGCGGCTGCGCGAGAACTACACGCAGCAGGTGGCGCGCATCAAGGAGAACTGCGCCGAGCAGGTCGAGTGGATACGGGACAGCTACGAGGGCCAGATGCAGCACATACGCGACATCCGGGACTACGGCACCAACCACCTCACTACCCTGCGCGGCCAGTACTGCGATCAGGTGAGTCGTCACTCCCGCCCCCGCCCCCGCCCCCGCCGCCGTTGCTGCTCTCCGAACGAGCCAAATGATACTTTTACACTTTTCCTGCTGGGAACGGGACTTTTCCGAACCGATAAAGGAAGATACCACTTCCGACCGATCCAAGCTGCAAGTTCAATGACAAATAAGTGTCGAAGTGTCGGGGCAAATGGTTGCAAAGCTTGAACCGTTGTCTGTTGTTGTCTCTCCTAGGTGAAACGCGTGCGCGACTACTCGACCAGCCAGCTCAACTGGGTGCGCGAGAACTACGTCTTCCAGCGCAACAAGATCCGCAAGTTCAGCTCGCACCAGGTGCTCCGGCTGCGCGAGTCCTGCAAGTACCAGCAGCAGACGCTGAACAAGGTGCTGGAGAACCTGCCGAGCCTCTACCTCGACAACTGTCGCAGCGGCTCCTGCGGCCGCTCCGACTCGGTGGTCTTCGACCCGAAGGACCTGCTGGACGCCGACGGCCCGTCCGGCCTCGACGCCCAGCAGATCGACAGCTACTTCAAGGCCAAGATCGACGACATCGTCGCGGCCTACACCTCCAGCCTCGACGACATCAACAGCGAGTACTACACGCCCAGCGGCCTCTCCTCCTGCAGCCCGCGCCAGCAGGCGGAGCACCTGGTGGGGGCCAACCTCGAGGGCGTGCCCGTCATCAACTACATCGACGACCGGCCCGCCCGCCCGCCGCCGCTGCTCGACATCGCCGCCCTCGGCCCCGGCCCCTCGGCCTTTCTGCACCGGATCGACGAGTTCCACAGCGCCAGCTGCTCGTCCTCCACCATCGCCAGCAGCGACCGGCCCGTGTTCCGGGGCGTCAGCGCCGAGACTCTGGCCGGCGACACCCGCGGCAGCCCGGAGGTGCTCGACCTGCTGGTGCCCAGTGCCAGTCTGCCGGAGCTGCCGCACGAGACTCGACTGTGACCCGGACCATCGACTTGATCTTCCCCCACGTTACGTGCTCTTGTTCTTGTTGTTCTTGCTAGTGCTATCGCCGCTGCCGCTGCCGTCTTTGCGCTCGTCCAAACTGGACACTGTCGTTTCGCCAACGGAGGAGGACTGCTCGGAAGATTGGCCAAGTACCTGAATACAGAACTCACTACAATGGCCCTCGGCCGCCAAGTGCAAGTGATGCAACTATGTGCTGTTGTTCACTTTTTCTTTCTTCGTTTCCTTTGTAGACGAGGGATCATGGTGCAAAATGATAAATGTGATGATCACCGCGAAGAATCAAACGAAACGACGACGTCGACGACGCTGACCAATCGCCACTGTCCGGCGAATCGACGAATAATTAATGTGAAGGATCGAGCCTGCGGCATGTGTCAATTTTCATCGATTCCTGTGCTGAGTTCTGTTCGTATGCACATCTTAATTCTCGGTTCGATCGTGAGAGTGAAAAAGGCATGGACCTCTTGCTCTGCACCTCGATGATGGAAGGATAAATCCAAGACAGACTTGAGTAAGTTCCAGTGTACTGTCGCCTCGCAGAAGACTGAACGACCCGAGTTGTCGTCGTCGTCGTCGTCGCCGCGAGCTTTCACGCGCGTAGCAAAGGTTTCAGTGTACAGTTTAAAGACAAAACACACACACACACACACACACACACACACACACACACAAAACACATACACACTATATTTGTACGGTTGCTAAGTTCAACGTGAATCCACTTTGGACCGATTATTTCGCGTTTGTTGTGTTACGTAATCGCTGATGCGTATGATACTATCGTCGTATACGCCTCCGCCAGCAACAGTTTTTAGTCTTTATTTTAACTTTTTATCAATCCATATCGGATTTACAAGTAAAAACAAGCGTCTCTCGCTCTCTCCATCACGAGACGGACAGGATCAATTAGGCGAAACAATTTATCGTATTCGTTGTGTTTTAAACGTCAATTCAATTCAATTCAATAAATGAATTAACATATAAATTAATTGAGCACGTCTGATGGTTACTGTTAGTGCCGACGAAATTGATTTTATCCTTCGTAATGCTTTTCGTTGCAAAGTTTCGAATAATTGATGTAAAACTACTATGACGTCGCTGTTATCTATGATCATAATTATTATTATTATTATTATTATTGTGACATTTTGTCGCTATTTTCTTCGATGCAACCAGATATACACATACATATAACCAACTTTGATGATAATAAAAGGTCTATTATTGAAAATAAACCGTCATTGTTTTATTCATCATATAAGCATGTCTTTGATGAAATAACACGTAGCTACTACTAGTATATGTTATATACTTAGTCAATTTGTACTCCAGCAGTCGCAAAGCTATCGCTAACGGTATTTCGACTTGGAGTAGCGTAAATTGTATTCTCCTCTACTCTTGAATTCGATAAAATGGGGGGAACGATATTTGCCGCTAATATTTCGTCCCTTTCATTCTTTCGTTTTCTTTTTAGCCAAATTTTCAATAATTTTAAAAATTCTCTGTGATTTTCAATTTATTAATTTATAGTCTTTATTTATTCTCCTTTGAAATAAGTTTGAGTTACACTCTATTGTAGATTTCGAAGACTAGTAAAAGAAAATTGTTTTCCATTTAGGTTGTTTTTTTAATTGTCGAAATAGTAAACTAATTTTTTGAAAGCTGCAAATCTTTTTTTACTTGCTACGGAGATTTGACGAGGAGCGTCGTGGCGAACGCTAAATTACGAGGAAATGAAAACAAATATTGGAACAAAAGCTGTACATATAGACACGAACAATAAATAATGTTGTACTGAATAATTAATAATTACATCGAAAACAAAATGAGCGTCTTAAAACGGTGACAGGCAAAACTTGTACTTATGCTTCTCTCATGTTGCATATATATTTTTATACGTCCTATAACCATGTGAAAAGTAAGGATGTTCCCTTTCCCGAATATAAACATTATATACGCGTGACTCCTCAGACTGCCGAAGTTCCATTTCTCGAGAACGCCTTTTTACAACGTTACTTGTTATATCAGATACTTTATCGGCACCTTTTAACATTCGACGCCTGAAGATAAATCGACTTTGAAGATATCACGTACAAATTTATTCTCTACAATCTTTAATTTCCCTCTGCTATCAAATCATCAATAAAATTATACCAACAATACGTGATGTTTTCTTTGACATAATTTACTGGTACTGTTGCTGTGTTGACATGAAATAAAAAATTTTTCTTTATCTGCAAGTGAATCACTTTTTTACTCAATACTGAACCATTTTTAATAATAATCAAATTTTATCCGCAGCACGTTGACAAAAAAAAAGACGTAATGCATAATCCAAAAAAATATTTGGCGGAACTCAACGGGTAGGAATTCGGCGATCTTGGTCATGCGAAATAATGTGAAAGTCTGGTGAATAGTAGTTTAGAAAAAATAACCCGATTGAGATAACTACAAGTGTCTTTAAACAATGCATGCTATGAAATATGTTGCATTAGAAATATTAGCTGAAAAATTGTAAGATTAATACGATGCAGCGATCTGCAGTTAAATTATCAAGTTCCTTTGTTAGCATATGTTAATTTCAGACTTTTATCGAAACTCGTGATACATGGCTTTTTTTAAACATAAAAATAATTGATTTTATATTTCTTTCTTCTAAAAGTGATAGCTCACTTTTCGATGCAACCAACAGTTTATTTCATCTAATTTAATTAAATGAGGATGTAACTATCACGTAAAAAATTGTATTTTATGAATAAAAAAATTAAAATAATCATTTTCAATTATTGAGATCCTTATGTAAATTAGTTTGTAATAAAATGAATATTTTACCATTCCAGTATTTGTCATTGTTGGAAAAGTGGCGCTAGCAGTTATGCAATAATGGCTTAAAAATTCTCTTGGTATAAATTCAATAGAAAAAATTTCAACACAAAAATGGCGCATTGAAAAAAAAAAAGATCTACAGCTTTAGTAATTTGAAGCAATATTATAAAAGAGGACAAAGATAAACTGATCCAAATCAAAAGAAATGTTACAGGAAATTACTTTTCAGTCAATTTTTTTTTATTGATGGAAAAAACAGAAAATGTCATTGACTAGAACTCAAAAGATCAGTTATTTTTAAAATAATAAGAGGATGTACGAATATTTTTTATAACATGTACTAGCGAAAATCGTTCTCTGAATTTGATCAAACTTGTAGGTAAAATAATTCAACAATTCACAAGTGACTTCGAAAATATGATATAGCTTTCTCTTTCATTATTTTACTATTTTTTTATGATATCAAGTGGACAGCAATTGATTCAAATGATGGAATAATACTTTTCATGATAGTCTGTTTCCGTTCTAATATAAAACCAAGTTGGTCAAACAATTGGGTTTTGATAATCATAAAATATTTCTGTATCGTCAAATAAATAAAATCAAATATGTTCATACCAATGCATTTTTTTTAATCGATAATACCTCAACCCAAATTTAGTACTTTAGTAATCTTTATGTGTAGAAGTAATACAGTTCAATGGAGAAATTTATACAAACTGTATTATTATTTGACTCGAGGCTTAAAAACTTTTCGTAAGGTGTTCGCTTAAATTGATTTTCAGTACAATGGAAATTAATTTTCATGGATGTCAATAACAAAAACCAATCACAGAAAATTTGTAAAATAAAAACACGATCACTGGATTAAAAAGATTTCAACAATAAGAATTGTTATCAAATAAAATAAATGATAATGCCATTCTCTACATACCTTTTCTTGTGTCCTGTTCCAAACAACAACTTTGTGGCCACTATTCAGGAGATTCTTAACGATTCCACTGCCCATAATGCCAAGCCCAAGAAATCCAAACTTCAAGCTAGAAGCGCAAATATTTTTGTCCTTCAGGGTTTGAGAAAGTGTTTCAACATCCAATGGGGGTGTTGCCTGTGAACAATTTTTTTTCATTCAACAATAGATACTCATATAAAAATGATTAGTAAACTAAAGCAATTTTGAAATGAAAATGAAACAACTAATAGTCCACTGAAGAAATAACAATTAGTAGTAATAAAAAGTTCACATAGTACTGCATAATTCTGTCAATTCATTAAAATACTCACGGGTCTAGTAATGTTTGCAGGTCGATCTAAAAGAGAACCACTTTTCCTCAAAGGTGTGGAGTGGTTCAAAGCTGGGCTCAAACTACCCAGTCGATTGTTACTACTGGTATTAGAGTCTGTTCTTTGTTTTTTAGCTGGACGCCGTTCGCTACTACCAATGCTTTCTCTTTTTACTTTTGGAGTTTCCTGCAAAGGTACGTATGTTTTTAACTAAAATAGAAAAAAATTGTGTGAAGCTGAGTTAAGTGCTGTTACAAAAATTAATTATAAATAAATGATTCAATGCTCTCATGTGTAATGTAAGATATAATGTTACAAGTAACCAAAGCATACAATTTAAAAAAAAGATGGTAATTTAAATGATTTGATGAATATTGAAGAATATATATGAAAATTTATTAAATAAATTACCTTTTTTGGTTTTATCTTTGGAGTCTTCTTTTCAATTGAAGTATTACTTTCCTCTTTTAATTTATCAAAAAGAGAGTCAGAGTCCAATCCATCCTCAAATATCTACAGAAGGTTGAGTTTTATTCTTTGCAATGACACTGTACATTATGAATTTTTAAGTAAATAAATGAACATACCTCTCCATCTGCAATAAATTTTTCAATAGCTTCACATGCTTCTTTGAAGGCTGTAGTTTTGCAAAGTTTCATGCAAGTCTCTTTTTGTTCCTGATAAGGTTTCATATTAGCTTCATCTATCCAGCCACTAAAAATTATTTTTATTAAATATTTGCCTGAAGCCTCGAAATAATTCATACGACAAATGACTCACTAGTTGTTTGTTCCAAAGAAATATATACAATGGACTGATCCCTTCTTTGGATTGTTTGGTTTTTTCATATCTTTTATAGGATTCGACACCTTCAAAAAAATTTTAAATATTGTAAATAATAGATTAATGTCATCGGCAAATAGTTTTAAGATTGTGGGAAATGTAAATAAAAAAGTAACAATTATATTGGCATAACTAGCATAAAAAATTTATTGAAGGGCTCCATTTTACCAAAATTTAATGTCAACAATAAAATTTGAACAACGTAATCGGCCAGTAAGTACTTTTTTAACGAAGCTGAATGAATTTAAATCATCGCGGACGCAAAACTCATAGTATTTAAAATGTTTTTCAGTTAACCAATAAATGAAGTCGGAGTTTGAATTAATTTGATAACACACGAAAGCAATGAGCGATTTGACAGCTGAATTCCAGGTTAGGAGCCCGTGGGACGCTGATCAAAACAAAGATAGAAAGAGTATGAAACGCGCCGAAAACACTCAACAGCCTAGAATATAGGCTCGGAACGGGTAGAAATAGAAATTAGCAGGTAATATCATGCGTAATAATGATAATAAAGCATCGGGTGGGGGAGTAGATGGAAAGCGCGGGAGCCAGCTGAGTGCAGCTTGCAATGGAGCATTGGAAGAAAAACATGCTTCAGAAAGAGCGGCAAAACTTACCCGGCCGGGCCACGGCGAGAATCCCTTCATCTTAGCCCTGCAACAGAAAGAGACAGGCATAGCGTCAGTTTGAAAATTGTCGAGCGCGCTGCGCTTAGGTTATGTTTACTCGGTGAAGCGGGCGGGCAACGCGCGATTGCTGCAACAAGCTTGCTTGCTTCGGCTATCTCCACGTTGCAGCCCGACAATTGCGCTGGACTATCGTCTCGTGAATACTTACCAGACCAAGTCGCCGAGTTTGAACTGTTCAGTCATCGTTGCTCCGTTAATTTGACTTGGCGATAAGCTGGAGAGTATCAGCTGGACCTCGCACAACAAACGTAGCTCCGCCTCGAGTAACGTTCGGCAAGCGACTGACTGGATTTCTCGCAACAGCGGATCAGCAGCTACGCCGCCGCGCGTCCTTTGCCGCTACTACGCTGGTCGAACGCACCGCGCCACGCGGCCATCTTCTCTCGATCACTGCGCTCGTCGTTGAATGTCACCAATTCTTGAGTGTATTCTACAACAAACACTTCTCCACATTTTTCTTTTCACATGAAACCAGTCAATCTGCCTGCACTTACGCTAACTTGATTTCTATACTTGTTATATTTCTTCTTTCAAATCATCAGCTGAAATGTTGCTTGACAATAATCTCACGCACAGCCAACGTGTATGTACGTGTTAACTTTCAGACAATTGTGTGGACGGCTTCACAATGTTTTTTTAAATATTTGTCAGTATTTCTTTCACTTGTACACAAAACGCGTTACATTCTTCTTCCTTCGATTTTTTAGCGCTCGACTGGCTGCTTATTAGTGGTATTGTTCTACCGCTATTTATGGAATACAAATATTTTTGAGTTTAATTTCCGGTTTTATAAGTCAACAAGTTGAGCTTTGACCAATCCCATGGCGAGGAAGATTGTTTTGCAGCCTCTCATTGGTTGGAACTTGGTGCCGGAACTACCCGTTTAAAATTGAATGCTCTACAATAGATATAGAACTCCCAAAAATAATAAATTATCAACTCTTCATCGATTATAAAATAAGTATATCTGTGTCCAAAGAAATCCTCTTCAATACTTTTGACTAATTTCAAACATTATTAATTACATTTTATTTCATCTAATACCTATTCCTTTTGCTTCAACTATATACTCTTAATAAATTAAATTAAAAAAATTCGGTTGAAGATATTAGTGTACGTGTTTTGCAAGAGAGTCTTAACATTCTAATAACTGATATGAAAATAAAGAGAAAAAGAATCGATTGAGGGATAAATAAGTAATAAACTTTTTTGCCGATTCAAGCGACTCAATTACTGTGAATATAATGTTAATAAGCAATGGCTAGCCGGTTACATTAAAGAGCATACATTTTTAAGTAAAATCTAAAGTTGCACATTTAAAAAGATCGTTTATTGCTAACCTACGCACACATGTACAACATTTTATTTCTGTATTACGAGGCACGATCGCGACAATAACGAGCTAAAGTGAGTGGGACATCATCATATGTAGTATATGTACACCTACACGAGACGTATCTGTGTGTGTACCTATCTACACGCACGCACACTAAGGAGTAGGGGTCGGCTCATCGATTGTGGGCAGCTTTTTTGCTGGTGCTGCTCTCCGCGCTTGCTTGTGCGCCTGTGTGAGAGCGATCGCGAGGGAGAGAGAGAGAGAGAGAGAGAGAGAGAGCTGCCTCGCTCGAAGTACGAGGAGGAAGACGGAGACGGGCGACGAGAGAGTTTGCGTTCGCGAGTGAATAATATACCTACGTGCGACGATGTACAGAGTGAGAGTATAGCATAACCACAGCGCAGCTCTCGCTGTTATAACGGACGTGCATAGATAAGCTTTGACGACGAGCAGCTCTAAAGAATAATAACAAAGCCCAAGTGTTATGGTCCGATACGGACGATCGACATTATATACCGCTTATCAGTCGCAGATCAGGCAAGACCACGGACTTAACCCTTCCGCAGCACCGATGGACGACGACGTCCACTCCAATATGGTATTTATCATCAGTTTTTCGCGTTAACTATACAAGTTCCTCTTGCGTGCAAGCACCTTTCATACTCATGTTTTTCAATTTCCTGCCATTTTTTTCGTCGCAGTTAACGTGTGTGTATGTGCGTGTGTGTACCCATTCTCTCTCCAGTTTATAATTTTCTACTCCAACTGAGTCGAGCTAGTTCGACGTACGCTTTTTTCAACGCAGAATGCCCGGTCTATCCCTGTGAATAAATTGTATTAACAAATTTTTTTAAACAGATTTTTCACATTTAGTTTGTGACTAAAGTAATATTGCTCTGTTAATGCAATTGTGAAAGTGCAAGTGTTGATGATTTTCTTTTACTTAACTTTTACATTGACTTCTGTATCAATTATGGCAGTTTGATGAGAAGCATAACTTGTAGAATGTTGGTTAATAAGTTAATTGATTGTTCATAAGCATAAAACCCGCACAGCACATATTAAAGTCATGGGTGTTATTTAACTACAATTGAATAGTTGAATTGCATTGGATTTTATAAACTTTTGAAGCTATTTTTCTTCACCCTTCATGGAAATTTCTAATCAATGTTGTAAAATTATAAAAAATTGTCACATTTCTTTATTCGACGTAAGTTTATTTAGTCTTGTAGCATTTTTTTCTAAAAGGAAAAACGTTTGTGAAATGAGATCTAACACAATTTTTTATTCGGAAACAATGTAAGCGTTAAAATAATGTTAGTAGATGCTATCTTTGCTTATCTTATTTATGTGGCATGACATCCAGTTCTAATTATATTTGTAAAATGGCTTGTCAACAGTCACAGCAGTTGCAAGCATCAGTAGCAGAAGCTGAAGCAAGTCAGTCAGGAGCTCATTCCACAATCTCTGGAATGAGACACAATGTCAGCATAAATCAAAATGAAGGAATAACACAACAAGAGGCCCCAATATCTTTGAGGGCACAAGCTGCTGTTTTGACCAATGTTGTAAGTTAGTTTAAAGAGAGAAAACACTTTAGTTGAATTTGTCATATATCATCATATACTAAATTTTATATATATATATATAAATATTTATTAGACAACCGAGGAAATTCCACCTCCTAAACCAGATTTTTCTGCTCCACCACCTTACGAGGTTGCTACAAAATTGCCAAGTTATGAAGAGGTACAGCGGGAAAAGACCCTGCAAGGAGAGCCAATACCACAAATTCATCCACAGATACACTTGGTAGGCTAATTTTTCAGTGGAATTCTTAGAATAGATTTATCTCACTGGATTTAGTTAGTTTACTGCTAGTGTTTATTGTAAACTCACTAATTACCTTGAAATTGTTTGATAAATAGCCCGGTGGTGTCAGAGCACCACAACAACCTTTGACAATTTTGGCCATAGATACAGACGGAGTGGAAGGAGATCCAGAAAGTAGAATGCTTGGTACAGATTTTATGTTTTTTACTGCCTTTTTAGGTAAGTTTTTTCGATTTTCGCAAAACTTGAATAATTTCTGTTCACCTTTGTCAAAACTTTTTTCTGCTGGTATGGAATAATACAAAATTCGAATGTTTTCAGTTGCATTTCTGTTTAACTGGATTGGTTTTTTGCTGCTGATGTGCTTCTGTCATACCATAGCTTCCCGATATGGAGCACTATCTGGATTTGGTTTATCATTGACTAAGTGGACCCTGATTGTAAAGCACTCGACAGATTTGGCATCCCGTGAGAATTCTTGGCTGTGGTGGCTCATTATGGCATTTGGTAAATTTTAATTATTTAATAGAATTTGCTCAACGTAACTATGAAATGTTCATCAAAATTTTTCATGGTGATTCTTATAGGTATGTTGATCTGTGTTCGCGCTATCATTCAGTATTTGAATATCAAGCGAGGCTGGCGACTTTTATCTGGTAGCGCTCAAGAACGCTTACTTTTCTACTACTGAACGTGACGTTCACATGTCAAAGTAACTTTTTGTTTTGAATAAGAAAATTTTTGAGTAAAACAAGCATAACACGGGCGTGTAAAAACATTTGCCACATCCCTACACTTTAACTGCTTAAGGGATACTAGAATTCATGTTATTTGTAGAAACTATGTCAGATAAAAAAAAAGTACACATCAGTTTTGAAAAATATGATCGTTGCATCATCATCATATTGTAAAAAGCGATTTTGTCAATTTTTACAAGCAAATAATATACACGTCTATCTTTTTGTTACAAGGAATATTCTCAAATATGAATACTGAAATCTGCAGCTGATGCATTGTAAGTGTATCAAATGTAAGAATATCTTGCGGCAGTCGCGTGAAAGAAATATCAGGAGCAATGGTTGCCGACTGCTATTCCAATGCGAGTATTAATTTTCGTTATTACACGAAGTCTTTTAGTGATATTTAAAAGCAAAAAAGACGAATTTTAATGTGCAAAAGGGCGTTAGTGATATTTTATTAAATATAAAAGATAAATTATGTAAATGAGAACAAAATAAGCGATCATGGAGCTTTTAGAACTTGATTATATTGAACAAGTATACATACGTTCAACACTAATAAAGGCATAATAATCAATCTATAAACAGATAATAATGCTGAATCGCTCATTTGTAAGTAATGATTTTTATTTATAAAAAAGGAAATCCTGACGATTTTAAGGTTGTAAGAACATTATTTTTATTACTGTGTATTGTTTTAATCGATGAAATTAACTGTAGGTTTAAGAAGAAAGATTTTAATCACTACTATTCTTGCTATAATTATTGATATTTTCTCTAAGAAAAGAAGCACACATTTTCATTAGAAATAAGTAGCATTTAAAAGAAAGATGCATGGTTTGAAGATATCAATTTAATGGAGGCACTTTTCTTCTTTCGAAATTATAAGCATTGATTTTACAATTTTTATGTCTTTCAGATTGTGAGGTATAGATTATTTATGTAAATAAAATAAAAAAAGTGTTTACTAATTTATGCACTTTTATTCCACGTGAATTCCGCTATTTATCCTACGTCCATTTAGTCATTAATTACTATCATCAGGAGCTCCGATTTACAAATGTTATCTTTTTTAAATAATGCCGAGCACGTTCATCAGTGAAAACAATTTGAGTGGGTTTCCAGGGAAACTCGTAGTTTTCAAAGAGCTTTTTGTATTCTATATATTTTATTTGAGAAGTTGAGCTTTTTGAGTAACATACGCGCAAGCGCGGCTCAAGGTCCCATGGTGTAATGGTTAGCACTCTGGACTCTGAATCCAGCGATCCGAGTTCAAATCTCGGTGGGACCTTATTTTTTTTATTGTTATTTTCTGGTTCAATTAATTAACTACAAATAAGCTTTAAAAATTTGTAAATAGAATAAAAGGCTTTTTTTCCAAGCAATAAATATTAGCCTGCAAAGATATTCCTTGAAAGCTCACGACGTATACTGCGAAATTAGATGCACATCTAAAATAGATTAAATAAATTTGCGAGCCACATGTAAAGTTGGAAGAGTTTTTCATTGTAATAATCGACTATAAATTGGAGGAAATCTTGCTAAAAATAAAGGTGCAGAAAGAAAGAGGGAAAAATAAAAATAAAAAAAAAGTAAGAATAAGGATAAAATCAGGTTTGCAGCAAAATAGCAACGCCCGCCAGGGTCCACTTGGTGGGCTTGTCCCTCGTCTTGAGATTGAAGGTCCAGACGTAAGTGGGGCCACGCGACCTGGTCCTGTAGACGGGACACTCGTAGACATTTTTGAGATCCTGCTTGTCCTGCGTGATGGCCCTGATGTAGACGACGGGCATACGCGGGAACAGGTCCTTGAGGCGCGAATCCATGATCGATCCGACGGACGTGTCCCAGCGCGCGCCCTCCATGAAGAGGCCGCTGATGTAGGCACCCTCTCGGGGTGGCCCGCTGTTAGTCAATCGCGCCCGTTCTCATCACAATTCCAACGAGCGCACTATCGATTATTAGCATTAGCTTGCGCTTTCGGGCACTAACTTGAACTCCTCTTTTTGCTTCTTCGTCACGTCGCAATAGAGGCACATCTTGTCGAGGGGCCACTCGTTCTTGCGCGCGGTCTGCTGCATAATAGCGGTGAGGAAGGATTGCGGATTGAAAAATCCAGCCAGCCACACGGTCGTTGGTAGCTATTCGCGATTGCACCAATTGATCAAGCGCAATGATTTTCAAAGCAGCAGCATTGATTAGATCGAGGATTTACGTTGAAGTCGCTGGTCCAGGCCTGCAGCTCGCTCTGCCTGATCATCAGATCGGCGAACCAGTTGGTCAGGCCGAGGGTCGAAGGATAGGCTCGTTTGGTCCACGAAGGCGGAACCACGTCCATGAACAAGAAATTCTGCAGGTCCTCCATGTCGGCGTTGATGGTCAGCTCGCCCTGGAAGCCGCCAGTAGCATGCGTTCGTTCATTCGGGTCAGAGACAGCTCATGCTATTTGGCTCGTTTCATATAATCATCGCTGGCAGTCACTGACTTTCAAGCCGAGTTCCAATTCGCGCAGCGAGCGTCGCATCTCGTCGCACAGGATGTTCATTCGCTCGCACTCCTGGATGGCGACGATCGTGTAAGGGGTCCTCTCCTCGACCTGTTTTTCGACAATGAAATAACGACAACGACAACTCAAGTGCAGTCAAAGTCGACGGACAGCAGCACCTTCATCATCAGCTCGAGAATGCTGAATTCCTCGGGCACCCTGTCCAGCAGATCGTCGATGAGCGCCTTGACCTTGTCCTCGCGCGACAGCCCCGCGCCGGCGCTTTCGCCGGCGTCTCGCGGCTGCATCTCCAGCACCGTGCGGAACAGGTTCTCCGCCGTGACCGTTAGGAAGCCTGCGCGCACCAAGTGCCCGTGTCACTTGCGCCTAGTAGGCCAGGCACTTGCTGTGTCTACGGATCGGCCATTGCATACCTATTTCCGCGTTGGGATGCAGGCCGTAGAGCACGGGGCTCTCGGCCGGCAGAAAATCGTCGACGTACTGGTGGTAGGACGGGTAGTCGGAGTTGGGCGGGGCGACGAAGCCGGCCGCGAAGCTGAGGTCGCCCTCGACCAGCTCGGGCTTGAGGTACTCGAGCAAGTAGGTCTGGCAGAGCCGGCGGTCCCAGTCGTCGGTGATGTGGCCTCCGTACATGATCTCGCCGAACAGGTAGCGCAGGTCCTCCCAGGGCACTCGGCTGTTGTTCTCCAGGTAGTTCAGCAGCACCGACACGCTGATCGTCAGGTCGCCGAAGTTGAACGGGTAGACCTGCCGTCCGTTCGAGCGAGCAGTGTTCAAGCAGGCAGAGCGTGCATAGAGCTTTCGTAGACCGTTACCCTGTTCCAGCCTTGAGGCCCGAATCGGCGTCTCTCCGCCACGACCGCGTGATAGTAGCACAGCGCGAACAGAATGGCCTTGAACTCGGACTCCTTGCTGCACATCTCCAGAGTCTCCTGGTTGAAGTTGTCCAGGGCTTTGTGGATGTTGGCTTGCATGCCGGTGGGCGGCTCGTTGGTTATCTTGATCGCCGACTCCAGAATTCCCTGCGCGTCGATCGAGCCGCGGTCAATAATCGCGATTTAAGCGCCAAGCCAATTGGATTCGAGCGCTGCTCGCACCTGCGGAATGATGGACTCGTGGGGGTCGGCGCTGGGCTCGGCGCTGACGAACAGCCGATAGCTGTCGTGCGGCTCCTCCGCGAGCTGCTCGAGCTTCTTCTCCAGGCTCGGCAGCCAGTTCCTCACCAGGTGCACGTTCTGCAGGATCACCCAGTGGCCCTCGCTCGCGGCCAAGTCCATGGCCGACTCGGCCACCGGCTCCTGGCCCTGGCCCAGCGACACGTTGTGGAACTTGCGAGCTTCCGTCGTGAAGCCCAGCCGCTTGCCCAGCTTCTCCACGTCCTGTCGGCCGAGTCCACTTTTATTTGCCCTGCAGCACACAGCCGCATCAACATTGCCGCCGCGATACGTACTTTCAGGGGGTCCACGCCCGGAGACAGGATGAAGAACACCGGCGTGATCGAAGACGTTTCCTCGAAGGACTTCTCAAAGGGCGGCGATCGCGACTCGATGAACTTGGAGCCCAACTTTTCCTCGACGAAGCACCTGTTGTTTGCGCGAGTTTGCGCGAGTTTGCGTGAGAACAACAACAACTGGCTTTTTCACTCGCTGGCATGATCACTCACTTGACGGCGTAAGTCATGCGGTCGAGGCGCAGGCAGCGCATCATGCAGAGCCTCTGAAAGGCCGTCTTGCTCTTCCACTCGGACGGGTACTTTTCTCTCTCGGGCTTCTCCGACTCGACGAGCTTCTTCCAGCGCTTGGCCGCGCCCTCGATGTCCTTGTCCAAGTTCGCAAAGTCCTCCTGGCTGCTCAGCAACTTGATGCCGGCCCAGCCGGCGTGGCTGAGGAAATCCACGGGACTGTAGATGTTTGGATCGTAGGGGTAGCGCAGCAGGAAGTCCACCTCCGCCCGACTGATCTCCTTCGTTTGCAGGAGTATCTGCGCCAGCGAACCGATAGATTGATTAAGCAGCAATCAAATTTAACGCAGAGGAGAAGCCAGCTCACCTGGATAGCCATCTGACACAAAAACGTCAGCTTGTCGGCCTCGAACAGTCCTCTGCTGGTGTACACGAACACCAAGTACGAGATGCTGTCGATCAGATTGACGACGCGCTTGCTGATGTTGTCCGCGGCTACGGCGAACCTGCAATTCCACGAGTGCAATAACTAACTGCGCTGCTACTAACTGTTGTCCGACATGGGGCTCACTTGATGGCGTTTTGAAAGACCACGCTGAAGGCTTTCAGCGAGAACTGGTAGAGCATGTTGATCTTGCTGAGGTCGTTGAGGATAAAGTAGAGTAAGCTGGCCCTCGAAGCCGCGGGTCGGTACCACTCGCGCGCCTCGTCGATCTTAACGGACGTCACTCTCGCCTCGACGACTTTGATCTCGATTTCGGCGGCCGTGCGCTTGGTCGTTTCCAAGTTCTCCACCAAGGCCACGTCGCTCAAGACGTTCGGGCCTGCGGTCGACAGTCTGGCGGCATCGATTGATTCGATTCGCCCGTCATTTCAGCTGATCGCTCAATCGCCCCGAGCTTTCGAGCGTTAATTACCTGTGCAGCAGCTCGTCTTCCAAACTCTTCAGAGTTATCTTGAAGGTGTTCTGCTGCTTGGTGAGCTCGGATTTGGTTGCCTCCAGGTCGGGCCTCTCCGCCTTCACCACTTCGCCGAGCAGCTGCTCTTCCAGTCCGTCCTGAGTGACGGTGAAGTTGATCAAGGTCGTTTGAGCCTGCATCTCGGGCTTGTAATGCGGATTGCCCAGTTTGGTCTGCAGTATCAGCCGGAATTCCGGATTGTAATCCACTTCCCGGTCGCCGATTTTGATCGCCCTAAACAATAAAGGACCACCTCGAACGATCGCGGCAAAGCCTGCCAATTTGGCGGCGCTTCTGCTCTGATTGTCGCTCAGACTTACCGGCCCTTCTTCACCAAGACTCGGCCCAGAATCGGATCGAGCACAGCGTCGACGCTCTCCATGATGTTCTCCAGCAGCACCACCTGGCCGTTGCTGATGGCCAACTCGATCCTGTCCAGGTAGTTGCGCTGGGTGAGGCGCAGAACCGTCAGCTCGTCGCCGTACTTGTTCTTGATCCACTTGATGCCCTGCAGCTGGGGATCGATCATGAGCGGCCAGCGCGCCGAGTTGGTCAGTATGGTGGCGTTCTCCGCGGACATGCGGTCGGTGGGCAGGCCCTCGTTGTTCCACTGGGCGATCTGGGCGTCGTCGGTGAGCATGCTCAGCGGGTCGAGGTCGTCGGTGCGGGGTATCGGGCTGGCGAGGCCGCCCAAGTACGGGATCCAGTGCACGTTGAGCAGGTCCAGCCGGTACTTGCGACTGAAGCAGCCGACGTAGGAGATGAACGCGGTGACCAGCAGCACGTCGCCGGGAATTTTCACGCCGGACTCCTTCAGTCTGCCCGGGCCCAAGTTGCTCGTTATAATGGGCTGGCTGCGACAGCCGACTTACTGTGCTGCTGCTGCTGCTGCTCACTGTTCGACCGTCTCCGCCCAGCGCACTTTCTCCGAGGCCAGGCCGTTGACCAGTCGGTTCGCCAAGTCTATGGCCATCGCCGTCGCGTCGGCCTCTTGCTGGCACTTCTGCTTCTCGGCCATGGCGATGTCCATTTTCTCGCCCAGCGCGTCCAGCACCTTTTGCAGCACCTACAGCGGCATCCCGACTTTAATCGCTGCGCTTCGCTGGCCACTCACTCGCTCCGCACTCACAGCCATGCGGGCCCGCAGCGCGCTCAGCTTGTCCAAGGCGGCTTTCAGCTCGGCATTGGCCGCCGCCAGAGCCTGCCTCAGTGGCTTCACGTTCTCGTTTATGTAGTGGAACACCATGACGTTTTTCACCCAACTGCATATACCGGCGGCCGCTTGAGACTTGGTCTGGATGAAGTCCGGTTCGAATTCTACCAATCGTCACGATATAAATCGACCGTCGAGCAGCAGCAGCAGCAGCAGAGAGCTTTTCGCAGCTACCTTTGTGGTTGATGTACGGCTGAATAGCTTTCACCACGTCGGGATGGATGTTTTCTTTGTTGTAGTTTCTCAGGTTGGAGAGAAACTGATCGGCGCTGCCCATCATCGCTTTGCAGGCTTTCCAGCTCCGGTCTTTCGGCACTTTGCCCTTGGGCGAGAACAGCACCAACACGGCTTCCGCCACCATCGACACCGCCGCCGGCGGCGAGGCGAAAGCTTTCAATTCCGTGAGATTGCCCTGAAACACAACATTTCCGTCGTTGCATCCGTTCTCCTCTGTGGCAAACTTGCATTACATACTTTGTTCAGGGTGTCCAGAGCCGCCTCGGCTTGTCGCACCGCCGGCTCTGCTTTTGCCAAGTCTTCGTCGCACTTTTTCTGCCGCTGAGACACCGTCTCCTTGATTTCGGCAACTTTCGCTTCCTCCTCCGTCACTGCATGCGACAAAGCATATTCATTACCATACATTCACATACTGCCCAAATAAGCTGAAAAACCCTGTGTATCCAACCGAAAGCCTTTTCAACTTCAGCTTTGGTGTTCTCAGCCGTTACTTCGGCCAGAATTTTATCGGCAACGTCGTTCTTCTTGTTCAGCTCGACCTCTTGCACCGCCAATACTTCTTTCAATTTGTCAGCCTAGAGAGTATTTGCGATTATTCGCCGATTCAAAGCTATCACCAATCGTCAAGTTGCAGACAAACAAAAAATCAGCGTGCTCACTTGACCGGCACACGACAAAAGCTTTTCCAAGCCATTTTCCAATCTCTCGATCATGGCTTTCAAGTTGAATGACTTCTCTTTCAAGAGCTTTCCATACAAGGCGATTTGTTCGAGGAAGCTTTTCGGAGTGGTGTAATTGTAACGCCTTTCGTTTTGTAAATATAATTTCGACACCTCGTTGACGCAAGTATGAACGAACGACATAAATAGTGATACTGGCTTCCTAAGATCCTCGGGAAGTGTTTCAAGTTCCTACAGGAAGCCAAATTTTCGTCATCTCTTTGATAGAGAGAGAGAATGAGAAAGCAAGCGAAAAGCAATTACTGCGAGGAACTGCGCAGAGACGGACTCGAGGGCTTCTTGAGGCCAATCTTGAAACCAATTAATCGACGTGCAGTTGACGATCGCTGGAAATTGGCGAGCTCTCTTGCGCAAGGTCGCCCCCACGGGAGAGAAGCACAACACGCATTTCAGCTGCCTTCGCACTTTGTCAATGAAAAATTTCCAGCAGTTCTCCTTCGTATCCAGCATTCCGGCTTGTTTTACCTGATTTTATTTGTCGATGAAAATGTGAAATTTCGCCATTTGGCGTCATAATTATTATTATTGATTGATTGATTGATTGGTGATTTGCTTTGATTTAGCCACCTCGTTTCTCATCGCATTGATAATGCCTTCAATTTGGTCGTCGGGGAAAAGATCTGCTATCTCGCCCGAAGCCAACATGTCGTTGACGACGACCAAGAATTTTTCCTGCGCCACTTGCGAATCCGTCATGAGGAATGTCATGCCGATATTTTTGACGCCCGCTTTCATGTACAGCACAGCTAGATCTGCCTTCAAATCATTCAGGGAGTAACCCTTTCGCAATTGAACTTGGAAGACCTGTTTGTGCGGAAACATTAGTCATTTGCACGTTGCTCGTTTTCGCTCGAATTCCTTCGGCGCACCTCCAATGTAGAGATGAAAGATGCGATCCTCGACAACGACTGCTTTCCGCTTCCACCGACACCGACCAGCAGCGCGTTACCTCTTGGCGCTTCTAATATGCGATTGATACGGCACACATGGTACATTGCATCCTCAAACATCACCAGATTCATAGCCGAAACCTGCCGCCCGATAGTTCATGCGAACGAGTTAGACAGCTGCCATGCTCATCAGCTGCAGAGTGCAGTATCGGCGCACTTACCAACTCGTTGTAATTCAAGAGCACGTCGCTGAGCAACTTTTCGAGGTGCGGCCAATCGCGTATTGGCATGTATTTTGGATCGCCGACTCCCTCGGCAAAGTGGCAGAAGATTATTGGATCGGCGAAAACTTTGTCTTCCTCCAGCATCTATCAAAAACATTTTTCAAACAACACGGCAGTTTCATTTGTTTTCTGAACTTTTAATGGAGTCAGTTTTCACGTGAGAATAGCTATAAGTGGTGCTTACAGGAATATATTTTCTCAGAGAGTCTCGGAGAAGTTGATCAAAGAGCTTTTTATCTTCAGAGTCGACGAGCTTATCACAGTACACTCTGTTAGCTTCGTGTACGTACAAACGCAAGAATGCTATATTGTCCGGTATAGTATTGCCAGTTGAGAACAATATACCCTGCGAAGATATCAGTTGAGCAAGCGACGTTGTAGTTGTGACAATTTGGACGACCGCGCGCAGTCGCAATTAGTGGAATAAGAATGAATGATTTACCTGAAATATGTTGGACAAATCTCGAAGATTGAAAACATAGTGGAACTTGATGGCTGTTGGTAAGAAGGAAGTGGTGACTTTGTCGTGCATGTAGAGGGTGGTGTCTATGAAAGCATCCGATATTTTGGCGATCGCCGGGTTGATTTTGTGCAGTGGATGACTAAGATGCTGCTCTAATATTTGACTGTAAATCGTGACGAGAGCTTCGCGTCCGGGAAAGCTGTCGAGGAGAATTTGAGTCGAGCATTGCGAAATAATTATATAATTAGGCGTATAAAGAATGAACCGAGTACCTGACCGCAAAAGCGGCAAAGTGTCGCTGAAGCCGAGGATCGATGGTAAAGCTTCCGGCAGTGGGATTCATGCAGGAAACGTACTGGGTATTGTGAATATCTTTGAGCGTGAATTTTTGTCTGTCATACCTAAAGACAGCAGGCAGGACAATGAGCATTGAAAATATCTTAGTTGCCGTGGTGGAAAAGTGTGGCAATGGCGCAGTACTATACCAATGGTTGTAATCCATGTGCTGGCGTATAATAGTGTGTGGCTGGACTGTGCCGTAGGCGTCGACTTCGGGCATATTCAAGTCGTCGATGAAGTAAACCAAGGACTTGGAGCCAGGTGGGCCGTAATTGCGACCGGCCTTCTTCTCCAGATACTTTTCCAGAACTCTTTGCAACATTTCTGCCCAGCAACAACAACAACAACAACAACAACAACAACAACAACAACGCAAGCTCGCGAGCATGTTCGATTGCTTGTCAGAGTGATGATCGATTGATGCTTACCGGAGGTCGTGTAATAGTTGAATGGCACGTTGGCGACGTTGTAGTTGTCGGGCAAGCTGGACAATTTGTCAGCCACGATGACGCTTTTACCCGAGCCGGCACTGCCGATCAGCATGACCGGCACTTTCTTGGCCATCAGCATGTCCATGAAAAAGCGAATGCGAATGGTCTCGGCGGTCGGCACCAGCGTCGCCTATTCAATGCGCCTCTCATTATCGTCGCTATTGCTGCCGTTGCGGCGTCGACAAGCCATGATTAATTAGCTTGTCACTTACCTGTAGAGGGATGTCGGTGTCGAGGTCGAATTTGCCGACCTTCTCGTCCCAAGGCAGCAGCTTCTTGGTCTCCGAATCGATGAAGTATCCGAAGACCGAGCCGCCCGAAGGGAATTTCACGGCCTTGAACTCGCTCTGCCACCACTTGCTGAACTCGTTTCGCCAGTCGACCAGCTGATCTTGAAACATTGCCGAGCCAAATGCCCAGATGCAGCAGAAGCAAAAGTACAGCTCGTACCTTGGCCGACAGCCGAGTGTAAGTCGCATTACTCGACACATAAAATTAACACTAGATGAAGCAGCGCCTAATCAATCTTTGTACCATTCTTTCGGGCAGTCGGCTGGGACGTTTTCCTTCACTAAGAAGCAGTCCAGTAGATTGCAGAGCATCTCCAGGTGGGCGATTTCCGGGATGGGCGTTATCTTTTTGAATTTCAATTTTGTCGCTTCGAGCAGCGGTGGAATGTACTTTTCGAATAGCACCAGTAAGTTTCCGCGCTCGTTTACGTTTCGCGTGTCGATCCAGCTCTGCACAAACCTGGCAAGTATTCAAACAAAGTCAGATTTCTAATGGCTGAGCTACACAAAAAAAAAACGCTGTAGTTACGGGCTCCATCCAAGATCCTGTGGGTTTATGTACAAAATGCCAGCTCGCGAGACCGTCGCAGGGGTTGCCGTTCTGCGTTCGACACAGAAAACGTTACTCGCACAGTCATTCGAATTGGTGCAGCGATCGAATTACCTCAAGTTTGAAATTTCAAAGAGCAAGCGCATTTGCTTGGTGAGCGCGATGCGCTCGTTGCTGGCGAGGGTGAGCACTTTGTTGTCGTCCATGACAGTGTTGAGCGATTCGATCCACATCGGATCGATGTCGCCGTCGAAGATGATCCATTTGGGGCCGTCGCCGCTCATGTTTGCCTGGTCTCTCATCAGCACAGATACCAGACTGCATCGGACGAACGACACAATAAGATACTGCCGCACTTTCTATTGCATTTGCACATTCGATTACCCATCCTTCCACTCGCGAGTGGCCGGATTGATGACGCCGAAAAGCTCGTCGTTGGTCACGGCTTTGGGATTGAGATCGTTGAAGTACGGCTTGCGCTTCTGATTGTGATAGGTGCGGAAGAGCGTCTTCCAGACTTGCGACTTTCCCGTGCCGGAGAAGCCGACGATGAAGACCGAGTGTCTGACGAACAGCAGTTCTTCCAGCTGAACTACCTGCGGACAGCGAGAGCGAACGGCCGTCGATTTGGATTGCACGCGTAGGCGGAGAGAAGGCGCTGTCTTGCACCACGTACTTTAAGTATGAAGCCGTCCTCCGGCTGCAGATTCAGATCCAAAGTGGCCTGCTTGACCTCCTTCTCGAAGTCGAGATCGCGCTTCCTCGGCACGTCGAGGGCAGGGAAGAGATCGCCTAGGAGTGCAGGCACAGAGCGTGAGAGAACAGTGGCCGCAGCCCGCGAGCTGGCAGCGGGAGTTACCGATGAGTCCCATGAAAACGGGCACGTCGTCGGTGACGATCTTGGGCGTGTTGAAGTCGCGCAGCGCCCGCATGAGCACCTGGTCCTCGGGGCGCTGGCGGTCGCCGCGCTTGAGCTTGCCCGCCACCACGAGCACCGACTTGATGGCCCGCAGGCCCCAGTCGTAGTGGTCCTGCTTGGAGAGCAGCTCGCGGCACAGCGTGTAGAGGGTGATGAACTTGCGCGCCAGCAGCCGCGCCTCCTGGAAGCCCTCGGCCACCAGCATGATCTCGCAGATGAGCTCGAAGTCCGGCACGACCATGGCGCACGGCCGGAACAGCGCCTTCAGGTTCTCCGGCAGCTCGGTCCGGCCCGCGTAGCCGGGGTTCATCGTGATGAACATGCCCACCGACGGCACCAGGCTCAGCTCCTGCTCGAAGAACATGAAGCTGCGCCGGCGGCTCTTGATGCCGTCGAGCACGCACTTCACCTGCACCGCCACCACCGACAGCACCTCCACGCTGATGCGGTTGAACTCGTCGAAGCAGCCCCAGGCGCCCGTCTGCGCGAGGCCCTTGTAGATGCTGCCGCAGGACTTGTAGTCCATCTGCTCGGAGCAGTTGAACACGTAGACCATCTGGCCGAGGGCGCGCCCGAGGTCCTTGGTCGTCTCGGTCTTGCCGGTGCCGGCGGGGCCCGCGGGCGCGCCCCCCATCACCAGGTGCAGCGACTGCGTGAGCGTGATGTAGCAGCGGTCGGTCAGCGGCGTGATCACCAGCCGCGGCGTGTTGCCCAGGTACTCGTAGGCGTAGCCGAAGCTCGCGTCGCAGATGTTGGCGAAGCAGTCGCCCAGCCGGTCGTCCCAGCGGTGGCGCAGCTGCGACTGCCACTGGAAGCTCAGCGCGCTCTCGGCCTTCATGCCGATCAGCTTGGCCACCACGTCGCGCGCGTGCACGTCGATCGTGCAGATCGTCATGATCTTCTGGCGCTCGCCGTCCGTCAGCTCGCCGATCAGCAGCGCGATCAGCGCGTGCAGCTGGCCGATCTGCTTCTTCTGGTAGTCCTTCAGCGCGTTCTCCGAGCCCTCCTCCAGCTGGCCGAAGGCCATGTTCACCTCGCTCGTCCACCAGATCTGCGTGCCGCACAGCGCCGGCTGGGCCTCGTAGTCGAAGAGCCACTGCTCGCGCGGCTTCTCCGCGTACGAGTTCACCGCCTGGCTGAAGTGGTAGCGCACCGAGCGCCGCATCGCCTCCGTCACTCGGTTCAGCCAGATCTCCACCTGTCGCAGCCCGCCCGCCGATCAATTATCGCTACAGCGCCCAGGCCTTCCCACCCGCCAAACGCGACTTGCCTTTCCGCTGCAGTCGCAGACGCCGCTCATCTTCATCACCTCGCCGTCCTTCGCCACTATTGCATTTGCTACATTCGCAACATTCGCCGCCTCGTTAGTTCCAGCGTCTGCGCTATCAATAAGCAAGCTTACCTGTTTTCGAAGACCTTCCGCCCTCGATTCTCCACTTCAGGTTGGCCACCGAGTCGTACAGTTTCGACAAGTGTTTGCACACCAGTTCAGGGCTATTTCCTGAAAGCCCCCCAAAACACGAATCAGTCGGTAAGGATAATTAATTGTTTCTCACCATTGCTCAAGATGTCCAGCAGGTCGGCAGGAGACACGAAATAGAATCGTGGATAGGCCAGTCGCTTCGTTTCCAGATAGTCCGCCAGAGCTTTCTCGCAGAGGTTCAGTTGCCTTTCGATTTCTTCCAGCTTGCCGAGCAGATTGGGTTTATTCGTTGCTTTGACGATGTTCAAGTTCGAGCCCACGTCCCTCAGCAAGTCCTGCTCAATCAAAACAAAACAATCAAAACATCGTTTTGCCCACAAACAAAAATGTCCAAGTAGCTGAACCTTGAAATCGCGATCGAGCTTTTCGAAACGTTTCGAGTCCTCGGGCAGCTGACTTCTGATGTCTTCCGAGCCAATGAATATGCTCTCGAGATGCATCCAGGCCCTCTGCACTTCGAACCAGATGTTTATCACCGCGTCGGCATTGCTCAATTTGTGCTGCCAATCCGACACCTCTTTCAGGAAATGCCCGATGAATTTGGATCCTAGCATATTTTGCAATTGAACCTGCGAAACGATCGAAAGCGAGTCGCCTAAGAATTGGCATGAAAAAACAAGAGCACATCGTCATAATCAGAGTTCTACTTGGTTTTCCTCGAGCGTATCGATAGTTTCTTCGCTGATTCGCAGAACACTCAATCGCGTCCTCTCGTGCGGCTCCTTCTCAAACTCCATTTGGCTCCAGGTAACTTGCAACTCGTTCAGTACTTTTTCCATGGCCATCTCTTTGACTGCCTTGTCAACGATATTTTTCACTTCCTCCTCGTACTTGTGCAGCTCGAGTTTCAGCAGCTCCTCCAGCGTTGTTCTGTCGTCCATAGTAAACTTGACCTGTCACCGAGCAGATAATACGATTGCAGTCGATCGGCGCGACGCCCGCAAGCACAGTGCAAATTGTACTGAACCTTCGTTTCGGCCATCAGCTGATGCCAGTGCCTCTGTCTGATGGCCGGGTTCTGCAGTTCCGATACCGATCTCAACGACGACATCATGTTTTTCAACTGCGCGTCGATAAACTTGTAAAGCTCCAAACTTTTGACTTCTTTGTCGAGAACTAGTGAGCCAATGAGCAATTGATCAATAATTTGCACCGCTTGCGCAGTCGCTTATTACGTACGCCTCAATTCCCTGGTGAACTTCTTGCACTCAACGTCCATTCCTTCGATATCCAGCTTCTTCCAAACCGTTTTCTTCCATTCGGAAATGTTGGACATGACAACATTGGCGTAGTCCCAGAGGTTCTTTATCATCTTGATTTCCTGGCGCAATTGAGCCAACTCCTTGAATTCCGGCGTGGGCTGCTCGAATATGTCCGCCGTGCGAGACAATTCGCGCAGTTCGTCCATCAACTCCTGCACTTTTTCGTTGATTTCGTCGAGGCACAAGTAGGGATCTTCGCACGCTGGGCTACAGTGGTTATTTGCATTTTTAGTACTCACGAACTTCATTTCAAAGCTAGCTGTGCAATGGACCTACTCGAAAATTTCGTTGACGCGGAATTTTTCGAGCAACTTCCTCTGCCGATATTCGAACCAGACAAACTTCTTCTTCAGCCAGTCGATTTGCGTAGCCAGCAGGGGTGCGACAGTCTGCTTCATCTGCGCCCCCATTTTTTTCACGTTATTCCAAAACTCGGGTGATTGCATCAGTTGGTCGTGAATCGCTTCATCGAATTCCACTTGATATTCGGCCAACAATTTAATCGTCAGCTAGATGATCAACAAGCGCGATGATTACTTTTGAGGTGCACGAGTGAAATAGAAAAATTATTTGAAATTACCCTTAAGGGCTCGAAGGCGTCATCGATTTGAAAGGTTCGATCTCGGACCTCCTTCAAATAGTAAATCATGTCAAGTAGAGCGTCGTAATCGTCTTCGGCTACGGGTGTCGAAAATCTCGTGTGAGCTTTTTGCAAAAAGTCGGTGATATCGTTCAAACTGAAAGTCCAACAGGGCATTTAGCGAGAAGTTGTGCGTTCCGGTGGCCGAGCAGGCAGCTGGATAAAGACGCAGGGAACTTACGTCGTGTGCACGTGCTTGATCAAGTGCCGTTTCAACACATTGGACCACTTGCATATGGCATTGAGTATGCTCTGTTTGAAGGGCCTGACATTGACCCTGAGCCACTTGTCGAAGAGCGCTGAGTCCTCGATGTGCTGGCTCTCGGCGTACAAATCGCGAAATCGATCCAACTCGCGCTTGAAGTCATCGAGCTGTGGCCTTTTGTCGGGAAGACCGTCGAGCACCTCGCCGTCGTCGGCTTGAGCCACGCGCTCCTTCTCGCTCTCGGTCAGTTGGCGCGCAAAGCGCAGAAACAGCTGCAGGTACTCCTGTTTGTCGTCCATCCACAACCACGAATAATCGTCGAATTTCTGCGGCAACGACACTCAAATCATTCAAGCATCAAGCTGAGTGAACGCAGTTCTAGCTGGCTTCTATTATTTACTTGCGAGTACTCTACGGCTTGGCTCAGTGCTCTTTTCACTCGAGACGAGCTTTCTTCGAGCATCTCTATGATGTCTTGGTTTTCAGCCAGATCGATCTGCTCAGTAGTAGTGTATTAGGAAGTGGACTTCGGATACCTACCGCGGGCTCTGTTTTATCGGCCCAAAGTTTTTCCAAATTTTCTCCAAAACAAATTC
>JAWWMK010000001.1:5108485-5137034 GCA_035047105.1 Galeopsomyia nigrocyanea | reverse complement strand
GACACGTGTCTTTTTGACACAAAACGACACGTGTCCCGTTGGTCAAAAAAACACGTGCTTTTTTTCAACCGGGTTATCAGCATGAAATGATTTAGATTTATTTTAGTACGATGTACTTGAAAGAACGTAATATTTGGATAGTTTGTTGATAATAATTGATAAAACTTACGAAACACAACCCTTTCTGAGTAGGATTTTTCGTACTGTAAGATGGAACTCCTGTCAGGGTGCCAAGGTCGTGGGTTGCATTCGTCTCAACATTATCCGGCACAATTATTTTCGCATAGAAAATTTTATCGGTAAGATTAAATCTGGATTTAGACACCTTCAGCTCGGTCTTGCGCAGCTTATAATCGTGAACTGGGTCGGGATTAAGCACGTTATCATTTTTGGATATATACTCATAGGCGCCAAATCCAGCAAAGTGCAACGTCTGACCGGTATAGTTTCGCGGCTCTTTTGGCAGTTTCACAGCTGCCAGTCGGTCGTCTTGCAAATCCAACGGTTCGTTCAACTATATAAACGAGTAATTAGGTTTTTCACGTTGATTAATATAGTTTGCATTTTATGATAAAGTTTATCGATAATTCGCACAAACCTCTAGAATCGCAATTCCCGGTGGTGTTCCAAACACAACAACGAGGTTCTCTGGAACCATAATTCTCTTAATTCTTCGTCTGATTTGGTTGCTCTCTCCCATAAGATCTTGCGTGCCAGCGACGATTAGCATTTTAGAGTTATTCGAATGATAAAATACGATGGAATTGATTAAACACTGTGCTATCGACAGGACAAATCTTTCGTTTAAAATACTGCCGGTGCAACCATTTTCATTAGATGTTTTTACGTACACTACATGCTTAAAATCTCCTGGGCTCGCGAGTTCACCACTGAGCACTGCCACGCTGACTGTACATTTTCACAGAATTTGAATAAATTTTTCGTTGTATCGGAAATGAGCATAGAAAAATTTAATGTATCGTTAAAATTACCTGAGTGGCTTGAAAAATAAATAAATGCTGTTGCGAGCAAAATGAACGATGATAAACCCATGTTATGTTCATTTTTTCGTCACGTTCTTTAACTGAAATGTCGACTGTGGCGTATTCGCTAAAAAAACGTCGCCTTTTATACCTTAAATTTTTATTGTTTCAACAAAAGATAAAGATGAAGCGTATTAGATAAGAATACGCTGCCATCTGCTCTGGTTCAATGATTCCTTGAAGATAGAAATTTTTTTTGATTCATTTTCCATGCAATGAAAATCGTTCTGATATATAAAGACAATAATGACTGAAGAATTTACGTAAAATGAGAAATTTTCGATAAAAAAAACACTTATCTTAATAACTAATTACGCTGCCAGTGTGCTTTCTTTGGAGAGAGCGAAAATGTTCATCTAAGCTAATTGAAGCATGTAATAACAAAAAATCACACATTTTTTCCGAATAATACTGCATATAGGGACAACTTTACTTGCATACCTGAAGAAGGACAGTTGCTTTAAAATGAGATAATTCTGGCTAGATATTAGCAAATTCATCGTCTCGTTTTGAAGCTACTTTCATAAGCTTCAAAATGAGCTGATACACTTTATTAAATTCATTCTGAAAACAAAGTTACAGCCTTTTGAACATAATCATAACTTATACTTATACCTTACACCAAAAAGGGTTATTTTGGAGTGAGATAATTTGTGCAACATATTACCGAATTCATCGGGGGACATCTCATTTTAAAGCTGCTTTCATAAGCTTTAAAAAGATCTCCCAGGCGTTAACAAATTCAGTATTAAAAAAAAGTTACAGCATTTTACTCAACAGTGATTTACAAACTTTACACTTGAAATAGAAGAGTTGCTTCTTTGATTGAGATAATTCAGACTACTTGTAACCGAATTCACCGTGGGCCAACTCATTTTAAAGCTACTTTCGGAAGCTTTAAAATGATTTTTCACACATTAATAAATTCATTCTAGATACAAGGTTATAGCAATTTATGCACAACAATTCCATATGAAAACCTATATTTTGCTTCCTTTTTTTATTAATTGAAAAATAGCTATAAAATTTTTTTTAGTCAATAGATTTACTTAAAAATTATTTCCCACCTAGCTTGAAGTATTTCAAAACATATGAATAAAGATTCATTAAAATCCATTGAGTAGGAAAGTCATACCGGTTGACAATAGACACACACACACACACACACACACACACGCACTCATCCGCCGGACCGACACCATAAAAAACGACTTTGTCGCCTCCCATGATTTCTAATGAAAAATATATGGAAAAAATTTTCAATGATGCCACGCAGGATGTTTAGCTCTTTCAAAAAAACCAAGGTTGAAGCATGAAATATCAAAATAATAACTGTATAGCGAAAAAACGAAAACTTTCAAAAAAAGTGAAATGAAGGGTACCATCCTAATTCATCATATTGAAACTATACACAATTTAGATTCTCTACATGGCCAAATTGACCACGAAGAAAATGGTCGTGTAGAAATACTGCTCACGTCCAAATTGAATATCTATGACGCTATTTTATTAAATATTCCAGTATATATTGTCTTTAATTTTTTATAAATACCCAAAGAAAGGTTTATATAAATACTTTGATACACCGTCTCATTACATTGCTTCGAAAATAAAATATCAGCTATATTGTAAGTGTACTTGAGGCCGCGTTAATGTCTGTCTACATTATTATTCATTATGAAAATAGAAAAAAAACGCTGCCAGCTGCTCTGGTGGAATGCTTCTTTGGAGATAAGAATATTTTTCGTAGTTCAATAAGCGATGAATTTTTTTGTCAAATAAAAAACATTCTTAATTCAAAGCACCTTCTCTTTATAGCTACGCAGTTGAAGTGAAAAAAAAATAACGCAAATTTTATAGTTTTTAGGAATTTTATAGAAAACGACAAATAATAGCGTTAGTTTGATTTCAGAATCGAATTCTACGGCTTAAAATACATTGGAACCTTTTTTTTTCTATTCGCAATTTCGGTCTTGCTTCTGAAAAAAAAAAAAGATTGAGTTAAATATTTATATCCCCTATAAACAAAAACTAATAAATCAAATACTTACGATACCATTGGACAATTCCACAATAGAATAGCCTTCTTCATTTTCTAGCAAAATTTTCTCCATGATTTGTAAACCTTCTTCTTAACCTTTCATAGAATAAAAAAAAAATAAAATTCTTCAAAACTTGAAAACAAATCTGAAGATTGCTTTTAATAAAGAAATTTTTCGAAACACCATACTCATAGTGTAACTTTTCGCACGTTCGGAAAATCGAACGTACATAAAAACGCTCATTATATAAAAAAAACACTATATAACGTCAAAAAACAATATACAACATGTGTGGAAAAAAGATATCCGTTTTGTCTAAACATTTTGGCCAAGAAAAACTAAAAATATCTGGAACCTCCAAGGAAGCATTCCGTGAGAGCAGCTGGCAGCGTATTTATACTTCACAGTTTTCTATTTCTATTGGATTAACTATCATTGGAATATGAAAAGATAAAACATATTACAGATAATACATACGTTTTTAATATGTATTAGTGTCAAAAAATATTCGAAAAATAGAGTGACAATTCGTAAAATTGAAGCTTACCCATAGCCTACTTGCGGATAATATATTATGAAGTCGCCCGCTGTACCTGCCATTCTTGTTGAGCGCTAAATTAATGGGCAACGGTCCGCAAATTTTGCTTATACGGTAGATCGGCGGTACGAGATTAAAAAAGATATCGGACTTTGCCCGATGAGTTTTCGCGTCCATCCCCGAGTTTTGACTTTTCTGCCTCGAGTCCTATCCTAAAAGCACCAACCAAATTCTCGTCATTCTCTGTAATACTTTTTTCCTACTTTCTGCGCACACTTACACAGGACGTTTGTCAGAACGAACCTTTCGTTTAATATAATGTCGGTGCAACTTCGTAGAATAATATTTGGTGATCAATTCGTTGTGACATTGTGTTTTGTATTTTTTCAAAATATAAAATGATCTTTTTTTTTTAATTTTAGCTACTTGTAAAATGTTCGTATGAAATTTATTTTATTTTTATTTAGCAGACAAAAAAAATTACAGTTTTATTGCAGATACATTTATTACCTATACTACTATCACATGTAATATGCATTTTTTAAACTTTGCAGTCGATTATGTAATCGAGTGTTATTGATATAGTTCAATGGTAAGGATTTATTTAAATCCACGAAATACGATTAAAAAGGTATTACTTATCACACGTTAATGATTGACTAATTAAACATATAAAGGACACAGAGTAGCTATAATCGATATATTTTCTATCTGTAATTCTATTGAAAAGAAGATCTACTGCTAGACGCCGATGTATGATCACCTGATCGAAACTTATAATTTTTACTTACTACATTAAATACAATTGACTCTAGATCCACATGTTTTTCAATGTTATTATCTTGTGGATTATCAATTGGATCATCCATCGATGTATCTTGACAATCGTCAACGTAATATTTTTTTGCTTCTTGATTCGTGTTATTTAAATCGTCGCTGCACTCGTCTACTGATTCGCGAGAGCCACCGCAACAACATAGCATTCTTCTACCTATGGACTGTATGTATAATGTGATTTTTATTAAACAGGTTAATGCTGTTATTATGATTCGATGTTTACTATCAAAAAAAACTTAATGATACCTGAGTTTTCCTTTTACTCTTCAAATCTTCGCTGCAACGGATCGCCTGGGATGATTGTAATTAGTTGATATTTCGAGAAAAATATATTGTTTCTCATATAAAATTTGAAGTATGTCGAATTCGAAATGAATAATTAAAGCTAATGTTTACCTGGATATGGTCATAGGAAACAGCTGCAGTTTGGTGAGCGTTGTCATTAACGCCACGACGTATTTTCAATTCTATTCTACTCATCCCGAATCGAATTTCTGAAATGTGCATTCAGTCATTTCGTTAATATTCTACGATCAAGATTTGATAGACAAGAGAATATTTAAAAAAATATGTAGCTGTGTAATATGTAAATTCATAACGGAATACCGCAGAAAAATGTAAAGATCAACTGTCAAATTTGAATGACACATTATGTTGTTCGATTAATTAGATAAATTATGCGGCGAGTTCCAAAAATATGGTAAAATTACATTGTAATTACATTACTCGTCCAATTAATTGATGATAAATTTAGTTTAGTTACATGCGAACGCCTTGTAATTTAATTAATATATATTTCGTGATCTACTTGATGTAACATTTTTTGAACAAAAAAAAAAAATTGGCGTAGCAATCGTTACCTGAATAATGCAAAGTTTCCTTTTTGACAGCAAATCCTATACGTATAAAGTTTCAACGGAAACTGCGGCCGCACAATCAGCTGGTCAACGCGGGCGAAATAATTCACTCGAGTGCACTGATAAATCAAACTTAATTTTTCTTTAAGATTATTCAAATTTGAATTTGCGTACGCGTGTAATGAGAAATACTAAAAAAAAGTCGGCGATCATCAAGTGAACATTGAAAACTTTCAAAGAGCCGCACACGAAGCAGTCTATCGTTGGCGAATGGTCAGATCCCTCTCATATCCCGCGAAAACGCGCGGTTATACTCGCACTGCGCTTGCCTGGGCTATCGCTTCTTTTTTTTTTTTGTTTGTCGAATGCGCAGCGGCCGGCGAGATTTTCGAGAGAGCACGAAAGCTTTTTCATATAATGCTGATTCTGTGTGTTAGCACAACGCATTCTATCAAGTGTACGCTTAGTTATAATCGACTACTACCCTCAAAATTTCCATCAGTTGCACTCGAGGGCTTGTAAAACAAAGCGCGGCCAATCAATTAAAGTACTCGACTAAAATTTCGTTATTGCCGCGAAGGATTTTTAAAAACGTTTGCGTCATCGTTTTCGATTGCTAGGTGCCTCGAGAACTTTTTCGCGAGATTTTCTACTCATATCCTATATACCGTTACTTAATGGCATTGAACTTAAATATTGGAGAAAACTCTTCATTTTATACATGTCGATTATATAAAATTTGTGTGAAAAATTATTTGCACCTCGAGGTTCTTTACAAAGAAAAAATTCATCATTAATAGGCACTTGATGACGAAGTATCTTTTCCATACCCGAAATTGTTAAAGAATATTCTGTGATATTTTGCAAAAGTGATTGCATCTATACGAACTTTGAGTTGGTACGCTTCGATGGGCAGGAATGTAAAATCAATAAAAGGTCGTCAATATTTTCGAAAATATTTGACTTTTTTTTTCAATATACTCTCTCAGTGCTGCAATGTCTAAATGAAAATCAATAAACGTTTCATCGCGGTAGAACAAAGCGAAAACTCGTTTGAAGGAGTTGTGGAGTTACATTAATATGAATTGTCGTGTGTGTGCCGTTATTGATTGTTGATTATTCGAAGAATACTAAATCTTGCGAAGAATTTTGATTGGATGTTTTGCATTTGCTCCTGCAACTACTTTAACGCGTTACTCCGAAAGACTCTGTGGATTTTATGCGCCCGGTTTTTCGTTAATTAACCACTTGTTGTTGACTCACATTGACCTACTTATTTTTAATAAATGCATTTTTTTTCGCGACTTTATTGGAGAATTGTCAATAAAATGCTATTTAAATGATTAATACATATGAAAATTTTAATATTAATTCATTTTCAAAAGGATGTGGAGGTCTTTAAAACAGTTTGCATGTTTTCTCCAGCCACGACTACTTTGTGCAACTTTTTGATGGCTCACCTACATAACAAAATCCAATGTTTCACCTTACATTCATCGAAATGGTTGATCATAAGCCGACTAATCAAGTTGCTTTAAAATATTCCATAAAAGTTTCACCAATATCCCATCTTGATGATGAAAAATAATTATCTATTGAAATTTACCCCAAAGAAGAGTATTAAGAGAGAACGTAAAGCAAACATAATTTCCATTATCTTTTCCAATAGGGTCTCATTTCGAAACCTTTGATATTCAAGGACAAAAGTAATGGGATCATAGGAAAAGACATGAACGCTACAGATAATTACTGTAAATAAACGATTTTATTTAATCCATTCCGCAGATATGCACACGTGCAATCGCTATCTGAGAACTATGTCAACGTCTAGATACAGTAAAGAACGCGAAAATACTCTGACTTTTCTTAATTTGTTTGTGGTTTGCCTCCGTCGTTTATTTATTAATTAACCGCACCTATGTACACAATTCAGATGTCGTCCGATCAAATTACCAATCTCGCTCTCTTCTAGTGTACCAAGTATAAAATTTATCAGCGTTCTCAGTCGAGCCAAATAACAGGAAAGAAAAGTTATCATTTCGAGCGCCAATTAATAATATCTCCAACAGTCGTTGGGCCATCGAGAGAAAGAGGTACAAATTTATCCCGCACAAGAAGACAAAATACATGCACGTAAAACACATTATATACACAAACGAAAACTCAATTGCAGCCTCTATCTGATCTACTCGCTAAGTAAAGTATTCATACACGAGAAACAGCCCAACGATCGATTGAAAGTTTTTTTCTTTCTTCACCTTGAAATTCCGAATCCGACGACTACGAATAAAATGATCTGTCACAGCCAGTCAAAGAAACATGCTCACATACTCGACGATACGTCACATTCTCTCATTCGCGCTATCTGTCACGCATTCTCACACGCAAAATTTTTACTCTTTCGCGCGCGCGCTTACGATAAATCTAAAAAATAAATAAATAATTCGAGCCCTATATCTTTTTCGATATAACCGAAAGAAATTTTAATTGGCGTTGCTTGGCTCGACGATCGCCTGTTGCTGATGTTGCTGCTTTGCTTGGACAATTTGGAAGGGCAGAGACTCACAGTCATCAACGTCCTCATCGGGTTTCTTGTGATTGGCTGCGCGATGACATGTTAAAGCTGGCTCAAGCTCGCGCCGAGAAAAGCAATCGCTGCACACTCGGACTGGATTATAAAGTTGCTCGTTTGGTAGCGGTGTCGAGTTCTCGGAACAGTCTGCGCAAAATATTTTGCCGCAACCCCTGTAATAATTTTGTTACGTGATTCAAGTTTTATTCGAGTAGTTGTTTGATGCCGGATTATTCAATGTTTAATTACCTGCAGTGGTGCTTGCGCCTGCCAAGCCAAAATTCTGTGTCGCAACCCATGCACCGATTAACTGCGTGATCAGGTACCCATAAAGTCGGAGCAGGCCCAGGCTCATCCAACGCCTCCCAAGACATGTCCGAAGGTAAAGACTCGCCGTGGTCGCCTGCACTTCCTACAGAGTCCGGCAAAGAACCCTGCACATTGCGAAAGAACAAAATAATTACACTATTGCATCATGAGTTGATTGTCAAATCACTGAGGTAATCTTTTTTCTATTACTTACGATTTCGTCCACCCTGTCAGCATCTGCGGTATGATTGCAAACCTGCCTAATCAATGCCATTCTTGTTGTGTGCAATTCCTTTCTCAATGCTTCTTCTTTCAACTGCCAATATGAATCAGTCGTATAAGTACTACGTTAAAAGAAAATGAGCAACCTTTGTTTGACATAGACGCACCTTATTCTCGACAATTATTTGTTGTACTCGCATTTGAACGTCACAGTGTATAACCGGGAGACCATCGACATCATCGAGTCTGTCAAAATTATCGAGCAACATATCCTGGTGAATCGGCGACGCCGGACAGTTGCTACTCGGTGTTTGCGATGTCGGCGGCATGTTCATCTCGCTCAAGTCGATTGTCTCGACGTGCTTGCCATTGCACGCATGACCGTTCACATTGAGCGCTTCGATAAAGTTTGAAACGGGTTCTTGCACGTGATTTGTTATTGGTGATCTGAAAAAAATAAAAATTTTTCTCATCGTATTACGCCACTGCGATTATCGAAACGCAGATTTAATTATTTGTAGCAACTCACGAGTCTTCTACGGCGTCATCTTTCGCTATAATTACATCGCCATTAGGTATTAGCGTATCAGTAGAGCTGTCTCCCGAGGTATTTACATGCGTCTCGATGGACACGTCTCCATTTGGTAAACTCTTTTTCTCTTCAGTCTCATTATTATTTTCACTAACCATCTGAGGTTTATCACTATCGTTATAAGTCTCTACTTTCTCGGGTCCATTTTCTACAGTCAACGAGTCGAATTTCCTGAAACAGCAATTGTATCGTATAAAAAAAAGAACTGTGACTGTACGAGAAAATAGAAAGGCGCTGTCATCTTACTTCTCCATAGAAATGCTTGGATCACTTAGTCTACGGTGCAAGTGTGTTGTGTGGTCTTGAGCTTGAATGAGATCACCGTAAGATCGTGTTTTCGTCATCTGTCCTTGCGGCTCCTCGTTTTCACTAGCCTCGATATCGATTACTGATACACGCGGTTTGATGTCGTTAACACCCAGAGGAGTTTCCATCGTGCCTAGATACACTGCTGACCATAGCTTCAGATCTCTTACATTGCAACTAGGCCATAATACCTATAAAAATAACAACAACAAAAAAATTACAATCAAGTTTAATCCCCCTTTGACTCGGAAAAAGTTTCTACTCACTTTGTCTTTTGACGGCGAATACAAGTGATTAACAAAAGAAGTGGAATTGAGGAAACGCCAAACGGAAAAAGATCTCTCGCGTATCCTCAATTGTAGCCTCTCTTGCCTGGTATTGCAAAGAAACGTGCCGAATAATTGAGAGTACGTATGCTGAGCTAATTTTACCTACAATGCAAACGAATGATATCAATTTTCAATAATTAGCCTTGTAATGACGTCTGCAGTCTGTTTATAGAAGCACTCACGAGATATGCAGACGACATCTGGAAAGCGCACTTGAATTGCATTGTCAATTGATGCACGCAGTCGAGCCATTGCAGAAATACAGGACACCTCTCGTTGGGATCCTCGCATCCCACGGTGTGACCGCATCGATCTGCGAACTTGTGGCCAAAATCGAGCCATTCGCGTTCGCACAATACTTGGAATCCCTGTAAATGGTTGAATTATAATTATCATCGTTGCCATCGTACTTTTTTTGGTTACACCTAATAAACTGTACGTGAAAAAAAAAGACGAAATTTTTTTAATGATTAACACGTAATTATCTGTCGAGCCTTCGTCTCGCCATTATCATGATATGCTGTCAAATGAGAAGACATCAATCAAATTATCTCTTAGTTGGTGGCAATGTACTTGATAAGAAATGATCATTTTCATTATAAAAGATGATTGAATGGCATACCAATTATCAAGACTGAGCACCTCGATTAAAAAATCTATTTACTTTTAATGTTAAAACATACGACTATTTTTCAATTCCAATAATTCTAAATCAATTTTATTTTTGCATATTTATCTGCGCATCGGACTTTGGGAGAAAAAAAAATAATTTGCGCAGGTTTTTTTCAAGTGATATTGACTCGCGGTTTAAGAGAAAGTAAGACACTCACTTCCATTGTCCGATAATAAGGATCGAGCAAGATCTGGGCGAGGGCGACGATTTGCGGCGTTCTGTCCCAGCCGTCACTGCAATGGACTAATACTGGCCTTCCGTCTCTTTCCACTGCCGACGCGACGGTTACAGCCGCCCTCAGCAAACCAGACATGTGCTGGAACCATCTAGTGCCTTCCAACAGGCTCAACCAACTGTAAAAAATTTCAAAATTGTATGAAATTGAAAATTAAGTTTTTATAATTTTCTCGAAACTAGAACGTCAACTTACTTGCTCTGATCAGCATCGGAGGCGCAAAGTTGTCTAACAGCGTGAAAGCTTTTGCGTATGGAGTGTATATTGGGCAGGTTCATAAACTGCATGTCGCAGCTCGGGTAATACTCTGGGTACTCGCAGCCACCGCCTCGCGCTCGATTGGCGACTGCCGTAGTGTAGTTTCTCGCGTCGACAACCAAGACTTTCTGTAAAATAATTAAAAAAAAAATTGAATTAAACGTCAATGGACTATGATAAGTGATAGTAGATTGTATACCTTGGTAGTAGCAGGAGTGATGGGCTCATCGCCAGGTGGCTCGGAATCATTGATTGGCGAGTCGATCATTGTCGATTCACCTCGGTCATAGGAACAAGCATCCGATAGAGCTTTCAGTAAATCTTCGTCCTCTGGGCTACGCCATCCGAGCCAACCTACCATCGGCTGACTACTCCGTGCAATCACAGCTCCATTTTTGAGGTGCCTGCAATCGAATGCCAACGTCAATTGTCGTTTCTTGCTGTAAATTTCATACAAAAGAAATGTAAAGCTACATTACCTCCATACTACGGCGGGAATCCGCCTGGAACTCCGGAAATTGGCGACAGCTTCGAGGGTCTCGTCCGTAATGCACGCGGGTACGAGCAACTGAGGTGGATAGGATGGGCACATTTGGTAATCTTTGTTTATCTGACTAATACGCCAACTCCCGTGCAAATTGAACTTTAATCGCTCTACCTGCAATTTTACGGAATACACATACGTTACTTTCGCGACTCACACGCGTAAGATTTGACTTGTCGAAAAATACGCACTTCTGCATTGAAAGTTGTGAGGTAAGAATTGCTATCTTTTCCTAGCCTGGGGTAATCTTTGCCTTCTTCCATAGACCATGCGTAATACGCAAAGGCAAACATGTCCTCGATACTCCTCTTTGGAAAGGTGACTTTGTGGAGGCGCTTGAACCACTCCAAGCATTGTTCATTGGTGGCAAAAGCACAGCTGGGGTGATTGAAAGAAACACATTTTTTCATTTGCCCATGATGTAATTTTGATATTGATTTCAATACGAGTATTTTTTGAACAACAACAAGAGATAATAGGTACTATCATTTGTAATTAATTTCTCCATTGAAGCGACAGCAAGATAATGACTGATTTATGAAGAAATTGTTTGTTTTCACAAATCAATTTTCTCTTCCTTGTTTACTCCAATAACATTTATTTCAAGAATTTAAAAAAAATAAACAGTTGGACAAACCTAATTGAACGGGCATCTTTACAGCCAATGTGTAAGTAGAAGATCTCTTTAACTTCCAAGTGTTCTATTAAACCCAATGGTACATTGTAGCATCCTTGGCCAAGTTGCAGGTACAACCTGTAGTTTGACAATGCCAAGACTCCATCGGACGTACGTCCCAGAGCAACAATGTATTCTCCGCTCAAGAGTACAAAGGGTATGGAAAGCGTTGAGTCCTCGCAATCAAAGTGTGCAAGCTTTGGAAAGAGCTCAGAGGCACGTAGATGACATATTGATTGCAGGCTCGTTGGTTCTTCAGAGCTTTCCATCTCAGTCTTGGAAGAAAAAAAAAACAATTTTAGTCTGAAAAACCAAGTTTACAATACATTGTCTATCTTTTTGCAACTCAAGAATGAATTTCATCCAACTTGATATATTGCATTTCTATATATACTGCATCTATCTGATTTTTTTTGTATTGATTACACTCAATGACAAATGCACCTTGTGCTGTTTATAAACTGATTTTCTTGCATTTAAATTGTGCGTTTTATAATGCATGAGATACATCATTTGCAATGAATATTTCTTAAAAGTGGCACCAGAAAAAAAGTTGTGAACAGTGAGATATATGTTTGTCACTTTAAAAAATTAAACAATGCTATTTATAGCTGAAAAAAAGTTTTGAAAAAACAATAAAACATTTAACACTAAAATTGACTTTTTAAAGTAAATTTTCAGTAGCACAACAAACGACCAAATATTTACTTTGTTATAAGAAAGTTCGTAGGGGACGTATGCGTTGATGATAACACCTTATCGTGCGATTTCAATGCAAAACTGTTTAATCAAGTGCATTATTGCGAGTACTTGCGTCGGACCAGAACAATATAAAAAAAATCCGATAGCACGCACAGCATCCAACTCCAACATGAATGAATATATATGTATATAGATTTGACTCGGTTAACGCAAAAAGAGACGTCAATACGTGCGTGTTACAAGTAAACAACAATTTTTCGCGTATCAATCGCTACGGACGATAAAGAACGTTTATCAACTGACAGGCAAAACTATATACTTTCTCGCGCGCGCTATAGGGGGAGAAAGTGCAACATTGCTTACTGATAAACAACAAAACGATAATTCACTCACCTCTTGAACGTGCTGACTCAGCCACTATTCACCCGAGACTCCGAGGGTCTGGGATCAATTAATCGGTGTTCAGGACGTTGTGTAGACAAGGTCTCCCTGCAAGCAGACAGCAGCAATGTACGACGCACGTAAACAATCTCGCTCGACTGCACACACACACACACATACACACACACACGCAAACTTGCAGATCGGTTACTTTCTAATTTTTCGCGCAAGGACGTTTTCCCGTAAATTTAGCATCAGCGAAAAACACACGCCTCTCTTTACTTTTAACTTCTTTTAGCAACTTTATAAATAAAATGCCTACCGCGATGATTGCGAGGCAGGCGCTTATGCAACTGGAGAGTGGGAGAGACAGAGGCAGACAGACAGACAGAGAGAGACAGAGAGAGAGGGAGAGAGAAGAGAGCAAGACAATAAACAAGGACGAGAGAGAAAGAGTTACGACTTACGAGTCTATACGGGAAGGAAAGCCAGAAAATTACAGGAAATTTCCTTGGAATTATTACATCAGCACCAACTTTCACGCAGACTGCTCCAATTGTAGAAACGAGCCGAAAAATCGATCGGCGAAATTTTCGCAACGTCACGCTATTTCTCTCTATCTCTCTCTCTTTCGCGCTTGCAGACGGGAGATTCTCGTGAGGAGCCTGCGCGCTAATGGCTTGTGTCCTCGTCGCAGACAACACACACACATACACATACCACACATCCGTATGCATACACACACATTCACCGTATAGACAACAAAAATACTAAAAACACGCACGATTGACGTTTGCAAAATTGTGCACCATCACTCGCGAACGTGCCTATATACAGCGAAGAAGAGAGAGAGAGATCGATTCTGACACTTGTGACTGCTGCACTGCATACCTTTGCTAAGAAAAACAATGGCGCGCGCACTCGCCAGGCGCAGCTATCGCGAGACGGCCACCGCAAACATTGTTCCAGTGCACAATTTGCTGTTGTTGATGATGATGTTGGTACACTCGAAAAGAATAATTGCAGCCAAAAGATGGGCGGATGGCAACAACGACTTTGACACAACGGAGGAGCTGACAACTCGCACGTACGCAGTTCTCTGCACATATAGACAGACAGACAGACCTAACAGATACGCAGAATGCCACTGCCAGATGTAAACTGAGACATAAGCACAGCGAGCTCAACTGACTGTCAGCCGACCGCAGGGGATCGTCTGGTTTCGCGTCACGCTTACGTAAGTCGCGCTTGTTTTGATTTGTTGCTCCATAATTTTTTTTTTATTAGTCAAGCAAGGCGGAAAACATTGTATGTTATTTAAAATGTGTTGTCACAATATTTTGTAAAATGTAGCTTTATATATTGGGTCGAGGGTTAAAAAAGTGTAACAATCAAGTTTTTTTTTTGCGAAATTGAATTTTAGTGAAAAATTGGTAAAATAAACAATTGACTCAAGTATCTGGTGAAAATATTAAAATATTATCAAAATGAACGCTCTGATGGCATATCAATAATCTTCATAGAAGAAATGACAGCTTTGTTTGGCGACAAAACAATGTCTCTCCTAGTTTCAATTTCAAATTGTCTAAGCTCCAGATTGTCTTGTTGTTCCTTACTTTGTTTATGAAGTCAGTACTCTCGTACTTTTCAACAAAACATCTTGAATGTATAAAAATTTTACAACTAAAATTTAATCGATGGGTCGACCATAAAGTACAAATGCAGTTGACTTCTTAAGCCACTTGAGTACAACAAGGATAGCTTTCTTGACTCAAATGCAGCGTCGAGTACGATTGCACCATACTCCAGAGGTCTTCGGGCTTTAATCATTGTCTCCAAAAATTTGGGTTCTGTTGCAACCGTCTTTCAAATGTCTGATACCAGCCTTGTATAGAGGATAGAGGGACATAATTTTCGGTAGGATTTGGCGTCATCTGTGCTTGTGTTACAGAAAAACTAGACACGTAGTTCAGAAAACCAGTAATCATTTTCTGCGCAAATTCTACAAATGTGTTTGTCGCTGTTTCTGTAGCCAGAGCTGCTTGCTGTTCTATGATGTGAAGAGGGTCGACAGACACACCTATCTGAGCATCATGGGAAATCTTTTGTCCAAACACTCCAAGATTAGTGTTTTCAAACTCGTGATTTTTCTTCAAATTTGAAATTTTGAATATTGCAGATGGCTTGCTGTTTGATATATATCCTAGAAACTGCCAATTTGGTGGTGAGTTTGGATCAGGCCAGCTGAAGTACACTGTACAATTAAAATTTAGTTTAAACTCGGAACATTACTTTGTAGTATTTAGAAAACTATAAACTTACCTGCACCACCCATTCCTTCTGAAAATGGAACTGATCCAGTGAGGAACACAACAACATGGTTTATGTTATCTGCATCAGGAACTGTTATTAGAAAATGGTGATCAGTAATTTGTGCAAAATCTGTTTGGACCTAGAACATGATTGAAATGTTTTTATTAGATAAAATAATGTAAACAAACAAATTTTAATATTTTACCAATTGCGTTTTCAATAATATTAATTAAATTCTCAAAGGACAAAGGAATAGTATAAAAGATTGAATCGTACTAATTTTTCGTGGAAAGGTAAACTTAAGCTTAAATAACTTTTTGGCACTTGTGGAATATTCTAGAATCCGACGTCGGCACTGAAGCTTATAAGTAAACCCGTCAATTTCACGTTGACAAGTTTTGAATAAATACAAAACATATTAACTTACCAGCCGTCCAGACACAATCAATCCCATCATACTCATTTTTGTGATTTTTTTAATTTATAACTAACGTATAAAAGTAAAAGATTGAAGACGCCTCGCGAATGTTTTGCGCGTGTTTACACAGATGGATCGCGACTCGCGAGTATTCGCGAGTGTGCATGCATTCACATTTCACCCACACAACGATCGTTCGCGAATGGTTAGGTGACGCAAGCTTGCTGCGCAAGCGCGGCTTTGCTTCTTTTGTTTTTACTTTTTTGAGGTCAACAATTTCTTGTCTATCAAACAAATTTCGAGAAAGCATGATGAGAGTTTCAATTTTTATTTATTTGCATGCAACGTGCATTACTTTTGACATTTTTACTCTTATTCGAGTATGTTCAAAGAAATTTCGTTACCGACCGTTGATAAAAAAAAGACTCGAATATTGTGGGAAATTTGAATTCTACAATAAAGTCGATATAATTTGTTCAATTGTTTCTACAAGTTGTTTATTCGTTTCTTTACTATGTACAGAATTAATAAATTATTTCAATAATATTTAAAATATTTACAAACACTATCCTCAAATTATTAAGGATCTTGACGATAACTAGAAAAACCATGAACTGGAAACCTTTTCAAATGATCTTTCAACACGGCAGGAAACATTGAAACTACCTTAAAACAGTTACCCATTTCTTTACTTCCTACAATTTTTTTATAACCAGATTCCAGTTGCCTTCGTTGCTCTGGTGTAGCAGTTTTCAAGAGATTCATCAGTCGTACATTGACTCCCATTTCAACCAGAAACTCTTGTTGAGTTACAGGCCCATAACATAACAAATTTCTAGTCTCTTTAGCCACTTTTTTCAGCAATGCAAAATCAACATCAGCTGTTAAATCTGCACTCCCAGGTTCTAATAATGGGTCACACTGCTTATGTTGCTTAAAAGCTCTAAAACTATCAGTTTTCTTACCATCATGTCCGTAATCAATAATGAGTGAAAATCCACCATTCTGTGTGATGGCTGCAGAGATATACTTGATAATATTCATTGCTTGGATACTTAATTCAACATGATCTCTCTTTTCATCTTTACTTACAAGAGTATCACAAGCTTCCGTTTTAGCCAATACAAATCTAAATTTTTCTTCTCTTTGGCTTGTTGGATCAACATCAACAAGTACCTCGAACCAACCATCAGTTGTTTTCTGAAACTTGTGTATTGGCAAGGCATCAAAGAATTCTTGAGCGAGAAAAACTGAAAATCCATGAGGTACATCAACAACTGACTTGTACCAAAACACTTCTATATCATCAGCAGTTTTTCCTCTCTTATAATACTTTTGACCATCACAAGAATCCAAATCTGATTCAGGCACACACAAATTTTGCTTTTGTATTTCTGAGAGAACAGGACTCACTTCTACAAGATGCAAAGAGATGCGTTTATTCATTTTCAATTTGCTAAACACTCTGAGCAAATCTCTTGACAAAGTCCCTCGTCCAGGGCCAAGTTCTACAATTTGAAATGGATTTCCATGCATCTTTTTACACTCGCTTATAATCCACACAGCAATCATTTCACCAAACAACTGACTGATTTCTGGGGATGTTGTAAAATCACCTTCCTGTCCAAAAACATCTTTGTTTATGTAATAACCTTTTGTAGGATGGGTGAGTACTTGTTTCATGTAATGAGCAACACTGACAGGTCCTGATAATTTGATTTTCAAACATAAATCTTTACTCAAAGAGTTGTTATCATTACTCGTGTTGTTCTGAGCTAATGACTTTTGATTTTCAATTCCATTCACTGTTGCAGAGGTACACAAAAATCTTTTCAAGCAACATTTCACGTGAGAACGATGACCTATATTTTGATAAACTTTGTTTATTACTTTATTCATGTTGAACTATTTTCTTTGTTTACATGCTTTATCCCAATATTTTTTGGAAAAACTTTCTAAAACGACCAAGCACCCGTGACGTTTGTTTTCATTCAGCGCACATGTTATGCTAGGTCTTATATATAGTTGTAAGGTAAGGCTTGGTCGCTGCCCGTGTCGCCGCCTATCGTTTTTAAAAGTATCAAAGCAGCCGCAGCCTGTTGATTTTTTTTTGTATAAAATAGAGTGATACTTTTATGTATCAAAATTGTTTGAAGTAGAATTTCATGACAACACATTGCCATTTAATTCAACATCTTTTTGTAAATTAATACTTTAAATTTCCACATTTAAAATGTTTCAAAGCTTTTTCTAAAGTCAAGTAAAATATCCATCAACACAACATTAAAATTAATGAGTTAATTAATGTTAAAGTCTTGCAAAGGTAATATACGATATAACTGAAGTACTTTATTTAATATTTCTAGAAACTACCACAAGGCTGTTTTAACAAGAAAAAAGCGTAAATATAAAATATACATACACATCGCGTATCTACTAAATTACTCATAAAAGCATTGTATGTCACGCGCGGGTATCATGAAGCTCCACACCCAGCATAATAATAATTTTCTAAAATGAAATTTCCTTTAGCTCGTAGCAATAAACGAAACCGCAGACACCTCAATTCGCGAAGTAACGCGCGCGTTGTACTTTTGCTTGATCATTTATTCAACGCGAGCCTACCTCTTCTTATCGATTTCGCACGACACGCGCGAAACCGGCGTGTTTTAACTTGTCTATACTATGGGGAATTTAAATAAGAGAGCACGTTGAAACATATTTTTATATAGAATGATCGTCGAGTATACTGTTCACACACGAGTTTGAATAGTCAATTATTAAAATTGATTTTTTTTCAAAAGATGTTTGACAGCAATTCTTTGGTGTAATTTTTGCAGGAAGGCGTTGTTTACTTACCCTCAATAGAGAGTGACGTATAATTACTGGCTCTCCCTGTTAGAAATGATCACGAATAATTCGCGAATTTTTCGTCAATTTAATGGGTTAAGAGCGTCACGCTTTAAATGCAACAATAAAGTGTACTCAATATATAAACAACTTATCGTGTTTTGTCTCAGACGTACTAGTGATGGTTATTTACCATTTGATATGATTATAATAATCATTGAACGATAATTTCAAAAAATATAGGCGTTTTACTTGAGCGCCAAATCCTATAGGTTATATGGTTCACGAATTTTTTTCGTGAACTTTCTAACAGGGATGGAAATGACTATAATATTCACCCTATGTGAAATTGCTCGGTCTAACGCCTCTAATTTGCCCGGGGGTATTTTCTTGTGTAGCGCGTGGGATTCTTAAAAAGATTTTTTTTTTCAGACTTGTTTTTTTTTATCAATTATCAATCATACTTCACTAAATACTTATTCGTCAAGTGATGATCCGTTTATCGATCACCACGAAAAGTTTAAGCAAAAGTAGTCGACGAAAATTCGACGAAGCATATAGTCGTGAAAAATTAAATGGAACGATAGCTGCGCGATCGCGTGCGCTACTTTCAGTTTTATGAATTAGCAATAACAATGACACTGTGTGTGTATGTGTGTGAACGTGTATATAAGTAACTTTATAAGAGACTTTTTTTTTTTTACCCCTCCATATCGCTGCGCGCGAGCCTTGTTCGAGTTAGTCGAGTATGTCACGGACTACACCCTTGACAGTCTGAACAACAAGCGCTCAACATCCACCGCAGTACTTTGTCGGAGGTAAGTGGCAATTCATTATCATACAGCCGCGCTAAGACGAGTCGCCCGCGCACAATGGATACTATACTTTTTTCTCCTAAGGGAAGACCGTACGTATATTCGATTACTATATAACGAACGTTTCGATAACTGGATATTTGTGTTGTTTTTATTCTATCGCGAGAAACTTTGACAAAGCGAGATCGTTAATAATTATTGCGATGACCGGGGGCTATAGCAGGTCGAAACAATAATAGTGGATAATTTATTAATCGACTAAATGTTTTGTGGGTCGTGTCGTAAAAAAAAAATATAATCAAATCAATTTTATTCGATTAGATTCTATAATGATGGAAAATAATTTAGATTCGTCTACGAATTTAATGAATATCCCATCAGTTTCTTAATAATCAAATTTATCATCACGACTGCCGCGCAATCATCCTTCCATATGCTTGAAAAGGGTCTTCAAACGCCGCTGCGATGATCAATTGATTATCAAGAAACTGATGGGATAGTCATTAAATTTCAAAACACGAATCAAATGAATTTTCGCACCGTGGTTTCTCGCTCTTTTCCCGAATCGTCGAATTCAATCTAAAATACTTTGTCGGCATTAAAAGGCTCGATCTTCATCAGCTCTTCATGTAACCCCTGCGTGTAATCAGTTAAAATGAGGCATACAAACACACACACACACAGGTACGTGCGATCTTAATCAAGTCGTAAACCGAAGCAACCGCAGCTGTTGTGACAGTGCGGTTGTTATGGAGATGTAGGCGCGATGCACGCTAAATTGTCGTTGTCTCTTTCGCGCGCGCACTTGCACACACACACACATATATATACATCCCCTTTGCGTATATACGGAGGGGCTTGCGAGATCATTATCGGGCTTTGGTGTGGAACCTCGCGGTGTGGCGGCTAGTCTATTTGTTGCAACTCGCCGAGACAGATAGTGCCTTTGCCGGCACGGTTGTTTTTTTTATATCTGTTTTTAAGGGTAATTGGAAAAATTTTTCTCCGGCGAAAATTCCGGTGAGGATTTTTTTTGGACTTTTTGCTTCTTTTTTTTTTTGTAGATCGATAAATAGCTATGGTTACGGAGTACGTGAAAATAAAATTTTATTTTTAAATTGTCATATAGTCGAGCGAATTGTTTAATTTTCTTAAAGTGATATTGTCATTAACACGTATCTAATCATATTAGTCTAGAATACTCTAAGCTATTAGAAAAATTAATAAATATATTTATATTAATTTATGGTATATTTTTTTTTCGAAAGCAGAATATTTTATTTTTTATGACCAAAATTATACTAATGAAAGAATTATTGCAGTTATCAATTGGTTTTAAAACAAAGAAAATCGTCGACTTTGAGAATGAAATATTTTCTTATTTTACTCTTTTTCAACGTTACTAAATTTTCTGTTTGTTGGTAAGAATAATAACTAATTGCTATCGTTTCTTCAAATGCACACTATTCGGGTTCTCCATTACTCAACTTTAACATTAATTGAGGTTTGTATTTTATCGATTCCGTTATAATATATTTGTATTAAGCTTCTCCAGACATTTTATATTGTATGCTGGATATCCTTTACGGAGAAAAATCGTTGCCTCATGTCAATAATATTTTGTTAGTAGTACCATAGTTTTATTATCTAAAACCAAAACATTTGTACAATTTTTTGATGCTGATTTTTGTCCGTATTGTATTTTTCTCCAATTTCGTATGAGATTTTTTAATCAATTCGTCGTTTAAATGTACTCTTCAATTGAGTGTTTGGAAAGCAGGCAATTTACCATGCTCACATTGCACAAATACCGGCACCGGCAACACAATATCCCCAATACACACACACACAGACTCACTAGTAGAAAGTAAGGCGCGCGTAGTGGCATTCCCTCACTCTTGACAATCGCAAAACATACCTATCCTCGTTCGTTGCACGCAAAAAACCGGTGTATATATAGCTTGATTCATCGTCTCACTCATAGTCACGTGATGAGCAAAGTGAAATGACGCAAGTCTGTCGGCAGGGACACTCAACAGGCCGCAAAGTGCTACCACCAGGCAGGAGATTGAGATGATCAATAAGGCCCAGCGGGCCGCGGTCAACACAACGGATACCATCGAGAAACTACGATTGCTCTGCCTAGCTCGGGGTGCCCATGGCATCCTTGGATTGGGCAGGTAAGTGGAAATTTTTTCTTAATTGTTTTACTGTGTTTGTTCAGTGTTGAGACTTTGATTGTTTGTGTTTCAACGGAAAAAAAAGTGTGAAATCTGTGTGTAGACGCGTTTTGTTTCGCTCTCAACGTGGCAAAATTGTATTTTGTAAATTTACATACTATGCCATGCGTTAATGCTAGTGAAATACGTTTATTTTTTACAATTGACTCGGAATAAATATCTCCTATATTTGTCAGTGTCAATAAAAATACTGTTCGACCTATTCCGACTTTGCAAATTATCTTGAATATACGTTAAATATTTCTACAAAACTTCTAAACGTGTATAATTTGAGTCTATCCTCAGTTTTATTTCTACAAGTTAGTCACAAGCTTACACTTTAACTTTTTTATTCGTTTGTTGGTTTTATTTTCATATATATTGTTTAGCTGAAGGATACTGTCTCGAGTGTACAATCCTATTATATCATTGAACGGCAGTCTGTTGTTACTCAGCGGATATCTATTAGCGTAGAATACGTCCTTGCCGTGACAATGGTCAGCGGCTGTACGTTTTGCACCAGTTAACTTTTCCTTTGCTACGCGACGATGATTCAGGCAATTCGTGAAATTAGCTCGCAGTTACGTCACTTCTCCGACGGAAAAAAATTTATGTGAAATTGTAATTGCAACTTTCGTTATTGCTGAGATTGTTTTGTTTGGTAAATAGTCAATTAACGGTGTACTGAGCAAACACAAAGTAATGATCTACGTAAGAATGGTGTTATGAAGCCAAATGACTTATGGTAAAAGAGAATTAAACAAAATAATTTTTTTGTGTTTCAGAGTATTCCGTCGAATGGACGAAGATGGAAACAAACAGCTAAATCAAGTGGAATTGACAGATGGACTTGCGGAGTGTGGACTAGAGTTGTCAGACGATGAGATATCGCAATTGTTTGATAAATTAGATGCTGACGATAGTGGAGGTATTAGCATTGATGAATTCATCACTGCTGTCAGAGTAAGTAATTAAATGTTTACAAAATTGTCGAGAAGTAATAAAACTTTTGCATTATGGGAAAATAATTTTTTCTAGCCACCCATGAATGACAGTCGAAAAAAAGTCGTAGAGTTGGCGTTTCAAAAAATGGACAAAACCGGTGACGGTGAAATAAACATTGATGATTTGAAAGGCGTTTACAATGTCAAATGCCACCCTAGATATATTAGCGGTGAAGAGAGTGAAGAAAGCATACTCAACAAATTTCTTGCAAATTTTGAACAAAATGCTACGAAAGATGGAATGGTAATTAATACTGGTTTGAAAAAATCTAAATTTCAAACTAATATTTAATTTTTTTTCAGGTCACATTTGATGAATTTTTAAATTATTATAGCGCTATAAGTGCCAGTATCGATAATGATGCTTATTTTGATCTGATGGTTCGTAATGCTTACAAGCTTTAAAACATCAAAAATATAGTGAGATCACACAAGATAAAATATATTTCGTTTACTAAAATTTGCGAATTGTATCAACATAGCTTCCTGAGTAATTTTTAAATACCATCGAGTATTTGATAAAAAATGTATATGGTTTTGATTAATTCAATAAAATTCGACACCAACAGGACTCGTTATTAATTCAGAATTCCTATGAAACAATTTCGTACATAACAATTAATTAAGGACAAAATTATAGCAGCAAATTACTAAAGATGTTTATGGTCTTTGAATGATTTTATTTTTTAGTTTTCACAATTTGATTCAAGTATAATAATTATAAATTAGTTTGGGCTGTGTAGCATAAAAATCATGACTATAGCACTAGGTGACCAAAAGAAGACGAAAATGTATCGGTCAGAAGTAAAAGCTTTCTATATAATTTGTTTGCTTAACAAGACCTACAATATGACGGGTAGAGAAGGCATCAACGAACTTTTAGAAATGAAGCTCTACTTTATATATTACGAGCATTCGATCGTATAGCCAAACGATTGCACTGGGGATTTATGGTGTCCATTCTGTTGTAATTAATATTAGATGAAGACTAAGCAATGCGTGCAACATTAGTGTTGTATTGGTTCGATTAGGAATTTTTCGAGTCCAACTTGACTTTTTTCATCAATAATAGATGCGGACATTCCCTATATGACGCGGGATGTCCGGCGTGTCTACAACTCCGACATTACATCAGAAGTTTGTATGCTGAGTACAGTAGTACTGTTGCGTTGTGTGATTAATTTCATTGCTCCGGCTTTCTGTCTTTTCTTTTTCTGCCGTAACTCCAGGGTGGATTTTATTGCAGAGCATTTTTACTGCCTTTGGGTCTCTATAGTTCGGTAATTTCAATTTGTTGAGGTATTTGTAAATACACTTACTGGTATGGCGATTGCCATGTTTTGTAAGTTGACTAACGCGGCGAGTAAGTCTTATGGAGATGAGTTTGAAAAAATTTGGAATAAACATTAAGTTTAAAAGATAAAACAAAATTACAATCGAGAAAGAACTACAGTAATAAATTACTATAAGTGACTATAACGACCGTCGGGCAACAAGAATGTTGTGACTATAATAATGCGTTGACAATAAATACTTATAAAACTATGGAATTGTGCAGAATACTGCTTATTTCCTCTTGGAGCGGCATCGCAGCTCGTCGAGGTGTTTAGCATTGTCGGAGAGCCACCAATATTTCTTGATAGAAAGTCTATGATTATCTTTATAATCTATTTCAGGAATAGACATTGAGTGTTTCAGATCATCTTCATCGTCAATATCGTAGATTATGCTTTTGAAAGCAGGGCTCCGTTTCTTATGGTATATAATGGGTACATTATTCTCATTTTGAATATAGCCCATTTTATCGAAGTACATAAATAAATGCGGTGGGAAATAGCCAGTATGCGCAGTGGCTTTACAATCGATATTATTTTAAGAGAGAAGATTCTGAATATAAGTGTTTTTAATTGTTTTCATATTTGCAAAATAATCTCTGGTCAGTCGTAAAATAAAGATATCAATGCGAGATATTTTAGCGCTATCATATACAATTTTATTTGCTAATAAATTCTTTGTTACTAGTTTTGCGATATAAATGGAGCGAAGCTCTGAGGCAACTTCTTTCAAATTTACGGAGCTTCTCCATTTTACAGGCACTAATGTTCCACCATATCGGGCACGCTTATGTGATAATCGGTCTAATTAATAATAAGTAGCAGATGACCTTAGCGCGGTGAGCCAGGGATTTATTGAAGAATAACCGCTTGTATGCATTGAATGAGATTCTGGCTTTAGTGAGTTGAGCGTCAATATGATTGTTCATGCAGAGTAAAGTAATCGAGATGAATACCTAAGTATTTTACAGAGTTTTTGCGTTCAATCGGCTGATTTCCAGTATCTTCGCGGAGGTAAAGGAAGGCTTTAATGGAATCTCTCTTATTCGGCGATATCATTCTAAGAGGCTTATGGAAAATGATAGTCTCGCACTTCAGGCAATTAGGCTTTAGATTAAGTAGTATTGGATTAGTATTAGATTAGTATTGGAGGATAGTTTTATTGAATAGATCGTCTAAGGTTCTGGTAACGACGTTAGGGTCCATGTTGGCAGCGAGTAAAATATAATCATCAGCGAATGCTGCAGAGTAAATAGATGAAGGGAACCCGGACCGCCCGCGTGGTAGGCGAGCATTCTACCACTGAACCACCGATGATTGTATGATATCCAAGAAGTATAATATTTCCGGGTGAAAATTTCAAAACGTACAGCTTAAAAATGATAACGAAGGACTCTGAATGACAGTAAAAGCAAAAATGCATCGGCCGGGAATCGAACCTTTTTTTTTGTATAAAAATGTTTATTTGCTTATTCTTACATATGTTACAGGTGCAAATTAACTTACAAAAAAAGACCTTAAAATAATGGAACATAACAGAATATGTGGCTCCGTTCGAGCAACTCGTATTCTGGAGGTAGTTTACATAAAATGTATAAAAAATTTCACATAAATAAATAAGAGCAGGTGACAAATTCGTCGGAGTTGCTAGTGCTTGCAGGAAAAAAGTGTGTAAAAACCTGTGCCTCATTATCGATTAACAATTGACTTATGACTAAAATTACAGCTAAAACTTAATCTAAATACGACGCATACAATAGCGTTACAGTATCACAGAGACGAGCGACCTATAGTGTTGTGAATATGTGTATGTGTAAAAGAGCAATATCTAGTGTGGTACAGTTTTATTTAGTATAATACCTATTTTCGCTTGGCGCGACGACTGAGGTCGTCTAAATATTTGGCATTTTCAGTGAGCCACCAGTATTTTTTAGTATGAAGTCTATGCTTATCTATATAATCCAAATCAGGAATATAGTTATCGAGTGCTTGAGGTCAGCAGTACTATCGATATCGTATGTTATGCTTTTATTTGCGGCACTCCGTTTTTTATGATAGATAATAGGAACATTGCTATCGTTCTGTATGTGTTCTGTTTTATCAAAATACATAAATTGTTGTGGCGGAATGTAGCCAGAGCACGCAGTGGCTTTACAGTTGATATTATCGAGAGTGACAAGTTTTTCGATGTGCGTATTCTTGATTGATTTCAGATTGGCAAAATAGTCTCGTGTTAACCTTAGGACAAAGTTGTCTATGCGCGGGATACTTGCTTTATCGTATAAAGTTTTATTGCTAACGAACTCTACTATTAGTTTTGCGATATAAATGAAGTGAAGCTCTAAGACAGCAGCGTTCAAATTTACGGAGTTTTTCCATTTTACAGGCACTGATGTTCCACCATAACGGGCACGCGTATGTGATAATCGGTCTTATTAGCAATAGGTAGCAGATGACTAGCGCAGGCGAGCATTCTATCACTGAACCACCGATGCTTGTATAGTGATGGAGAAATTATAAGAATTCCGGTTGAGAATTTCAAAAAATTTAAAGTGAATACTGAGGAAAATGCAAAATAAAATACAAGTAACAAAATCTGCTGATGTCAAAAGTTACTTTTAAATTAATGCTAAAAGCTTGAAACGTTTACTAAAGAATGAGAAGAATTCTACAAAAAAGTGCCATAATTTTGCATTGTTTTGCGCTACTATTGACGAAGAAATGTTGTCGCAATAATTAGCCGTCATAGAAATAAGTTTTTAAAGTTTCATACGTTTTATGAAATAATAACAAAAAACGTGCGCGTGATATCAGACTTTAATCAAAGGGCATTGATTTACGGCATGTTTTTTATTGAATTCTTCATATAAAATTTGATTGAATAACAGTGTCACTGTGAATAACTCGGATGAAAATGATAAATGTTGGAAGATTATACTCTTAAGGGCAAAGTATTGAATAGATTTTTATCTATCCGGAGAGAAACACGGAAACTTTACGAATCATACCATGTGAGTGTAATATATATTTTAATAAGGTATGGGGTATTTAAAAATTGAGGCCCCAAAATATCTTGTATATTATATTGCTTTGTATGTTTAGTTTTCCGGTAATTGAAAACTGAAGACGTTAATTTGGGGTGGAAAAAGCATCCATTTTAGCTAATAGCTTGCCTCAACTACCAGGGTAATCAGCAAAACGCATAAAATTAGTAACACTTTGCTTACTTTAGAAAATATTGCAAAATATTGTTATTTAAGGGTTCACAAAAGCAAAAATGCATCGGCCGGGAATCGAACCCGGGCCGCCCGCGTGGCAGGCGAGCATTCTACCACTGAACCACCGATGCCTCTGTGAAGGTCGTCACAATAAAGTCATATATACATATAGATATCTTAGTTGATTGTATGGAAAATTTTTACAAGTTATCAGTAAGAATAAGAATGAAACGAAGATTATTTAAGACACGGCTGGAATATACCTAATCATATTTGATTAAACAATCTCAATGAAGTGGGTAATATGATTTTTAAATAAACATAATACGAATAAATATAATTTTAACCACGTAAATAAAAACTCTAAATGACGTTTCAAAGCCACAGATTGCAATTATTACCAAGTAATTTGACATTATAAGTAAATAAAAAAGAATATCATGCATAATTTCTTTGCAAAATGCAAAAAATGCATCGGCCGGGAATCGAACCCGGGCCGCCCGCGTGGCAGGCGAGCATTCTACCACTGAACCACCGATGCTTGATTTTGAGATTTCTTAGAGCCATATTTCTGGTCAAGAACCGGAATGATTTCAAAAAACAGAAAAAAACTACACTTATTTACGTAAGAATGTATCAAAGAAAATTCTAATTAGTTGATCAATGCAGTTGTGATAGTTAATGCAAATAATTATTTCTCGCTTGCTTCCAGAAAGACTGTCATTGCCATGTTCTTTATTATTTGACATTAGGTATGTTATAGCTCAATAAATGAAATTGTCTCAGAGGGATTCACTTATTTGTAATTTTTCAATATTGCATTCCTTTTTCTTATGGCTGATCCGTTAAATTAAAAACTTGATAAATCCTCGCTGGTACAGATTCTTTCGTACCTAAAAACAATATTATCATTCATTAATTTAATTAAGGCAAAAATATTAAAAGTATTTTATGAGCATAATTGTTGTAAAAATGCAAAAAAAACTCCCCGGCCGGGAATCGAACCCGGGTCTCCCGCGTGACAGGCGGGGATACTAACCACTATCCCGATTGGAAATTCAGTTCAGGCGGAAACCCGGGCCTGGTCAGGAGCTTGAACTTCTACACCAAACCGGAACAATATCCTGCTTGGGCCCTGGTCAGGAGAATAACGGGGCAATGATCCATCCCACAGCTGGCCTGATTAATCCCAACCAAATATTGACGATCGCCTGATCAGCATTGGTCGCGTTGGCTTGATAACGAGTAAAAACGTATAGAGC
>JAWWMK010000001.1:5095857-5108385 GCA_035047105.1 Galeopsomyia nigrocyanea | reverse complement strand
AAATCCAATAGTGAGGCAATGTTTTGGTTTGTTTCGCGAAAATCATTTCGTGATATGGTGACATGGTCAACTACGTGTACTGGAGAATCCCAGCTGATGACTAATGCTCTATGCACGACATGTTGCAACAATCTTTGATAAAGCTTTGGAGAAAAAAAATAATTGTAAACTTGGTGCAGCAAAGTCGAGCCGTGAAACTTATACATTTTAGTAAAACTGTATAGGAATTGAAAAAAAATTTCACGTTTTGAAAATTGTTGTTTTTATGACTCACAAATCACGTGAGTTATGGGTGTTTTGACAATCTTCCTCAGCTGTGCGAGCAAAAAAAAAACGCCACGTTTGGAATTTTGACGATTTAAAAAAGGTGCATTTTTTTTATGCCTGGCGCTGATAAATGGAAAAATTTTTACTTCAAAATATGTTCGTTTCGTCGTTCGCATAAAATAATCATTAAAGCGATTAGCGAAAGTTATTCTCACAATCTTTCTTTATCATATTATTAGCAGGTATCTAAAGTAAACATGTTTATCAAAATTAAAATTTTTCAATTACCAACGAAATTCGCATTGCAAATCCACTAGTGAACAATGAATAACAATCGTATTAATCCAACAGGCCAAGGTGGCAAACGCGTGGAAGTAGCATCGGACGACGATTCGCTGAACGACGCATGCAGCGTAACTAGCGGCCAGTCAGATGTGCGCAGTGTGCTGGACGAGGTGAACGACAACAACGAGGTGGACGAGATAAGTCAGCAGGAGGCTTTCGAGGAAAAGTTGAAGGAAACCATCGACGGATTGACGCAAAAGAGCGCGAAAGGACGCGTGTCGTGTTTCCACGGCGTGGAGAAGATTTTCGCGGTCAAGTACGTGCCCGAGTTCGTGGAGGATCGCAAGATGACCATCGCCGACTCGATCGAGAGAGGATTGAAGAAAGGCCGCGGCGATGAGCAATCGTCGGCTGCCAGATTGAGCACGCTGCTATGCGTTCAGCTGGGCATGTACGACAGCGCCGAGGCACTCTGTAAGGATCTCAAGTCGCCCTTGACATTCATCGCCAACGATACGTCGGCTTCCAGTTCTGGACGCTCCGAGGTACGTTCTCTAGTTTTTTTTTTAACTTCATGTTAGTTTGAGCAAAGTTATCTTGCGCAAAAGTTGTCAAGTTCAGGAGCGAGATAACTGAATTTCTACATTTGATTAACGAAAGTCATATGTTAATGAAATTTGCAGTGCTGTTGGGCCTTGGGCATGAACCAATTTCTCTCGGGCAACGACGTGACCGACACCATCGAGATAACCCACCTACTATCCAATGTGTTCGCTGGCTCGTATCTCAAGGGCAACGGTGCTGTGCCCTCGGTAACAGCCGACGTAGCTGCTCTTCACGCGGCTGCCATCTCCACGTGGACTTTGCTTCTAACCATCATGTCGCCCGCCGACGTTTATAATCTACTCGGCAGTGGACAGACCAGCAATTTCATGCCGTATGTTGTGAAAATAAATTTATACAAGTAGATGAAATTTCAAATGAAAATTGTGGCGTTACAGGTCGTTGAATCGTTTGAGCGAGTTACTTCAGTCGCCACACCTGGAGGTGCGCCTGTCAGCCGGCGAGGCTTTGGCTGTGATTTTTGAGCTCGGACGCGATTACGCCGAAGACTACGAGCAGGATTGGGCGCTCGATCTCATCGAAATTCTCAAGGATTTGGCCACCGACTCCAACAAGTACCGAGCCAAGAAGGACAGGAAGCAGCAACGTGCGAGCTTCCGGGATATCTTGCGTTACATTGAAGTACGTGCGTTTGATTGCGATGAAACGTGCGATATAAATGTTTGCTGATGTAATTTAATTTTGCAATTCCGCAGGAAGACATTATTCCAGAAACTCAAATCCGATTCGGCAAAGAAACGCTGTACCTCGAGGGTTGGTGCGCGCGCACCCAATACAACGCCTGCTGTCGGCTACTTGGTCCTGGCATAAATATTCATTTGGCTGAGAACCAATTACTTCGTGAAATTTTCAGCCTCGGCAATCGAGTGATTGGCCCCGTTGGAACTCACAAAACTAGCAAATTAGAAAGGGTAAGTTGTCAAACAAAAGCATCTCTCTTTCGAGGATCGATAGTGTATACTGATAACAATTTTTTGTTGTTGCATATTTATGATTTCAGACTCTGATGAATGCAGCGGCGTTCAAGGCCCGTACTATCCAGAGAAATAGAGTTCGGGACAAACGCTCCGTTGCCCTAGCTATTTAAAGGAAAAAAAACTACTATTTCGGCAAATTTCATCATTTTCGTTTGATTTTATACGAATATTAACTAATTCAAGGTGGTTACGTACGCCCGTTATTGTAATTTTATTTATTATAATACTGAGCAAGATACATCCGTCTTGTTGATTTTTTTTATTCGTCAATTTTTCTTTTTTTTTTTCTCCTTCTCGAAATTCGATGGTCAACAGGTATTAAACGACGTAGTTGAAATCGTTCGCGCTATATGGACACGACTTCTGGAGAGGAACGATTGGAGCTTTTGTTTCTTTCGAGAATTTAGCATAATAATATCTATTTACTACTTTTGTAAAACTTTGACATACACGTATTTGTGTATCGTTTATTGTACATATATGGAGGGAAAATTTTTTGATCAGCTTTGTTCTTTTTTTTTCGATCACTAGGTTGATCAATTCTATTTTGTCAAATACCGGCGCGAATATTGTTAATTTGCTTCCGAATAAGCAAACTTTGTTTTTGTTTTATCATGAAATTGACATTGATTTGTACGCTGCCTGTATTTATCGAATTAACGCAAATCCAGCATTTATCTATAAGAATAGTCAATAAACAATTACAACAAGTACATGTAATAAACTTGATATAGACAGAAAACTGACTTTTTGCATTATTCCTTTTCCTTTTCTTTCAAATTAAAAACGACTTTTATTCAAAGAAGATTAGTGTATATTTCACAATCATTATGTATACAGTCGATTTTTTCACTCAATTATGTACATCACTTTTATGTACAAGCATGAAAGTAAAATTATTTTTTCGATTAAATCGGTGATACTCATGGTAATACAAATCAGAACAAGATGACAAAATACTATGACTTGATGCAAAAAAAAAATCAATACTGTAAAAGTTTCAAGTATAAATAAATTAAAAATAAATAACAAGCATCTTGAGCCCGAAAAGAATACTAGGGAACTACAAAGTTCGTTTTCGTAAGGCAGTAGCAATAAATAATACATAAAAAGGTACAAACGTAAGAGATTATAAAATAATGTTATACATGTAAAGATATTGATTGCTTAGCAAACTCTTTTTCCGACAACATTCGCCATCGATAGCCCAATATTCTTGAAACTTCTTTCTCGGTTTTCTCGTAATCATTACAATGATCTTTGATCCATTTGTAATGTTCTGCCGGCCAGTCAGCGATGTTTAACCAATCGGCGTCGCACTTTTTCAAAATTACGTTTCGTCGCACGTACAGGAAACGCAACGACTTTGCGTTTGATACAATTTCTAAAATCGTCGCCGTTGAAATTTTGTCGCGGATCATCTGCAGAAAAAGTTTATAAATCTGTCAAAACTATCATCCAAGAGACATATTTATAAATGAAAAGAGAGTTACAGTAGTTAGAGAGGAAAAAAGAATATAAGTCAGAAAAAGTAAAAAAAAAAGTAAATCATTTTAATCTACAGTCAGTCTTGACATCACAGCCATCAAGATTGTGTTTTTAACACACTTAAAGCTATATACATATTTACACACACGCACATGTAATAATGCAGGCACTTGATTGTTAGTGATTGAATAGCAATATAAAATTGTTATCAAAAAGTGCATAGAAAATTAGTTTTGTTTTCACAGCTTTTAAAATGTACAAAATGCTACCAATGTGTGAAGATCTGGACACAACTTGCAAAGTTTGACTATTGCTTCGTCAACCCTTTTAGGGAATACTCGTGGTAGATAATATCTGGTTAGTCCTTTCAAAGCATAAACACGTAGTGTTTTGTTGAAATGTATAGCATGTTGCAAAATAATTGATGATTGTATCTATAGAAGATTAAAAATAAACTTTATTGTGTATTTATAAAAACCAAAGAGTTGAATTAATTTATCATTTTTTGAAAATGTACCTGAGTATTTGGATTATCTAAAACTATGCTTTGACATGGGATTTCATTGCGCTGATATGGATCAAATGGTAAGATGATATCTGAAGATTTTTGGCTTTCAATTTCAAAATGAACTTTTAAATATGGGTTGTTGACTTTCATTTTTCTCCAAACTACGCTTTTAGGCTGAAAATATATCGAATTTTAGAATGTAAATTGTACGGAATTCGGAACAATAACTCTGTTGTAAAAAAGCTTAAATCTTACCAAGTTAATGAATATGTCTTTAGGACTAAATCTATTTTGTAAAATGTGAAGATGCTGCAACTGAGTATATCCCAAAAGTTCAATAACATCCTCGTGGAGATTTTGAGGACTTATAACCAAAACCTGTGAAATGCATTCATTATTATTATTATAGATTACTCAACCATCATAATTTGGTAGTAAATTCTCACCTTTAAATTTAGAAAAACACCAACATGTAACAAAGGACATGTGTGTCTTGTTGTGTTAATCAACACTAATTTTCTCAATGTTTGAGTACAATTTGAACATATATCATCCATCAGATGCATTGCTTCTTTGTTATCTAGCATCAGATCTATCAGTTCCAAACTTCTAATATTTTCCAAATTTCTCATCAGTCTTTTAAGTGCTTCAAGGAGTTTTCCTCCAGTTCCAAACAATTTCATAGTCTCTGAGTTATCTCTATTGTAATTAGCCATATCACAAGGAAAAGTAAACTTTAGTCGCCTGATATTAGTTCCAATGCCAATGACGGATTTATCAGTTTTCTGTCGCTCAGAGTACCAAGAAATCATGTTCATAAATTCAAAAAGATTGTAAAAATTCATCATTGGCTCAAAAACTAGACACTTGAAATTCCGCCCAATTTTGTTCAAGCACGTTGAAGTTCTCATGTGATCCAAAACATACTGCCAGCCACTGTAGTAGTTATACTTTCCTCTAGTGAGTGTTGTGTCTGCCAAGGTGAACGTTGACCACACATAAGGAAGCTTGAAAGCTCTGTACCAGTTTTGACAGACAAGAGAAGCATAGTAACGTTCTTTTATTGTCAAATAGGAAAAAATTTCTTCCAGAAGTATATCTGGCAGCTGATTCCATTCACTGTACGATGAGTTCCTCTTCTCATCTTCAGTTTCTTCCTCTATGTCAACATAACACCCTGAAATTTTAATCAATTATGGAATTACAAAGTAGATTACTTCAAATGATAAATTACATCTCGTTAGTAATTACTAGAGAGTTAAAATAATTTGAAAACGTAAAATAAAATTTTCTCAAAAACGACAATAAAACGTATGTACATGTGACACACTTTAATCTCGTTCATCTCAGAAATAAATATGTAAAGTCGAGTAAATTTGCGCATAACTTCAACTTGTAAAACAGATAATGTGGAAAAAAGAGGCGCAAAAGGTAATTTTAGACAAAGATTGGCGGAAGACAAACGTTCGAAATTTCGTCGAGTGACGTAAATAAAAATCAACCCGGCAAACGGTGTCGATTACAACAACAAAAAAACGAAAAAAAAAGCTCACCTCTCTCTTCCTCGTCGAGTTTCCAACAGCCCTTATTGTTCATTTTCCGTGTTGGACGTTTGGCGGTTCCGTTAACATTTGAGACACAAATCGAGTCGCGGCTGTGGTGCGGCGTCAAGACCTAATGCGTGCAATATTTCTAAAAATACAACTGCCTCCTCTGAAAAAGAGCCGACGTCGCAACCATCTTCGTACGGCTTTACCTTAACGATTAGCCTCGTATACTTTTCATCGTAGTAGCGCAATCGATCGTTTGTCACTTCGAGGTGCATTCTTTTCCTTGTTGACTTTTTTATTAATGGAACCCATATGCTCGTCAAAGCTGTCTGCTTGACGCGGGCAGATTCGGAGCAATTTTTTAAAAATTGATTTTCGCGTTCTTTTCGAGGTTATGTTGTTCTATATAGTTTACGTCGTCGATAATGCAGAATTTCGTACCTATTTATAGATTCTCCGTAAAATGCTTTGACGCTCTCTCGACGCTTGATTTACAGAAATAGATTTTGGCAAACATTCGTTTTGTATTCGGGATCATATTAATTTCGATCAATAAATCGAATTTCAAGAATTAAAAAATATACTTTTTCCTTAACATAGTCCATAATCTTTCTGACTGAATAATTAATTAATAAAAAAACTTCCAAATATACACATCATTTTAAATTTTAATTATTTAAAAAATCGATAATCAACTGAAATTTTATCAGTTTGAATTTTATCGTTTACGATGATAATTTCAACAGTTTTCCCCAGTTTTCCCAATTTCCGCAAGAGCATAAAATTTAATGATGTGGACTTCGTTTTTGATAAAAAGCGCCAAAGCGGCGTTGTCGCACACTTTCAAACATAACCTCAAAAATGTAATGTGTTTGCTTTAGTTAAATTGAAATAAATATTGTTATAATAATTTTTTTAATGAAAATTATAATTAAATAAAATGGAAAGGAACGAGCACGATTGGGCGGTCGAGTGTTCCGACGATGAAAAGTACGAAAATGATCCAAAGGTAAAGTGAAAAGTGGTGTTTTGTTTTGGAGCACAGTGTTTTGATACAAGTTGCTAATTGTAAAATTTGTTTTTTTTAAATAGAACGGATGGATACACAAGGCTGAAGACATAGTCTCACTTATAGAGGGTCTAGAGAGCAACAATCGAATTTTGGAACTGGAATGGAAGTGTCCAGGTAGGCGAGAAGCTTCTCCTGTCACAGTAAATAACCACCAGCAGGATACTCCAAATGAATTCAAGTAAAAATACCGCCTATTAAGACAAGCTTTAATTATTCAGATTACTATGATTTTCAAATTAATTCAACCTGTGTGTATTTTTCAGACCAAAAGAAAAGTCAGACTTTGATTTCATGGATGAAATGTCTTCTCCAAGGCTGCCAGTGCGAAGGAGTGGAGAAAGTACTCCGAAAGGAAGTGCCAAGAAAAAGACAGCGAGTTTCAATGGTGTGCTGTCAACAATGTTGCGCCACCGCAGGCTAGAGCAGCAAGAAATCAGTGACGGTCCTAAAAAGACAAAGTCTAATTCTCCAGGGGTAAAGCAGTCGAATTGAGAGCACAACGTAGTTCCTCAAGAGCAGTGAAACTGCTCGAGTGAAAAAAAAATGAATGAGCATATTTGAAGGCTTGCAGTCTACAATGGAGATCAAAGACTATAATTATCTGTATAAGGTATTGCCGGCTATCCTCTGTGAGGATGAAATCTTGTCCGTACGATAAGACCTAGCTTCTTAGTCAACTTTATATAAGCCCATGCAATATTTGTAAATACTTATCCGTTAAGACTTTATTCCAAGCTTACTTACAAAATGCGCTATTTACTCTAAGCTATTAACAATTAAGGTACACATTTATAACTAGAACTGAACTCGTTCATTGCCCAGTCTGGGAAGCCTTCGATCTCGTAAATGTATACACCCCAAGTGGAAAACATTACTACAACCACTACAAAACTGTACAATGCTGGGCCACAACCGCCCACCATCAAACTTTTGGTCGACAAGTGACCAGCCACTGTCACTATCGCGTTCGGCGGTGTACCCACTGGCAGACGAAACGCGTACGAGCAGATCATCGTAGATGGGATCATCATGTACAGCGGGTTTAGCTTTATCGCCACGCTCTAGATACAAAAATTAGGATTGTAGATTTTTTTTGTTCTTTTTTTTTGTAATGCTTGGATAGAGAGTTGTCACTTTTTGACTCGAGAGGATCTGAGTGTCATAATTTGTGAATGAATGATTTAAAAAAAAAAGTTTCTATTTTGACACAGTGTTCAAGATTAGCCCTCTCGAGTCAAAAAGTTTAATTTCTAAAATATAAATACAGTGTACAGTCAGTTTTGAAGTAGAATTTTTTTTTCAAAATCAGTGTTAGAATAAAATAGTTGCTAAGTTTATATTGTGGAAATGAATGTACAACTACTTAATAAGCCGTAATTTCGTAAGTGTATATTTCGTTGCGTGTGCATGAAATGTTTATATATATAAATGAATTACCATCTGAGCAATCACCGGCAGCATGATGTTGGCGATGCCAATATTGGAGGTGAATTCGGTGATGGTGCCAGTGAAGAAGCAAGTGATGCAGAGAATCAGAAATGGTGGAAGATGTTTGAGAGGAGTGAGAGCCTCGCCGATTTTCTTCGATAGACAAGACGAGTTGCTACCTTTGGAAATGGCGAAGCCACCGCCGAGAAGAAACATCAAGCTCCATGGCATTTTAGTCTCCACGACCTTCCACGTGATTAAGCCTTCCGAGGATTTTGTCGGCCTCTTGTTCGCTTGAGAAATGATAGAGAGAGAAAGAGGGCGAATTATTGCAATTTACGTGCGATTTCTGTCATTGAGGAAGGAGTATCGTTGTTTTGAGAAAAAGTCACAAAAGTACAATGTTTTATATACGTCACACAAAACTTCTCATTTACGTCGATCTTTTTGATAATGTTCTCTATTTTTGTACAATTACGTATAAAGACTAATGACGATACTTTTTCGTTTGTGTGGCAATATTGTAAAGTTGTAAGATTAGTGTGGACCAAGTGCTATGATGACGCTTAAGGAATGAAAATTCAAAAGTCAAAAATGAGTATCTTATTGGAGTGACGATCATCGTTTCTAATTTATTATTTACGACTGTATTGATCCTTATTCAGTACTGCATACATATAAAAAAAAGAAAATTGTGATCACATTTTCTGAGATTCTTTCTTTCATTCACCATGTTCTTCAAGTATTTTTAATTAATTTTTGTAACTAGAAATTTTTTTTTACGAAACATTCATTCTACAAAAATAGTTATATAAAAATAGTATACACAAAATAAACAACGGAGAAAGACTTACCATCTCTACTGCAAACGTACAGAAACCAAGGCTCTTTGGGTATAATAAACATCAGAATAGCAACAAACATAACAGGCGTCGAATCCCTAATATCTCTATAAAGAATAAATAAACACGTTAATTTATCTACTCTAAAATCTACTCTAAAATTCCACGAAAAACATCTAAAAACTTACACAGAATTAAGTAAGTCAGCCCAACCAGTAATGAAGCCTGGATGTCGGAAAAACCAGAGACTCACGCACAGAGCAAACAACACCGAAACCGCACCTTCGTGAAATGTCACGTTGCCAAGGTTCTTATATTTCTCTTGCATTACCTGTCATAATGTTTTTTTTCACATAAGATTTTCAAGCGAACGTTTCTTATTAACAGTTTTATAATTCGATAATTGAATTGAACAGTCGGCAAAGAATCCGTTTAATCAACCGAGAAGATAATAAATTCATTTGACTTTTTTCTTTTATTCTGAAAGCGACGGCCCGATGAAATATGTAATTTTTCTTTTTTTTTTTTCACATGACATTTTCAAACGAACGATTTTAATTTATCGTACTATAATTCGATAATTAAATTCGACAGTCGGCAAAGAATCCGTTTAATCGACCAAGAAGATAATAAATTCAATTTGACTTTTTTTTTTATTCTGAAAGCGACGGCCCGATGAAATATGTAATTTTTCTCGATCAGTAATTCATTGAAAATTAAAAATCGCTTGGAATAAAAAAAAAATAAATCAATCTATAATGTATAATCTCAAGGTAAATTAAAATCTCACTCTATTGGCAATAGTCTCGCCTTCTGTCCCGATAGTAGCATCCCTAGCATCTTGGCTACGAGGCCGTCCAAGACCCATGTAAAACACGAGCATATAGAGCCAAGTAATGAAGACGTTAACGAGCGATTGCGGCAGAGCCCACATCATCCACTGAGTGAAATTGACACCCCCGGCTTCGGGGAAAGTGCTCTCGAAGATACCCTTGAAGGTGAGATTGGTACCGGTGCCGACGAGGGTCGACGTACCGGCGAACGTTGCCGAGTAAGACGCGCCGAGGAGGTAAGCCTTCGTCACTTTTGTCGGCTCTCGTTCGCTATGTGTATTGGACAAGAAGAAAAAAAAACACTGCACGTGAGGGAGAGCGTGAAAGGGATTTTCAGTGGAACAAAGAGGATATAGTCAGACGCGACCCGCATGCTCTTCAATGTTCAATTTTGTAATTTATCGATTTTCGATGTTATCTCTCTCTCGCGCTCGTGGAGCCTCAATCTACCGAGCTATAATGGGTCAAAAATTTTTTTTTTCATATATTGAATATTTTACCTATCCGGATCCTCGGGGTCTCCTTTGTAAACGAAAACTTTTCCAAGACCTGCCTGAAAGAAAAACATTAGCCTTGCAAATATATAATATCATCGTTAAAAAAAAAATCCATTGAATTCTCAAAAAATTTAAACCGTCTCGAGCTCATGCAGCACGGCAAATATAATAGGCACCATCATCGCCGTGCAAGCGGTATTGGATATCCACATGGAGAGAAAAGTGGTGACGACGAACAAACCAGCGAGTAGCCTGCTATGACTGCAACCGACGAAACGCATAACTCCGAGGGCGATGCGCATGTGAAGATTGGAATGCTCGATGGCAATGGCGAGGATGAGGCCACCGATAAACACCATTATCGTGTCGTTCATGTAACACAGGCATGTCTCCACGGTACTCAAGATTCCGAGGCTTGGGAATAGCACGAGCGGCAGTAGAGCTGTCATCGGTAGTGGTAGACACTCCGTTACCCAATACATCGCCATTACCATGAGCACGAAAGCGCATCTTGTTTCCTTTTGAAAATTATTATTTGATTATTTAGTATGCGTGTGTGTTGTGAATTATTCGAGAGAATAATAAATGAATTGAGAGCGAATATTTTCATAGCGTCTAATACGTAGATACTGTTGCAATTTTCATTAGGTAGGAAAACAATAAGCTCGTTTTCTAGAGAACCTCTCGTATCGATAAGAGGATCAACTTGAACTTCTCAGCAAATTCAACCACCCAACAAAAGACTTTTTTTAATAAGCTATTATTTTCATTTGCTCGAGCACTAACGAAGTCTCGTGATTTTGTATAATTATTCTCGGCAAATGAAGAGCAAAAAAAAAAAGAAAGAAAAGTATATCTCGCGAATAAAAGAGAAGTTCGTTAACGAGTTTTTTTCGCTACTGGTGCTTTTGCAGCTGCGGCTCGAGAAAACTCACCAAGCTATCGTAAAGCACAACAAGAGGAAGAAGAATTAACGGCCAGCCAACTACGATAATGGTCCTCCAGTAGAGCTTGAAGAAAAGACTTGTTTTCTTAGCGATTGATTTGTTGTCGTAATTCGGTCTGCAAACGGAGTTTTTTTTTTTTCAATTATTTTTACCGATAGAAAAAAAAATAAAAACAAGATCCTTTCAACACAACATGAAGAGTAAATTGCTATATACGAACTAACGGTACTACTGCGTTTGCCACTGTTGACATTATCAATGAACTCCAGCATTTAGTTGATTTTTCTCTCTTCACTTTCCTCGAAAACAAACACGACTTCTTCGTATAGGGTTATAAAAAGAAAAACTGTTTCGCGTGTTGTGTAATAGAAAAAAAAAAGTTGAATAACGCGAAAAAAAAATGTATAATACCTCGGGCGTGTATAATTTACGCGTGTGTCTGCCTCATCTCGGCCAATTAATTTTAAAAAATTAGCCTCTCTCTCTCTCTCTCTTCCATTAGCCGTAATTCAAGGTAACCCGTAAATTTTTTCTCTTTTTTTTTGCCCACATTAGGGGTGGGCGAAGAAGAGTAAAAAAAAAGAACGAACGAACGTTGATAGATCGCGTGATTCATACTCTGCGCGAGCGAGGAGAGTATGACTCAATCGCAGCGTCGGGGTGGCTGAATTTTCAACGGAGGGTAGGTATGGTTGGGTATACTACACTTGTGAAATTAACGAGATAATATTTCAACGGTTGTGCGTGTTTGAGAGTTCATTGTTCTTCCTTTTTTTTCGGGAGAGACTCGCGAGTGGAAAATTATTGTTATTATTATGCTCCGCCGGAAGGCATTTTCGTGTGGAGTAACTCGTCGTCGTCGAGACGTATCGATTCTCATTTCTTTCTCGCTTTTTTTTTCGGGGAACTAATTTTTGCGCCGCTCTAAAAAAAAACTTTTTTGGCCGATAGCCATGTGATGATAAAGCTTTGTGCGTTTACACACCTAACGTGTGTGTTTCGCGTGACACGCGCTCGTACGAAACGTTTTTATGTAGGTTTTTTCAAAAGTTGACATCCATATATTTTTTCATAGTTTGATAAATCACAAGAAGCGAATGTGAAAGGTAACATATATGTCCAATTCCACAAAGAAACTCAATTAATTCGGCACCGGTTCTAAAAAAAGTCAAATTGAATCGACGCTCCTAATTCCTTCGGGATATCATTC
>JAWWMK010000001.1:5039080-5088426 GCA_035047105.1 Galeopsomyia nigrocyanea | reverse complement strand
TCGCGCAATCTCGGAATTCTCGTTTCTTTGATTCGCCAATCACTTCACGTTCTCGATTCGGTATCTCGTTCGCTCTCACTGACTCCCCGAGAGCTTACTGAATCCGGCCCCAGAGATCACGTGCAAACGCATGCAGATTCGCGAATGTACTCTAGCGATATAATCCCTACGTTAGTATATATAGTGATATATAGTGAGGTAGTTCTAGTCCATGTTGTGTATATTTTCAGTCCAGTCGGTTGACGTTCGTCGTTGTAGTCAGTTGTATTTAAGGTTAGAAATTTTGTAATAACTTTGAGTATTGAATCATTCGTGTAAAGTTAACGTTTATTAATTATTTTATTTCGAAATTTAAATTAAAAAAATGTATTTCATTTTCAGTTATAACCGTAGTCATGGCAGAAAATAATGATACAGATATGAGTGAAGACCAATCTGTAACAGAGGATGTCAAAACTGCAGGACAGCCTTTGTCAGAGTTTCTACTCCAGCTGGAGGATTATACACCTACTGTAATTATGTTTTGCATTTACAATCAAAATTAAATATGTTATTTTCGTTTTATTTATATAAACATGATAATTAATGCAAATTTTGATAGGTTCCTGATGCTATCAGTGAGCATTATTTACACACAGCTGGCTTCAACACAACAGATCCTAGGATGTACGTATACTCATTAATTATTTATCTATCATCTATTATTGAAAAAACAAATGTTGAAACGAAAACTATTTATTGCAGAGTAAGACTAGTCTCCTTAGCTGCTCAAAAGTTTATATCAGAAATAGCCAATGATGCTCTGCAGCACTGCAAAACAAGGGGAGCAAATCAAAACACAAAAGTCAAGGGTAAGGATCGACGATATACACTAACAATGGAAGATTTAACACCAGCAGTTGCAGAATATGGAATAGTCGTTAAGAAGCCTCATTATTTTGTTTAATTTATACATACTTTACAAATGATTGTTTTGGAAAAAAAAATTGTAAATTTAGAAGAGAAGATCTCTGTTTCATTTAGGAAAAAGTGAATTAACAACGATTAGAGCCAATTGTTGTGTTCTGACAATCATATTTTGTATTTTATACGCTAACAAGAAATTATCATTTGCTAATGTCTCATGTATCAATTCTGTATGCAGCAATATTGTTTCCATGCATTTTGTATTTCTTTTCTAGCATCACACTCCGGGAATAAAAAAAAAAGATTTATTTTTCTGAAAAATTGCCTCTGATCTTTGCCCTAAAACAGACCTATACTTTGAAATAAAAAAAAAAACGAAATCATCAAAACAAAGCCGATGACCGCAGAGTAGCAGAGTACAGTTTGTGAGGCTATAACCGCAAACAGATCGCAGTGGCGAAATCGCACATAGAGCCATCTCTCGTTGGCGCTCATATTGCGCAGGCGCCAGCGGGTTCACGCAGAGCAGCACGGCGACTTTTTATTCCAAAAAGCTCGTATCGGCCATATTGGTGTGTTGTATCATTTGCTCGGTGAATTTTCGGAGTGAAAAAAAAGGTACTCGTCCGCCCTTCAATTCTCAAAGCATCAGCTTATCGGCATCCCGGATCAACGACGGCGATAATACAGCAGGTACTCGTGACCGCGATGACGTCGCACTCGGCAAAGCGTGCAAAAAGTTTGGTTAACGCTGCCACCTTGGCGAATCTCTCGGCGGCGAAAAAAGACACGCGCCCGAGATCTTTAGTTTTTTTTTTGCACCCTCTCATCCCCCCACGACAAATTAGCCTTCCGAGGCTCGGATCCCTTGATCTCGCATGACATCTGGGCCTCCCGTGTTTTCTTCTGGCTGGGTAATTCTTTCATGTCCGGGTGCTCGAGGCCGACTTATAATCGTACCGTCTGTTGCGTCCTTAGCTGTATCTCGCAGCATCGCCGTACTCGGGCGTCGAGTTATTTTCGATGATTTTCCGCTTTTCGCGCTGCATCTCGCGAACTCGACAAACTGCGATCAGGTTGATTTGTCAGAAGTACTTCCTTTGTTCGGTTCGATGCACCCAAGTGAATTTACACACGTCTCGCGTATCGGATTTAATAAGGTCTCAACAATGTACAGTTTCTGCGCTACTACGTTTTTCTATTTTTAAAGGGGTTTTCAGAAGCTTCGTGTCGTGTATTTTGGAACTGCACGAGAATTTTTTTTTCGAGTGTCGAGTCGTTAATTACGAGATATGCTAAACGTAGCTAGTTATTTATTCATGAATGTTGATAAATGATGTGGGAAAATAAAAATACTAATTAGTGCATTTATTTCAGCAGGCATCTAGCATCATGACGGATTCTCTGAAGTTTGGTCCAGAATGGTATGTAGATGTAGTTTCAAAAGTAAACATTCAGAGTTCTCAGAAGAGTGTGGGAGGATATTACGAAATGACCATCAACACCTTTGTTTACAGGTTACGCAATTTAGCAGGAGATGGCTGCAATGCCGGTGGAGGAGGAGGAGGTGGCAGTCTCACAACTCCCCGGTATCAGCTGGCTGAGCATAGATACGGTCGAGAAGAGATGCTAGCTCTATTTGACCGTACCTATAAAGCTCCAGATCCATTGACAAGTTTTACAGGGCTGTATGTCCCAAAAACTCAGTTACCTTTGGCACTTATAAACATGACAGAAGAAGAAACAGTAAGTCACAATATTGTTACTGTAACCTTTTCTCGTGATCTGACACAAATGATAACAGCTGATTATATCTGAATAGCGTTTATGGAGTGGCGGGGTGACAGCAAGCACTAGTCGTGGCAGAGGTGGCAGTGTAGACCGAGGAGGGCGAACAAGAGGTGCAAGACCAGGAGCTCACTATCGGGGTGGCTTTGATGACGTAGGAGATGGGCCACGAGTGGAAACACAACCATTTCCTGTATATATCGTTCCAATTGAAACGCGAAATTTGCTCGTGATAAGCTCTAAATTGTAAATTTTGCCAAAATTCAGATGCGCACCAGAGCATTTGATAGACCCCAAACCGAGCGGGGTTGGTCTGAGCGCAATGGGGTGGTTGATTCGGCAGAGTGGAACGGCTCCACCAGTCCCAGAAAGGAATTGAGTAGAAGCGCGAGCGGTGGTGCTTTTATGGAAAGCAATTGGCGACGTCATCGGGCTGGTGGCGAGGAGGACGACGGTTGGAGAACGAATGCCAAAGGCGACAAATGGGGTATGTAACGCTCGTATTTTTGCAACAACGCGCGAATCACAAATTTTATTTTTAAACTTTTTTCCCGCTTCGATGTTGCATTTTGCAGTTAAAGGCAGTTGGCGCGACAGTGACAAAGACAGGGAGCGAGGCGATGGAGACGAGGATGTTAAACGGGTCGAGCGATGGGATCACAAAGGTGGTAACAGAGCCTTCGACCCGCACCCACCTCTGCTGCGTAGAAGCCGTTCGAATCATCATGATAACCATGACAATCTGCCCGAATGGTGAGTTATTGATCTTTATCGATCATTACGACAACGTAACGTCGCATTTGACGTGTCATCAGTATTTTAACGCGTAGATCCATTCGTAGTATTTTATACTTGTTCGTCAGCGTTATTGCAAAATACGCTGACTGCTTGATTTTTTCGTTCGAAAATACAAATTTTACTTTATTCCAGTCACATCGAGTTTGAACATTACGAAAGAAGTTTAATAAAATAGGGCTCGAGATAATTAAAAAAAAGAGACCTTTGCCAACACAAAAATTTTTTTGTCATTGTGATGACTCGAGTACTAAATCCAACACCCCACCACGTCGCTAAAAATAGCCACGACACGTTCTAATCTATGAAGAAAACTAGCTAAATTTGAGCGCTCGGTAGTCGTATCGAGTTGACGCTCTACGGCAGGCCTCGAGTGCTTTGACGATAACTCACCCGAGAGCGATAACACAATTAATCGAAAACTGAGATTAGCATCCGCAATTTTTTTTTCACCCACTTCTCGTTATTCGCACTCGCCGATTGCTAAATCATCCGAGGACGTTTTCGTTTGTTTTCGCAGGGCAACGGACAGTTTGAACGAGAGCGGCGGCAGTTTCGACGCATCTGGTGCGTTCCACGGATTGCACTCGGACGACGAGGATGAGCACGGCGAGCGACCACCGGGTGCGAGAAGGCGCATACGTCGGGTGTCCGAGGGTAACGCGCCCAATTCGAACAAGCCCGGTGGTGGTGGTCCAAAGACGTCGTCGGCGAACGCGCGAAAATTCGAGAGACCATTGAACGGCGAACGACCGAAGTCCATGCACGAGGCGAAGGATCAACAGATGGTCGACAACGATCGAAGACGCAGTTTGTCGCCGATCAGCTCGCCACCGGTTCCCGGCAGTCCTGCCAGCAAGAAACCGCCCACGAGTGCACAGGTCGTCTCGCAACATCTGGCCAACGCGGACGCCAAGAAGACGTTGAGGGAGAAGAAGATGGAGAAGAAGCTAGAGAAGCTCAAGGAAACTATCGCTTTGACTGGCACTACTGGTTAGTCGACTTTTTTTTTATCTTGCTGTAATCGATTAATCGAGAGAAAATTTATGAGTTCGCGACGATACTTCGTTAATGAGGGATGATACTGTTTGAATTGCGACGTCAATTAACTAGAAATAGCTCGGAAAGTTCTATTAGGAAATATTTTTAAAAACATTGATACAAGGACATTCGAAAAAAAAAATATTCGCAGTACAGTCGAAGCCGTCGAGTATTGGAAAAATTAAACATTGAACTATATTATAAAATCGATAAGGACGTTCGCTGTATACTCTCGCAGTCCACACCAAAAGGCTGACGTGTCGGTATTCCTTCCCACGTCAACCTGTCAAACGTACGCATTTCGAGCGCCTCGGTCTTACATTCAATTTAATCTTTGATCAACAGCTTCGAAGCCCAAATCGATAGCCGAAGACAGCCAAAAGAAGTACGAGGAAGCAAAATCCAAAGCAGCAGAGCAGCAGCGTAACAGCAGCAGCGGCGGCAAGGTCATTGGAAAATCGGACGAGGATAGAGTCACTCAACAACAGCAGCATACGGAAAAGTCGAAAACGCCAACGATTCCAGTTCACATTCAACCTCCTCAACTAGCACTACCACCTCGTCAACCAGTTTCAACGAGAACACTGACGGCGGCAAACATGTTGGACGACGAGAAGCAGACAGACAACTTGGATAGGCTCGAGGAGGAAGTAGCGAAGTTGATCGACTTGAAGGACGAGAAACCGAAGTCGAGCGTGATGTCGTCGGTGGCTGGTGCGGTGAACGATTCGGCGGTTGGATCGGTCACCCAGTCGTCCACGGTCATCCTTGAAAAATGGTTCTATCGAGATCCTCAAGGCGAGGTGCAGGGTCCGTTCTTGGCTAGCGAGATGTCCGAATGGCATAAACAGGGTTACTTCGCGCCGAATTTGCTCGTTAGGAGGACTTGCGACGAGAGGTATACTACGCTCGGCGATCTGGTCGCGCTGTGCGGTACTGTGCCCTTCAAGCATGGCACCAACTTTCCGCCGCTGAAGGTACTTGCATTTGATATTTATGACTTTCAATACTGTCGATTCTAATAGATTTTTGCATTAATTAAGAATAAAATTTCTGTGCGTAACGGAAAATCGTAAAAAATTAAGTTGGTTTTTGAGATGTAGAGTCTGAAAATTTCTAATAACTTTGAAAATATTCAATAAGCTCACGGCAAAGACATTCTCATCGAAAATAACAGCTTAAAATTAACGAATAATCGTCACTTTGCGCTTGCAGCTGACGGACACGCCTCTGGCCTCGGTGGCACCGGGCGTAGTGCCAACGGGTCTTCAAGCGGTGAACCCAGGCCTGCCGAAGCCTGGCATGGAAGATCTGCTCTATCAGTACCAGTGCAGAATGATCCAGAACCAGATGTACGTGAAGCAGCTGCGAGCCAATGCAATCGCCAAACTCTCGCAGTCGGAACAATGGACATCGATGACGCAGCTGGAGCAAAATCAGCTGATTCAACACCACATGCGCTCCATCGATCCCGACTTCAACGACGTACAACCTCCAGCGATGCCGTTCATGCCAACGTTGCCCCAGCAGCCACCGCCGCCTGCTCCGCCGTCCAATTCCGTTCTGCAATTGTTCCCCCAGCTGCACCAGCAGATACCCAAGACTCAGGCGGAGACTGTGCCACCGGTCGATCCTATCCAGCAACTGATGCAGCAAATGAGCGGTATGAGGAGCGTGCCACCGATGCCTCAGCCACCTCAGGATGACAATCCGATAAAGTCTTGGCTCAGGCAGATGGGTGTTAATACCAATGGTCACGTGCAACCTCAGCCACCGCAGCCGCAGATGGAATCGGTCTGGCACCAGCAGCCACCGCCGCCGCATCTGTCGGCATTCAACGCCCAGAACTGGATGTCGCAGGTGCGATATTGTTATCAAGGTTTACTGATCGCCGTTTCTCGATGATCCAAATTGCGATGATGTTTGTTTGGATGTATTGTGAACAGGTCGGTGCTATTCAGCCTGCAATGCCGCCCGGACAGATGCCCGGCTCGCTGTGGGACGTACATCCTAAAGAGATGAAGACTGAGCAGCAAATATTGGTAAGCATACTGATTGTTGATTTTAATAAAATGTATATATTTTTGTCTGAAACTCTGCCGTTGCTTTAAAAAGCTTTGATGATGCATAAAGGATATTTATTTTTACGTATAAATCTTTTAGCGGTATTTGATCAGTAACAAATTTTCTCACAATTAATATAGTTTAGGTTTATTTTGTAAGCTTTTACTAATCAAAAGGTAAATATCTAATCAAGCTGAAGCTGAAAGATCGAATAGGGATACGCGTGAACTGCGTCTAGTGCACTTTGTCGACTCATAATTTCGGAACGCAAAGATAGATTTCAGCGAAACTTAGTATGTCGACTCTAAATAGAATTGAAAATCGTTAGAAACTAGAACGGGAGTGGACATACGTGTTTAAACGGCAATAATCTTACATGTTTTCACGAAGCTGTATGTCCATCAGTGACTTTTAATCTCTGGGCTCCGCCGACTCTGTTAGAAAATCGGCCTGTCAGCTCCAGCTTCATAAACATCTAGTCTCGTGACACTGCCATTTTTTAATTTAACATTAATTGAATCTCAGGAAGAGCAAAATTTGAAGATGCTGGAAGAGAAAAAGAAGGAAGAGTTGCGCAAAAAAGAGGAGCTGGAACGACAGCAGCATGTTGAGCAGGAGCGCGTGATGCGTTTGCAAGAGGAGGAATTAGCGAGACTGAAAGCTGAGGAAATGAACAAGCGCGAAGAGGTTGAGCGAAAGAAGCGCGATGAAGAGAAGAGACGTCGAGAAGAAGAAAAGCTTAAGCAAGAAGAGGAACTGAGGAAAATCGAAGAAAAACGTCGCAAGGAAGAGGAAAGGAGGCGCGAGGAGAAGAGAAAGCACGACGAAGAAGCGAATAAAAAGAAACAGGAGGAAGAAAAGAAGAGACGCGATGAGTTAAAGAGACAGGAAGAGAAACTAAGAAAGGAAGATGAGAAGCGTAGAAAGATCGAAGAAGAGCAAAGGAAACAGGAAGAAGAGCGACTCAGGTGAATTGGATTGCTCTACACTTTGTACGCATTTTATTAAAATGCAGTGCTTAACACTCGGTTTTTCTTGTCGACTTTTAGAAAAGAGGAAGAGACACGCAAGAAAGCAGAAGCCGAGGAGCAAGCGAAAAAGGCTGAGCAGAGACGACGAGAAGCTGAAGCGCTTCGAAAGCTGCAGGAGCGTAGCAAAGCTCCCTGGGCTCAGGCACCACCTCCTGCTCCACCAACTGCCCAAGCTTCTCTCGCTGAAATTCAAAGGCTTGAAAGAGAGAAAAAGGCTGTAAGTCCAAATGAGCAATCTTTCATTCAAGATTGCGAAAAAAAATAAATAAATACTAAATATTGAATTTGAATATTAGGAGGAGCTGCGGCTTCAACAGTTGGTCCAACAACAGCAGTTGGCTCAACAGAAAGCGGCAGAGGCGGCTCAGGAGGCATTGACCGACTCCGCTAAACGTTTGCAATTCAAGTGGGCTGAGAAAGTTGCACCGGTATGCACGGTCAATCAAGTGAAGAGCCTTGCTCAAATTCAAGCAGAGGAGCAAGAACGAGTTGCTAAGCTCAAAGTAAGTTTTTTTCGTATTTTATATTTGCAGAATTTTACTTCAATAAATTCATACATTTTTTCCATTAATAATATAGCAGCAGGAAAGAGAGAAGCAAGAGAAGGAAAAAGCAATTCAGAAAGAGGCTGCTGTGCCAGTGCAGAACATCAGCATTTGGGGAGCTGCGTCGCAGAGTCTGACTTGGACGAGTACTTCAAGCCAGAGTGCTGCTGGATTCTGGGATGACTTAGCTCCTAAAGTCAACCCGGTTATTCCCAAGTCTGCTCCAGTTCCAAAGCCTGTTGCAAAGCCACAACAAGCTGCACCTGTACTACGAACAACGGTCCAGCAGCAGCACCTATTGCAGCAACAGCAGCAGCAACAGCAGCAGCAACAACAGCAACAACAGCAGCAACAGAATAACAAGATGGCAAAGAATAAAAATAAGAAGGAAGAGGAATTGGTGAAGAAGCTGTTTGAACAGAACACTGCCAAGACTGATGATTTTACCCAATGGTGTAACAAGGCTTTAACTGGCCTTCAAGTCTCAGTAGATAGTTAGTATTAGACAAAATATTTTTTTCATTTTTTGAATTAGCAATAGTTTCGGAACATAGTGTTTGTCGTTAGTTTTTCAAATAATTAGTTTTTCAATTCCAAGAGATACTATCTATTACTTTGCTAAAGTCTGATTATTGCTTTTAGTACCTACATTCATTGGTTTCTTACGTGATATCGAAGCGGCGTACGAAGTTAAGGAATACGTTCGTATGTACCTGGGTGATGGGAAACAATGCTCCGAGTTTGCAAAGCAATTTTTAGAAAAGCGAAGCAAGTGGAAATCTGCTCAGCGTCCTCAGCATGAGGCAGATGATCTGTGCGTACCGGCTCCTGCTGTCAATCCTAACACTTCTACCGAGTTTCAGGAAGTCAAGGTCAGTGGAATTTTTGCTTTAAAAACTAGCGGGAAAACTACAAGAACTTTACAAATGATTTGTTCACAGAGCAAGTCCAAGAAACCGAAGAAGGGAAAAATGTCCAAAGTCGACAGCAAGATGCTTGGTTTCAGCGTGATGTCGGCTCCGGATCGCATAAACGTCGGAGATCGTGATTATGTGGAAGGCGTGTAAATGAGTACATAATTGGATCTCAAATATTGATTTCGATGAAAGGCTCCCCCTTCATGATTATCATTTCGTCCTAAGAAGAAGGAAACTTTTATTTGCTCTTTTTTTCTCAAGTCCTAAACCGAGGCAAAAATTTCTTAAGTTTCTCGACAAGGATACTCCGGTCACCATAAAGATTTTCTGTGAAAATATTGTACGGAGACTCCTAAATCTATTGTTGGATTTACTATGAAAATGTCGAGGGCTTTGCGAAAGCTATGGACTTTTTTTATTCGTTCCTTTAAGACGAAACGATAAAAACGAAGTGAAGGTACATGCATATGCACATTGAATATTATTGATCATATGAAAGAGCGTCGATGAAAGAAAGTATATTTCTAGTGGATAAAGCGCTATTTTCCTAATTCTTTGTAAGAAATCTAGTTTTTGTTAATTATCTTCCGTTCAGCACGCGAAAGTATTTGTACTAAAATGAAAATATACTTTCCAAGCATTCAAATTACTATATGGAATTAAACAGCAGGAACTTGCATAAACAATAGTTACTGTACAAGTTCACTTTGAATACTTGAGTAGAATGAGTTTTTTTTAGTATCCTTGACCATCAAAACTATATAAACTGAATTGAAGCATTTCTCAAAGTGTCAAAAACTATAAAACAGTCTCTAAAAATATTTCATGCTCGTATTTTTATTAGAGAAAATCAGCATCTTAATCTAGATTGTATCTTAATTTAACGTAAGTCGACAAAAGTCTATATGATTAATGAAGTAAATCGTACTACTGATGCGTATTACTACCTTGGAAGACGTATTTGAAAGAGCATTTTGGTAAATTTTCATGAGAGCAAAGTGGAACTAATCCTAAGCACCAAACTTTTTTATAACCGCATCTGTATGATAAATTACTATCTTGTACGATTCTTATCAATTACATACAATGTTAAATTTTTGCACAAGCTAATTGCATTTTGTAACTTGAAACTTGACATTACAAGCCACGCCTGCCACTTTGCTCTCACTGCAAATACGTAAATTGAATTGAATCACTCTTTCATAGTATTGATATCCACCTTTTGTAAATTATACACTATAATTCATTTTTTCACAAATGAAACATGGTCATGTGCATGTCCCTATAAAATCTTATTTGCTAAGAGCAGTATAATGTGTACATGAGCTGTGAAATGCAGTTTACTAGCGTGAATGCGATGGATAAGTCATTTTGCGTAAATTAATTTTTTATCACTATGACTTGTAAATATGCCGATAAGTTAAAATTCGACCTATTAATAAGTCGACCAAATCAGTTTTTATGGTAAGTGAAAGAGAAGTTTAAAGCGAGCTTCAAACGAAACTCGATGACTTATCGTGGATTGAAAAAGTTGTTCAACATAAACATCGACTTTCGTAATGATCACGTTCGCTTGTAATGTTGTAAAGTTTGTTAAACCAAAGATTATTGATTTTTCTTGGAGTATTTTATTTAGAAAAATCAATAATCTTTAGCTAAAGAATATTTATGTATAAAAAAACAAATGTACAATAATACAGTGATGAAACAGACAAGAATGAATAATGATTGATATTGTATCAATATTATCTTTATTATTTTAAATAAATATTATTACTGAATGTAACTTACAACATGGCAGAATAAACATTATTATATTTTCGATCTGGCTCTTTTTAATTTTGTTTGTTTAATTTTTCGTTTTTTTTATTTTCTCTGTACAAAAATTCAATTTATCTGATTTCACTTATAATCATTATATACTCGCTATATTTATCAACATTGAAACACAACAAAGTATTAAACATACAGGTGAAATTTGTAGGCATTATACATTTATACAAAATACAAATATTTTTATTGTCGCTTATGATCGTCAGTGGTGATTCCTCAACAATAATCTGTAAATATATTTGAAAACATCAACTAGAATGAAAGTGTGTACATCCACCAATGTTTTTTACATGATTTACACAAAGCCTAGGCTTTGATTTTTACCTTGAATGTAATTAATTCATGAATAAAACGATCATTACAAAAAACCATAATGTTAAAAGTGTACTCAAGTTTTTGTAGGCGATGCAGTGATATAATTATAATGCTAATTTGAAGCGTACAAATTTGTAATGTGATGTGAAAGCGTTAATCACGATTACTGGACTATTTGGTGCCTCCCCTCCTACTCTTATTATTTAACGACAATTCACATTGCACTTCAAATTCATTTACATTGAACTGAAAATTATTTGATAAAAACATCAATTTCTCAGTGATGTAGATTGTCAACTAAATGAGTATTTGTTAAAAAAATATAGTGATTACAAAATTACTTGTTTAATTGGCTTATTTTGTTCTTACATGTATTCCGTAGAGTATTTTGTACTTTCATAAATGATTTGATATTGAGCAAAATTAGACTAGGTTTAGCATTGTTTTGAAAAAAAAAACAACATTACTTATCGCAGTCAAAATTATTTCACTACACCAATCATATCATTAGACATTAATTTATAACAGTCACTTCCTTTGCAAACGGAATGTATTTAAAAGACCTTACTCTTTAGCTTTTTTTGTTCAATTCCGATTTCTTATTATTTGTTAAATTAATTGGCTTTCGGTAGTCTTTTGCTATATCAATGTACTGAAAATACAATTGTATAAATTAATACAACAAAATATTTTGTTATTTGATGATAGTTTAAAATAGATAATACCTTTCGTGGCACAAAGTATTCCAATAATTGAAGTACAATGTAGCACCAGGACACAACCAATAGATATGGCAAAACTCCACTTTTAAGGTAATTAGCTAATTGCATTCCAAGGTTCTGTTTCTTTTCTTTTTGAACACTATTATAAACTATTTCTGTCCTTTTAGTTACATTATGCCAATTATAATAAGAACCAATTCTTTTGTGTACTTCCATTGGGCAAATATAATTGCCAGCTTTATAATCTGCAATAGCTTGCTCTAAACCTTCCATCAATGCCGGTACATTTGGTTCGACTAGATAAATTAAATCAGGTGGCAATACTTCAGGAATGCCTCCAACTTTGGTAGAAACAACTTGCAACCTTGTAAAAAAATTAATTATTATTACAATCTTTCTAACTGCATTAAAAAAATAATAAGATCAAAAATTACCCGCAAGAGGCTGCTTCAACAATGGCCATGCAATAAGCTTCAGTGAGACTAGTATTCAGAAATATGTGACCTTTATTAAGAACATGTTTCACTTGAGAATGTTCCAAACTTCCTAATAATGTTACCCTGTGTTGCAACAAATTTCTTTCTCTTATCTCTTCAATTAACCATCTTTTTGGACCATCTCCTCCTATCAAAAACTGTACATTTTCGTGACGAGCACAGAGATCTGGTATAATATTTGCCAAAAAATCTACGCCCTTGCGATAGACTAGTCGAGATACAACAACAATTGTAACTGAATGAAGTAATAAATGCTTGAGTGTCATTGAAAATTAACACCAATATAATGTAAATTCATGTGAAGTTCAAACTTACTACAATCTTTACTCCTCATACTAACATCAGGAGTAAATAAGGCAGCATCTACAGCGTTTGGTATCACTGAAACTTTCTCTTTACGTACTTTGGCCCTCAATACTGTATTTTCTTTTCCTGTATGCGATACACATATCCAATGATTGCAATTAGCCAAAGATATTTCTAAACATTTATTTGTTACTACAGCCGAAGCATCAGCAAATCCAAACAATGAATGATCTGTAAAAACAGTCTACAAAAACAATATGATCATTAATATCACCTACATTGGCATTAATTTGCTGATAATAAATTTACCTTTAAACTCATTGAACTGCCAATCAACATGCCTTCGTGCGCCAAAGCAGAGAAGGCTGAATGGCCATGGATTATCTCAATTTGCTCTCTTATAAAAATGTACCTAATTAGTGGAATGGAACAAATCATGGTAGGCAGAACACATTGATTATAGAAGACTTTGATTGGTAAATAGTAGACTTTCAAGCCATTGGTCATGTATCTCACTCCAACTCTATCGCCATAGGAATGAGTGAGAACTATAACTTTGTGTCCCCTGTCCAGTAAACATTGTGATAAGTTGAAGATGTGCTCTTCCACACCTCCCATGTTTGGATAAAAAAAGTCTGAGACCATACTAGAAATAAAAACATTATTGTCTTGTAACTTCAGGTTATGTTGGCATAACTAAAAAATCGAAATATCCGCTCACCAAATTTTGTGCTTCCGATGATCCATGATTTACGGTTGAGTACAAACCATACATATTCTCGAAATATAACTTTTTTCAGGATTCAATAGCTCCAACACTTGCAAAACCACGTGTCAAACTTCGCTTGATTGACATTGCAGACGATCTCGCTTTCAGCACAAACAAATCTCAAAATATGAAGGGCGTATTCGCATGGTTGAGTAATCATATTATATCGAAGAAAAATTTATTCAACAATGACATTAACATTACTAAGCAATAAAACGCCAGGATATCGTTACTTTACAGTCACCTACTCATAAACGTTATCTCAAAACTAATTTAGGTCACCGATGAAAATACATAACTGATGCAATTAAATAACCAACTGATAAGTGCATCAGTTTGAAAAATACATAATAATTGTAAAACAAGCAGCATAAGAAAATATTCAGGCTATAATATCTTTCGTAAATAAAAGAGCTTTACTTCAATGTATGAACACCAACACTGCATTTTAAGTAATAAAATGTTTATCATCGGATCATCCGATGAAATTTCAAACTTCGTTGCGTGCGTCACTCCATTTTTAAAAGGAAAACTATCGCACATCTGTAAACTCGCCTTTCGAGCAGACGGATTTTCGCGACTTTGGCTGCAGTGTGGGTGATGATTTAACGCTTGGTGTTGTCTGGCTCTCGCCTAGGTGCGTGCGGAAGGTCGCTCGAGCGAGACGGTGGCTGCTGCGCGAAGAGAAAAAAAAACTATACGATGACAGCTGGGCTTGGCGCAATAGCTTTGTGATACGAAATCTTCGTCGTTGAAAATGCGAAAGAATTAGCGTCTGCGTGAGAGTGAAAGACTTGTGATAAAAAAAACTTGGACTGGGAGGAGCTGTGAAGTGAAGTGAAAGTTGTTGACCGTTCTCGAAATACAAATTATAACGGAGGCTTTTCCATGAAAGGATCGGGATCCTCCGAAGCGTAGAAAAAAGGGGCCATGGAGGACTACAAATTTCTCTTCAAAGTCGTCCTCGTCGGCAACGCCGGAGTTGGCAAAACCTGCCTTGTCAGGCGGTTTACTCAGGTGATCATTTGTCATAATATATATATGTATATGAATCTTCTTTTTTTTTCCGTATCTTTTGCGTTGCATAATGTAATGACGAAAAGTGCAATGCTGCTCCTTTATTTGATGGGAGGAAAAATTTTTTTTATTGCATTGTCTAATGAATTATTCCACTAGCAGTATACTAACTGTAAATTTAGTCTGTTTATGGGCAGACTGTTATTATTATGTTAGATGCACCACCACAATGGTTGCGCACTATATCAGATTGTTTTTCTTGACTCTCAGGCTCTGTGTGAAAATATCGTTAACGTTGTCATACTAATGAATTTACAATTATTTCCAGGGTTTATTTCCACCAGGCCAAGGAGCAACTATTGGTGTGGATTTTATGATTAAAACTGTGGAAGTAGAAAATGAGAAAGTCAAGGTAACAAACTTTCAGCCTTGATATTTACTTTCATTAAATATTGTGCTCCAATATTCATTTTTACTTCAATGCTACAGCTACAGATTTGGGATACAGCAGGACAAGAGAGGTTTCGCTCAATAACCCAGAGCTATTATCGTTCAGCTCATGCACTCATTCTGGTATATGACATTTCATGTCAACCAACATTTGATTGTTTACCAGATTGGTTGAGAGAAATTGAGGAGTATGCGAGTAATAAGGTGCTAAGGATATTAGTTGGAAATAAAATCGACAGGGAAGACAGAGAAATTCCTACTCACGTTGGTGAAGATTTTGCACAACGACATGGTATGTATTTTTTAGAGACATCAGCCAAAGAAGCTGAGAATGTAGAAAGATTATTTATGGAGATTGCAGCTGAACTTATGGAGGTCAGTGAGCTTGAATTACTTAAACAGTGCATTATTATTCAAATTGTGCTTAAAATTTAATGGGAATTGTGAATTTGCAGCAAGCACGGTGCAAAGAATTGCCAAGATATGAGCAGAATATAACCTCGATTAATGGCAAAACAACAACAATTGGTGATTCAAGTAACTGTGGCTGCAGTCGATTATCCTAAACAAATTTTCCTCCAATTTTTACTAAAGATTAGCAACAAAAAAAATCATACGACGAATTATTCAAAATACTCTTCAATCAAATAGAACTATGGATATGTAAATGGAGGAAAAGACTCGTAAATCGTTCCACTTTGTGATCTTTGCATTGCATTGCATTTTTATAATGGGTTGCTGTACAATTTAAGTTAACAATCGACCAATTTTTTATTTTTTTTAAATAGCATCGATTTTTATGTTGAGATTTATATTTTTACAGGAAAATTACATTTTCTTTTAGATATGTTTTATTGCAGAAGAGCATTTTTTTAGTATTGATATTTCATATTTGATTTTCCAATTGATACTCAATACGTAGTCAATTAATGAATATGAAGTTTAGATTACTTACAAAGAATTTTTAATATTATCAAGTATTGCGTTATAATTTAAAATTCGTAATATTGTTAGTGATTAAATAGTACTAATTTATTGAAGTAGTCAATTACGGATTTTTTTACTGTTTAAGACTTAATTTGCGTTATGAAATCGCTCTAGTCTTTACAATGAATATGAAGGCAGATTTCATCTGCAATTGCTTGCATTGTGGTGTTGGCTTTTAAATGTTGCACTTTAAGCATCAATTTCCGTTATAAAAAATATTTTTAACGTTAATTCTTTTCCAGTTGCAAAACGCTAATTTGCTTAATTATGTTGATAAAAAAAAGAGTTGATTCATATTATTTTTTCTTTGAAAACGTAAAACGTTACTTTGATGAAATTTTATGTAATATTAGAGTATTTACCATGTGTATTATTATGTACAAAGAGAAAGTTGTTTAGTTATAAGTGTTTTAACTTAAGTAAGCATCCAACAATACTACGATTAAAAAAAAATAATAGTATTTTCACCATTTTATAATATAACTAATAATAAAAACGAACTTTTCATAGAACCGAAAAAACAAAACGAACTGACATATCAAATCATTGCGAAGTACGTACTTTCCACAATTTTTACTACCAAATTGTCGACCAGTATAAGCATTAAGTGAAATAATGTATACCTACGTGTGTGTAAAGACTTGTCTTTGCGTTCAATTCTTTTTCTACAATTATTTTTAAGATTATAATTTTGGCATTGCAGAGAGACGCTTTTTAATATTGATCTTTTTTACGTAAAACAAATACTGTTATAGTTAAAAGATGCACTTACGCAGTAAGGAATTCGTTGAAACAAAAAATTAAATAAATAAAACATTGGATATTGAAAAAATAAAACGAAAAAAATCTTGTAAAACATAATTGCTTGAGTATTTACTTTTATTTACTTATATCGCTCCATACATAATACTCCTCGTCATACAATTCGCAGTAAACTTCCTTCGCAATATACAAAAAAAAAGAAAACATTCTAAACAAATAAATAATAATCCATTCATCTTTGACTGAAATTACAATAAATAAACAAAGTTATAACTAGCCGAGTTTCGCTTACATACGTGTATGGTATAAAAAAAAAACAAGAGAAACACTTTGCTAGCACGCAATGAATCTACGTGGGTATCGCGTGCAAGCCAACTTGTTTGAGAGAAAATTCAAAGAGTCGATCCTGCAGGGCTTCGTCATTGACCAACGGATTGACGGGAATTTCACGGCAATTGCTGATGTATTCGCCTGACTTTTGCTCCATTCGCGGATCAACTGCCGCGAATACTATCGACGTTGCTCCTTGCGCTGGCGTCTGTTCAAAAAAACAACACACGTACATGTATATTTTTTGTTAACCGCTGAATCTTTTGAAAAAACTTACCTTGAAGAGAACATTACTGATGAATTTCAAATGTCGAAGGTACGAGTGATCGAAGAGATCAGTGCTAACGAGTCCCGGATGCACGGCGTTGACGCGAATCGGCCAGTGTTTCTCGTCGAAGCTCTTGGCGAGGCTTTTGGTCGAGAGTACCTGAGCGAGTTTACTTTGTGCGTATGCCTCGTAGGTGAGGAAATTGTCGGTGTGATTGATATCCTCGAAACGAACGTCACCGAGGAGATGAGCGCAAGACGATACGTTGACAACTCGGGAGGAACTTTCGGCTGTGCCTGCTTTGCGAAGAAGCGGTGTTAATAGAAGAGTGAGGTAGAAGTGTGACAGGTAGTTCACACCGTACTGTTGTTCAAAACCTTCCTTCGTCTCGGAGTAAGGTGTGAACATTATTCCAGCTGCAAGGAGAGAGAAAAAAAATTGTTATAGAGGGATACTTACAATTAGTGAGTTTTTTTTTAGTACGTACCGTTGTTAACGAGGATATCGAGCTTTTGGTAATTGTTTTTGAATTCATCTACGAATCGTTTGACCGACTCCAAACTCGCGTTGTCGAGCTCCATGACTTTTGGTTTACCGGTTGTAATTCCGGATTCTCTTATGGCCTTTATCGCTTTCTCACCTGCCTCGGGTCTTCGGCATGCTGTAGAAAACGAAATGGAATTTCAGTGATTGATAACGTTGTCGCTGACGTTCGCTTTAGGAATTTTTATTTTTAAATAATTACCGATTATCACTTCCATGTCGCATTTTAGAAGCATTTTCACGATTTCCAAGCCAATTCCTCGAGAGCCTCCCGTGACGATTGCCACTCGATCTGGCATTTGAGGCAAGTCTGAAAAAAAGAAGATTCGAAAAGCTCAGATGTAGTTTCAAATTTGACGATTAATTTTTTTTTAGTTTCGAAAAGCTTGAAAAATCGGAAAGTAATATTAACGATGTTGCAAGTCGAACATCCAATCAAAATTGATATTTTGTTTTTAAGTGCAGTATTGCGCAAGAAAGCCTAGAAGGGCAGAGTCGACAAAATATGAGGCAAATCGTTTTAAGGCTCCTCAACACATGTCTATAGATGTATCAGTAAGGGGTAAATCTTTACTCCAAGCTTTGGCCTTGAATAATGACCATATTACCGAAAAAATAATATAAATTGATAGATTGGTATGATAGAAGTTCTGTGAATAAATTTCGGATCATTCAAGCGCGAAAGTTTCTTTAAAATGAATTTTTGAAAATGAATTTTCAAAGGTATCATAGAACTATTATTTTTCAATTGTTTAGCCATTGTTAACTTTGAGGTTTTATTTACGTTCATAAGTTAATTTTCAAGAATTTATTTCGAAGAAATTACTGCACTGAATGAGCCAACATCGATTCACAGTTACTTACATTACACAAATCTATCCGATGTATATCACTTTTTCGACATTGTGATGCATATTACGAGGCTGAACCTTGGAGCAAAGATAATCCCTTACTTATATATGTATAGATACGTATGGAGGGGCCTTAATCCTAATAATAATCCATGTTACGCTTATAATAACTAGACTGAGAGGTTTATCCCATATGCCGCCTTTGAATCGTTTTCGCGGAAAAATGGATATAATAAACCTCCAGTCTAGAAACACTATTAGAAAATTATTTCGTGACTTACATGTAATGCATATTAAAACTAATTGCATAATTCATTTATACAACTCACTATACGCTCATCATTAATAAAAAAATTTGGTAGCAATGTTGGAATGCCAAAGAGTAAAGTATACAATTTTTTAATTTGACAAAATTTTAAAATTCAATGAACACTTTATCGCCGTGAAACCAAAAAAAAACGTTAATATTTTCTTTTCTCGCAGCAAAAAAAACTTTTCTCTCGCGTCATCTTCTCTTTCCAAAACTCCCGACGGCGTCTCTCTCTCTCTCTCTATCTCTCTCGGCACATAGAACTATTACGTCAGCTCATCTCCGTAAACATCAGCATCAACGCTTTTAGCCACGTTTTCAAAGGTTACCTATACATAAATTTACGTATATGACAATTGCTCGTGGAGAAAGTGCTGATTATGAAGAGTTGCGAAACGTTCGAACGTGTGTACACCGAGAAATATTAAGAAAAGAAAAAATTTCGACACGCTTCCGCTTTGCTCGGCAAATATTTCGTACTCGAAAAAAAGAAAAGGAAAAAAGAATTGTGTGTCAATCGTCGACCGCCACGCGATGTAAATGATTAATTCTTCCGCGCCAATTTGTACTGCCATTTAATAATCAATCGCTGATTGTGATTTGACTGTTAATGTGATTGCTGACAGGAACTATTGAACGAAGGAAGATTTACATTATTTTTTTTTCAATGAACTAACAATTGCTTTATCAAATGTATACTTTTTTTATGCATTAGAGTAATCGAATGAACGAATTTTTTTTATTTTGACGAGGGCAGGATCTGATGAGGTTGTCAAGCATAATTCGCCAGACAATGGAAAAAAAACGGTAAATTTCGAATATAGGATTGGAGACGAAAGACTATTATCAAAACGCAGCCTATCGCTCTGGACCCACAAAAACTAGAACCGTTTTTTTTCTATCTCTTGCGAAATATGCTTGACAAGGTTGCCGGATCATAGACAACGAAATGTCGTAAAAAAATTCCTCTATTCTTCTTCCGTCGGAAAACTCTCGCCATCGTCAGAGTAGAAGAAATATAAAAAAAAATTTTACCTTCTTAGTACCGGGTTCACATCGATATGCAAAAAATAACTTTCTCAAAAAAAGATAAATGACTTTTATGACACACAGGCACTGTATATGCAAATGTGAAAATCCTGCACAGAGTATACAACTGTGACAGAGAAATCTTGGCGCGCTAGCTTGATTTCACATCACCTGCCCTCAAAAAAAAAATCTGCAAAAAGTATAATCTTCACCAACCTGTCTTATTATTCCTCGCCTGTAGATAATCATCACCGATACCCCGCACAGCCACGACGTTGTACTTGATCTGCATGACGAACCAATTGAACGCCCATCTGAATGTTTTACTCTTGGCGAGAGTGAGACCAATGATACCCATGATCGTCGAGCCGAGGGCAATTTGTAGGAACATCGCCGTAACTTTTCTCTTCACGGGACAGGCATTCGAGTAGCAGCTCCGCGGCATTCGAAAGTCGCCGCGCGACTGAATACCACGACGGCGCTCCGCTGCTGCCATCGCTCCCATCTGGAAGCTGATGTGATATTTTATTGGTGGGTTTACGGGAATTCGTGTTTAAGTTGATGGTTTTTTTTTCTCGAAGGATATGGTTTTATTATGCTTGGTTTTGTTACCATTAATTTTCTATGTTAATGAACAAGTTTACCGGTGGTAAGATATGTTACAATTATTATAGTTGGAAGAAAGTGCGTATAAATTAAATTTTTCGGTTTTTGAGAAAAATGACGTACGTGCACTACAAAAAATAGTTCTTATTTTAAGTATGCAGCAAATTTAAGAACTTTCGTATTTTTCGCTTTCCTCGTGATTATTTGCAATTACCAGGATCAATCTTTTTGCATCAAGCTTTTCTTGGCATAAAGAATAAGATCTATTCATTTTTAGATCAATTTTTCGGCTGCTTCATTAAAAAACATCGTGTTCTTAAATTTGCTGCACACTTATTTTAAGAACATTCCTACTTAATTTAAGAACTTTTTTTTGTAGTGTGTAAAAGGCCTAAAATAGCAGTTGATAGGACGATCAGGATAAACGATCGGACAATTAGATTTTGAAGAAACCCTACATTTTACTAATTAAGACTTGATACTAAACATTCTTAAGCAGCTTGATAGTTAAGCCATCGTATGTACAATAAAAAGTTACGAAATTTTATTAAACGAACAGCCATCGAACATTTAGCAATTTATGTGTCATTGAGATAATAGTAATCATACATTTCTTTGTATTGAGCGCATTTATAATGATATCGAAAGATTTAACTGTCAGCAAAGGATGCTTAGATCGAATCATTTACAAACTACAAAATCTTTATTCACGAATATTCCATCATTATTTAAATAATTTTTTCAACTATAATCTCTGGACTACAGGAAATAAATATTCTTACACTAATTGTAGGCTACTTTTGAGACAATTTTACATTGATAAAAACATTCAATAAAATATGGTATGTAAAAAGAAGTTACTGACGCAAATATAAATTTTTAAATACAGCAAACTATAAAAAAATTCAAATGTATCATTAGCATTAATTGTTGATTACAGCGTTTCCGGAATTTAATACACGAATAGTTTTCGTATATGTAGTTATAACATCGTCGGACGTGTGCAATGACCTATAAAAGTTGCAATTATCTCAAGCTAAATTGTGCACACTGTCGAAAATTATCATTGTTCTCTCGACCTAATTACTCAGCTTTTATGGTGTTGCTATTACGAAAAATATAAAATTTTAACAAATAAGCTCGTCTACTCAACCATCGTAATTGTATTTTGAAATGAAATTGTAAAAGCAATATTAGCAATATCGAAAAATAGTTTACGCATCTACATAAAACTACTCGTTAATGTTTAAATTAGATCAGCAGCGATGAAAAAAAAACCCAGAACAACTCTTACTTCATTTCTCGTGCGATCAACCGACAAAAAAAAATGCGTCTCTTGAATATAATTATGCTGGCGAAACGACACTTTTAGCAATTCGGCATAAAGACAATGCACTGTAATTACAAGTAAACGACTTAAATTGTGCTAATTACGAGCTGTGACACGCGAAAAAAAAAAGAAACACAAGAGTTGCCTATATTTTTTCGCGTGCGAGTCTTGTAACGGACGCATGCGTGAATTGCATAGGTTTCACCGACAGCGTACTTATCGGCTACGCGAGTGCTATTTACAAAATGTCAATTTTTCATTATTACATATTTTGCAAGTATACTGTGTACTTTTACTTTTAGGCCTTCAGTCTCTAATACAGTATAGTTGGAGAAATGAGGCATCGACCTAATGAGTAACTAATGAGTTATTTTTTACAGAGAATAATTTAAAAGAAAATAGTAAAGTTTTTAGATGCATGAGTTACAAAGTATGTTGGTAAATGCAACGCGCTAAAAGCGAAGGAAAGCTAACGGTAAATACGAGCCGCGGAGAGGAGTCTAGGCGCATCGACTTTCTCTTTGTCGAAAATATCATTCACAATATATATGTATACTCGAGCGCATTTGTTATATAGGACACGGACTAATTAAGCTATAATCAATGGAGTTCAATGTTAAAAATTAATAATAAAATTAATATTTTCAAGTTATTTTTATAGGTATTATTTAAAGAAATTTACTAATTTCCCTTGTTTAATAACTACAAACGACAAAGTTTGAATAGCAAAACAAAAGTTATTCAATGCTGTAGTTAACTATTTATTCTACCAATGCTGTTTGATATCAAAAAAGGCAAAGCAGAAACTCAACAAGATTTGAATGAAAGAAGCACAATCTAATTAGATAATTTGAATTTACCGCGAATTTATCTGTCACGCAAGCAACCTTTCCATAGTCCAGCATATCAAGAAACAAAGTTCAAAACAACTGCATTATGCAGTTGCAGATAAAATGCAGTACTAGAGTCTTATTTGTTTGTTTTCTTTTACATCAATTATGTCAAGACTTAACCTCTATAATTGTTTACATGCGTTTGTAGTATTTGGACAGACGAATCCAGAGATGTCATTTGATTTTTGCAGGCACAGAGTAAGAAACAATCAATAACATTCATTGTTTAACTAATCAAGTTGTTAGAAAATAGTTTATAAACTGTGTACTTACGTTTTACAATTTTCGGCCACATTTTGCGGATTGTTTTTAAGTCAAAGTTCGATGTTTCTCGAGAAATGATCGAAGCGCCAATGAAGAAAAAAATACTCGACTCGATTGTCGATAATCGAGGCTCGAAAAAACGTGTAGATGTCGCAAAAGCGCTTCATCACAGTGCCAGACGTCCACCTGGCCAAGTTACACGCAACGTAAATGTTTATTGGCAACCAAGCGGCTAGCGTGTAATTTATTTTCTCGATAATCCTAGTCCTGTGAATATTATTTTCTGTAAGTATCCAATTCTCGTAGAGTTGAATTAATTTCTAGAATGGTTTTTATTGACGATTGTAGTGATAATTTAGGTTAAAAACGAGATGCATTGAAAACATTCACGGGCTCGATCTATATAGGCTTTCGATCAAGCCACGTTTGTGTGTTTATAAGGAAGATGCAATCGTTTGTTGTCGTTGACAAATAAATGAAATTTTTGGAGTTTTGTATTGAATATTTCGTAGAGCGGCTTTGAGGGTTAACTCTTGATTTCGTAGCAGTTAAACGGCTTCGGTATTGATATTTTCCTTGTGCGTGAAAGACTTTCCATTTTTAGAAAGTTGTACATAATATATGAGATTGGCCAAAACCAAATTCTGTAAGAACCTTCATTTATATAAGTTTGCGATTGCGTTGCGTAAAAAATTCGACTCGATAATACATGAAAAGTTCAGTGAAAATGTCTTTTTTATTGATCTACTAGAGTCACCATTGATGTTAATTGATTGTCAAGTGCCAATTGTAGGAAAAGTAATTGCCACATCAAGATACTCGCTGCATTAACATGATAATGCAAATTTTGATGTTAAATTAATTTTTCTTCCCTGTATTCTTCTTTCCTTGATCTACCTTTTGAATAGTATATTATTTTTTAACAAAATTTATGTGCTATTCTTTTTCCCTTATTTAGAAAATGGCAGATACTACAAGTTCTGAGGGTTCTGCCCCAACTATGCAAAAAGGATGGCCAGCATTGAAGCAGCAGGTTATTCAGGATAAAATCAAAGTAGCACAATGGGCAATTAGGCTTGTTACAATTTTATTTACCTTTGCTTATTTACTTCCAATATTTGGGTGAGAATTAAATGAATTATTCTTTGAACCTACTAATTTTATAAAGTACTGATTATTGATATTAATACTCGTGTGTTATTTTTAGAAATCCGTACGATGCCTACTATAAAGTATTACTTAGTTGTATGGCCACAAATGTTTTACGTTTACACCAACGGATACCAAGCATTTCTTTCACTAGAGAATTTATGATGACATTGTTCTTGGAGGATTCGTTTCATTACTTGTTCTACTCATTTGTTTTCCAGTATGCTGCTCCAGTTACACGTGAGTTTTGTTTAAAAAATATGATGATACTTCAAAGTTGTAGATAGACATAATACAAAAATCTTCTTGTTTTTTTGCAGTGGTGATAATTCCAGTATTTCTTTTTGCTCTGCTGCATTCTGCCAGCTATTCTTTGACGCTTCTTGATGTAAGTACGCATGTGCAATTAGTGATATACTCCTGTCATTCTTATGCAATTCTTTGCTAGATGTCAAATTTGAAAGTCATCTAGCTCTGAAATATGAGCAATCAACTGAATATAGCTTTATATGTATAGTGCATTAGAGCATGCAAAATAGATAATTTTACTTTTCTTTAGTGTTTGGGACAAAACAGTTGGTGGGGAGCCAGATTACTGATTTCACTTGTTGAATTCCAGTCTCGAAATATTTTGAGACTCTGTGCATTCTGTGAAATATTTGTCTTGCCTCTGAGTGTTATTCTTATCTTCACGTAAGTATCCATGTAATTCATGAAAAAGTTGTGATTTAGATGTTAAAAATGAATTTAATTTACAGTGGAAGAGCTAGTCTTTTGACGCCAGTACTCTACTACCAATTCTTGCAACTACGTCTTGCTTCGAGGAGGAATCCATTTACGCGCAACGTGTTCATCGAGATTACAAATGGTTTCAGTCATATTGCCATGAAGCCAAGCGTGCCTGAATTCTTGCGAAGTGTAATTGGAAAACTCGTTGATGTTATGCGCAGAATGACGCCCATTCATCAGTAATTTCGTGATCTGAATAAATTACAACTAACGTGGTATCAAAAACTCTAACGGAAAAATAAGTTTTGGTGACTGATACACTTTGCGACGTTGAATGTCACGATGATTTTAAAACCTTTTGTATTATCGATCTATAACGACATAATTCATGGGTTACCACTTTGAAGGCTATTATGTATACATTTGTCTGTCGCTGTTCACGAGTTTTTTCTTTCATTGCATTCACGTAATGAAGTCAGTAAAAAAGTTTATTAACTTCAGTTACGTTGGATTGTTGAATTAACAAGTCAATTTGGTGCAAGGAATCATTTCGATAAATTTTTCTCATCATAATAGCAAACAATAATAGTAAAAAATTTTCTATAATTTTGTATGCAGCAAAATTTACATTGTAAATACAAAATCAACGATTTTTGGCATATTTTAACGCTTATTAACTGTGGTATGAAGGTCCAAACTCACAATTGTTAGTTTACATGTAGTTTGAATTTTTTTTTATGATAACTAGTAGTAAGTAAAAAAATGTTTACCGACATTCCTTTTCGTGTTTCTCCTGTGCTAGCTAGATTTTGAATATGAGATTATGTAATTATTTTTTCAGCGTTAAAATTGTCCAAATGTGTGTTTGACTATTTAAATACGAAAAGAAAGGTCTAAATATTTGGAAAATAATAATAGATTTTATTATTGCAACTTGAACAGAGTATTTGTGTACATTTGTATTGTGAAAAAGTGTAAAAATGATTTCTGTCTTAGCTCGATTTTTTCATAATATTTTAGTCTGTATATGAAAACAAAACATTGTCTGCGTCTAATTGTTGCTATTCTCACTTTGTAAGTCGATTAATTACACCAACTACGATGTCTACAATTAATTCTTTATATCGATTTTTGAGATTTCTTGATTTATACAAAATAAAAAGAAATAATCGTGAAATGAAACTATAGAACCAAAAGAATGAAGGACTGTTATCAATGTCGTGACTGATCAATAAAATGCAGCAATGCATTACAAGGTTTTGCGTTCACACGGCAATTTGATGTAAGTAATATTGTGTATCTATAGCAGGACAGTTGTATGCTGTGGTTTACGGTTGTTTATTTGGAATAAAGTAAAACCTGTTGATTGATTAATTTTGTTGTTTTTTTTATAGCCTAAGTCCTTTTTTAATTTTATCTATAATTTTTTATAAAATATTCAATTCTAATTTTGCAAACGAAGTTTCATTAAAATTAAATTATTTCTAGGTTTTTATAAATATCAATACATATACCTAAGCGATATATCGTAATATCGAACGATATTGTCAGTGACGGTCAAAATCATCTCTAACGTAGGTAAGCTGACGGTAAATATCGATAATTGCGAGATCTCGATCATATGAACAAGCACGAAGCGCGCGGTAGAGCGTGATTTCCGGTTCTCTTTTTTGCTCTTTTTCTTTCTGGCCTTTCTGCCATCAGCTGCAAACATGGCTGTCGCTACGATATCGAAAAAGCGAAAGGTTTGTGCAATATTTACAAGGTTTACAACAATTTAGTGAAAAAATATGTCGATTGCCGAAAGCTCCAAACTCCGTCCAACAATATTTCCACACTTTGACGACGTCGGCTAGTTGAAAAATTGTCGGATTCAATGGATTCTCCGGTGCTTGACGCGGCACTGTTTTCATGCCTGCTGCGACGTCCCTTGATTTTCAAGAGTTTTGCAAATTATTTTTCAATTTTGACCATTTCAAGTGATTCAAGTGTACCTAGAGTTTTCAATTTTGTTGAACTTTCTACAGTGTCAGTGCATTATTAGTGTTTACAAAGTGGAGTGTACATAACCTTGTTCGGTATTTTGGTCAACCGATGTTTTTGTTTTATTTGTTGTAGTATTTATCAATTTTATTGAAATCAGCTGTTAAAAAATCGAGATTTTAAACATACTCTTTCAATTTAAAGAATAATGACAGTGTACTATTTTGAAACGAATTTTTCAACTTTAATCAAGTTTGTGAAAGTTTTTTAATTTCTTTCGTATTTATTATTTGAGTATAAAAATGTTTTGATTTCTTGGACTTTTAAAAGATCTATTCAATTTGCTTCTTTTTTTTAATTACTGCATTCATAAATATTGGCTGTGGACAACTACTTGTTAAAATTATTTTGAGGTTGACCAGAACTACATAATGCAAGCAAAATTAAACAAAATTTAATTTTTTTTTTCATGAATGTGAGGGTTTGAAGCATTTGAAGTTTAATTTGACAAATAAAATAGTTCAATTATTTACAGTTTGTTACAGCTTACAAGTAATTCATTATTGTAATTTGGCATCGACATAATTTTTATCTACCATGCAATAAATTTGTAACTAGAGAAATCTATGTCAATACAATATATTTGTGCATGTTTACAGTTTGTTGGAGACGGTGTCTTCAAGGCTGAGCTTAACGAGTTCCTGACTCGTGAGTTGGCTGAAGATGGTTACTCTGGTGTGGAGGTTCGTGTCACTCCCCAAAGGACAGAGATCATTCTCATGGCCACTCACACACAGAGTGTGTTGGGTGAGAAGGGAAGGAGAATCAGGGAGTTGACCTCTGTTGTCCAGAAGAGGTTCAACTTCAAAGACCACAGCGTAGAACTGTACGCTGAGAAAGTCGCTACAAGAGGACTTTGTGCCATTGCACAGGCTGAGTCTCTCAGATACAAGTTGATTGGTGGATTGGCTGTGCGAAGGTAATTTTAAATAATGAATTTTATTTTCACAGTAGATATTTATTTTAAATTCAGTTCATTAGAATATTTCAAGACATTATTTCTCAAAAAATAAAATGTGTTGCCTGAAATTAATTTTTCATTTTAATCTTTCAGAGCTTGCTACGGTGTGCTCAGGTTCATCATGGAATCTGGTGCCAAGGGTTGCGAGGTTGTCGTCAGTGGCAAACTCCGTGGACAGAGAGCCAAGTCCATGAAGTTCGTTGATGGACTGATGATTCACTCTGGTGAACCTACAAATGACTACGTCAACACCGCAACCCGTCACGTCCTTCTCAGACAAGGCAATTGAATAAAAATTTACTTGTATTAAAATTTGACTTTTTCATTCATAATTGATACTAATTATAACGTTTTCATTCAGGTGTGTTGGGCATAAAAGTCAAAATTATGTTGCCATGGGATCCCAATGGCAAGAACGGACCCAAGAAACCATTGCCTGACAACGTTATTGTTCAGGAACCGAAAGAAGACATTATCTACACCACGCCCGCGTCGGAAGTTAAAGTGACTAAAGACCTTCCAGCACCAGCTCCCATTGCTGTTGCATAAGCTTGCAATGGATTAATAAGTTTTCAATAAAATTAAAAAAAAATCTTAAAAACAGATCTTAATTATTCAATTGACATCCACGCCTTAGCTTTCCCTTTTAAAAACTTCAATTTGATCGCTTTTAGTTACATAAAAATTAAAAATTATCAAACGTAAATTATATTACTTACTGTAGCAGAATCGTAAATCACTTACTTCATAATTATTGGGGCTCTATCTCGTTTATCGACGCCCCTGCACACGAGCGGCTTTATCTAATCATCACGTGTGCGTGTGTTGTGCGGCCTTCTCTTCTCCGAGCTTTTTTCTTCTATCTCTTGCGGTACGGCAGTGCACAAGACGCTTGAATGCACTCGAGAGGTGATTTCATCCGATCCACTTCAGAGTGAAAAGTACCAAAGTTTGAAATAAGTCAAAAGTGATGGAAAATGCGATCGGATCTTCGTGATGGAGTGGAAAACGATTTTGTTGACTATCGGCGCGCTGAGTTTGTTGTTTTTGGCGATTCCGATAAGGTACGAGCCGGATACAGAAGCTCAAGATGCAAAGTTGTTTCAAGCTTACGTCGCCGATTATAATAAATCGTACAGATCGAATCCGGAAGAATACGAAACGAGATATCAACGATTTAAAGTAAGACTTTTTCATATTTGTCAAAGGTTATAAGCAATTTAATAAAAATATTGAGTGACAATGAGTCATGATTTTACATTGAGAGATAAAAAAAATATTCAAGTCTTTGGCAAATCAAAGTCTCAGATTGATTATTATTTATTTAGCATTAATACTAAAATATAATTTTGAAGCTTTCATTCATTATTTGTGAATAAACTCATAAAATACTATAAATTTTGAATGCATTATAGCAATCTCTTAGAAGAATTGAAACTCTGAACAAGCTGAGAAGTTCAGAACACAGTGCACGGTATGGGTTGACCAATTTCTCAGACATGACAGAGGAAGAGTTCCTTGCGTTGCATCTCCGTCCAGATCTTCCTACAAGAAGTGAGCGTCACCACAAGTGCAATTATCATCATACTCATTCTCATGATCGATCAAAAAGAGCACCAATAGTATTACCAAGTAAATTTGACTGGAGAACAAAAGGAGTTGTCACTGCAGTGAAAAGCCAAGGCATTTGTGGGGCTTGTTGGGCATTTAGTGCAGTGGAAACTGCTGAGACAATGTTTGCCATATCCAATAAGACACTTCGTGCCTTTAGTGTTCAAGAGGTAAATACATGATGAAATTTTCAATCACATTGGAATATTTAAATATGCAAAAAATTAAATATTTCAGATGATTGATTGTGCCAAGAATAGCAATTTTGGTTGCGAAGGAGGAGATATTTGTAGTTTGCTTGAGTGGCTTGTTGCATCGAAAACGAAAATATTGCCTGAAGTAGAATATCCTCTGACTAGGAAAACTGACGTTTGCAAGTTACAAAAGTAAATTGCATCATACAATTTTAATGAACATTTTTTCATGCTAACAAAAAATTTTGATCTATTTCTTCTCACAGGACAGCTCCAAAGACACAAGAAGGCATTCATGTATCAGACTTTACATGTGATAAGTGAGTATATATAATAAAAAAAAATTACAAATAATTTGTTGTGCGTACTATGGTTACAGCATAGGTAGCAATGAATATCAGTCCCATTACCTTGTATGCCAGTCTGTTATATAATACAACTGCTTGATTATTATTTAAAGGTGAAATAGTTGTTGGCCTTGAAAGCTGAAAGAATCAGATTTGCATGTTTGAGCAGATGCGTAAAGTTTAAAAAATTTCAATTTAACATAGTAATTATAATTGTAATTAACATTAGCAAACTTAGTGACAGAAACATAAAAGCAATCACAGACAATGAAGAGAACAATGTTATATTTCCAGTAGATTTATTGACAAAAAAACAGAAGTGACATAACAATTCATATACAAATTAACAAATTAACATCCGAACACATATCGGTACTCATTACAATTTACATAAGCGCGTTGCATTTGAAAATTTTTTTTTCAGTTTCGTAAGCGCAGAGGATGCGTTATTGAAGCAGCTAGCGACGAAAGGTCCAGTCGCGGCAGCAGTTAACGCGCTATCATGGCAAAACTATCTGGGTGGAGTGATCCAATTCCATTGCGATGGCTCGTTCACGAGTCTCAATCACGCGGTGCAAATTGTCGGATACGACAAGACTGCTGCGACGCCTTATTACATCGTTAGGAATTCTTGGGGACCGTCTTTCGGCGACAAAGGCTACTTGTATATTGCCATTGGGAATAATCTTTGTGGTATGTATACCGTACATCGCGATTGGAAAAAATTTTTTTTAATTTTTTAACATTCTTTAATGGATTTTTTTTTTGCAGGTATAGCGAATCAAGTTTCTTCGCTCGATGTCGTGTATTGATAAAATTGAAGTAGGAAAGCTATTCAGAAAAGCAATGCAATCAGAGCAACGAAATTGTGATATTTGACTTTTTGTATCCGTTTACAGGGGGTTTTTGAAATTGTTATTTAAGCGAAACACGAATCGAACCTGTTAATAACTCTTACATACTAGTGGCAACAATTGTTTAGCTAGTTGAATGTTTACTTAACTTGAGCTTTTATACTTAATTGTATACGTTATTTGTTAACAATTATTCGATTAGTTGGTTACATGTAAAACGATTTCAGCCGATTTCGAACAAATTTTGTACATTTTATATATAAACTTTATATTTTTTTTTCTCTTGTCAACGTGTATAAACTTTGCAATATATTGCAACCAAAGAATGTTACTTAAATACATGTCTATACAAAACGTGTAGGCAATTAATTGGTCTATAATAAATCTTCTGTTCTATTCCATCAAGTCGTAAGATCCATCGCTCCAGTCGGCATTGCTGCATTTGCTATTGTCGACGCTGCCGTTTCTTTTTTTACATTTGTCCTTTTTCTTCTTTTCCGACGAAGAATTCAGCGTCTCGGACAGCGAATTTTCCAAATTGTTGGCTTCTTCGTCGAGGCCCCAGCAACCCCAAGCTATCGACAATTTGATCTTCATGCGCTTGGTCAGCGGTGGAATCAATTGGCGAGGAACCAAGTACGTGGACAGATTGAACAGATCGACGAATACTTTGTAACGATCGCTAAAAAATTATGAGGTACATCAATTTATTTTTATTTAAAAATTTTAAGCTCTATGCCGACGAAAAATAAAATACCTCAGAGTAGTTTTCAAGTATTGATAACCCGAAGAACCACCGGTTCCAAGCTGTTGCGAACCGATCATCCGTTGAACCATCAGCACATGATTATCTGCAACATAAATCCACCAAATTAAATGAAGCCTCCAATAATCATTAAACAATCAACTTACACCTCCACTTGGTAATGAGCGAATCGATATCCATCAGCGAAGTGAGTATCTGATGAGGCTGACTGAATCTCGGTTCATCCCTGTAAAGCGTAATCATGATCGCACCCTGTAGTGCCCCGTACGTGAAACGACGTTCACCTCGCGAGACCAAGGCGTTGTGCAGATTTTCATTGAATATCGAGTCGAACATCGCTTGACGCGCCGACACATTGCTTATCAGATGCTTACGGAATTCCTCTTTGGTTTGTACCTGAAGAAAAAAAAAATTATTTTATTTTGTTGTTGTAAATATCACAACGCGAAAAGATTTTATCGTTCACCACCCGTGGAATTTTTTTACCTCAGCTTCCTCGCGCTGCTGTCCAAGCATCTTCTCCACAGCTCGGTGATACTTGCCCCAAAAGTCAAAATCATCGGCCTCCAATCCTGGAGTACGCGCAAGCCATTTCTGCACCAAATTACTCAAACTTGGCTCGACTTCGCTGCGTTTGATCGCCTCGACGGCGTCGGGATCGCGACCGAATACTCGCGTGTAGCTCTGGTTGTACTTGACTCGGTGCTCCTGTTGAACGCCCAGTTTATTCTCCAACAGACGGAACTGAAGCGATTGGAAACCCGAGGCTGGACACAAGTAATCGCGGAACGCCATGAAGTCCAGGGGAGTCATCGTTTCGAGGATCGACACTTGGTCGACGAGAAGCTGAAATATTGCATTTTTTGAGGATGAAGCGTGTATTTTCTTTTAAGATACTTTAGCAATTTGGATGTATGTATTCATTACGATTCGTTTTTTTTCGTCGAACATCGATAACCTTAGATTATTTTTTTTTTCGCGTATATCTTCAAATGGAATTGTTTCTTTTCAATATGACTGATATCGTACTCAATACATTTATTGATCATACACACGTATTAGTAAGTGTCTTTCTATGGATGCTCGTAACACACAAACGCAACAATATACATCGCACATAGACACAACTATATCATTGTACTCTAACGCTGATAATATTATGTTTATTTGACATTGAACAAGAGCGAGGGGATAGTGTAATAAAGCATCTAGCAAACAGCTTATAAAATTGCGTTCTCCCGACAAATTGCGTCAAGTCGATAAAAGATAAATTTCATCATATCATCCACATCCCATTATAGAAACAATAAACACAAAACCGCCGAGTGTGCGTGCGTACGTACGATCTATTTTCTACGAGATTGCCTTGGACGAAAAAAAAAAGAAGAAAAACAAGAAAGAAAAGTTTTTATATTACGCAAAGACAAAGGGTGTCGCGTGTCGATTGCTGGATATATCGGCTTACCCTGCAATTTATTCGCCCGTTAAAAGTACCTTGACTCACTTGCGGTTGTGGTTACCTAAGTGGAAATCGAAAAGAGGAGGAGATACACTGCTTTTTTCGGCAGTTTGACATACTTAAACACTACAAAAAATATAGTTCTTATTTTAAGTATGCAGCAAATTTAAGAACTTGTATTTTTCGTTTTTTCTCGTGATTATTTGCAATTACCAGGATCAATCTTTTTGCATCAAGCTTTTCTTGGCATAAAGAATAAGACCTATTCATTTTTGGATCAACTTTCCGGCTGCTTTATTAAAAAACATCGTGTTCTTAAATTTGCTGCATACTTATTTTAAGAACATTTCTACTTAATTTAAGAACTTTTTTTTGATAGTGAAGGTGTGATGCATGGGTGGTTGAGATAATTTACATTTTTTTTTAAATCATCAGAGATACTCAGTTTTTAAGATGATTCATTCGTTTAATAATAAATTCTTATCTATCGCTACCAAATGTTCCATAAAATCTCCAAAAAAGGTAAAAGGAAAAAGTCAGCTGTAATGTACTCGTGGAAAAAAAAAAGAAAGGTCGATAAAAAGAGTAATAAAAGTAATATTGTCGTGAATCGTGATTTCTTATCGTTCGTTTTTAAGTCTATATATTGCATAAAAAGCACACGTCGAGATATATAGATATATAACTCAAAGTATATACAGCAAACGCGTGTATATTTTTACCGCAGTTGGAAATTCAATTACGACCCTTGGCGTTAATCGGATTCAGAAAAAAAAGGGGGTTGTTCACCTTGTGCACTGTAAGCATATACTACTTCCACTGTGATCGATATCAAGATTGTTTTCATTTATTTTTTTTTTTCGTACCTTGAGTATGAGAACGATACGATTGAGTCGTTTGAGAATCTCCAGAGTTTTGGATTCGTCGATCGCCTCGGTATCGTGCGAATGATGATCATGGAAATCATCATGATGCGCTTGGTTCCCGTGTGGTTTCTCGTCGTTGCTGAACAATGCGCGCACCGTGTCCAACTCGTAGATTATCTGTTTGAACCATAATTCGTATGCTGCAAAAAAAAAAAAAATTTTTTTTTTTTGTATTTTGCTGTTTCGTTGAATAATAATCGAATGTGAATACCTTGATGCGTGACGATGAACAGATGCTCGTCGTGCACGGTTTTGTCGTACTCGCTGCTCAATAATCTCTGTGCCGAGAGAATTTTGTCGAGACGCAGGTACTCGCTGTAAAGCAATCCTGGACCCTCGGTCAAACAAGTGCCACTTTGACTTGTGTCGGTCCTGAGGATTATTATTTTATTTACCAATAGTCGCGCGATTTGATAGCGAGCGAGTTTTAAAAACAAATAAAAAAGTAATGATCTTCCGGGTCATCGAAGCTTGAAAACATGTGTGACATTGCGAAAGCTCGCGTTACGTCAATTACAACGTATCCTTTTTTTAATAAATAAGGGTGATGCAGGGAAACAATAATTTATTTATTTTTGTCTTAAAAGCAGTTTTTATGGGAAATGTTGATGGTATTGATTGAAAAAAAAAATTACGAAATATCGATGTAAAATAAAAGAAGTGAGCGATAGCAATGAGAATGAGTGTCTAATCGACGTAAATAAATGTCACATTTACGTAAATTGCATTCACAAAAATCACTTACGATCCATTTCCCAAAGGGCAAGCCATACTTTTGTGCGGATTTTCACTTTTTTCGTCTTTCTCCACCAACTGCAAATCTATTATTTCTACAAAGAAAAAAAAATGGTCGTTTAGGATCTGTAATTCCACGCACGTTTAACACCTGCAAAAAAAAAAGGCCACACCAGTCTAGGTTTTTGTACAGCCGTTCGCCTCGGTTTGTTGCACAACGTGTGTGCTTGCACCGCGCGAGGAAACCCGTATGCACGCGTAGAGTTTAGCCGCCGCGTCCGACCGCGAGAAAGGCGAGCGCGAGTGCGTGGCTGAGAGACGTCTTTTTTTTTTTTCTTCGCTTCTAATCGCTAATAATAAACGTGCCACGCTATTACTTAAAACTGATTTGTGATTATACCACTTCAATGTGGATGATGATATTATGTTTCTGCGTCATCTTATGTTTTCACAGCGAGATTTTTCCGTTGATTTATAGAAGACGGTTCTCTTTTTAAAATTTTTTTTCCTGCTTTCTTTCTTTTTATCGATGATTTTTACGAACGGCAATGTTTGTCGAGTTTGATAGCGAGGAGTCGTGATTGTTTTGATGTTTGTTTTTCCGAAGAGTTGTGTGATTTATAATGCTAGAAGATTTCGAATTTCTTTTTTTTTTTCGAATGTTTTTAAAAAGTTTCCGATTTGATTTTACGAAATCATGATAATTTTACGGAATTTTAAAAATATTTCATTTTGTAAATTGATAATGACGCTAATTGCGGTGGCTATAATAATGAATATTAATAAAAATGCGTTAAATCATTCATAATGTGATAACGATGACATTAATTCATAAAAATAATTTAAGTACTACATGAAAAAATGGATTAAAAAATGGCAAAATCGTATTTTTTTTAAACTCCAAAAAAGCAAATATTCTGCTCCCGCTCCGTTTTCAAAAAAAAAAAAAAAAACGGAGCAGAATACTTACGAAACCCACCACCAGCGACGCCACCGTCTGTAGTCATTCGACTCATTCGAGCCTCCGCACTGCCACTGCGTCGGCGTGTCTGAATGGCCCGCGTCACGTAGCACGCTCGCATTCGCACGACTTTTTATACACGAGAGGACGACGACGATAAGTAAACGCTTGCTGCTGTTGGCCTTAAAAGTGCTCTGCATACTCGGGCAATCATGGGGTAAGTACAATAAATATTAACAATTATTGATAAACGATAATCAGTTCTATAGATAGTCGCGTCATCCGATACGTCCTATTTTTTTTCTTCTTTCGATTACGCCGACGACGAGCAACGAACACTCTTCGAGTTTATAGCTAATGGTGGTTGGTGTTCCTTCGGTGTGCGAGTGCAGTGGCCGTTTTTTTTTCTCTTTCACATACGTGGATTGCTTGCTAAATATTTGTGTACTCTCGTTGCCAAGACACACGCGCACACGTACACGAGGGCATCTCGTTGAAAAAAATTAAAATGTTCGTTCGTTGTTTTTTTCTTCGACGACTTTCTCGATAAAACGAACAATTCGTTTGTTTACTCTGCGAGATTATAACCTTGGCATATGTGGATTGAATATGATATCTTTTTGTAGGAGTTCGGACGTCGAGTGTGTGGACGATAAAAGGGATCCTGGAGAAATTACAGACTCCGACAGTCCCGCCGAGGAGGAGAAAAAAGTCAGTAAAAAGAAGAAGAGAAAACACAAACATCACAAGCACAAAAAGGATAAACTAGCCGATAAGGATGATAAAGAGAGGTATGTGTCTTTCGTAGGTTAGCACACAAGTTTCATTGCTATTTTAAGATGTTACATGTCGCTCTCGTATTTGCAGCAGAAAGAAGCACAAGAAACACAAAAAATCCAAAAAGAGAGAGGCAGTGGAGAATGGAAACGGAGCTGTTATTAACCAAATTGTTACACAGATTGTTAACAAGGAGAATAATGGTAAAATCAATAACACATCGATGGACATTGCTGAGTCTGAGGACAGCGAGGAAGAAAAGTTAGTTGATTTAGATTCCGATGATGTAGACTGTGCTATCATAGAGGACGATGAGTTGGATCTAGAGGAACTAATGAAACAGAAGGTAAAGTTATATTAGCATGTTTATTTCTTACATAACTATGCCACACATCTCGATTTTAATAACTGTATTCAATTTACAGGAACGGCTACAAGCATGTTTAGTGCAATATCTTTCGGATGATTCAGAAAAGAATGTAGTTCGAAGGGTGACAAGAATAAAGTCATCGTTGCCAGATGTGATACTCGTGGAGGACAGTGGAGATGAATCCCAGCCACTGAAAAAACGCCACAGAAGTAGGTCGGCAAGTAGAGAACGAAGAAAAGTGATGAAAACCGAGCGTCGCGTTGTCGTTGACATGAGCAGGAGTGAAAGAAGGAGTCGAGACGAATTGGAAAGAAGACGAGATGAGTCTGAACGACGACGAGAAGAGTCCGAAAGACGACGAGAAGAGTCCGAAAGACGGCGAGACGAGTCCGACAGACGGCGAGACGAGTCTGAAAGAAGACGAGAATCGGACAAGAAACGCGAAGCAGAAAAACAGAGGAGTAAAGAAGAGGCTAGGAGAGAGCACGAAAGACACGCCAAGAAAGTCGCTGAAAAAGCAAAGGATGACGCCAGAAAGGAAGAGGCTGCTAGGAAAAAACTCGAAGAGGAGAAGCGAAGGGAAGCTTTGAAGAAGGAAGAACAGCGAAAGAAAGAACTTGAAAAGAGGTATGTTACTTAACAAAAAAAAAAATGAAATTGAATACTTGTAAAATTGATCGCCTACTAATTTATTTTTTTTTCATTTAGTCGAGAAGAAGAGCGTAAGCGTGAAGCCGAGAAGAGCAGACGTAGCAGTAGTATTCGCCGGCACGACTCGAAATCGCAAGAAATTCGCCCTCGAGAACGACGTGACAGCAGTCGCGATCGCCACATGAACCACGATCATCGAGGTCGAGACAGCCGCGACCGACCGCGTGACAGAAGCAGAGATCGATTGGATTCGCGGAGAAATCTCGAGCGAAGGAGATCGCGAAGTCGAGGAAGGGATCGTTTCCGAAGATCGCGATCGAGGGATCGAGGTGCTGGTGGTCGAGATAGAGATCGAGACAGATACGGTAGAGATTACGACAAGGATCGCGAGAAGAATGGCAAACGCGAAAGAAATGACAAGTTCAAAGACTCGCTGTCTGAGGGTTTGAAAATCGAACGGTCCGACAGTTCGAGCGAGGAAGACATTAAGGACATTGACATTGAAGAGGACGAAGACGAGGAGGCAATTATTGAGCGTCGTAGAAAGCAACGAGAAGAGTTACTGAAGGTAAATAATTGGTACATTTATGTGTACGTCAATATCTTTCTGACGTTCATGTTTTTCTTTTCTATCGCAGAGGCTAGGTGCACCAAACGAGGACTCGAACTTCTCGTCCGATATGAATGTGACGAGATCGCCGCTTTCCGAAGCGCGCTCCAGCTCGTCGAGGGACAATCCGAATGATGATTCTGCTTCGGAAAGTCACACACCACCACTACCTGACAGAAAGAGAAGATCCAAAGATGAGAAGGAGGATGTTAAAGTTAACGAGAAGAAGGACGATAAACAGAATGCCAAGAAATCCGGCGAGAAGTGGGATATGTTTGCCGAGGCCGATCATGATAATTTCAATGTGAGTTTAATTGACTTTTTTCATCTATTCAAGAACTCACTAAAATGAATAATGACGATATTGATTTATTGGGTTACAGAGTCCAACAGTTGACGGTGGCAAACGTATAGGTGGACCAGACAATCCAAGTTTGACGGATAACTGGGACGATGCCGAAGGTTATTACAGAGTTCGCGTTGGTGAGACTTTAGATTCACGATATACTGTATATGGTTATACCGGACAAGGTGTTTTCAGTAATGTTGTTAGGGCAAGAGACAGTGCTAGGGGTAATATGGAGGTTGCTGTTAAAATTATTAGAAATAATGAAATTATGTAAGTATTCAAACATTATATCTTTTTTCATTATTATTCAGCCAAAGGTGAACATTCTAAACGTGGAATTCATTTTTAGGCATAGGACTGGCCTTAAAGAGTTGGAGATTCTCAGGAAGCTCAATGACCAAGATCCAGATGACAGATTTCATTGTTTACGATTGTTCAGGCATTTCTTCCACAGGAATCACCTGTGTATGGTTTTTGAATCTTTGGCCATGAATTTGAGAGAAGTAAGTTTTGCCATTTTATACTTATAATAACAGAAAAGAACTGCGTAATAATTTATTAATTCGTTTCTTTCAGGTACTGAAAAAGTATGGAAAAGATGTAGGCTTGCATGTAAAAGCGGTTAGATCATACACGCAACAATTATTTTTAGCATTGAAGCTATTGAAGAAGACAAATATCTTGCACGCCGATATAAAACCAGACAATATTCTAGTCAGCGAGAGCAAATTGGTATTGAAACTTTGTGATTTTGGTTCTGCATCCTACGCTCACGAGAACGAGATCACTCCTTATCTTGTGTCGAGATTCTACCGAGCACCTGAAGTCAGTAAGTATTATTTTCAAAGCATTTTTATTTTTTTTACAGTCTGTAGAATATCTAGTCACTTTTAGTATGAAATATGGAATTTTCGAGGATGTGAAACTTTTTTTTAAAGATACTCAGCGTTCAATACGACTTGAATGCATATACCATCTAAATCACAGTACTTACGAAGATTTATTTGTAAACATGGTAGTAAATTTAAAAAAACCTTGATGGAATGTTTTTCAAGTAGAATGACAACTAATCGTACGCCTTTTTTAGTTCTCGGTATACCTTATGATTTTGGCATCGACATGTGGTCTGTTGGTTGTACAATTTACGAACTTTACACTGGTAAAATTATGTTTTCTGGGAAAACAAACAACCAAATGTTGAAGTTCTTCATGGACCTGAAGGGCAAAATGCCAAATAAACTCATCAGAAAGGGTCAATTCAAAGATCAACACTTTGATTCTAACTGCAACTTCTTGTACCATGAGGTCGACAGAGTTACTGAACGGGTAAGTTTCGCAAATTTTAAATTATATTTCACTTAGATGTAGAAAACATTAATTTTTCTCTATTTTATCTACTTGTCCGTGAACTATTAATCTACAACTTTGTTAAACGTATCTTTTTCGTTTGAAAATAAGAGTAAAAAAACAAATCATTCAATTTTGATTCATAGGAAAAAATCGTGTCAATGTCGACACTGCCAGCGACGCGCGACCTCGCAGTGGAACTGGGAGGCAATACGTTGCCACCAGAGCAGGCGCGCAAAGTCGGCCAGCTGAAGGACTTGCTGGAGCGTACACTTATGCTGGACGCCGGCAAGAGGATAACGGTGAATCATGCACTGGCTCATCCCTTCATACAAGAGAAGATCTAGGTAACCCACCAGCGAGCAGCTGGGCAACGACGGATAATCGGACGTATATGCATAATATACGTCGCGTGTATGTCGAGAAAACCATCGAGTTTGTACATTTTTATCTCGCTGCGCCACCTCCGCCGCCGCCGTCGCCGTTTCCTACCCCCCGTTTTCTCTCGTTTTTACCTAAGAGAGCAACCACTGCCATAGATGCGCGTAAAGGGTACAGGGCTATTGACTTTTTTCTTCTTTTTTTTAATCATTTGATTTGAGTAACGTTTAAAAAAATCAATTCGCAGAGTCGCCCTTGCGCGAACACCTTTATATAACAGTGGTGCACATTTCTGCGAATCAATTTTCACTCTTAGATATTTGTCGAAGGCAAAGAAAGAAAACGAAAAATTGTACATTATGATTAATCAAGTTCCAACGACGTGTAGATTGTGTAGTGACGGTTAATTAGTTGCAAGCAGACGCTCAATACGAGTCTTGTTACGAGAGTACATTTTGAATATTGGGTCGCCTAGCACGCGAGGGACTTAAGGAAAAAAAGACACACATATATATAAATGAAACTTCTCAAATTGTACTGACGATTATTGTGAATGAAATTGTATAGCGTTTAGATATGCAAAGATGATATATATATCTATATCATATGAATGAGAAAGAGAGGCACACATAACACACACGAGTACAGAGATACACGATTAGATAGTGATATAATGATCATCCTATGTTATCTTGTGTTAATTTATAAGTAATAAAGAGAAGATGTTCCACTTCGGACGTCGGCCTCAAAAGTGCCTTCGCTCTTCTGTATACTTCACACGACTTTTGATGCCGATCGATCATAGTTTTTTTTTTAAACAAAAATTTTTATTTTTTTTTATTTTTCAAACGTGCCGAATCAACTTGCGCGCTTGTTTTCCAAGTTTGTCCGATGGGCTATTTTTTTTTGTTTCATCATGTGATAAACTTCTTTAATATTTTTTTAAGTATTGCCATGCTTTTACCGTGTTGAGTTATAATAACCCATCAGTTATTCAAATGATTGTCTTTATTAATTTATTTTCATGTAATAAAGTTCCAATTGTCAACGCACAATGGTTGCTTTGTATTTTTTTTAAGATTTTGTAACTTGACGTTTTTTCTTTTTGGTTTTTTAGTCGCTTTAAAAGAAATAATAGACGTTGTTGTGTAATGTATCAACAAACAAAAAATACAGCTGTTAGACGATCAGATTGTACGAAGCTGCTTATGTTTCAGATCGGTCATCACGACTGTGAATCATCGGTTAAAGCACAACTGGACCTTTTTTGCGAGGCCATTGCTGTTCCCGTTGCAAGGTATTCATGGGGACTGCCTTGGGAGATAACATTTTCTATCAGTACGAGTTATTCGTTAAAATTGCGTGTTTACCTTTATCCATTCACATACCAAAACAAAAATTAGCTGACAATTTTTTTCATTTTTTTTTCATCAACGTCCAGTGAAATTTTGTCATAATTTGTTTTTATTTCGGTTTTCTTGCATGTAAAAACACCCATGAAATTCCTCTTGTATAATTATCGCAAAGACGTAAATTCCAATCAAAACTAAAAAAAAATTATAAGAGTTGACTAATGTTCTAATTAGCAATTTGGTAATGTTTCACTTGTAGCCCTCCCTGAGCGGAGGGAAGACAATGGCACTATGAGAGAAAGAGAAATAAGATGAGAGATGGAACGAATCGAATCGAATTTCATTGTCGCAACTGCCAACCGGCTAAAAAAAAAGTCAAATGTTCGCCAAAAAAAAAAACCCGTATTTCGTAAGTATGTCGCGGAGAACAGGTAAGGTGTCATGAATTACAGCTAACATCGAACTTCTTAATACTTGCATTAAGGATTCGTCTTTTTCAGGCGTTGATCGATAGGCTTATTTTTAAATTAGCACGTTTCAGATTCCCAGCTGATGAAACTTGAATTAAGATCGATTTTTTTTGTAAAATTTTTTTCATTGTCGTTTGGGTCGGAGCGAGAGAAGACGAAAGGTAAACTGTAAGTTATTTTTTTTTTTTCCAGTGAATAAACGAAGATCTTTATGAGACAAACTACAAAATGCATACTTTTCTCACCTTGCGAATCTGATTTCCTATCCCCAATTTTATTATTTCAAATAAACAATGCCATTGATATAACGTAATATTTCGTTGATTCTTTTAAATCTATTTTTACACCAAAAATAAGCAAATAAATTTTATCTCAATTCGTGTCAACATTGATTTCTTTTTGGAAATTTAGAACGTTCAATTCTCGAAAAGTTGTGGATGAATCATTGTATTAAATTTCTCAAAAGTTTTTTCTACAAGTAAAACAGTTTTGACAAATAACTATGTATTAATAATGGGAATACCAGCAATATATACTCTAGTCGAAACGGAATTTCTTGTATTTTTTATCAATTTCGCGTACTATCCGTCAATTAATGTAAAACAAACGACTTTTTATTCGCTCTTACGCAAAAGTCGCTTATCTCTCGATTGTGTTGAAGATAAACGAATTCATGTTAATTATCACGTCTTACGGGCTTAAAGATGTTTCATTTGAGGAAAATTATGGTTATTCCCCTAAAATGCAAATATTCAAATGATAACGAAGCTGCATAAATAGCTGCTCGGCAGTGTCATCTTTATTATCAGTAGTAACGTTGCCGCGACAACATTCTCAAGTCTCTGAAACAAAAAATGAAGCTTTTTGCACTTGCCTTCTTATGCGCCGTTTGTATTCTTGAAGTAAGTTTGAGAAATTTTTGATTTATTGAACGTTGAGTTTATTCAACACGGGTCGTTAATCAAACTAAGTAGAGTATTGTATTCAATAAAAAGTTATTACAATTGATGACTAAACATGAAATTTTAGCACGATTAGTCATCGAAAAAGCATAAAAATTATCTACTTTGCGTTTCTTTTTTTGTTGGAAATTTAATATTATTTTCAAAAAATACTTTATATTCCGCCAGCAAAAAGTAAAGTTATTTCGAAAAATCCTACAATAAAATATTCAACTGATGACTTTCATGTAGAACACAGCAGCAGATTGGAGAAACGATACCAAAATCAACTACTGGCAACAAATTAACAACATCGTCAACCCTGCCTTATCTCAAATTCGCGTAAGATCTCAAAACTATTTTCCTTGTACCTCATAATAATCGTGGAATTCATACAATTAACGAACATTCGTACACGCACAGAGTAAACGCAAAAGGAACGCCAGTAGCTGAAACTTGCTATACGAAAGCGCGAGATTGAGCTTTGCAAGCGCATCGTCGACCGGTTACAATGAAGTATCAAGCTGCGTAAGAGCTCCGGCTACTCAGGGCAAAGCAAATGTGTGTTCTCAACAGGCCGTTTCGAGAGTTTTTCAGAAGAGGCTCGATATACATAAAGACGCGACTGCCTGTATAAACAATGCTTAACCGGTGTTTTTACATGCAATAAAGATAAAAATGATAAGTGACATTTGTAGTTTTTAAAATTCACAAATTTTTATATATTTTTAAATTTCCTTTTGGCGAATTATTGCAATTTTATTGTCAACAGTATATTTCAACTTATAGATTAAATAAATGGAGAATTCCTCTATAAATGAAACGTCTATAGAAAAAAAAAAATTCATGTCTGACCAAACCTGTTTATTACTACTTAACCCATAGTTATCTCAATTATGCGTCAAAAACACTCTTACTATAATTTATTTATTTATAGTGAAACGAAAAAAAAACATTCATATTTGTTTTTCCAAAAACTGAAGTAAAGCTCCCTGAACACGTTGAATAGTGAAAAATTGATCGACCTCGCAAAAAACAAAAGTCACGCTGACCACGCGCTCTCGAAGTGTGCTGGCCGTTGGTGATAGGATCTACCGGTGATAATTAGTTCAATGATGATCTAACATCCTTAATATAGCTACAAAGTCAAGCTGCGAGCGCTGTACTGAGTGCGGAAGCAAACAAGCCGCAATTTATTGTTAGTCTTCGTTTGATCGCGAACTGAGCTGGTTGTCGCTTATACGTTACTTCTAATATTTTTATTCACCATTCAAAAAGTAATATTCATGGAAATGTTGTCGATTGAAGTGTTACTAGGACTAGTCGTAATATTTTTAGCCATTCGATACTATCTAACGAAAAATTATGACTATTGGAAAATACGTAAAGTTCCTGGACCAAAGCCCATCCCATTGTTCGGAACAGTCAAGGATGTACGTCTTAGCAAGATTCACATTGCCGATTATACGAAATCAATTTACGACTCGTATCCCGATGAACCAGCAGTTGGCCTTTTTGCCGGCACCTCGCCCGCATTGTTGATCAAAGATCTTGACATGATCAAAGACGTACTTATCAAGAGTTTCATGAAATTTCCGGATCGAGGTGTGAAAATTCACGCTGACATCGAGCCACTCGCCCAGCATTTGTTATTTTTGGAATACGAACGATGGAAACCGATGCGCAGGAAATTGACGCCGACGTTCACGTCGGGAAAATTGAAAGAAATGTTTTATTTGATCAACGAGTGTGCTGATCATTTTACTGACTATCTCAAGGATTTAGGTGAGTACTAAAAGTTGAATTTTATTGTTGAGACTATGAATTATATGGTAATAATTTTCGCACAGTGGCGAAGGATGAACCTATCGAATGCCGCGAACTTACCGCCAAATTCACAACCGACGTGATCGGAGTTTGCGCTTTTGGCCTGAATATGAATGCATTGGCGAATGAGGATAGCGAGTTTCGAAAGATCGGTCGAAATATTTTTGCCGACACTTTGCTCAATAAACTGCGACTATTGAGTAGACTTTTGCCTCACTGGATCGCAGTTCCTTTCAAACCGATTCTACGAGATGAAAATACCATAGCATTTTTCATTAATACCGTCAAGTCTACGATGGAGTATAGAAAGAAAAGTAACATCAGACGACACGATTTCATCGATCTTTTAATGGATATACGCAACCATCCCGAGCAAGTTGGAGAAGAAGGTTTGAAAAATATTGAAAATAATTTACTTGATTATTTTTTGCGACGCTTGAATAGCATTTCTTTTTATTTAAGAAATTTCTGATGTAATCTTGACTGCCCAAGCGTTCGTTTTCTTTTTGGCTGGATTCGAAACGTCGTCGACGACAATCAGCAACGCGATGTACGAACTGGCATTGAATCCCGATATTCAAGAAAATTTGCGTGAAGAAATCAAAGTTGCATTTCGAGAAAACAACGGAAAATTGAGTTATGAAGCGATAAAAAACATGAAATATCTCGACAAAGTATTCCAAGGTATGCTTAACAAAATTTTTTGGCTGCAACATTAAGACAAATTGAGCGAATATTCAATTAATTTTTAGAAACTCTACGCAAACATCCACCAGTGGCTATGTTACCAAGAGAAGCAATGAGCGATCATACATTTTCCGACAGCAATATTTCAATTACAAAGGGAACGAAAATTTTTATTCCTGTCTATGCTATACACCACGATCCAAATATTTATCCCGATCCTGAAAAATTCGACCCAGAGAGATTTGAGGAAGACGTGGTTAAATCGAGACCACACATGACTTATTTACCTTTTGGAGATGGACCAAGGATTTGTATAGGTAGCTTACATTCTACTGTTTTGACAAAATCCACTGACATTCTAGAACAAATACAGTGTTCATTTGAAATTTTTATTTGTTCTTAGGTGAACGATTCGCACATAATCAAACGAAGTTGGGCCTTGCTACGATAATTCGACATTTCAGGCTTGAAGTTTGCGACAAAACTTGCAAGCGTTATGAAAAACGAACCGGATTTTTCCTAGTTGCGCCGAAAGATGGCTTGTACTTAAGAATCAAGAAGCTGTGATATTTTTTTGTTATAAATACTAACTATCTTGATGTCATTCCTTATATTTATTATATTTCTTTTATTGTAAGTTTCTTTCATTTTTCTTTGAAAAGTTGCTACATGATTAATAATTCAGTCAACATCTTTGACCTAAAGCATTGATCAATTTTAAAGCCTTGCAGGAACAATCAGCGTACATATACTATAGTTATAGCACTTATAAAAGAAATTGCTCAATTACTGTTCATACTATCAGCCAATACTGCAAGCGCTTTTTTTGTAACAATAAAAAAAGTTGCGTCACCCAGGCATTAATCACTCCGTTAATTGTAATAGCATGTGTAATTCGAAAAAAAAAAATCAGTAAGATTGCCTTCACTCTGTAAATGGATAACTGACAGTGTACTTATATTACGTAGCCGCGTTCTCGAAATCAATATTTTTTCACGTCAATTGTTGATCCTTTGCAACAATTACGAAGATGAAAAAAAAATCTCCTATTTGCGTTGCTATATTACGTGCCAAAAAAATATTTTCATCTGGGAAACATTACACAGGCATGCAAAAAAAAAGTGCTACGAGTATGAAAAGAATGTAATCTTGCATGTAAAAGCCTCCATTGATAGAAGCTCTTTGATCACGCGATAGCAATGAAAAATTGATCGTGCCACCCGATAGTTTTCATAATTTTTTTACAATAAAATATGATAGTTCAAAAAAGATTACAATTACAATAAAAAGATCGATACTATTTCAAACTAAAAAAAAAAAGATTTACGTGTTTTATATGTTAATGTGGGCAGAAAAATTAAACCAAAAATAAACACACGACTCGCATAATTTCATGGAGTGAGTATTCAGTCTTTATTTGAATAAAAATCACAAAAAATAACTAAGTCCGTTAGTGTCGTCATAACTAAGACATAACAATCTATATAAGATATGAAAAATTCACTAAACAGACGAATCTATATCAACTATAGAACCTAGTTCATTCAAATTTTTGGACGATTATAAAAGTAAAATATTAAAAGCCACTAATTGCAATATTCAAATATCTAAATTGAACTAACATTAAATATTTCAGTCGATCATACGAAAAATATAAATTAACAGTTGTAAAAGTACTTTCACTTGAAATTCTTTGAGAATAATATTGCTTAGCAATCTTTTGGTATGTGCGATCGCATCGGAATATCCCCATATAGCTGTTCAAATACATCGCACAAGGCAGAAATCATCCAAGAAGATGCAAACGAAGGCTGGCCACAAGTACTGACAACAACGTTGGTATCTCGAGCAAATTCTTGAAATTTGTCATGATAAACTTTCAAACAACTTGAATCACCATCGCTGTACATGCTATCAAAGTATTTTTTTAGTACTTTTGTTTGTTCCCTCAGTTTGTATTTTTGACGTACGACGCTAAAAAAAAAGTATGTAATGTATAGCTTTTGTTTAGAATTAGAAGCTTTAAAGCAGCTGACAATTGTCCACCGTAATTGATATCTCACCAAAAATTTTGCCTGGGATTTCCCGTAATCTCGTATAAAAGGAGGCCAGTTCTTTTCACAAGCTACGCAGTCACAAAATTCTCCTATACTTGCCCTCAGAGGATATCTTGTTTCTTTATCAAATTTATAAAATGGAACAATTTGTACAACTGAAATCTAAATAAGATCGTCACATAAAAAATTTCATTAGCTGTAGCATAGCTTCTAAATTTAGTATTTTGCTTACAATTTCCATTTTTTTTATTGGTTGAGTACAATAATAAACTATTTTGCCCCCTGGAAGTTGACAAATTGATACATTCGGATTACAAGATCTTTCCATTAATCCTTTATGAAAGTAGAAAATGGTTCCTACAGGGCAACAGCGCTTCTCTAAACATTCATTTCTATTCTCATATTTAGGACACTTATCAGGCTCTTTTCCTCGTTGTGGCTGTGAATGTATATAATTTGAATGCCGAAATGCCATAAATCCAAAACATTCAATAAAGCAAATGTTACTTACATATTCCATGTGTTTTATACATAACATAATTATTTTCAACATCACATATGCACTATAGACAAAATCTTCATCCTTGGCCAATTCTTTTCCTTTCATAGATTCAACTTCTTTTTCAAATATATCACTTAAAATTTGGCTCAGGTAGGCCATTAAGAAACAAGTATTTTTCACATCATTTGACAAAGAACAGGAGTCCTTGAAAGGCAAGTTTGGTAAAGTGTAGTAGTTGAGAAATTTACTGTCAAAAAGTTTATCACTTTTCATGAAATTTGGATCATCTGTTTGAAAAGAAAAACAATTATGATAAAATCATTGAATAAAACATGCATCTGTAGAGTTGAATTTATCTTGGAGTTCTCATTCATTTACTACTTTCTACTTTCATTTATAATCAATTATTTTTGGACAAACTGAAGTAAATTGTAATTGTAAAGATTTTTGTTATTTGAAAAATTAATAGTTTTTTGCAATTGATAATGTTTTCTGCAAGCAAAAATAACTGAATGCAATAAGTATTATTTTTTTTCACTCAACAAAACTTAATATTGTATTTATTATATCAAAACTACAATTTTTTTATTTATCTAATTAAAATTGTAAATTTACGTACTGTGTAACTGCTCAATTTCTCGTACTTTTTCCAAAAGCATGGGGGCAATTTTCCTCGCCAGCCCCCAAATCGCATTTTGCATTCGTTGCAAAGAATTCAAATAACAATTAATAATAATTTCATTGTTGCGAGTGGCGGGAAAAAGATATCAGTTCTTATTTCACCATTCCGTTCCATGCCATTCCATCGAAGTCCAGATGCCGACGCCAATGCGTGGCGCACAGCATCGACTGCTTTGAAATCTGAAAACAACTTTCTCGTCCTACCGAATATGTGAGAAATAGAACCTGGAGTAAGTTTACTTATTTATATGATAGTAATTACACTGATGCTGGCGCGCAGAATATTGTGTTTGTATTATTTATTACATGTACTCATAAATTGACATTATGAGTACATGTAATAAATAATACAAACGCAATATTCTGCGCGCCACGCATTGGCGTCGGCATCTGGACTTCGATGGAACGGAATGGTGAAATAAGAACTGATATCTTTTTCC
>JAWWMK010000001.1:5028819-5038980 GCA_035047105.1 Galeopsomyia nigrocyanea | reverse complement strand
GCGTAACCCCGAGTTTTTAATTTGCCAAAACCCGAACGAAGTTATGGCAGTTTTTTTGTGGAATTGGCCATATATACAACGCTTTCTGCGAAGAAATGGTCCTTGAAACTTACTTGTGATCAGGAAATTTGGCAGAAATTCCGTCCATCAGTAGTTTCTCGACCATCTGATCGGTCTCGGTGACGAGGTCGACATCGCACGACTTCACCGATATCGTCTTTTGCCTTGAAATGTTTTCCCTGATAAGCTGGAAAGTATAATAGACTTTATTCATTTTACTATCTTGTTGTATTAGCAATAATAACTTGTAAAATAGTTTTAAAATTGTAATCTAATCGTCGCTTACACAATAGAGTCATTGTGTAGAATAGCATCGCCACTGTCTTTTTTTTGTAAATTATATAAAAAAAACTCAGATAAGTTGGATATACGATAGCACATAATAATAATTCCACCGCAACGTGATATTGCAAGGTAAAACTTGAACTAAAGTTGTCGTGAGTCGAAGATTAAAAACTTTGCAAATAACAAAAGTTTAATTTTAATTCAACACGCTCGACGCATTCAATGAAAAAAAAAAATGAAAATTAAAAAAATTCCCTAGACAACCGTTCAAATACAGCAACAGATACGAGCGGCAATATACATATTGTGTCATCACGGCAGGTGTGTATACGAGGCACGCACGCGTCAGGCGCGGCAAAATCGATAGCCCGCCTACTGTAATATATAGATAGAACCCGCGCTAATAATCCGACAGGTCTACTTTCATTTGCCGAGGCCGTTTTGAGCGCGAATATCTGTTACGTAAAATACGATATGAGCATCATTTTATTTTTTTTCCGTCAACCGTTAATTATAAAATCTTTTTGTGCAGCTGTACGAATAATTTTTTTTTCGGTCGAGAATATATCTAGCGAAATTGTTATTGTGTATGTATAGGTAGGATGAGATGTTACTTTAAATTTTGGTTTATTCGAGTTTCAGAATAAAAAATAACGGCTTGATCTTTCAATTTACAAGCGAAAGCTTGCAAGCTTCCCCGTCTTTTTATAGATGTTGACCTTCGATTCATAATCGAGTTTCACTCACTTCCTACTTTCCGAGTTTTAACTTAGTTTGCGATGGAAATAGCTGAGGATGTAAACTCGAGTTTAAAACAAATTGGCGCTAATGAAAAAGTATGGTTGCTGTTGTTTTTTTTTGTTGCAAAGTTGGTTATGAAATAATACATTACAACGTTATCGTGTATCTAATCATAACCGCCAAAACCGTAAAGTATATAAATCTCACTTCGATTCGTTATCAAAACAATTTTCTCCTCATCCCATCTATCTTTTCACAAAAAAAAAGTTTCAAACTGCAAAATCTTGTTGTCTTGTAATAATAACCTTGAAATATACTTACTTTGCCACACTGCTTGACAAGCTCGAGGACGACCTCGTAATATTGGTCGAGCTCGGACATCTTCCACGTGTAGTTTGTCGCTCGGCTGTGCCAAGGTCAGTGCAGTCAGGGCAGTAATACTCGCATCGACGAATAACCGACAACTGCCAGAATATACACTCAGTTGCTGCCTGCTGCTGCTGCTTCGCCGCGCCAACCGCGACTTTGGTCAGCTGATCAACTCCCACCCTATTGCGGCGATGTGTGTATTGTGAGAGCGATATAATGTTCATTTGGTTTCGCGGGGTGCCTTTTTTCAGGCGTTCTTTTGAAAATTATTTAAATATTGATAACTTCAACTCACGTATTTCTAGTTTTGAAGATTGTTTCGAATGAATTAAAAATTATTTATTTTTTTTATGTGAAAACAAATATTATAGCTTTTAAATTTATGAATTACGGGTCTAACTATAAAAAATAAAATTTAGGAAACTATGACGTCAGAGGATGCGAGTGGACGCACGTAGAATTGTCATACTGCGGCCTGATGCAATGCTGACGAAACTTATATGAATTTGCGCTTCTGCTGTCAGTAACGAATTTTTGAAGCAAGTTTCATGATGAGATACGTCTCGCACGGCGAATAACTAATTTGCGTGGGATGATGGATAGTCATGTTTTCTTGGGTTTGAGTAGTGATTGGTTTTTTTTTCTTAGACGCAAATAATAATATAATTCTTTGAATAATTAAATAAGAAAAGCATAATGTATACTGACAATGTTGGCAATGAAGTTTAGTAATTTGAAAAGATGTACAATTATTATTTGGATTAATCTTTACCTACTAATAATGCTAATCAGTCATATTAAACGATAAAAAAACAATAATCATGCTTCGAGTAAAGTATTTTTTTTCATAAATTAAAATGTTTCAAGAAGTAAATATCGCTAGATGAAGTTGGAAGCCATCTAGTAGCACTTAACAACAACAATTATTTACAAAATATCAAATTAAAGTAAAATCAACTCAATTTTTTTTCTTCTACATAAATCCCAATCACAGTGGGTAAGATTGATAAAATAACCAACACATCTGTTTTTTTTAACATAACGATAAATGTATGTCTCAACGTATATATACATTCATATAATAGATATAATTTCTGCATTTTTATTTACTTTTTTTTATCATTAAATATATATATATCACACCTAGAGTTAGTTTGTTCCGCGTAGAATGATATGTATGCAACATAGCTCCAAGGCTGTAGGAGCTACGTGGGTTTTTTTTCTTCATCGGAATAGGACATCGTCATCCCTCCAATTGTACATCTACACTTATTCCATAAACTCTTATTTTTGTTGTATGTATAACTTTCATCGTGTTTTTAAAATTGTGTTTTTTTTTTGTGCTCCAATTGTCGGGCAGCAAAAAAGTTCCTTTTTTCGTGGTTGTATATCACACCGAAGCGAAAAAATCATTTTTTTGCTCATTTTGTATAACACTTATAGGGTATGGCATTTCTCGAAAAGATCTTAAAATATACATGTATATATGTACTTTCATACTCGGAATAATAAGTATCCAGTGCATATAATAATTTTTTTTTCGGTTGGACTCGAGTAAAATTCATCGCAAAAAAGAACTTCCGAGTCTAGGCTTACTTTCGTTCTGGAATATACATTTTCAAACTTCTCCAACAACGTTCCATTAAAATTAAAATCAATAAATTACACTTTCATTATAATATACTTTCAAAATAGCAGTTCGATGAATTCCGTTTTACTTTTTTTCTTTCAAGTATATAGAGAGCCTCGATTATAGCAGTTCCATTCTAAAAATTACAGGCGTGCAACTTTCGCGTTTCTGAAAAATATATATATTTGTATATATGATTGCTTTCGCCGGCTACTTTTCGCGTGCGACAACAAAAATATATGTGTAAGCTCCACAACTCTGACGCGAAAAAAAAAACGGTGCGTTTACGTTACAGGCTAGATTGCGTGCATATCCAGATGCACTAACGACGATACCTAACCAGTAGGCTCGACTTTTTACTCTTTGGATATATTTTTTTTTCCTTTTTTTTCCTTTTCTTTTCAGAAGTGAGCAATTGAAAAAATTACACATATCCGAACGATGCTTTTTATAAAAATGTCTGAATGTATAAACGACGTTACAAAAATAAATAGAACGGTTAACGTATAATTTTTTTTAAAAACCTAGACGCTCATAAGAAAAAACATTTTTCATTGGGAAATGAACGACTTAACAATAATTGTCTGAACAATCAACGTCGTAACAAAAGAAAGATCACTTCCATCATCTAAAAAAAATTTGACTAAAAAAACAAAATGAAGTACAGATAATGGTCGTTGTGCCCCTCTCACGCTTAAAACTTTCACTTTGTTTTACTCGCAATATTATTAATATATAACAATGATCTACACTTCATCAAGCTCGACAAGTGTACATGTGTTTGTGTATGTGCAGTAAGTCGAACAGGCGACATTATTCATTATAACTAAGTATATCGTCCTCAAATTTTTTGTGTTTTTCTCCTTTTTCGTTTCTTTCGCTAACTTTAAATCTACAGCTTGTGTGATACGTGTGCGCTGAGGTATGTGCAAAAAAAAAGCCATTCAAAGCCTTTTTCTCGAGAGGGTGGCGCACCATCGGAAGACCCATACTATTATATGTATATATAAATCAAGGAACATGACGCGCTGATAAAAAGCGATAAAAAAATAAAAGAAAGAGTTACAATGCTTTTTACAATAAAGATTTTTTTAAAAAACGACACTCTTGCAAGCGAAAAAAAAAATCGAAATGTCGAACTCGCTTGTCGTTTTTTCTTTCCTTCATCTCATCTCCAATTCGCGACGAAATAGTGATATGTATATTTTTTTTTTAAACGGTTTGTGGCCTGAGAGAGAACAACAAGTCGACGACACCTTCGTCGGCCAAAGTCGACACGTCGCCGACATTTCGATCGCCAATGGCAATCTTTCGCAACACGCGACGCATAATCTTGCCCGATCGAGTTTTCGGCAGACCCGGCGCGTGTTGAATCACATCTGGTTGAGCGAATGGTCCGATCTTTTCACGCACTGTCAAAGCAAAGAAGAAAAAAAAATTCAATTACAAACAGTTCAAATACGAAGACAAAAAAAAAAGCACAAAATACCTTTCTTCTTGAGTTCATCCTGGAGCTTCTTATCGAACGTCTTGCCATCGTTGGGCGTGACGAAGCAATAAAGACACTGGCCTTTGACCGGATGAGGCTTGCTGACGACAGCCGCCTCGGCGACCGAGGTATGCTCGGCCAGGCAGCTTTCCACTTCCGCGGTCGACATCAAGTGGCCGGATACGTTGAGCATGTCGTCGATACGCCCGGTTACCCACAGGTAGCCGTCCTTGTCTCGTCGTGCGCCTATAAGTACAATAGAAAAAAAAATGTATATACACGATCGGCCTTGATCCACTACATACACATCCCAGCGCGATTATCGATTCTCGCGCGCGCTTTGATATACGATGTTGATTTGCTAGAGTGCTTGCAGTCGAGCGGCTCGGAATTGTAGGAGATTGAAATGTACATGTCTCGATAATTGAGAAAGCTGATTTTTCATTTCGCTTAGAGTGTTTTCATTTTCGAATAATTCGTATGTACTTTGCCGTTCAATTCGATAAGCGAATGTCAACCCACTTCAGACTCGTAAATCCATAACCCCTAAGAAATTTCTCGTTGCAAAACACAACCCAAACTTTTCGGCTCAACTACAAAAATTTAAGAGTACAAAATAAACAATGCCAATCCGCAAACTAAAAGCACGACAAATCCTCGACGCTCGTGGCCAGCCAACGGTAGAAGTAGATTTGATAACGGACATAGGTTTGCTGAGGAGTAGCGTACCGAGTTCGCTTTTTCACGGTGAGAACGAGGCCAAAGAGATTCGCGACGGCGATCAGGCAGTTTACACTGGACGCGCTGTTACTAAAGGTAGATATTTGCGTGAGAAAGTTACGTGTATGTACGATTGGTAGTTCGATTTTGCAATTAGTCCGGAGAAATTGTAGAGAGGAGTGCACGCGTTGCAACGAAAGGGTATTTATTAGAAGTTGGACTGGGTTATTTCCACTAGCGAATTCAAGTAGAACTTGGTTCGTTAAAAAGTATAGATAGTGCGTTTTTATTTTCGATTGTAGAGTATGCGATGTGAACTTTTTGAGATAATTAAGAAACTTCATTTATCAATGACTTTCGACTTTGCAGTCGTAGACTCGATCAACAATACAATCGCCCCGGAGCTTTTGAAATCGAAGCTCGAAGTGCACCAACAGCGCGAGATCGATCTGCTACTTCAAACTCTCGACGGTACACCCGACAAGTCGAAACTCGGTAGGAACGCTATGCTCGGCGTATCCGTCGCCTGCTGTAAAGCTGCTGCCGCTAAACGTGGCTTGCCACTCTACAGGTTTGTTATTATACATGAAAAAAGAAAAAAAAATTAAAAGCGCGAAGTAAAGTTGATAAATTTTTTATTTTGAAGGTACATCGCGGTATTAAGCGAAAACGAGGACATTTATTTGCCCGTGCCGGTGTTCAACCTCATAAGCGGCGGTCGCTCTGCTGGGAATGACCTCGTTTACCAAGAATTTTTAATATTGCCCATTGGTATGCCTTCACTCACCCTCCATTAAGTTTTACGACCCCCGCATTTTTATCATGCGTCGTGAAAATTTCATTTTTCATTAAAAAAAACAAAATTTTATGCGCTTTAATAAACTTTTTTTTATGACCTCGCCCAGGCGCTCAGAACTTCGCCGAAGCTTTACGCATGGGTTCGGAAATTTACCGCGTACTCGAATTGAAACTCGCGGAAATGGAAGAGTTACAGCCGCCACTTGGCATAGGCGACAAGGGTAGTTTTATGCCACAGTTGGAGGACGACAAAGAGGCATTGACGACGCTAGACGAGGCGATCAAAGAAGCTGGCTACGAGGGCAAAGTCAAAATCGGCTTGGACGTAGCTGCTACGACGTTCTGTCAGGATGGTAATTATATATAGGCTGTAGTTTTGTATCGATTATGTCGTGCGCGTGCGTACGAGTTGAAAGCTCTGTACGGGAAATTTCCTATTTAGCATTCGAAGGATGAAAAGTTACGATTTGAATTCTAATCTAATAACTGATTTTTATAAACTAGAAGTATAATTAGAGTACGGCGCGCGAAAAGAAGTATATAAAAAGAAACTCGCTTATATCGATGAAAGATAATTGCCAGTTATATACGTCTTGTTGCAAAGCCTGTCACTCTTATCGATCTAACAAATCCAATACCGTGTTCTCTACATTTCATTTTGTCAATCGAAAGGCAAATACGACCTCGAGTACAAAACTGGAGAATCCGATCCGGACGATCATCTCGAGCCCGAAGCATTTCGCGAGGAATACACCGAACTGTTGACCGAATTCCCGAACATCGTGTCGCTCGAAGATCCATTCGATCAGGAAGATTGGGACAGTTGGACGGCGCTGACCACAGAGCAACCCGCCGTGCAAATAGTCGCGGACGAATTGACGGTAACGAGCGTGGAGCGATTGGAGGAGGCGATCGAGAAACAAGCCGCCAATTGTTTGGTCATCAGACTCGGACAGATTGGCACTGTGAGCGAGGCGCTCGAGTGTGTAAAAATGGCTAAAGATGCTGGTTGGGGTTGTTTAGTCAGTGCTGGTAAGTTTTTTTTTTCTTTTTTTTTTTCAAACTTTATAAATTCTAAAAAGTTTCAACTTTGTAGGCCAATGCGAAACGGAAGAAACCTTCATCGCGGATTTCGCGGTCGGCATCTCGGCCGGTCAGATCAAAGCCGGTGCACCGTGTCGCGGTGAACGAGTCGCCAAATACAACCAAGTTCTCCGAATCGAGGAGGAACTCGGTCAAGCCGCAAAATACGCTGGGGAAAAGTTTCGAAATCCATCGGCTAGTTGAATGAAAGAAAAAAAAAGGTAAACGAAACTCACCATCACCGGTGCAGTAGAAACCGTGGAATCGGTCGAAATACGTGCTCTGGAAACGCTCGTGATTGCCGTAGAGAGTGCGCATCATACCGGGCCATGGCCTGCGAAATACCAAATATCCCTCGCCTTCGCCCTCGATCACGTGGCCGTCCTCGTCAAGTAATTCCGGCAGCACTCCGAAGAACGGGAATGTCTGTTGAATTTGCCAGTCGGTCGATGAGTATGTTTGCAGAGAAAGCGCTTGACTGTTTGTGGGATGTGAATTTGATTGCTATGCAAATGACAGGTGTGTGTAAGATGTGGATGTGATGGATGGAAGCTTTGTTATTGTTAGGGGAAAAGAGGTAATTGCTTCGGGGATGACGTCGGTCTGTATGTGTGTGCTAGGAAAAGTTCTGATGAAGTGGATTTACTCTTCTTTTTTTTTTTCACGCGTGAGATGGGATCGAAAAAAAGTTAGTTGTCTTGCTACGTTTTTTTGCGCGAAAGTTTTTTCAATTTGACGTAAAAATTAAGTAATGAAAATTGATGTGTAAGTAATAACGACACTATTTCCCGTTTCGCCAGAAAAACTAGGAAAAAAAATGGGAAAAACAATAAAAAAGAGAAAAGTGAACTCACGGCCGAGCCTGGTTTCATAGGAGTAGCACCAGGTAGAGGAGTAATGACATGACCACCAGTCTCCGTCTGCCAGAAAGTGTCGGCGATACTGCATTTACCATGACCAACGAGATTGTAAAACCAGAGCCAAGCTTCCGCGTTTATCGGCTCGCCGACCGAACCTAAAACCTACGCAACGAGTAAGAAAAAAAAATTGTAAATTAAACGACAACCAATCGAACGTCTTGCCTTTCGTTCTTTACCTTGAGAGTACTGAGATCGTGTTTCTTGACGAGATCGTCGCCGAACTTCATGAGCGAACGTATGGCTGTGGGCGCAGTGTAGAACTGACTGACTTTGTACTTGTCGACGACCGACCAATACCTGTCGTTCGTTGGATGGAATGGAGTGCCTTCGAACTGTTTTTAAAAATAAATAAAAATTCAGCTCTCAAACGTAAAACTAAAAAAAAATCACAATTAAATCGTCTTACCAATACGGAAGTAGCGCCATTGGCGAGTGGGCCGTAAACGACATAAGTGTGTCCGGTGATCCAACCAATGTCAGCGGTGCACCAGTAAACGTCGTTGGGATGATAATCAAACACGTACTTGAAAGTCGTGGCGGCGTAAATCAAGTAACCGGCCGTCGTGTGTAGAACACCCTTTGGTTTACCCGTCGAGCCACTCGTGTACAATATAAACAGAGGATCCTCGGCGTTCATCCACACTGGGTAACAACTCGGCTCGGCATCCTCCATCTCGTCGTGCCACCAAGCATCTCGATCGTCGTCCCAAGGCACCTGCGGCACTTCGCCGTTCGAATTGCCGTTCGTCGTGCCGTTCGTGTGACCTGCAGCGTTCGAAATGAAATGAAAATTCAAAGACGATAATAATAAAGAAAGAAAAAATTGAAAGAGAAGGCTAACCAGCATCGTTCTTTCCGTGAGGCGCCGAGAGTCGCCTGAGATGCGACACCACGATGCAACTGTCGACAGTGTGTCCTTGTTTCTTGACTTTGTCGAGGGCCTCGTCGCAAATGCTCTTGAGCATCAGCAGCTTATTGCCGCGCCACACGCCATCGGCCGTGATCAGCACTTTGGCCCTCGAGTCGTGCATGCGCTCGGCCAGCGAGTCCGCGGAGTAACCTGCGAACTGCAAAATTTGTGCACGGATAAATTTCCGCGAAGCTCAGTGTAAATTAAAAAAAAATAAAAAAAAAACACTCACCACGACACTGTGCACAGCGCCAATTCTCGTGCACGCGAGCATGGCTATCGGCAGCTCGAGGATCATTGGCATGTAGATCGCTACGCGATCGCCTTTTTGCACTCCTTTCGATTTCAGCACGTTGGCGAAACGACATACCTCTTCCAGTAGCTTGCGGTACGTCAGACGCGAGTAGTCGTCGGGATCGTTTCCTTCCCTGTAAAATTTTTTTTTCTTTTCGTGAGACTTTTTGGATTGAAACGATTAAGCGTGTCGTCTGTTGTTTTTGTAATTTTTTTTAGTGCGTTAGAATTTTTTTGTTTGTTCTTTTGAATCGCTATTAATGCCGTAATATAGATTCATGAAAATCTATTTCACCTTTTGTAAATGGTCGGTCAAATCGAAATGTCGAATTGTCGTTGAAAAAGAAGTGTCTCTCGAGTTATAATCCCATCGTAATCGCGAGCTCGTAATAACTTCCCTCGTTTACGATGAAAATTGCGGCATGATAATGCATATCGATCGCGACTTTTTTTATAATATACGTGCGCGCACTAGTTCAATTTAATACGGTGATATATAGTCTCGTATATTCAAATTCAAGTACTTGACTTTTTCTTTCTTTCATTTTTCTCATCTGCATTTGCATCGACCTTTTCTTTTTTTGAAAGTTTTCCCCTCGTTAAAACACTGGACCTCGGACGATCTCGAGGCAAACAATTAGATATACGACCTTTTTTTCAAATTCACGAATCTTCGCTAATAATTACTATATGGTCAATTCCAAAAAAAAACTGCCATAACTTCGTTCGGGTTTTGGCAAATTAAAAACTCGAGGTTACGCTCGAAATTATTATATTTTATCAAACTACAACACTAATAGAACCTAAAAACACTAGTGCCCCACGCCGCATAATCTTGTGACACCCTTTTTTTGGACTTAGA
>JAWWMK010000001.1:4995017-5023778 GCA_035047105.1 Galeopsomyia nigrocyanea | reverse complement strand
ACGCTATCATTTTGCGTTTCTTATTAAAATCCAAAAAACCACAAGAAACCAGAAAAGCTCAGATTTTCGTTTTTATCAATGCCAGAACTCTCACGTGATTTTAACACTGTCACAAGCAAGAAAGGGGGTGTCACATGAAAGAACAGGCTGGGCAAGAGCATTACGAAACTTTTGATGCCCCGTAGAACCGCGTAACCCTAAAATTGAGAGCGTACCCTCAGTTCGAATATTTCAAAAAACGCTACCAAATTAAGGCACTTTTTTTTTGTGGAATTGGCCATATAAAAAGAAAAGCGCATGTGACGTACGTCACGGACACTTTGAATTTTCTAGTCGTCAGTGTCAAAAGTCAAGCTGTAAATTTCATAATGTTTTGCCGTCCGCATATACGAAAAAGAAAGAAAGAGAGAGAGAGAGAGAGAGAAAAAGTGCGTAAGAGCGTGACGTCGCTTTTACACGACATAAAAAAAAACTATTCTCCCAGTGAAATTCCTTGCCTTTACACACGCATTTCATCGAGTAAGAGTTTTCCTCGTTGCATAAACTCGCTAAGACAAACATTGTATGCGCGTTGGCAAATGTAATATAATCGCGCGAGCCGACTAATTTTCTCGGATGATAAGCGTGGCGCGACGTCGATGAACTTGACGATATGTAGGGCATGTAATGGAAAAGAATGAAAAAAAAAGTGAAAGAAATTGACACGCGATTTTCACGTTCGAAATGTAAGCTCGTCTGATGTTATGCTGTTTGAAGATAAAGATTTTCCTCTGCGTTGAACTTGAACTTGCGCGCGCGCGAGATGACGAGAGAGAGAGAGAGAGAGAGTGTATGTTTTTTGATGAGCTGAATATATATTTTTTTCTTCGAGAAGACGCGTTTGATTTGCATGACAAACATTATTTTCGTCTTTGACACTTATACGCGAGAAAATTTGAATTTCGGAAGAAAAAAAAGATTTTTTTTCTCTTTCTTCTGAGATGAGTTTGAGTTTCGCGTTTACAAAATTCAATTTCGCGAGCGTCCTCGACCTCGTTCGCGTGGGGGGAGTAGGGTCATTAGAGTTTTTATTTTGTTGTTGTCTGCGTTTGCTTCACGTGGAAAAGAGTCGTTTCCAGGGACAAAATTGAAATATCGTGTGGTATTTGTTTGACAGTGGAAATGAACGTAACATTTCACACGAGATTCAATGTGCTGGAATTCAAATCGCAATGATAAAAAAAGGTGTTGTCATTTTCGTTATCTGAGTACCATATTGCTTTTTCGATCGAAAAAAAAGTTTGAAATCATCAAAATTTAATTTTACAAATTATAGCATTTTAGCATACTTGAGTAACGGCATATATGACAGTACACATTAGAACGTATGACGATTTTAATAGTTAAAAAATAGTTTTAAATATACAGTGAACTAGTCGATATTAATTGATGATAAAAGAAAACTACCAAAAAATCCACCTTGCGGCGGAATAAAAAAATTGATTATTCCAGATTTTTAGTCTTTAATTACTCGTCTAGAGATTTGAAACGTATTCATACAATATACACTCAAAAGAACTTTATTAATGATAATGCCCGATGGTGCAAACTGATTATTTTCAAGGGCTAGACAAATTCAAATTACACAAAATTACGATCGATTAGTTACATGAAAGAAATTTTTTTCATGTAACTGCTCGACTTTTCTTCATACTAATCAAAGAAGTTTACAAATCAATTTTGACGGTGTGCTAAATCGTGCGAATTTATTGATTATTTTTTCACTCACTATACAAACCGAATAATCACAAAAAAATAAATCACTAAAACCAAGCGTATTCCCAAAAAAAAATCCAAATCTTTCAAACTTCATTCAATTCCTATAAAAAAAACCATTAAACATCATCATCCCACGCGAGAAAAAAAAAGACCAACGAAAATCAGCTGACACGCAGTCCGATAAATCGTCAAAACACACGTGAGAGTAGATAAAAAAAAAAGAAGCGGATAAGACAGAAGCTGCGATGAGAGATAAGCCACCGCAGAGAAATGTGTCAGTCGCGTGAGCCCGACACACACAATACTCGGCAGAGAGGAGAGGGTAGAATAATGTACACATCAAAGTATCGTCTCTCTCTCTCTCTCTCTCTCTCTCTCTCTCTCTCTCTCTCTCTCTCTCTCGAGTACGTTATACGAATCCCCCTCTCTCTATATATAATACACGTGCTCTTACTCTCGCTCGCATGAGGTAATCGCGCCACTATAATCTTACGCGACCTTGAGTTTTCGAGATGCGACGATGATGATCGTACCGTGATCGCTTTGCGCTTTTCACGTGTACATTGTTAGATTTTTTCGTTTTAGCTAGCAATATTTTGGTTCGATATAGTGTTAACCTTTTCTATGCTGATATGCGGCAGGAAAATTACAGCTTTAGCCTCGACGACAAAAAAAATAACGTGTATACTTGAATATTTAACGCGCGAGAGAGACGGACTTTTGTCGCTCAAATGCAACGAGTACAATATTGGAATATTGACATTCAAACTAGACAAATAGGATATTTACATTTTCTTTTTCATAGTGCGCGCGTATGCATGTATGTTTAGACATTGACATTATTCCCGAGACTACTTTTCGTCTAGACGAATCACCATAACAATGTTTCGAAAAAAAAAAATATTTTTTTTAGGTGGGAAAAATACAAAAAATATATATTTAATAGAAATTAGCGATTAGCGCGCGTGCACAGCACAAATGACTTGCGTATATGTCTACGATGAGCGATTTAAAAAACCGAGCGACGATGGCATTTGCATGCACAATGAACTTGCGCTCGCGCGGGTCACTGGCACCTCCAAATCAAAATCGACGCGGAGACAATTATATATGTGCACGTTACACTTTTTATTTTTAAATGAGAGCTAAGTGATGGGATAATTAATAGCGGTTGAGTGTTTTTGTGAAAAAAATTTTTCTATTTCGACGATTGTAAAAACAATTTATCCGTTGAACAACAAAAGTTTACTGAACTCGATCGCTAAATTAATTAATCAGTCTCGCGCGCGTGCACGTAACATCCTATTACAGAATGACAAAATATCAATTTTTGTTGTTGTTGTTTTTTCGTTAAAACGCATGGGTCGTTAAATCGTACAGCGCTCTTGTTTCAAGGAAAAAAATGCGAATAAATCAATAAGGAATGAACCGAATAACCTACTATTCAAATATTACCCTATTGTAAATTCACGGCTTTCGTAACGATAAAACAACATCTCCCCGTTATGCCATATACACACGCGCATTGGGTACAATGACACTTGACAATTATTTTTAAAAAATTTTTTTTACCAGAAGAAAGCAATCTGATCGGCCTTGCCGCTCTTGACATTCTTGTCGAGCAGGTTGAAGCTGAGATTAGTACTCGCACCCTCCATCCATTTGATATAGATGTCGCCCTCGTTCAGGTCGAAATTGTAGGAGAAAAATTTGTCCTCGGTGGTGTGCGTCTCCCAGTAGAATTCCTTGGCTATCTCGCCCCAAAATTGCGCCGGATGCTTGATTGATCTGCGGATATTGAAACAAACGTTTTTTTTCTTCTTTTTTTGTTTAAAAATAAATTCACCGAGCTTTAGCTTACTTTTTTCACAAAGTTTCTATTTTCTGAATGAAAAGAAAAGAAAAAGTTTCAGTCGCACCGTTTATACCCTCATTATTATTTTTAAACTGGCGCTAGAAAAGTTTATCGCATAAAAGCGTAGTTGTTCGCGTACTTTGCAGTGTGAAAGAAAATTATTATTATACACTGTCGTTCAATAATTCACGCAGCGAAATCCAAGAATAAACAGTAACATACATATTTGAACAACCTCGTTACCAAACTATCTATAAACCATTCACCAACGATAAAATAATATTCGCGACAGAAGAACCCCATTACAAGAAAAAACAACGTACATCCACGAGAATTCATAATATAAATAAAGCAGCCCCAACGGTTGCTTCTGCTATAGGGCAGGTGTTGCAATCGATCGACTACATCGTCGTCAGTAAACCTTTTTTTTTCTTTCTTTCAACAAGTCACGTCGTTAGTGAAAAAAAAATCACATGGACATTCTTCAATAAGCAATTGGTACATATATATACACACACACAAGTTAACTTGCGTCACGACTTCCTTTCTCACGGTATATTTTCTCTCTTTAGCATTTTGAATTCGCGCTCTCGCGTACAGTGCGCCTTCGATGACGATGGTGATATACATCGCATCAAAAACAACAATATATATATATATATATATATATATATATATAAACGCGTCGATCGTGGGTCGAATCTTATTATTCCGAATTTATTATTGTTTTGCTCATATGTATATATCAGCGAAACACTTCGGGAGTTTGAGAATTCTCGAGGCCGCGGCTAAGTCGAAAGATGGAAAAACACACACACACACACACACATATATATATAGGTCTGAAAAATCGATCGATCCCTTGACACTCACCTCTCGTGCATGTGCTTGTACTGTTCCATGCTCGCGCAGTGGGCTTGCCTCGACAGCTCGCCATTCGGCAGATAAATCTTGTCGGCCATGACGAACGAATCGATCCTTTAGTCTTTTTTTTGTGTCAAAAACCACCCTTTTCTCTTCTTTTTTTTTTATTTCGCCCTGTGACTCAGATCCGCGCGCGAAAAACACACTCGTCGCACAGGCAACGACCGACTGCGACTGAGTATTATACCGCTGTGCTGCTGCTGGTTGCGGCTTGGTAGATTGAACGGCGGCTAAAAGTGGGTAGTAGTGGTGGGGAAGACTGGCGCGATAAGGAGAGAGAGAGAGAGAGAGAGAGAGAGAGAGGGGGAGAGAGAGTAGGGAGAGAGTAAAACTCAGGTGCAGGTGGGCGAGCAAACGGAGATAGATGCGCGCGCGCGCGATTTCGTTATATACATATATATATTTGCGCTTTAACAGGGATGAATTTACCTTGTACAGTGCTGTTCAATTAATTGGACGCGAGCTTTTTTTTGAGAGTTTCCGGAGAAATTGCTATCTATAGATGATTCGTTCTTTATATACGTGATTCGCAATCTTATATATTTTGAAAGATTATAATTCGCTAGGTATGAACTTGACCTTGATTGATTCACATTATACCATTATATCCATGAATCGATAACATCGAGTATATGTGCGATACTACGAGACTGTCAGCGCGAAAATAGTATACATATGAGAGAAAAAAAAAATAAATAAACGCACGATAACGAAGTGGGGCGCTCTCGGACTTGCGAATACAAAGCGATCGATATTTCTCACCGGCGCGTTGCAAAACGCGCAGGACCGGAAAAAAAAGCTCCGAATGTTATCGTCGAGATAATATAAAAAGTTCGCGAAAAATAATAATACATATATACGTCAGTCTGCCTTTCCGTTTGAATTATACATCGTGCGGGTAAGACGTCATACATGCAAAAGCTTTTTTTTTTAATTGATCTCGCGTTTACGTAAAAGACACCACCGCCGCGGAGAACGTTCGATTTATATATATACTTAGTTTCATTTGCGTGATTTAGATAAGATACACACGTAATTGTAGATAAGACTAGCGTGTAAGCATGAGTAAGGATTTTCTTTTGTATAGTAACGAGTGAAAGGATAGTTACATTGCATTGTTCTGTACGCTTGATAAGTTTGATTTATATAGACTTGTAATTGACAGGAGGCTTGGTTCGTTATTTTTTTTTCAAAGGTGGAGTTGAGAAAAAAATGTCATTTACATGGGTTTCAATTGATTGTCGATTGTTTTCTAGCGATTATTGTTACGAGCTATTGATAATGATGAATAGTTTTATGAGAGGTTGAGATCACGTTTTTTTTTTTATTTTTCCGAGATGAATATTTATATCCTTTAATAGAAATGAATGTGTAAAGTGAATGGGAGTTGGATAGCTTCATAAATAATCTTTTATTAAAGTTCAATTTTATTAGTAAAGTTTTCTATTTTTGTGTGCATAGAAGAATATCGATTAAACGTATTTCAACAATTAATAGTAGGACGATAAAAACTTCATATTTATCTCATTTCCACTCACGTTATATTTGAAAGCTCCCGGATTTTTCTCCGTCGATAAACGCGCCGATGGCTTGCGACATCTACCGTCGCAAGAAGACAACGCAAGCTTCTTCGCGCCAGAATTCGAAAAAGTGAAAAAAAAATATTCAAAACGGAAGGTAGAAAAATACAAACGCAAACCGAAAAATGGTGCAGAACACATTTATTAGATATCGTACATTCATTGCATTTTTTTTATTCTAAATATGTGTACAATATAGTCGAGTGACGTTTTATTTGTTTTTTTTTTATTCTGGGGACACGTTATGTACTGTTGTTTTATTTAACTTTTTTTTTTAATTACATTGTTCCATATTCCATTGTCACATATTCATTTTTCATCACTCTTCAACGCTTGTATATACTTTTATTTTTTAGGCATGCGATTCAAATTTATAAAATATACCTTTTTTTATACGAGCATCATTATACTTTTGCCATGCTCTGCATGCTAAGGCGATGCGAAATAACTGAAGATTAGGTCGTTCATTATTAAGTATTCTTATTGATTGTTGCTTCTTTTTTTATACAGGATTTACTTTTTGTTTTCAGTGAAAAACAAATGACCACTTGCCCTTCGAGTTAAATTACTTCTCTTTGAAAATATTCGCATTGCTTTCACAACATTTTTTTTTCTGTTGGTAATTATAGATACGTTCACAGTATTCAATTTTGAAGGCTATTATTTTATATGTTCATTATACAATATTTTAAGGCTATTTTTTTTCATTCACTTTGAAAGAGGCAAAAATATAAATATATATTTTTTCTTAAATCTGTTAGGTAATTTTGTTGATTTACTTTGTATTTTGGTTCTCATTCTTTTTACCAACGCATACTTCGCTTCTTCAGTGATCTTTACCTAATATACATTTATACTATATTCAATACAAAAAGTGTCAAGAGTCAAAGTATATCCTACTAATTTTTATAATTTTTGTTATTCATCTCTAATATAGACTTTCGTCGGTTTTCGTAAATGCTTCATCTAGCAATGTGTACATTTTATGCAACCTCATTCTCATTTATCTCTTTGTTTTTTTTACAATTATAAAGGATTTACAGTTATACATAGGTATTACATATAGTACAATATTAAATTGAAAATACAAACAAAATTACCAGGAACGGATTCGCAAATAGATTTGGTAATATCTGCTCCAATTGATTGTTCGAAATTTAGAGAAGAAATATTTTGAAATTCATAAAACTACTCATATATTAAAATGAAATTGATTATAAGATTAAAACGCATGAATAAAATCGCAAATACTAATGGAAGCCTGATTTCAGAATAGTTTCTGTTTTAGTGAAATAGCAAACAAAGTTACTTCTTTTTTTTAGAATCTGCGCAAACTATAATATGTATATTGTAGGAAAGACCTCGTCATTTAACGTCTATCACCCTATTCTACAATCGCACATTCATATACAATAAGTCTTTAAAATATCAGCCCAAAATTCATTAACCTAATATTATCATAAGAATAAAAAAATCTATTACTTTCGCTGATAGGAAAAATGATTTTCAATCTTGAGATATTCAAAAAAGTGTCATTTATAGTGATAAGTGCATAATTATTTGAATATGTCACTAGTATATAATGACTGGAAATCGAAATTTTTGTCAACTTTAAATCTTTTTTTTTCATAAGATCTCGTGAATTGGCACTTTTGCTTTGGAAAAAGTAACCAGTTACACGTGGCAATCAATTTCTTTTAAAAAATTGAAAATTTCCATGAGATGCTTTTACTTTTGCATGCTCTATGAACTTTGGTTGTTTATTTGTTATATATTTTTGGACGAAATTGCGCTTCTTGCAAACAAAACATTCCAATAGGATATTCTTTTGTCTTTCGATTGACTTTTCTCATTACGAAGTTTCCTGGATCGATCTTACCGATTGTCAATTGCGTAGACAGTGAATCTTAATTATTACATTATTTTCCTTTCTTTTTTTCTCTTTCTTAAGACTGACTTGTGCCATACCTGCCGTACTTGGAATTTGATTGATGAAAAATTTTATTCTCTCTGTCCGATTATGAAACTTAAGTATCGAGACTCTATTGTGGTAGAAATCATAAATATCTTTCATTTTAGTTATTACTTCAGCGTTACGTATAATTTCCAAGTACGTCGATCATTTTTAAGAATAAGGACACTTAATCACTCTCTTGAAATTGATAGTAAGATCAATCAGTTATCTATTAACTTTTTTCATAGATAATCATTATAAAAACGAGAGCAATAATCTGAATTATAATTATCGAAGTCCTTCATTGGGGTTTTCTATTAACGTTAATGATTGCATACGTTAATCACATTAAGTTCTCGATTCATTTGTTCTGACTTTATTTTTTTGCATGAACATTACAGCGCGTTGTCAAGCGATTGTCTCATTAATTTTTCTTACTCAATTGAATTAAAAAAAAAAGAATTATTTACTCTGCACTCGCAACGGAAAAACAGTAACATTCATAATACTGGCAAGGTTTATTTGATATTATTGCTTCTGCAGTATGTAAAATTAATACTGAAAATATACACAGTAAATTTCTATTGAAAACCTTACGTTTTTGTTTTCTGTAGAAAAAAGAATGATAATTACATTCATCAAATTTTATTGAATCATCCATACATTAGACTAACTTATAATCAATTACTATACAAAATATCAATTGTCATCACATCAAAGAATATGGCAAAATAATCGTTAATAATAGCTTTTTAATAACAATGTACCGTGTGATTTAATTTTGAAACAATTCAAGTTCTATTCTATTTTGAAATTCAATGTTTACATGGAATAAGTAGTATGCCAGCAAAGTCTAAGTCTACAGCAGAAAACGATATAAACAATTGTTTTTTTTTTTTTCAGAAGTCGACAGAAAAGAAGATTATTACTTTCGAAATTGTCGAAGAAGACTCGAGATTTGTTTAAAAAGACGAAAGTATCTCACCTAAAATCTACAATACAACCATACGTTAATAATGATTATTATCGTTTGATGTTCTGTTCACATGTACAACTATAATTATTAATCATTTGTTTTCGTGATCCGATAGTTCTGGTTTGGAAATGATTTGGTTTTTATACATACGTACACTCAGACACAATTCCTTTGTTTGACGGTTATATTCTGACAGCGACTTTCCATTTTACACCGTTTTTTTTTTCTTTATAACACTTCTAAGATAGAATATTTTAGAAAGGCTTTTTTTTTTCATTTATCGTCTCGCGATATTGCTCCTTTGGTGGCAAATTATTTTGTTCTTTATACAATCAATATAATTGTTATTTTATACACGCATTTATTTATACGTAAATATGTATTTTTTTTATATATATCGGTTTTACATTGTCTTCGCACACTCGACATCTCTACTTTAAGGATTTGACATTATTTTTTTCTCTATGTGTTTCATTGTCGTTTTGTTTTTCGTTTTCCATTTATTTCTCTCTCTTCTTTTTACACCTGTCGATTATAAGAAAAATATGCTCGCTTTCGTTTATTTCTCTCGATATACTTTTTATAACCACTGCTCGTGTATAATTATTTCTCATCTAAAATCTGACAAATAAAATTGGTATTACTTTGTTCAACAGGCAATATTCATTACTAACAGTCAGTATTACGATTTTTTGTTATTTTCTGCAACCATTTATAAAGATAGATTCTGTGTTATTGAAAATTTATGAAATATAGGAATCTCTAGTTAACAAGATCGTAGAGTCATATGTATACATATGGTCAAAATGGAAAATAGAACACTTATTTAGTTATCTGGATAAATCGCCTCGGAAAATTCTACGCCCGCGTAGAAAGTTGACTATATAGTGGAAAGCTTGAAAGAATGTTAACAATCTCGCGTTAAAAATATACTCTGCTATCTGTTTTCATAACTCTCGACGAGACTTTCAATGAGTCAGCTGAAACTGTGCGATTTCTGTGTATACATATTTATAGCATTTAACGTCAGGCAAGCTCAATAATAACCAAATAATAAACATTTGCATCATTCGCAATAATCATCTTTCACTATTAATACAATTTCTGCGCGCGCAATCTCGATAAAATTGTAAATCGCTCTAGTAGATAAATAAATAGTTCTATATATTATTCCTTTTTAGCCGTGTAAAAAAGCCATTTTTTGTTTTTTGCTATATAAATCTGACTTAGTTTTTTTTTGCAATTTATTTTTTTGTTCGATAAAATCTGTGCTATGGGAGTAAAATATTTTTTGCTGTTCTTTCATCGCTTTTTTTTTTATCACTCGTCAGCGCAACGAATACACCTGCGCGTCGCGCACGCGGCAATAAATGTTTTTTCTCTCTGTTCCTCACGCACGACATACGATAAGTACTTTATGTAGGACGGGGCAAATGAAACGAGGTTATCGTCGAAGTTCGTCATTTTTTTTTATCACAGAAAGAGAAAGTATATAGAAGTTTTAGAGACTTTGTTATCATTATTTTTTTTAATCTTTTTTTCTTCTTTTTTTTTTGCTCGAGGAGGGCAAACGTCACGAAAGTTTTTTTTTGTCATTGAAGATATATTATACTGATATGTCGAGTAATGTAAATTTCACTGCGAAGATAAAAGATCCTAATGCTCGCTTTAAAGAGAAAGAGAGAGGGAGAGGAGAAGACGTTTGCCTCAAATAGCGCGGTCGTGAGTTCCACCTCAGAACCGATAATTCTACTAAGAAGAGAACGCAGCTTGCGCGGAAGCTCATTATTCACTGGTAAAACCTTCCACTAGCAAAAGTTTTTTATTTAACACGAGCGAGAAAGAGATTTACTTTCTGCATTAGCATTTTTCTCTCAGAGCCATATTGACGCGCCTATTTTTTTTTTGCCCCCTTCGCATTATAAAAGCTACCCTTAAAAAGTAATGATTGTTGATGCAGTGATTAGAATTGACAGGAGAAACACGTGTATATATATATAGATATAGTCCGCTGATAGTCGAATACGTCTGTCTTTCTCCCAAAGCCCTCGTTCAGTATTTTTTTTCTCGGTTTAGTCGCGCGTCCTTGCTCCATAAAAAAATTACAGTTTTACAATTAAATTTTTTTTTCTAGAATATAATTATATCTAATGATGAAGAGGTGTATAATTTAACGATTGCCACGGCGATAAGTTCTGTAAGGTATCATTTTTTTTTCATCATTTTTCATTTTCTTTTTGATTCGGTTTGATAGTCTAAAGAGTATAGTCGTCCCGCGACTTACTTAAGTTTTCCTTTCATAATCGAGGCGCTGCATTGATAGATTGTCTTATTTTTAAGATTATACTTATTTTTATATATATAAACGATACGAACAATCGAGAACACATATTCTCTCATCTTTTTAGGCTTTCGTAGTGTGATTAATTTTTTTTTTTTTTTGCCTACGAAACATTTTCGTCTCTGTCGGACTTTAAATTGAAATCGCACTTATTTACAACTTATTTTCGACACACAACACATGCTTTTTTTTTTGTTTGTTCTTGTTGACAATATGTACATACAGTGGAACGTAAAGTAATTTTGTTGTTGACACGAAAGATCATTCGTCGCGAACACTTGTCGAGTTTCGGCTTACGAAACAAACAAAAAAAAAGTATACATAGCATACTGAATAAGCACGAAAAAATTCGTGGTAGAAGGAAGAAGTAGAAGAAGAAGTAAGAAGAAGAACAAGAAGAAGAAGAAGTCCGACGCTCTTTGACCGCAAAACTCTCTTCTCGAAGAGGAGATATAACGATCGCCTTTCGCAAAGGCCGACCGACGCGCAGAGATTGAGATGTGACATCTTTTTTTTCTGTTTTAATAATTGAACGCACGATACTCGTCGTCGCCGACGAGGTACTCCCCGTCTCAAAGGTATATCGACGAGTTCTCGTGCTCCAGCTGTATCTCCACCGGATTATGACCGTCCAGAGAACAGTTGGTACTGCAACAGAAAGCGTAATTCGGCAAGGCTGACACATGCGTGGCCATTTATCTCGTTTATTATATAAATAATCTATATTATAGTTTATATATAATCAATACTTGAAAAGAGTCTTTTTTTTCTATTTTGACGCGTTGATTTTGTTGGAAAAAAAAAGTTCGTTCGCTGAAATTTGCTATTCTACGAAAAAATTTTTTGTTATTTATACAAGTAGAAAATTATATGCCACTTTGCGCTTCGCAATTTTCCGATCGACACGTGCACAAAGAGGAGCATAATAATTTTTTTTTTTGCGTGGGAGTCCAATCTAACGAGTATCTCATTTTTTCCTCCTTTCGAGATGGAAATATCGTGGAATTGGTTGATATTATAAAAAAATTGGTCTCCCACGCAAAAAAAAAAAAAATTATTCTTTGCTTTCATATATAAGCAAAGTTGAAAAAATCGGCGAAAGAAGCTTTTTGAAATCGCACTGTAAAAAAAAAGAAAAACATGCAAAGCAGTACTTCACAAAGTGCCTTTTGAAAAAAACTCAACTTGTGTATGCACGTTTAATGCTCGAAGTACACAAGAAGAAGAAGAAGAAAAAAAAGAGAAATAATAAAAGTAGTAAAACAGATACTTTTGATTACATTGTCGCGTTTCAACTACAGTGAACCGAAAGCTTTTGCAAGACGACGCTCTCGCACTTTAGCTACATTGAAAAGCAAAGATTTTCCGCGCGTGTAAAAAAAAACATGATTCCAGTTTGATTATTCGAATTAAAGAGAAATAAAAGAACGACGCGAACGTTTGACTTTTATAACTCTTTATTTACGGCTGTTGACTGCTACGGTATACACGACAAAAGTAAATGAGAAGAGCGAGAGACGAAATCGATTCCGAGTCGTTTTACGAGCAAATCGAATAAGAAAGAAAGGAAAGAAAAAAAAATGTTTAACGAATGGAAAGAAAAGCAGAAAATTGCGAAGCGCACAGAAGCACAAAATGATGATTATGTTCGTTAAAAATAAAACAAAAAATTATCATCTGTCAGTAAAATTACAAATCTCAAGAATGTATAATAAAAGTCGAATGTCCGGTGGTAGAGACGTTGTGGTGGAGAGATGCGGCGTAATCGCACAGCGTGTGAGTAGTCGAGTGAAGTAGCAGAGATCAGCAGGCGACAATGATGGTTATTATGCACTTAATATTCCAAAAGCAAGATTATATATATAGGCGATAGATAAATATAGATGATCCACAGTAGCACAGGCGATGTTGGACGTTGATGCAGCGTCGTGGTGATGTTTTTTTGTTGTTGTTGATGTTTTTTTAAAAATATATATCAAATACACATGGCATATTCCAAACAACGTGCAATTTAACGAAGGTTTCATATAATATTTGTTATCACAGAGGCAGAGTGAGACACAGGCAGAATGATACAGAGAGATAGTATAGTATAGAGAGACAGAGAGAAAGGAGGTTTCAACGTACATACGATCAAAAAGTGTCATTCGTTGGACTCTATTTGCCGTAGGTACATTTGTGCAAGGATAGCAATTACGAGGATAGCATAACGCAAGGTATGTATGTCGTTGAACTCGATCTTTTTAGTCAATGTGGGGATTCTCTTTTTTTTTTTTATAAAGTCACAATAAAGCTTTACTCATAACCGCGTCTGAGGAAATCTCTCATTCCCGCGTTGTTTTTTTAATTTTTATGACAAAGAAGCTGTTTTTTTTAAAGAACAAAAAAAAATAATAAAAGAACTATAATCATAATACAGCGTGGCGGATTGATGAATGTAAAATAGCGATCAGTCGCTAGAAATACAATAATGAAGCGGTCGTATCAATGATTTCAAGCTACAAAATCTCGTTCTTCGAAACCATATGAAACGTGAAAAAAAAAATCATCATCACGCCAGAAAAACAGAAATCAAACACAATGTTTACAAGAGCACAAAGTGAAATAATAATAATCACGATGTCAAATATATATATATATATGGCAGAACAAAAACAGAGCACAAGAGGCATTATAAAGAACAAGTGTCGTTTGTCAAATCGCGAGCGTATTATATATCAACTCTAATGTACCGAATGTCAATATGTTTTCGTGTATTTCGTTTTGATCCTTTGAACGCGAAAAGCTGGAAAAAGAAGGTATTGCGCAAAATTTCAATTGGCTTGTAAATCAATGTAAGATTGCGAAATGAATAAAGTTGCGAAATATAATAATTAAATTTAATTATGATCGAATTCTAAAATTAAAGTTCCAAAAGAGTATTTTAAAATCAGGCCAAAGTCAATGAAAATGATAGCATTTCTCAAGGTAACTAAATTATCAGCAATTGATGAAAATACAATTGAAATAGAACGCAGATATATTGGAAACAAGATACCGATAGCTAATTTCCAATAATATGGCCTTTTTTCGTTCAGTAAAAGTATAAATATTAATAAACAAGAAAAAGAAAAACTGGAAAATTTTTTTAATTAAATCTATCGATAAAAAGCCACGAAATTTCAAGCGCCTAATACTTTCTTCGTCAGCTTATAAAGAAACGTATCACCACGGAAAACGAAACGTCACCCACAAGCGCATCGAGATACGGAAGAAACTCGGTAGACATCTCTCAACGACATTTCTGACCACTTCTATCAGTTTACCTCATGCACGAATAAAAAGAAAGTTCGGTCGTCTCGTCGTTTCGAATTCCATCGACCGAGAATCATCATCTCGCTCACCGAGGATGGTGAAAAATAATAATATCGAAATCAAAGAAGAAAAAATGTCGTTTTTGATCTCTTTAGAAGTTTTGCAATTCGCAATAGAATTTTTTTTTGTCGTTTTTTTTTTTTTGGCAAAGGAACATTTGAGATCCTTACACTGTAACCATGGGTCAGTGGGAAGGTTGTCCCGATGGCTGCAGGAGTGATGGAGAGAGTGTTGGTGGTGGTGGCCCATTCAGGTTGAGGCAGATGGGGGGTAGTTGTCTTACCATGCCGGAGCCAAATTGCTGTAGCAGGCCAGAGCCCTGCTGGGAGGAGGTCGACGAGACCGATGGCCGTCGCGAGCCCCTTATGCTGCTCATGCTCGACGACAGCAGATACGGCACGCTGCTACTCGTTATCGGCATGCCGCCGCCCTGTCGAACAGAACCACAAACAAACATACCACAATACAGCATGCAATTTTGCGTGTGTCAGTGCGCGCCGAGATGGTCTAAATCCATCCGACGACCATCCAATTTGTGCTTATTTCTAATATTCATCTAACGATAAAACGCGAGTTTAATCTATATAGCTGTTAAATTATCTCCCGTACAAAATGTGCAATGAAAAAAAAAATGTCAATACGTGATGATATCTCGTAAATACGTGTGGTCGGCAATAATCGTGGCCCAATAATATGCATACCGTGGGAGGTGATAGATTGATATTGGAGCCACGGCGCTCCTGCGGCCCGGTGCTCGAGTGCCTGCGTATGGGCAGACCACCGCCGGGCGTGCCACCGGGCGAGCTGGCGCACGAAGGCGCGATCCTAATCTTCGGGGTCATCAGTGTGTTGTCGCTGAGACGACGACTCGTAAATGTATTGGCAACGCGTAAGAAGTTGCTGTCGGCGTTCGCCGACGACGTTGAGCCGAACCACCAGCTGCCAAGCATACCTGTATTGGATAATTGTTTGAGTGAGCGATTGTTATTTTCTTCTTTGTTTTTCGTGTACTTACCGGCCATTGAATTCTTCCTCCCTGTCATGTTTTCCGCGGAGGCCGTCATGGACATAGAACCTTCAACCACATCAAGCACTTATTGTAATTTTTCAAGTGAAAGATTATAATTAAAGCGAATTCGATTAGATCATGTGTATACCAATGGAATTTTTCCTAGCCATGTCTTCGGCTGACGAAGTCTTCCTCTGCTCGATGCGCAAATTCGGAATGTTGAAAGGCGGTACGTGCATGTTGTCGGTGCTGTATTGATGGCGAAGGGTGCGGTGTCGCTCGGGACTCGGCAGAGATAGATTGTCAAGTTTCAGCTTGTTCCTCTGATTTCTAATAACCAAACGAAGAAATAAAAAAAAAAAAAAGGCTCAATCGTTATTGACAATTATTCGATTATCAAACTCGTCGTACCTCTCGATGTGATTAAGCATCTCTTGGAGAACTTCGAAGAGGGCGGTGAAGATCTCGAGAGTGAGCGCCGGATTGACGGTTTGCGGTAGTAGCGAGGGCATAACTCGCGTCGCCATCAAATTCACCGACAGTCCGTATTTCTTATCGCTCAGCATTAACCTGTATATACCTGTAAAAAAAAAATCGTCGTCTTATAATAAAAAAAAATCGAAGACAAACGCAGGTATATATAAGTAGGTCAATCGTACGAGAGAGTGAGGTAATCGATCACTTACTTACTACCCTAACGATAATCTCGGGCTCTTGGAGTTTGACCTCCCATAGCAACGGCAGCACCTCGTCGATAATCTGTTGCTTCTCGAGTCGATCGAGTATGCACGAGAGCGCGTTCATGAGGATCCTCTGATCCGTGGTGCTATTCTGAAAGGCCATTTTGAGCTTCGGCAGAACGGTACGTCGTATCGCCATGTCGTCAAGATAATTCTTCACGTTTGGCAGCGCCACGAACGCCGCCGTTTGTATCTGTATGGTGCCGCTCTCGAACGAGTTGTAGAGTATCGGCAGCATGTCCTTGTTGATGACGTCGAGGGGTGTTTTTTCAAGTGCTATGTGAAGATTCTCGAGCAACGCCACTGTACCCTGAATCGAACGCGGCGCTGAGAAAAGTGGCCTGAACGTCGGCAATAAAATCTCCTCGTACTCAAGTTGCGTGGCGTTCTGAATGATGTAGAAAATTGGATGAAGCACCGCTGCCAACACTTCACTCGCCAACGCCTCTTGATACAACACCGGCCAGATGTGCATGTACCACATTTTCTGCGAAAGTCCAAATTAGTATTACGAAATGAAATTTACACACGCACGCACTCGTGTGAAAACTTTTTGGAGGTCGTCTCGAAAGGATCATTAATTAGCAACGGTATTTCGTTTGATTTTACGAGCGAGTTACAACGCTCGCAACTTTGCGTCGTAGTCCGCGTGAGAGTTTATTAGCAGTTTAGCAAGTTTATCAGGGAACTTCGCGTATACATATCGAATTTCATCGGCGGGAGGCCAATTTTCCACGAGCTGAAATCTCATCGTATCGCCTCTCTCTCTCTCTCTCTCAGTCTCATTTCGCATGCAAACTAGCATTTATTCGCGAGTAATGTGCATCGCTAAACTTTCAGCGTAATAATAATCATCAAAACAGAGAGAGATAGAGAGAGAGAGAGACGAAACGTACGCAGCGACAGTATATGGCGACTAATGCGACGAGTGGTAACCAACTGCAGCGCAAAATGGAGATGTGAATTATTCATAAGATTCGCGGCTTGCAAAATCTAGTTTGCACTCGCGATGTGTGTATGGAATACTCGATTTTCATAAACGATGATGTACACGCAGAGTGATCTCGCGGTGACGTTTATCTAATTAATTTTTTTTCTTCCAACGTCTGACTCGACGCACACTCGTACTACTTACTTTTGGAACGTAGGGCAGTACTTCCTTGAGTGTGGTCCTGTAGAAGTGTACTTTTTGCGGTGGATCCTTCATGTTTATCACGTCCAAAAATTGAAACGCCTGTACGGATGGATCGCTACGAAAATAAAAAAAAAAATGTGTGTGTATATGGAATATAGTTTTTTCTTCTTCTATTTTTACGAGTAATCCACGCGGCAAATCGAAAGTGCACTAACGCGCGCGTTGCTCGAATGAGAGAAGCATATAAATGCTATACGTATACACCGTAATGTGCTCGTCGTTTGATTGGCTGTAAAGAACGAAATTACGCGGATGGCGTGCATAGATGATAAATCGACAAAACTCTGCGTGTAGCAAAACCGCGATAGTGCTTTTACGACAGTCGCGGTATATTCGTTTTTTTTTTCAATCGTAAGTACACATTCTTTTTATTTCGCGCTTTAAAGACTAAATTTGGAAATGTAAATTAAGATCCGCAACCTACTTTATATATACACACCCCGTGGAGAGAATTTAAAGTTAGCGCGTTGCCGTCGTATAGTCTGTAATAACAGCGATAACATCACAACAGCAGCAGCAGCAACAGCAGCGGCACTGCGTTGAAGTTGGCAATTAAATCCAAAAATAAAGGCAAAAGCTAACGACATAGCTGAAACGCGCGTTTCTACGGCGAAATATAAGATTACAAACTCACAGGCAGCTAGTAGCAGCAGGTTAATTATTCGCAATTTGAAAATTAAAGTCGACATCTCTCTCGTTAGCGAGAGATAAATAATTGCGAGAGAGAAAATTAGCTTACTTGAAGTACTTGATGTAGGTGATCACTTGGGCGGTAGGTCGCTGCTTGATGTCTTTGTGGAGCAGCCTCGAGACCGACTCTTGAAGCGGCACCGGTACACGAGGCAATAGCTGGTGTATGTGGTTCTCAAGCTGCGAAATAAGCGAGTTTTTTTTTTTTCTTCGTCAAATATATTCATGCGGAATTATCCTCCCACGGGGAAAATACGCGGTAGGATGATTCCCTTGTGACTATTCGAGCGGAAACTGAACTAGTAACTTGCAACCCTTTTGGAAGCTGTGTGTGTGTAATATTCCGTGAAGTTTTCATGTGACCTGAATTTATATATATATAGATAGATTACCGTTTCCTGCTGCTTCAAGTAGTCCGAGACGTTGTGATTCGCTTGGATTAACGGCCTGCCGTTGTTGAAAATCGCGCACATCACCATTCCCATGCTGTACATGTCGCTGAGCGTGCAGCCAACTTTCTTTTGCTGTACTTCCGGAGCTGTTGCGCAGAGAAAAAAAAAAGAAATGATTCGTTTACGATTTTAAATCGTGCAAAATTTACGAAAATTTGCGTACTCACCGAGATAATCGAGATTAGGCTGAGTTATTTTGGATAAGCGATTGGTCCATTGCGGAAGTGGCACTTGGTCGATGCCGTCGCGCTCGTTTACCCTTTCTGAATAATGATGAGACGAATAATATAATAATCAGCGTATTCATTATTCGAATAACGAGAGTATTAACGTCGATGAGAAATGGGATCAAGTGAATTTAATTATATTTATCAGTGAAGTGCATTATACATTCATGTATACACAAAAACGTTTTAGAGCCGATAAAACTCGAAGCGCAATCATCGTCAATTCTCCGGATTAAATAGCGCAATCTCGCTATTAATTATTTCGTAATATTATTAATTATCGCGCGCTTTCATTGTCGTCCAAGCGAGCAGCGCGCAAAACAGTCGATGCGAAAATTCATCACGGACGGATATACGAGTTTTTTTTTTCTTTTTCCTCTTTCGCTGATGAATAATTAATTAAAGTAAAATTAATTACAACGATGGACATGAAAAGCAAGGTCGCAGGGAAATTATTCGTTGTACAAGTCAGACGACGCAACGATTTTAATTTGATATATTAAGTTTCACTTAGAGCGATATGCTTTTCATCGTAATTAACTTTTACGAGTTTGCCGTGAAGAGAGAAAACTTTGATCGATATATCAAAACATTATACAGACGCACTTTTCATTTTTCCCCTGGCAACTTACCGACAAACTCAAAGCCACAGAGTTTCCACGTGCCCCTCTTGGTGATGATGATGCTACTCGGACATATATTGCGATGCATCACTTGGCAGCTGGCGTGAAGAAAATAAAGCGCCTCGGTGCACTGCAGCAAACCGTACTTGATCTCGATACCGAGGAATTCGTAATCTTTGGCGAAAACCGATCGATTCGTCTGCTGATTCGACTGCTGATGATGATGATTCATGGTAGCGTTGGAACCCGTCGTTTGGGCGGATAACGTCTCCGTTAGGTGACGTTGCTCTTCCGCTGCTAATACGTTCGCTAGGCTCGCCAGTACCGGCTCCGAGACGAAGGCTAATGTGTCTTGGCATTCCTCTACTGCGTGAACCACCTGTAAATAATTTTTTTTTAATTTTAGTTGGTTGGAGAGGATAAAAATATAAAAACTTATTGTTTGTTTGTACAATTGAATTTAGGTGAACAAAAAAAGAATTATCATGAATGCGCTGGTAAAATTCATTCAACGAACTATTAAAAGTTTAATGGAGCATTTAATAATCCCTTATGAATATTTCGGAACTAGAAGCACCATCCCTTCCTGAATACAACGAAACCTTGTGAATGGTCTGGCGTTTCCATTGTGGACAGTCAAAGTCTCGCAAAACATTTTAATTTATGTTGCGGAAATTCAACAATGTCGCTCACTGAATGCCCTTTTCGCGCTGCGCGCATAAAACACATAATGTTTTTTTTTATTTCTGTCTCTTTGTGTCTTTTAGTCGAGTAAAGGTCAGTTGTACTGACGTTAATTGAAGTAGAGCAAAGAGACTTCTCTTTTTTTTTCTTCTTTCGTCGTGTGTCATGCTTCTTGTTGTTTTTGTTTTCAAAGAGAAAATTTATTGTTCATTCGGAACTGTAATGGATTATTATTTTCAAACGAAGGTTTTGCAATAGAATGTAGACAACTAATTGATATATATTTTTAAACTTTTTCATAACGTACAATCATACACAAGTCAATGAATCGAGTGATTGATGGAGATTTCAATATAAAAGAAAGAGAGAAAATAAAAGTAAAACGATCGAGAGTAAATGAATGATCGATAACGCCAAGTTGGTAAGTTCAATTGTATCTTATTAAGTTTTTGCTCTCGGCGAGCAACTCGCCGAGCGTTGTAAAGTAATTATCTGAGAGAGAGAGAGAGACTTGCCGCCACTGCCGCGCGGTAGTAGTGAATTACTCTCTCTCTCTCTCTCTCTCTCTCTCCTTCGTCTATACAATTGGAAACGGGGTTGAGGTCTCTCTCTCTCTCTCGCAACGCGCGTTTGCAAGCTCGATAAACTATAAATTGGCGAGAAGCGGATTTCTTAAGTGAAAAGTTTGCCAAAAGCGACTTTATAATTTGCGAAATTTTCACTTTCCGAGTTTAGCTCTTCCGAAACTATTCGATCGAAATCGTTGCTTTTTTTTTCTTAATAGAAGATTCGCGCGCTATTGTCTTGCTACGAAAAGCAATTAAAAATGTCAAATTAAAAAGTTTTAGGTATCGCGAATGAAAGTCAAAATAAAGTTTATTGTGCTGGTGTACTCTTCTTCTTTTTTTTTCGTTGAACTTTTTTACGAACGAGGATTTTTCTCTCTCGTCAAAAGAAAGTGAACATAGTTTCTGTTAGAGGAGAATATCGAGTGTTTTTCTCGATGCGAGTATTTTTTTGTTCAACTTTGACCTTACGCGCGATGAAAAAACAATAAGATGTAATTAAAATATGTACGTAACTCGTTAGCCTTGCAAAAAAAGTTTTTTTTTATAAATCTGGATGATCAAATGGTGAAGTTTCTTTGTAATGGTAATTTTTATTGGAAATTTTTAGGATACATTTACATGGAAAACGAACGAAAAAAAAAAAATTCATTACCTTTAGAATTTTCGGATGCCGGAAGCGCTCCAAATGCCTCACTCCAACTCGAAGCATCTCCGTGACTGCTTCTTTCCTTTTAGGCTTGTGAATCTTTTCCACCGATCTCTTCTCGAATAGAAAGATCGATACTTCCTGAAACACAAAACGAAGAGAAAAAAAAACGAGATTGAAATTGCAGTTCCCTTTGAAAAAAAAAGGTCTGTGAAGTTTGCCCTTCGTTTTTTTTTTTTTTGCGCTCTTTCACTGATGGTATACAAATTAAAATCGGTAAACATTTTGTTTAAAGAAGAAATTAAGTTCCAATATCGCAACTTATTGAAGCTTCGGAAGAGATTGCAAAAAATAGATATTCAATTTATTGCCCGGGAAGAGAAAAAAAATGGATTGAATTTTTCGTTTACTAGGTCGTTCGTGAATTATGTAACAGCAAGTTACATCTTTCTTTTTATTTCAGTTATGAAGCGAACACTCAACGACGAAAAACGTTATGTATAGTATTAGATAAATCGCACGCAAAAAATTTTTTTTAATTAAAATTATCTTATTTGAAGCTTTCAACTTAATCAACTGAAACATTCATAACTTATCAATCTCAGCTCGCCGCAATCTGTTCCGAATAAATCACGAGAAATTTGCGAATCAATTATCGCGCAAGTTCCCGAAGGCCAAGCTATAAAAGTAATAATAGTACTTAAAATTCGCGCGCAAGAAAAAAAAGGAAAAAAACCTCGGAGAGAAAGAAAGCTGGATGCCCGCGAGACCGAAGAAAGATAGAATCCGCCTTATTAATTTTCCTTTTTTTTTTCTTAATTGGAGCGCGGAGAAATGAAATAATAAAAGGAAAAAAAAACCTCGAAGCTTCGAGCTGTAAGACGAAGCATTGCGTGGGAGTGGAAAAAGAAGCTTGGCTATATTGATTAATTGCTCGATGCGACGGACGTGACGTTCTTTTCTTTTTTATGCGGCTAATCTATTCTGACCATCGATTCATTAAAAACGCATCTCGCGGCTAAATTTTAATTAGCAGTCGAGAGAGAGAACAAAATTAATCTGATAACACCATTTAATTATGAACGAAGATTAAGAGGAATTCACGTGAGTTAATACTCGAGTGCTGTGGTTTTCAAATGCTAGCTATATACGATATCCCCTGTCCGTTCCACGCTTCGTTGTGTTTCGTTAAATCTCTTCAGAATGATCATTATTCGCGTGTTTATAATGAGATCGCGGATTATTTATGTGCATGAATAAATCGCACCGCGGTGGAAAATTCGTTTTTAGCGACCGCATCATCGCGCGCTTTACGACAATTTGTATGTCACATAAATATATTTCAATAAATTTGTAATTAATTTTCAGGGAATACATCAACGTTCGGAGTTTGAATACATTATCAATTTATTTCATGGAAATCATTATTTATTACACGAGGGATTTATGTTTTAAAGCACGCGGTTTAATTACAATTAAAGTAAAACTTTTATTCTAGAATACGAAAGAATATATTTAACGGGGTGTTCGAGTTTCTATATCAAGAAATCCAAATTGATTTTAAAGTTACATCAGCAGTTTCCAGCGCTTACACAGAAATCTATATGCAGCGATAAATATTTTAGTATCTGACAGTGAAAATTATGTCCGTTGATAAAATATTTTACGTGCGCATAAAGGATATATCCACGATGCAGATGTGAAATTGTGGTTTTATTCAATCAAAAAATTTATTCGAAATAAACTGTGAAAAATTGCAATTTTTTTTTTTTCAATCAACGACATTAATTGTTTGCAAGTTTTTCATTTCTAAAGTAACCATTGCTGCGTCAATGATATAACAAAGCCTCCTCGGTATTTCATTTCAGCACTCGTATCTGAAGATGATGCCACTCGACCGCAAAAAAAAAAAAAAATTAACCCACTCAATATACAAAAAAAATAGAGTAGCAAGCAAGGAAAATCACGAATTTTTAGTAAAAAGCGCTCGCTTGTTTCGCGCAAAGTTTATATAGCTAAAAATGAAAAAGAGCATTTACAGTGTCGAGAGTTGGGTGCCCGGAGATAACTACTTTTTGCGGATGCGCTCTGAGCTTCGGTTAAATTAATTAGCCAAGTTGCAGTGAGCAAAAAAAAAAGAGAGTAACGCGAGATTTTAAACGTATACGTGTTTTTTCCCGGCATTATACTAAAACGAAACGAAACCTCTGTCCTTATTAATAATTCATACAATTTTTTTCCCCCAGGAGCGAAAGTTACCAAAAAATAAAAGGAGAAGAATGATACACGTTTTATTTTGTTCGTCGAACGAGGGATAAACTTGGCTACGGCAAAAAAAATCTCATCCTTCGGATTTTCCACGTCCTTCTCTTTCTCTCTTGGCTGAGAGCGAATTATTACGAGAGAACGCTTAATACCTGCGGTTACGCCACGGTCCTTTTGATTGATAGCCGCCTGATAGTGGCATTGCGGGAGAGAGAGAGTCTGGACATGATTTGTGCACGAGCAGCTTCGCTTTAGCTTTTTTCTCTCTCTCTCTCTCTCTCTCTCTCTCTCTCCATTCCGAAACGCGTGGAATTTTCGGACACGCGCTGAAGGAAATTGCGGAAATACTTTTGTTTGTGACTCGATAGATGAATTATTTCTTTTTATATAAGCTTCGGAATTCCATATTCGCATTTTTTTCGTTTTTGTTCGCTAGAGAGAAAAAAAATTCTAATTGTCCTACGAAGAATTCGCAATTTTCGAATTGTTGCTACACAGTAAAAAATTTTTACTCATTTTCGGGACAAAAAAAGTAAAAAGTTACTCAAAATGAGAAACCGATTACTCATTTTGAGTAACATTTTACTTATTTTGAGTACCTTTTTACTTTTTTTGTCCCGAAAATGAGTAAAATTTTTTACTGTGTAGAGAATCATTTGTATATCTTCAGCGAAGGACAATATTTTGATAGACGGATACTCGATCTATTATAGAATGCTAATTAGACTAGGCATTTCATCATCAATTTGCCAAACCAACAAACACAAACATACATAGAAACTGACGTCTACGTACAATACACGATCGCAGCGTTCAATCACGTATACGATTCATTTTTAAACGTAAATCGCGCGCTTGCGAGGTCGAAAGCTCTGTTATCAGAGGCAAATTAGACTGACAGCCACGCGGCAATGTGTTGTTTCCGCCATTCATTCCCGCGGAAAGCGGATTGCAATTTTGGGCTGCATTTAGCATCGCATTACTCTACTAATTTTAACGTCACGTAGTTTAATCCTTTGTGTCATCCGCAATTATCCCATTGAACGCGTGTTAGAGTGTCCGCTTGAATTTCGAAATTCGGTTTATTGGCCGCGGATGGAAATTGTGTATATACTTTGTCGTAAAGTTGCCGTTTGTGTTTTTTTTTGTTGTTTTTTTTTTCTCGAATGTCAGACGCAGAAGAAGAAACGGTTGCACCGCGGATGCGGAAGGAAAGACAGGCAATTATGTTTCGGGATGCGGCGGTGGCGGCGGGAAGAGAAAAAAAATGTAAATAAAAAGGGTTTTTTTTTATGTTTACTGAAAGCATATTTCTCTCTCTCTCTCTCTATTTTTCTGCGCGTTGCGATGAAAATTCTACTTTTTTAAACAATGAATTTCTTCTCGTCTCACCCGCTAGGATATCCTCGCGGAGAGGGAGATGGAAATAAAGAAGCTTCCTTTTTTCAAGATAAACGTTGCGTTTACTTTGCATTATTACATTTTTTTTTTATTTTTTGACGCCGTAAAAAAAAATTAATCAAGACGTGACATCGCGGCTTTGCGAAAACTTTTAAATTACTTTTGCGAAAAAGAAAACTCTTTGTCTTCCACAAAAGAAAAATTACAGAATACCTTATTAATTAAAAAAAAAGCACAGTTCAATGAAAAAAAGAAGAAGAAAGCTATTTACCAGTCCGTCCTTCTTGCGAAAGCCCTCGAGTATCTTCCAGACATTCTCGGGACCAGCAGTGCCCTGTTGCTTGCCAACGTCATATAAATGCCAGATTGGATTGGACTCGAGGACGTTGGGCGCCACGGAGGCCGCCGAGCCGCTCTTGAATTTGGAGAACATCGTGCGCGATACGCCCATCCGAGCTATCGCTGTATATAGCCTCTACTAACCGCTCTCAGCAAGTAGCAAGCAGCAACCAACCCTGCAACACGTAATAACGTCACTCAACCTACATATATACTCCTCCACCTTGCTGTTGTGTGTTTACTACGGCTATGCGTTTATTACACGGCTAACATGCGACACTTGCTGCTTAGCTGCACTGTTGCAGTGCGTATACGGTTTCCACCAACACCGCCACCACCAACAACGCTGCTGCCCAGGGCGTCATATATTATTTCGTATTTCGCGAAATGTGGAAAGGGATTAAATTGCACTGGCAGAGGGTGAAAATAATACGGGATTAGCGAGTGGAATGGTTTTCTCGGCGAGAAATAACAGAGGTACAAATTTTTTTTTTTTGTTGGTGTCTTGGTAAACTAAAATTTATGTATTTTTTTTTGTGTGGGTGTACATATTTAATGGTAACTAACTGTAAATTATCATTTTGCAGCTTAAATACTGTTGAAAGTGAAAAAGTAAAATGAATAATGATATGCTTGTTGCGATTATATTTGTAATCTCGCTATGCCACAATTATGGGAATTTTCACTCGTATGTGGCAAATGTTGCCTATCAATCAATATAATGAGAAGTAAAATTAAAGATTACAAGCGTACTTCTCTATCACACATATACGATAGTCGCATCGATGTATCAAGCGGTATAACAAGATTCCATCTTGCAGTAGTCCAAAGTACTTAGCGAATCCGACCGCGCAAGTCCGATAAAACCCGCATCACCTGCGTCGACGGTATAACAGCGTTTAAAGACCTGAAGCTTGTTTGACCGTGTGCAGTTTGTCGTTGCGTTAATGGTTTTATAGACGAATATTCACGTCTAATGGGATCGTAATCACGCCGTTGTTCGATTTCTAATTTTATCATTTTGATTGATAAAATAATCTTCGTTTGTGATGCCATTTTTAAGACGGTAGGAAAAAAAAACGTATCTCGAAAGACTGACGAATTAGATATTCTCGTTTTCATTTTTATTTGGCACATCTCTGCTTCCAAATAACAGATGGCGAGCTTTAGTCGCAATACACGATGCATTATTAGATGAGTTATACATAAGAAAATGTTCTTACTTTGAGCAGTTTATTGGTTAATAATTTAATGAAATGCATAATTAAATTTGTAATAAAATCTGTTGAACTTCTACATTGATTCGTAAGATAAACTCAACAATCTATAACCATTGTTATACGGTATAGTTATTGGTGACAGTCAAAGGAAAGGTATTTTTTTCATATCGCATTTCATTACGTGATCGCAACAATTTTAATTTTCGATAATAAAATAATTTCCGCGTGATATTTATCAGTAAATCAAATTTCCAGTATACAATCGACAACATGAAAATTTTCCGTATATAACGAATCAGTATTGAACGATCGCATCATCTCAATAATAATCACAATATTCATCGAGAACCCCGGAATTACGCGTCATGGGAACGTGTTTCGAAGTCAATTCATCAATCCATCGACATCCAAAATACAGACGTCAACAAACGGATCAGAGCATCGCGCGCAATGTTGTCGAGTTTGCGGTCCAGCTCGTGCAAGACGGTATATATAGTCTCCTTATACACACGCTACGTAGACTCTGCGGCTTACGAGGTGGGTTTAGGTATATCGCGAGCGAGACGCACGAGGCAAGCACCTAAGGGACGTGCGATATCCACCACGTTTAGGAAGCCCCTCTGAATATTCAAGGCTTCGCGCGTCAAGCCATGCACGCAATCGCACGACACACGACGTTATATGCGCAGCTGACTTGCCTGTGCGAGACTATAACATGCATGCCGCTCACCCTTCCCCCCCCCCCCCCCCCTTTCTTGCAACACTCACGAGTTCAAAGTTCACCTGTGTGCCTAATCTTATATCTCATACTTCGCTTGCTATGTTTATTCATACGATGAACTTGTTTTTAAAATTATCGCGCGATAAAATATTTAGAAAATAATGTGGGTGGTTTGAGCTTTGATAATATAATTCGAAAATATTATGCGGAGTTGCGAAAGAATTTACAGGAATTCTGCAGACTTGAAGGATTTTTTTATGAGCACTTTATTCAATTTCGCAGGTACTTCGAATACATGAACTTTTTTTATGAGATGAAAAAGAAATGTGTTTATTTTCTTCTTTTCATGCATAAGTAATCTTGATTTTTAAATCAAGGGCACTTTCCCAAACCTCAGGATTTAAGAGCTAAAAAAATAATAAACAATTGGCATCATTCTCACAAAAAGAAATAAAATAAATATATCTATCGCCTTTCAACTAAAATTACTTGGATTTCCGCAATCGTGTGAGCAATAGAGATATTCGATGTTGCGGTAAGTTTTTCCATCAGTACCGCATACAATCCGCACTAATCAGCGTAGCATAAGCTAGCATCACTACAAAAAAAAGTAAATTGTATAAATCATAGAACAATATTTTTTTTTATATTAAATTTTTAAAAAAGCTTTATTTCTACCGTGAAATTGGTCAATTGAATACTTATAAAAGAGAGATCAGAGGATTATGTGCCTTATATATGATACACGGTTTGATAACTTATGCGTGAGCGAAGATAAAAGATCTGATATCGTTTGAGGAAACTGTTTTATTTCGTTTCAGAATGTACATTTATATAGACATTAAAATTATTTGCTCAGGTGCTTTAAGGAAAAATCATATTCTCCAAGAATTGAAAGCGAATATCACATTAAAAAAAACATAGTTATATATAGGGGTGAGGCAAAAAAAAATCTTTTTTGTCACACATGCACGATTTTGCCGATTTTACACCCGCAAAAAAGGACGTAAAGTCCCGTTTTTTCGACCAGCGGGCAAAAAAATTACTTTTCGGCACGGCGGGCAGAAAAGTCTTTTTTGCCCGCTGCAACTTTTTTTTGCTAATCGTTGACGAAACGCTCTTCATATAACGAACAGTCATACACACATGTATATATTCCGGTTCCTCGCAATTATATATATATATTTTTTTTTCTTTTCTTTTTTTTTCAATTTTACCTATTGATTTATTGTGTTATA